>OX463843.1:15192921-15604465 GCA_949825065.1 Odontocerum albicorne
TATATATATATATATATATATATATATAATATATATATATATATATATATATATATATATATATATATATATATATATATATAATATATATATATATATATATATATATATATATATATATATATATATATATATATATATATATATATATATATATATATATATATATATATATATATATATATATATATATATATATATATATATATATATATATATAATATATATATATATATATATATATATAATATATATATATATATATATATATATATATATATATATATATATATATATATATATATATATATATATATATATATATATATATTATATATATATATATATATATATATATATATATATATATATATATATATATATATATATATATATATATATATATATATATATATATATATATATATATATATATATATATATATATATATATATATATATATATATATATATATATATTTGTGACTTTCGAATTACAATGGTATTTTTTCATTAAGTCAAGATTCATTTAAAAAATCAACTTCTGAAAGATTATAGTGTGTATCTTATAGAAGAAATGGCGATTTATTATTTCTGTTTACCCCAATAGGAGCATGACATTATGGCTTTTATGATGATTCTTTGAATAATATTTATAAATTGCACTTTTATTAAAATTCAATACGTATCGTTAAAAATACTCGACTAAAACAAGTTTATAAAACAAAACAATATTTATGTTA
Source organism: Odontocerum albicorne (assembly GCA_949825065.1). Taxonomy (NCBI): domain Eukaryota; kingdom Metazoa; phylum Arthropoda; class Insecta; order Trichoptera; family Odontoceridae; genus Odontocerum; species Odontocerum albicorne. The sequence continues at coordinate 15,193,665 of OX463843.1, forward strand.
ATATTCCATGATGGTATACTATTATATATTACATCCCCCAAAACTATTTTCGATTTAAAGATTACGAGCGATCGCTGATGAAATATTTAGATTAAAATATTTTCTCATATCAATCACTAAAGTGTAAAGTGTTATGAAAATAATCTATAATGTAAATATTCAAACAATTCGGATGTTTTACGAATAAGACATTTTTCTTCATTAAATTTAAAATAATCAGACATTAAAACAAACTTACCACTGATAAATCGAATATTTCCTCGCTTTCGGTCAAGTTTTAGTTTCACCTGAAACAAATAATAAAATACATGTATTACACTTACAATATATCTTTATACGTTTAAGATGGAGATAATATTTTATTAATCTCTAAATCTTTTTATTTTAGAAGTTAACATTTAAAACCTATTTAATTTTTTCATATTTATTTTTCCGCATTTCTTATTAATAAATGACCTTCTGAAATATTTATATTAAAAACAACAATAGTATTTATCATTATATTGTTTATAGTTAAGGCATTAACGTTGTGGAGGTTTAAAGACATTGTTATTTGTTTTATCAAACACTGTTTATTCCACTTTTTGTAACGGTATAACCCTACCGGTTTCAAGGCTTTCAAGTCTTGTTTGTGCTGTGTGTTTGATAAAACAAATTACAATGTATTCGTCATTGTTTTATTACTAAAAATAGTCAAACAAATGGAATATAATATACTAAAATAGGGATATAAGTAGTTACTGTAAAATTCGGATCAAAAGTATGATGTAGATCAAACATCTGGCACATTTTACAAACTGTGTATTTGGTCAACGCTTGCTACATTAAATATCAACTCGTTTTAATGCCTACATGCTTCTCCGTCAAGACGCAAAGAAGCCTGTGGGCTTTGAAACTATAATAGAACAAAATTATGTAGACTTTGAAACTAGTTGACTCGTAATATAATAAGTATTGGTTAAATACCAAGTGTGTTTAGTACAACAAAATATACAATATCACAAATGAAGTTGTTATTTTCCCACGAATCTCTAACATTTTTTATATACACTTACTATTTTCACTTTAACTTGTGTCTCGTAATACTAACATCGATTATACAATACCCCTATGTCAAAAGTTCCACTTAAAATTTACATTCGTTAATTTATATTTCAGCTAAATTATCAAAAGTATCAAAAAAATCTTGTTGTTTTTATTTAAATTGCCCAAACACGTACGAGTTGTCAAGAAATTTTATTTTAGGGGATAATGCTCTAAAGGAAGCTCGCAAAAAACTCTCACAACAATCATGTAATCGAAAAAAATATTTATATACTTAGAGATGTATTCAGAATTTAGTGGGGATCACATGCGACGACAGAGAAAATAATTTATAATGCACTTTGAGTTTCAAGTTTGAATTAACCCATCCCAAATTTTTAAGGTGAAAATATAATATATAGGCCAAACGCTAGAAAACTTTTCATATAAACCTTGTAGTCTTTCCTCTAAAACTCTTTGAAAGTCGAATGCCAAATTTTCTCACTTAAGCTGAGATCTCAGTGACTCGCAGACAAATTTATGTCAATGAGTTTTTTCCAGATCATGGATTCACTAACTCGAAAATTATTATTAATTTCCTCCCTCGACAAACTTTATGATTTTGTACCGAAAACACATTGTTTATTTTTACTAAACTAAAAGCTTTTCATTATTTTTGAGAAATATATAAAAATAGATAATCTCAAATATTGTTTCCGTATTGAGCATCACAAATATTCGAAAATATCGATTTTTTAATAGAATCTCGACGTTTTTAATATATAAAATACATACTTCATTTTTTTTAATTCGCCTTTTTCCAATTTATATAAACATCTCTTATGTAAATCCGGATTGTAACTGCGTATCTCCGATTTTTTTTGCTTAAAATATAATTGGATTCTTCTCAAGTTATCGACTGACTCAGAAACAAAGATGAGTTCTAAGCTATAAAATAAGGCCTTACTTTTACGAATTTCTCGACCTCCTCTACATTCACATGCTTTCTCATACACCTTCTACAATTTCTCTGACTTTCTACGTTTCCTTCTTTCAAAATATTCACTTGATCAAACCATACTTTACTTGATCTTCCTCTCGCACGTTTTCCGATCACATTTACACTGTATATTGGTTTCGTTAGTTTTTTTCTTTATTCATTCCATATGTCCAAACCATCTCAGCGTGTTCTTCTTCACCTTACTCCACACATCAGCCCAAAGTTCACATTCATCCCTAATATCTTCATTCCGTATTCTACCAAAAACTGTCACCCCATGTAACATATTATTCTTATTTCATGCCATTTTTCGGCAAGTGCCTTAACGTAGAGTTTATATTGTTTGTTTAAAAACCTTTACTTTCAAAAGGTTTAATATTTTCAACTGATTAATCATCCAGATAATTATTTTGACCTATTATCATCCAACCAAATGTTTTTTTACACAATCTGCACAATTCTACACTTTCTTACAAATCAGACTTACATTTTTTCGTCACAAATCAGCCTTATATTATTTAGGATTGCCTTATTAAAAACGGAAATCTTGTTATCTTTCTATGACATAGAAAGCAAATACTCGTATATGTCCCAATTATAAATGAAAACAGTATTTATTTCACGGTAGACAGTATTAAAGAGCCACGGGCAAAAGTTATTTTATTTTCACACTACGAAAATCCAATATCTTGATTTTAAAATAAAGATAAATCTCCTGGCTTATATTTAGTCAAATAAATCTATTACATAATATTTTCATTAAACATTTCCAGGGATTTTCACCATGAATGGAGATTAAAGAATCGTTCTAAGAAGAGTTTTGTTGTAAGCGGTTAGAATGAGTGTTGTTGACAGAAATAATGAACGAGATCTGCTTAAAATACATTTCTATTCCAAACTGCAATTGCAATAACGGAAAATGGCTTACTTTAATTAAAAAAGATTAATTTAAATCTCCCGTTTTGCTATAGATAAGCATAAATTCTAATAAAAATTATGTCAATAATGCTGGAATTCAAACGAATTAAATATTATATCCAAAACATTTCTCTAGACAAATAATAAAAGTCAAATAAGCTTGTCACTTATCTTGCATCTGATAATCATAAAGTTCCAGAAGAACTTCTCTCTACGGAGAATGGAGACAAAAGCCTTTTGTTTCCACTCTCACTGAAGCCGTGAAGATCCATCAGTCTTTGCTTGGCCCAACTATACAGCCTGATTTCCAAGGGTTTAATTTCGCATATGTTCGTGACCTTTCTCTAGTTATATATTCTGAGAGCATGCCTAATCCAAACTAATTTTACCACTGACCATTTCAGATTGTAAAGACATGAAACCGATCTATCTAATGCTTCCCTATCTCCAAATATATTTTATTAATGATAGTAATTGTTATTTGAGCGTCATCGTCTTTATTAGATCCATGATAATTTGTTAATCCATGATATTTTTTTTATATTTTATGTGTTAAAAAATTGGATCATTTAACTTCAAATAATGTACAAGCATGTACAAAATACTGTTTCTAAACTTCATCGATATTTAAAATGTAAATAAAAAAAATGACCTAAGGTATTTCCTTCGAAAATTGATAATTTTTATGCATACATGAAAAATTCTTAATAAGTTGGTGAAATATTTACAATTGATAACATAATACTTAAAAACTTACATTTTAGAATTTTTCTCATATACACTAAATAAATAATATTATGTGTTATGTTTTGTAACTTGATTAAATATATCTTTTAATTTCCAGCATAAACTGAAAAAAAAATTAGATTATAAATTACAAACGAAAATTATAAGTTTGAGAGGTTGAAATTAAGCTTTATTCTTTAGAGCTTTGTTTATGTTCTCTCACTCACTCTGTGGTCGTAAATATTAATTAAACCTGAGCAGAGCACTTTAAATGGACGGAAACAGGGGAAAAGGAGATTTTTTTATATAAAAAGACAGATCTGCTGCCATCACGGGAATATAATGCCAGAAATTTTAGTTTTTAAACTTTTTTTTAAATTGGCCATCGTTGAAAGTATGAATCCAGTGGTACCCAATTGGCCAAACTAGAGCTATAAAAAGACCAAAGGCACGATGGGTGGATGAACTACATAAACAAGCAGTGATTACGTAGCAGCAGTACGCAAACGACAGGATTTCTTGAAAACTACAATATTTGGAGAGGGATATCGAAATCCGGCAATGGGTGAAAATGAGGATATATTTATGCTGAAAAAAAACTGAGAGTAGTCGAATAAATGCTGTAGAGATACCTGCATTGAGAAGAATACATGGGAAAACAATGTACGACAGAATACGGAATAAACTTGAAGCTGGTGTGTTAAGTAAGATGAATAGAATACATTGAGATGGTTTGGGCATGTACAAAGAATGAATGAAGAAAGATTAATAAAACAGAATGCAGTCCATATGTGAATGCAAAGCGTATAATAGGAAGACCAAGGAAATTATAGTTGATCATGTTAATTATATTCGGGAAGATAGAAAAGTCAAAGAAATCGTAAAAGTTGTATGAGATGTATGGGAGGCTTAAAATATGTATTGAGTTAGGAAAGTACGGAGCTCTGTTCTACAATATATGCCTACTCCGACAGCTATGGGTGTATGTACGTATGTGTTATTGAAGAAAAGGAAATTATTTAAGATGAAACAAGAATATATATATATATATATATATATATATATATATATATATATATATATATATATATATATATATATATATATATATATATATATATATATATATATATATATATATATATATATATATATATATATATATATATATATATATATATATATATATATATATATATATATATATATATATATATATATATATATATATATATATATATATATATATATATATATATATATATATATATATATATATATAAATAGCACATTGATCAATAAGTCCCGGGACTAACCAACAGATGACGCATCGAATAACAAATCCATAACATTATCAGTTAGTACCAACTTTTAGAAGTTACGTTCAAACTTTCATGACATTCCGACATTGTGTCATTGAGTTACAGTGGTTTTAGTGACGCTACTTTTGCTATTTTCAAAACAATGGAAAAACACTAATTTCGTGTGTTGATAAAACATTGCTTTTTAATGGGAAAAAATACCGTTCAAACTCAGCGATGGCTTGAAAAGTGTTATCCGTGCTCTGCTCCGTCAAAAACAACCATTTGTCGGTGGCATGCTGATTTCAAACGCGGTCGTACAGCCACAAATGATGCTGAACGCTCTGGTCGTCCAAATGAGGCTGTTACACCAGAAAACATATAAAAAACTCAAAATCGTGATGGAAAATTGCAAATTAAAGTTGCGTGAGATAGTTGACATCCTGAAGATATCATTTGGTAGTGTTCACACTATTTTGCATGAACATTTGGTCATGAAAAAGCTTTTTTTGAAATGGGGGCCGCGTTTGCTCACAGTGGAACAGAAACAACGCATCGATGATTCAGAGCGCTGTTTGGCATGGTATAATATTAATCGATCACCTTGAAAAGGGGAAAACCATCAATAGCGAATATTACATAGCGTTATTGGAGCGTTATTACATAGCGAGTTTGAAGGCAGAAAACAGCTCTATATGAAGAAGAAAAAGTTCTCTTTCATCAAGACAATGCACCGTGTCACAAGTTGATGGTAACGATGGCCAAATGGCATGAGTTGAACTTCGAATTGCTTTCGCACCTACCGTATTCTCCAGATTTAGCCCCCAACGACTATTGGCTGTTCGCAGACCTCAAAAAGATGCTCCAGGGAAAGAGATTTGACTCCAATGAAGAAGTGCTTGCCGAAACTAACGCCTATTTTGAAACCAAAGATAAATCATTTTACACGGCTGGCATGAAAAGTAAGGAAAGCGTTGAAATGAATGTATCGATCTTGAAGGAGGCTATGTTGATGAATAAATAAGAATTTTGGCAAACAAATGTTGTTTTAGTAGTTAGTCCCGGGACTTATTCATCAATGTGTCATATTATCATATTTTCTCTGTCCTACAAATAATGACCGAATCAACTTCAAAAATCACTTATAACCGAAAGGATTGAAATTCTTAACGCTAGTATCTAATACGAGCATACATATCAAATTTATATTTATGGTAAACAAAAAAAATAAAATAAGTTTTGAAACTGCAGAGAATTTAGTGTTTAAGCAAATATTATTCGTGATATTTTTTTGTAAATAATGTGTTTACTTTATACTACGTTCAAGTGTTTAATCGTACTTTAAATTGCTTGTATATTTTATGTTTTATGTGTGTATTATTCATTAATCATCCAAATAAATTCAAAAGTTTTTTTTTGAATACATATATTATTTTTCACCATGTTTTTAAAACTTGATCCTTTTCAATATACTTCAATTTCATTATTATTCACTTTATACTCGTATAATTAATGTCAACAGTCCTACAGTGACTGAAATAATACCAGCCAATGACTTGAAGCATCTTTTAAAATAGCCAATCGAAGAACCGTTATGAAGGTTTGCCAATATATTCGACACTTCGAAGAATGTCAATATATTGCAATAAGCCAGTTTAAATTCAATTTTTTTTTTACCTTTTACTTCTACATAAATATTGACCTTTGAATGGTTATTACTTACAGTTTCCTCTTGTTGCTGTGTGAAAATAATGCACATTACAGTTTTTATCCTACCTGCCGTTCAGTTATTTTGGAAAAATTACCACAGACAATAAGTTCTTAAAATAACAAATAAGGATAATATTGTTGTTCACATACAATATTAAATACCAAAGTGATTGATTAATTTAATTTATATTTTAATTTAACAGCTTAAAACTAAATATAAGTGCACGTTAATTGAAAAACTAAATTTATGATGTTCCCGGTGTACTCGTACCTAGATGAGATAATGGCCCGTAATATTACCAAACAAAGGGATTTAACCTATTGTAATTTAATGAATAACATACATAAATATCATTTAAAATTATGTTTACATAAGGCAACTTTATTTGAGTTTTATTTGTTTTAAATATAAATTTTAAGCTTTTTGAGAGGCCGTTTGAATATTTAAGGGTGAGGTTTATCTGAGAAAATAGAAAATTTATTTAAAAATAAACAATGCTTAGCAAGAAATTAAACGTTCTCATAAATATGCATTGGTGAAACAATACTGACTAAGCTAAATACAATTGAATTTACAATATTCACTCTCCTTTTTATTATTTATATTTTGTTTCCATTATTTAAGGTACAATGAACTAGAAGTTTAAAAATGCATGATCAAATTTAAGGCACAATGAACTAGAAGTTTAAAAATGCATGATCAAATTTAAGGCACAATGAACTAGAAGTTTAAAAATGCATGATCAAATTTAAGGCACAATGAACTAGAAGTTTAAAAATGCATGATCAAATTTAAGGCACAATGAACTAGAAGTTTAAAAATGCATGATCAAGTTTAAGGCACAATGAACTAGAAGTTTAAAAATGCATGATCAAATTTTGAAAGAAAAAAAAACCTTCAAAATATGATGTACCAGGATAGAAGAAAGGGTAGATCTGTCCTCTCTGCCTACCACAATGGAAACATTGCGTGTTAATGATAATAATGATGGTAAAGTTGATGTTGATAAAGATTTTGAAAAGCGACTATGAAATTTAATCGGACCTTTTTTAAGAGTAACAACTAGGATCGAACCCAAAACACCGGATGGATGACAAACGTTTAACCTACTAAACTAAGTAACTTTTCTATAAGTCGATCACCCCTTGATTTTTATTAAAATAAAAGGATAAGCATGGTTTTGAAACAATAAAAGAAGTATGATTTTGAAAAGAGATAAAATAAAGAATTGAAAAAAATAAAGAAGACTCGGACCTTTCAAATTTCGATAGTATAAACCCTTTATTATATTTGAATCATCATTTTCGCTCTGCTTTCTCTACAGCTTAAATTATCTTCCCCGCACGCCATATAATGTACGTGACTTATACTATTGTGTAACATCCTTAACTGTCCCGCTATTCCCTTATATATCGCCAAGAATATTCAGCGTCTTTTCGATCATGAACTCACACTACGCTCAAGCAGATATTGTTGATTGGCTTTCCCAGTTCATCACTTTTATTTCTTCACATTGTCCTTTCCTGCCCATGCAGTGAGACTCTGACTCTGACTCTGATACCAGTTACCAATAAATGTTAGACTCACTCCGTCACTGGTATGTTTTAAAAATTGACTGAAAGTACTGTCCATTTTTAGTCAGTAATGTAACGTGTTTTATTCCAGATTTTCCTTTCCTCTCCACCATCCCTTCCATTTTCATTTGATTGATGATATCTTACTTATATTTTTCCTAGGTATGTTGTTTATGAATTTTGTACAGATGAATAATATTTTGACTTTTTTAGCGACCATGTAACTTCCTTTATTCACTTTGGTCTAGTTGGTTAGCAGAGATTGCCACCTAGAAATTAGCTCGCCCGATTGTTTTGCAAAGAAGTGTTAAATAAATAAAAAAAACTCCATCTTATCAGAAACTACTTATATCAGATAAATATTGGAATTCCGTATAATAGTATATTAAGTTGATTTATTTTAAATTGTTTCTTTTAAAACAATGGTAACACATTCCCCAACAATTTGTTGTGACAATTAATTTCGAAGTACGAGTATTTTGGAAGTCAAGAAAATATCTTCCATACATAGCCCTTGCATATCATCGATCTGCATTTTTTTTCTCATGAATGTATCTGAACCAAACATACTTGTATTAATTCGTGTCCTGGTCCATGAACTAACGATGATGAATTTTTCTATAATGTATTTTTAGACCTAACAAGGGAAAAAAATATTTGCTTATGAACGCATCATCAGATAAGTCATGTTTTAAAATTATTATAATTTTCAAATTATTTTAGATAGATGAACATATTTAGGTACAACAGCAACACGAGATAACTTAAAAAGTTTAAGACATAACTTGGCAAGTATAATTTGGCAGAAGTTTATTAAATTTGGCACATGTGTAAGTAAATGGTCGTTTTTTATTAAAGTAATGGATAATCGACCAAAGTTATGGGAAAAAGAAAAGCAGAAAATATGGAAAAGGGAAAAGAAAACGTGAAGATGGGAGAGGGATAGAAATGGGAGACAAGCAGAGTAGCCAGAATGAGAATACTCGTATGTTAGACAATTTAAATCAACACTAAAGTTTACAGTCTACCTACGTTCGCTGAATAACCCAATGCCAATCAATATAACACTCATTGTAAACATTTCTCCCTCCGTTGGAAAGTATATATCTTGTTATGAAATAAAGATAAAAAATGGTATTCTTATTTGATAAACATGGTATTATTTCAAATTTTACTAGCAAGAACTTACTGTGATTATATTTGTTGAACGAATTCTATATTCTAAATAAGAGTTATCAACTCATCATAGTTAAACGGCTGGGAACAACCAAATTTTATTCAATAGCTATTGAAAAGCCTATATACCTTATTTTATTCATTTTGATCGCCAAAAAGGCCTACTTATATTCACATGCATAATGAATCGTTATTTATGTATTAGCTAAAATACACACATTTACTGAATTCTGATATTTTCTACATTCACATATAATGTTTATAGAATTTTCTACATTCACATATTATATAATGTTTATAGAATTTTCTATATTCACATTTAATGTTTATAGAATTTTCTACATTCACATATAATGTTTATAGAATTTTCTACATTCACAAATAATGTTTATAGAATTTTGTATATTCACATATAATGTTTATAGAATTTTCTACATTCACATATAATGTTTATAGTATTTTCTACATTCACATATAATGTTTATAGATTTTTTTATGATTTTCTTTAAAGTAATAACAAAGTGTGTTTTTGTTGTATTTTTGTGACAATGTGTGAAATAAATTACTAAAAAGAAAGAAATCGGACGTGATCTTTTGTGTTTCATAAATACATATTGAGTGCACAATCAACAAACTCTCGTTACCTGACAAATTAAAAAAAAAACACAAGTGTTTATTTCAAAACATAAATTTAAAGAAACTGAAAACTATTGGAAATTCCACGACACATCGAAATGCTATCATTACTTTTGATCCAATTGACAAACAAATAAACATAGTGTGTAATATTATATCATATATTGGAGCTTAGTACAAAAGTAGAAGAGTTTGAATGCCGAAATGCTATCATTACTTTTGATCCAATTGACAAACAAATAAACATAGTGTGTAATATTATATCATATATTGGAGCATAGTACAAAAGTAGAAGAGTTTGAATGCCGAAATGCTATCATTACTTTTGATCCAATTGACAAACAAATAAACATAGTGTGTAATATTATATCATATATTGGAGCTTAGTTCAAAAGTAGAAGAGTTTGAATGCCGAAAAACAAATATACGAGCTGGAGTAAACATTATTGTTATGAAATAACCAAAAAACAATACACGTTTTAAGAGATCAAATTTTTCCTTAAGATAAGAACGTAAGATTTGAGATTTTTTTTGCATTTAAAACAAATGTGTGGTTGAGAAACTTATAGATTAATCAAGTGTTTTCACTTAAACTTCCGATTGCATCAATTAGTGTTCCAAGACGTTCAAGTTATTTGAAAGAAGTTCTTGTATTTTTTGTTTTCTTAAGTTTTCAAAAAAGGATATAGATATAAGATTGTCACCAAAGATCCAACGTTTAAGAAATGGCTTCAAGTTTTTTTTTGTTAAATAATATCGTTTTTTTTTTATTTTGAAGACAAATAAATACCTATATTAAAATGTACAATTACGTAAAATGTATACATATACTATATAAAACGTTAGATGTACAAGTTTCAAAAAATACAACGGGTTAGTACCATATTGTGTTCTAAATAGCATAAAATAATGAAAAATACTTATTTGTTTTCTTAAAGGTACAAAAATCACATATTTTTTCATTTTAAAAAAATAATACGTAAAATCTCTATTTAGTTTTTAAAAAACAAATATGTAAAAATTCAACATCAAGTTCTTGTTGAAATGTTTTAAAATGCTTATTAGAGGTCTTAAATACAATAAAGTTTCAAAGGTTCTACTTGGCATTCTTAAAAAAAAAACACTTTATAATCTTATCAAACATTTAAATAAATGGTCTATAAAGTTGTACACACCCTAACTTAGTAAATTTATCTTGTTAGCACACTTCATGCCAGGTTAATCGACCTCTGAATATTAAATTGAAATCAAGTTTAATTTTCAAAATCTATTTGTTTTTTCATTAAAATTAATTGATTTATTATAGCGATTTCTTGGAGTTCTGAACATTGTTATAAAATATTTTTTCGTTTTCAAACCAGCAGACGAAGTTGAGTATTGAAAAATTAATTAAAACCATTCGTCTATATTAATAAATTCGCAGAAATCATGAAATAGGTTTTAAATTTCTACTTTGAAAGGTATAATAGAAGCCAACACGGTTATTAGTTATAAGTGAATTCCAATATGCTCAAAAACGAGAAATATTAATGAATTTCGGCCAAAGGTTATGGCTTCCTCCTTATTATCACAATGGAGTTAGAGGGCAGGGTATAAATAAAACTTGGATAAACGCGTTGGTAAAAATAAATTTAACAAAATATCTACCAGTCTTAAATAACAAATGAGAGTAGTACGAGTATTTAACCAAAATTCTTATTTATAAGATGTCAGATAAAAGTTTCCAGTGAGTCAATAGAATTAAATGCGGTTATTTCACGTATTTGCAAAAAGATAATCTTTAATGGCTGGTGCCCGTGGTCTAATGGTCAATATTCACGCTGAACAAACAATCATCTCAGATTCAGTTACTCTTAGATTCACTTCTTTACTGTTTTTTGTAACTCTTAAACAACTTATATGTTAAACTATAATAGTACTTTTAAATAACACAAATTAGCATTTTATATATTTATCAAACGAAAGGCTGTATCAGATTAAACCTGCTGATCATCATGGAACTTTGATCTCCTTAACATCGTACTTTAAAGTTGACCAATTACTGACCTATTACTAACTGAATACATACTGAAATGCAAAAACTTCTACAGAATAGACCAATAACACATAAGCATATTCCATCCACAGGATGTCTCATTTTTTAACCACGAAGGGTTGCATATCAATCTATCATTCCATTGTGACTAGTTGAACGTAAAAGAAAATGTATGACGTGTATGTACGAGTATGTTTACTTAGAATTCCATAACTTGGCTTCACCTATATATACCTACGCTTTTCGAAAGGAGGTCCAGTTTCTGACAGGAGTTTCTGCGCTCTTTGTAAGTGCACCGGTGCTGACACGTGAAGTATACTTTTGTAGATTTAACATAAAGAGCGAACAAATTTTAACACTACATTAAGGCGTTTCGAGTACTGAACCACTTCTCTATAGTAAAGACTGTTTCAGGGGTTCCGACATTCTCAGTTGTTTCGACTGCATTAAAAAGATAATATTTGAAAGACTGTTTTACAATACGTCACTCGAAGGTAGTTTCTTGACACCTAATCTCTAAAAGACAAAAAAACTATTAAAATCAGCATCTCCATCAATCTCTTACACCAGCTTATTTGGAATGAATCTTTGTTAGACTGAAGTCAACCATTGAATACACACACATATTTCTGAATTTCGCTATTAAGGTAGTAATTTCTAAGATGGTGGAATAATTAATAATTACGAGGGGCATCGAACAACGTGGAGTTATAGAGAACAAAGAGATAATGGGACACTAAAACGTATACTCGAATTGAACAGTATAAAAATCTACTAAGGTGATTGTGCACAACAGTATTAAGTTTTAACTTTGAAGTATGAGAGTGAAAAGTGGAAAGGGGCCAAATAACTGATGTGTGAATGATTGTACTAAAAATAATACATGAGATGATAAAATTTTAGTATACGGAATGCAGTGATAAGAGATGAATATGAACTTAAAGCATTAAGTAGGATGAAGAGAGCACTATAAGATGGTTTGGGCACGTCGAAAGAATGTATGTAGAAAGACTAACAAAATAAATAAAGTGTAAACGTGAGTATAAAGCGTTGAAAAAAATCCAATGAAAGTATGATTGGATCAAGTGATTGAGTTTTTTTTCAACTAGTAATTTTAAGAAGTCAAAACAATCGTAGGAGTTGTGTTAGAAAATGCATGGATATAGAAGGGGCAAAATATGCGTGTTAAAATAGGTAACTCTGGCGATTTATCTTCTCTGTCTGTCCCCAACAGGGAAACGGCTTGACATTGTGTATTACTTAATGAGCTTTTTTTTATATGTGTACAGGATGACCCAAAAGTCACTCCTCCACTTTAAAAGGAAATAACTTTTTTATTTCTTAATTATTTACATTTATTCTTTTATAAACAGAAACCGATTCTTGAAATAAAATTTTATTTAATTTTGACAATTACATAATTTAAATAACTGTCATTTTTCTATTCACTCTGGCACTTTTTCTAAGGCGTGAACCATCACCTGTCGAAATGTTTTTTGGATTATTTCTTCAATTTCTTTACGGATGTTAGCCTTCAATTGCTGAATGGTTCGAGAATTGTTACGGTATACTCTATCTTTCAAATACCCCCATAGAAAGAAGTCTGGATCAGTTAAATCAGGTGAGCGTGAAGGCCGCTTGATTCCAGAGTTTCACGAAATTGTCCTTCTTCCAAAAATTTGTCTTAAGAGTTCAATTGTCGGGCGAGCTGTATGAGCAGTAGCACCATTTTGCTGCCACCATACCTCTGGTGTGTCCTCAACTGCAGGACGCACAAAATTCTCTAGCATTTCTCGATACCTTTCGCCATCGACGATTTGTGGGTTTTCTGCCTCATCTTCAAAGAAATAAGATCCAAGAACTCTTTCCGCATTTACACCACACCAAACCGTTACTTTAACGGGGTGCAGACTACGTTGGTGGACTATTCTTGGATTTTCTGTCCCCCAAAATCGCATATTTTGTTTATTAACAAATCCATTTAGGTGGAAGTGGGCCTCGTCGCCCAAAATAGCAGTTATTTAAAGGATGTAATTTTCAAAATTAAATAAAATTTATTTTCAAGAAGTGTGTTTTATGTTTATAAAAGAATAAATGTGAATTATTAAGAAATAAAAAAGTTATTTCTTTTTAAAATATTTATTTGGAGTAGACATATTTAAAAAGGATAACTAATTGACTGCGTTGACAAGTGAACGCGCGTTGACTTTTGGGCCACCTGTATCTATGAATTTATTTTTCTCGTTGAACATTTCGAATTAACTTAAACAAAATATTTAATGGGTTGGATTCTCTACAAATGTTCTTCCAAAGAAACAACAATGAAGGAGGGAAAATTCACAAATTTGTTATTCTCTTTGTTTTCAACCCATGTCATATAACTTTCATCCAGAGTACAACTTTTTGCGATTCAAGATCATACACAGCGCTTGAAATGTCCGATATTTTAAACCAAATAAATTCTAGTTTTTTTTAAACTCTAGGCATATTTTTTAAATTTCTTATCGACGCGCTAAGCTGCGCGAACGTTCTATTCCCGGAATTTTACCGCAGTTCTGTCAAGTGTGTACAAAACATAGATCAAACAAACAAGACATTTTTTTAAGAATAGGTGTAACCGAAGTCATAAGTATCCTTACACCCTCGAACACTAGGCGGAAAAAGTGGCTGTGTCGTTCGAGGGGAGTAGCACAGCGCTCGGTTCGAACCGACGACCTTCCGCACAGAAGTCCAGTGCGGCCGTGCACATCACGCAAGCAGTATATATTTCAAAACAGTGTTATAATAACTATGGTAACCGCACCACTAGTGGTATGTGAGCTTTACTAATAATTATAAGAAGTAGTATAAGTATTTTTAGAAAATAAACATGATAACTTTTAATTTAAAATGTTTTTGGAGGTTTTGCTATGTTTAATTGACATAAATAATCATCAACGTTTAGAAAGCGTTACAATCTTCACGGAGTTGTCAAAAAACGCATGAAACACTCACTTAGCCATCTGCACTCGCGACCGCAAAGTGATAACATATTTAGCACGCTCGACCAGGTACTTTCACGACCACAATATAAAGACGACGACCAACGCAATATCCGGAGAGCACATCGTGCGTATTCTCTACACGGCAATTTCGAATTGATCAACTTGTGCTGTCGTCTGTATCTCAAAAATCGATAACCATGCAGGTTAACGGTACATTCTGTCATCTCTGTTAATGATACATATGTCATATTTTTATAAACATTTTTGATACCGCCCTAAGGATAAAAGGCTACAACGCCTTCAAAACATCGGCTATCATTCGAGCCAACACAACACAGTAACAGCTTGTCGCCCCTAAAACCCTCGAACATAATATTTTTTTATGTACTTTACAACAGTTTTTATTTTTAATGTTCCTTAATATCATAAAAAAAACATCGAGTCTCAAAACATACGTGTAAAATGCTAATTATTTTATTTTGATAATAATTTCGATTACCACAATTTAAAATAAATTTCTGTTTTCATTAAAATATATTTTAAGTATTTTCGTTAAGAATATTTCATAAATAGACAACCACTGTGGACTGGTTTAGAAATATGCCTGTATTCCAAACCGAAAGCTGCGGTTCAATTTCCGTTGGAATCGATTTTTTTTTCAAAAGTTCCAACCTGATTTTCACTAAATATTTCATTTTGAAATATGTTTCTGTTTGATTGAAAAAAATATAGCATATGACAATAAACAGCACGTTGTACCGTAAACAATGATAATTTTATTATTCTTGGTCGATCCCTTTTGATCGAAAATCGTAATATCTCCGGTCCACCTGCCCAACTCTGGCCACGACGATTCTTCATATCTTCCTACTTTGGGTCTCTCGAATCGCCGTCACAGAGCAACCTGCTGCGCTTTTAACTTTGTTAGACCATCAAATTAACGGTCTACCTATATCTCGTCGTCCATCCACGCCTGCTTATAAGATTTTTTTTTCAAATTCTGTCAAAAATTTAAAATATGGCCGAAAGATAAGAACAATTGTCATGAACAAATCTTGGACAGCCCGTTTTCAATCCCAAGTTGTATGATAGATGCATTGATATGCCGGGCCTTCCAAGATATCCTCAGCATGAGACTTGAATTTTTTCCTCATTTTTTGCCTGTGTTCAGGTCTCGATAAATTAATGCAAAGGCCATATTTTGTTGCTATTGAAATATTTCGATTCATCATCTATTATACGGTACAAAATTCGAGATATATAAATTACTTTAGCACCTCAAGATCCTGGAGATTATTGGTTGTTGGGAGCTGACTTATTCAGACCATTATTATCGATTTGTTCACATCGCAAATAAATTACTTTCTCTCAAAGTCAACAGACTGTAAGAAATTTACCATGTCGTCAAAAAAATCCGCAATGAGACTAGTGCCCTCTGAAAATATGAAGCTGGAAGTTTTATTTCCCCCAACAGCAATGCCGACATTTAAATGTTCAATGCTTTCGTGATTAAGTTCCCATTGATGTCGAATTGCTGAAGTGAGAGCATGCATTCTTCTCGAACTCTTTTAGCAACGTCAAAACTGCCAGAACTAATAGAATTAATTTTCACCACGACTGAGTTTGACCAACAAAATATGCTGATATTCTCATTTCTAACCGGGGGCGTTCATATTTTGTTCCATTTTATGCAATTTTAGGCTTATTTATAGTCACTGAAAACAACACGGCTAACAGAATGAATTCTCAACGCTTTTCAATTAACTACCTAATATTTAGGATTTGTTCATGAGTTCCCTTGTTGTATACTTTCGTTATATTACAGTACGATATGCCGCCTTATTGACATGTGGCAATATCTTCCAACCAACCAGAAAGATGTTAAAGTTTTTTGCCTTGTTTAAAAAATCTGGATTACAGCGGGAATTGAACCCGCAACTTACGGGTTGGGATACAGGCGTCTTGCCTACTAAGCCACTGAGGTCGTCTTGACTTTGACAAATTCCTCTTTATCAATAAGAACTGCCATGATGTATAGTGCTTCAGTCTCTGTATTAAATTTTCTAAGAGGATCATGCTAAGGTGAGAAACAAAGCATTGTATTTTATGTACATAGCTGTAATTATTGGAATTTGTTTGTGAGATTTTAATTACGCAAATGACATCAACTCACTCCGTTGAAAACGACATGTAAATCGTAATGATTACGTTACACCCCGGGAAAAACATTGTAAAATATATAATTCTCTGTTTTAAAAATAATCAGAATATCTGTGAAGAACTCATATCGCATATACACATCAATGTTTCAGACATACTGTTTTGCGATAACGAGGTCTTCAGGGAGATGGTTCATACTACAAATTATGATTTTTTTCTCGTCTCTTGGTTTATTGCACAGACTAGGTAAGACGATAGATGTGGGCATTTTTAGTTTCCCATAGTTTAAATCAGGAATATATTTATGATTTGTAGATTTCACAATGTTGATTGCTATATTCATGTTAAACAGTTTCTATTAAAAAATTGCAGTTATTATTTTTGTTGGTCGTGATCCACGTTTTTCTTTTAATTTTTCTGTTTTTTTTATTAGTTTTTGATTTTCATTTTTGTTATGTAATTTTAATATATGATATTCTAAATTTGATTACTGTTTACGTTCGATTTTTTTGTAAATGCTACTACGGTAATATATTTTAGTATGTTGATTACTGTTTACATTAAAAAAACTGTAATGCTAAGGCCGTTCAAAATCAATAAATAAATAAATATCGCGAAACCTAAAACAAATATGATTATTGAGTAAGAAACTAATTAACAAAAATGTATTATTTGTCATACTATAAAACCTGATTATTGGGAAAGGTTCACGTAATGACACATCAGAACTTCGATTTACATTAATTCTCTTTGTGTATTTGTAAAAGACAAACTAAATCCAATCTAACGTTCTGTAACTTGGGTGCAATTTAGCGCCATTGCACAGAGAAGTCACGTCCCATTGAAAAAGGTTTAAGATCGACAAGGACGACATCTCACCCTAATGAAACAAGTTTATCGCTTTTTATCGGTTGTACTTTTACACAATTTCATCAGGATTTATTGTTTTACTATCGCTTTAAATTAACTTAGAACGAAAATATATATAAAAAATTATCATATATTTCACTCACAGCCTTCCTTATAAAACAAATATCATGAAAAGTGAACTCGACAATTTATACTGTTCATTTTATGTATTTTTGTTTATCATAAATTATGATCCATGAGATATTTTTGAATTATATTTTTAACGTTTATTAGGCATTTATATTCGTATAAGACTTTAATTGAATAGTAATAAATGTGATATTTTTGTAGCTAAAAGTGATTTTACACGTAATCGTACGCTTTAATATATACTCGTATAAGGAATTTTTAATTTCTCACTATTTTCCCTTCATGAATGTCAGTCACTAAAAACGAGCTTGTTAATTACAACGCTTAGAGAAAAGCACATAATCAAGTGGATATTTTGTGCTAGTACCTATTCATTAGTAAAACATTCAGAACCGGATGTGCTTCAAAATTTGTTCATGAATACTTATTGCTTCATATTTTATCTTTAGATTTGTCAGCTCTCCTTACTGAATGCATTGAAATGCGAGAAAACTAAATAGATTTACTCTTAGAGTGACAACTGAGATTTCCCTACAGAATGTGTTAATTAATTTTCTTTATTAACAGTTAAATTCTGGAATTGCAACCAGTTTAATTTATTTTCATTTAAAAATGAATATTTTTTTCCATAACGAAGTGAATTATTTTTGAAAATGTAATTTGAGATTGAGGTTTTAGTGAAGTATAAAATATTTTTATTCAGTAATTATGAAACAAGATAAACATTTTGTTAAGAAAAAAATGTGTTAATTTGAAAAACAACATTTTTATTTATCATGCATAAGAAAAATGAGTTTTATTTTCAAATTTCTATTTAATTTTTTTTCTTTAATTTGTTGTTTATTACCCCTAAAATAAAATAACTGGGTTACAGTGACAATAGTACAAAACTTTATATGTTAATTATATAATCCTGGTAGGCATAAAACATACTTACTTCTTGGCCAAATCAGATTTAAATATAATGTATAAATGAAAAGATGTTTACGCCAAAGACTACATAAGACTGACTTAATGAAAAAGAATGTGGCTGTAAAAGTACAAATGTTGGAATATACAGAGGAGCATTGGTACTAGGACACACGAGCATAAACTTTGTCTATCGAATGGCAAATTTTAAAAATAATCAAATCATTCTGTAAAACACATAATAATTTTAAAAAATATTAAAACTATACAAACATCACGAAATTGTAGAATTAAAAAACATTGTTATACGGCAAACATTAATAAATAATCAAATAATGAAAAAAAATCTTCGCCTTTAAAATACTCGTATTTCCTTTGCGTCAATTAACCATACACACATTTCGATTAAAGGAAACTTAATACTGTTCTCCCTGATCGGGACACCAGGATGGTTCCTGAAATAGTCCTCGTGATATGAGGTAGAAAAGTTATCGTGGTGATAAATTTAATTAGTGGTATCACGAAGTCATTTTTAGTTAAATATTTTTTTAAGTTATTAAAAACTTTTATTTTTACAAAATTTAAATGAAGCTTTATTTATCTATACAACTATTTTATCTACGTTTAAAAATATTTTATCAAGCAGAAATCGTCTTTACAAAATGTTTATTTCAGTGGATAATGTATTTTAAATCAAAATAACATATATGGTATATATACGAGTACATTACATTTTCACAGTAAAAACCTCGTCAATAACATTTGTGGCAATATGATTAAAATGCTCGTCTTTCATCTAAAGTGTTCGATCAATTTCATTTTCGATACCTGATGATAGCCTATCAAAGGTTTTTAATTTACTCGCGTTTTCTGGGTGGTTTTACTTAATTGCTAAATAGAAATAATTTTAATATCAGTGGTTTAGTTCTTTCACTCAGGTGTTTCAGGGTCGATTCCCGAAAGTATACAAAAATGTTTTAAAAATCCTGTCTGACTTACTTTGTATACGAAGTTACGACGACGAACTGCAAGTAACATATTTACTTGCAGTTATAAAAGTGGTTATAAAACCGAAAGTTCGCTTAAGCAGCCTAAGACAACTTTGTCGCCCATTACCAATGCGCATTAGGCTTTAAAAAACATTTACATGATTATCATTTATATTTCCTTTCAATTGTTTGTGAAGCAGAAATAAAATAAGATTCAAAACCTACGTCATTCAACCAAATGAAAAAACGATACCTTTCTAGATTTTCTATTTACGCTCTTTAAACATTTGTCTCTGAATTTTAAAATAAATTAAGATGATTCCTTGAAAAATTCGCTTATTATGTTTTTCTTTCGAAAATGTACAAAAATATCCCTACAGTAATATTATCTACTTGAAAAAAAATAGTGACATTAAAACATCAGAAACTTCATCAATGTCTCTTATACTACTCGTATTATGTAAGAAAAAAAATACAAAAATTTATTATTAAAATAACTTTACCTTCATAACGTCCAATTTTCTAAATATATTTTTTTCATTTTTATATTATATGTGCTGTTTTCCTTTACCGAGTCCTGTTTAATATTCGAAACAATTTTTAAATAGTAAATCATCAAGTATATTAAGACATTATTATAGACAGACGTTTGTTATTAACACGAAATAAGTACGCAGTTTACCCTCTTTGTAATCTCCAACTAACCAGTGGTTATAATAAGCAAAAAAAGAAGATTATAAGGCCAATGAGCTTTTCATATGTTTTGGTATTTTAGTTAATGGCTTACATAAAACCAAGTCAATTTCTTAATTGGATAACAAAATAACCTCAAACAGTTCTCAGCGAGCATACTGATAGCTAAAACTTTTGCGTTCCCCCAATTCTTGGTTCCCTTGATTTGACAAAAACGGAAAAAAAATATGTTCTGTAATTAAAAGTCATTAATTAATTAATGGCCGTAAAATTATTATTATTATTTAGAATTGAAATTTTATTCAACATTTCTAAATTATATGTAATAATACGCAAATGAATTTATTACCAATTTTAGCGGTCACGCCCAATCTAAACGCAATGTTGTGTTTGATAGGCAGAAAGCGCGTTATAGACCAGATTTTATTATGATTGATGTAAGTTTAACCGAAAGCGAAAATTCGTCGTTTGATTTAAAGCGCTTCTCAAAATTGAATTATTAATCGTGAAAATTGTTGGTAGGAAATCGGTTTTTCCTCATTTTCCACTGGTCACAGATTTCGTACCAATTGATCAACTATTAATAACTATTTAATAACAGACATTGTTTTACTATTTTAATAACATGGGAAAACATGTTTTTTTAAAGTAATTATACCATTGTTATTTGTTTTATCAAACACTGTTTATTCCACTTTTTGTAACGGTGGAACTCTACCGGTTTCAAGGCTTTCACCGCATCATCAGGGGAGCTTTGTGCTCATTTATAAGGTGAAAGCCTTGAAATCGGTAGAGTTATACCATTACAAAACGTGGAATAAACAGTGCTCGATGTGACAAATTACAATGTCTTTAAACCTACACGATGTTAATACCTTAACTATAAACAATATATAATTATCATTTTTTTCAATATAATTTTAAAAGAAGTTATTTTGCAAAATTGCAATAAACTACAGTATTTCGTTAATGAAAAAGAGTTTACATGTGGCTGTTTAAAAGTGGTTATCTAAAAATATTAAATAAATATCTTTGCAGGAAATATTTGGTGATCAAAATTTATTTTCTTTTATTTTTCGATGTTTAAACAGATCGACAATAATTTTAAAAACTTCAACCCCTTCCGTGAATCTACGAAGCGTAGTATTCAAAATAAAAAAAAACATTCATAATATTACGATGATGGTTTGAATATTTGTTACAAACAAAATTTTGATAACCGGTAGAAATATACCTACTTAGATATTATAATTTTGACAGATACACTGTAGAAATAATAGGATCAATATTTTTTTAAATTTGGATGTTATTAGTAAAATTAAGAAAGGAATCTTGAAATGACATATCATATTGAGAAAATGAGTTGCGAAAAACTTACGAACCAAATATATACCATGCATATACTTGTCAGAAATTAATGGAGAGCGTGAAATTGGTAAACCGAAAGAAGAATAATCGAAGAGAAATTTCGATTGAAGAAAATTAGTATGAGAAACAGGAGATAATACGAGTATATGACGAAATATTTAGATGTAGACGACGCGAGAACTTTGTGGAAGGATAGAAAGGCGTGGAGATCTGTCCTCTCAACCTTCCCAAAAAGGCGTGTAGCGTAATGGTATGTATCTATAATATATAAACAGACATTAAATACATGACATAAAATATTTTTAATCTATTAAAAGGATTTTCTGCTAAACATTTAACAATTAAACGTTTAACACTTATTTTTAAATTAATTATTACTTTTATGTCGCTTCAAATTCATCGCCTTTCTTACCTACTCATTATATGAGGTGATTTACATTTGAAATTACTTAATAAATAATTTACACAATAAAATTTAAATGGAATCACCACCAATAATACTTAACGTAACTTAAAAAATTAAAAAGGTCAGTGATTTTAAACATTTTAAGAAATTTTAATTTAAAAACCTCTGATACTTAACGCGACGCTGAAGTACGATAATGATTTCATAAATTTAGTATTTTGTTTGATAATCTAAAAATATTTGTTCCATGACACAAATGAATAAATTTCTTATTCTGATCACGTCTAGAACTAATCAAGATCGAAAAAGGAAAACTTTTATCCTTGTCAAGATTGAATGAATGGTGCATCAAGATTTTTCTTCTATTGTGTTATATAATAGAGTTCCCTATCACATGACATGATTCTTAGTTGCCGAAGTTAAGACAAGCAGGATGGTGTAATGGAGGATTGTCGAATACGGAGTATAATCAACTGTTTTGCTGATAGAGATAAGTGGCAATATATAATACCATGCAAGCAACCAATTTGCATCCTGTTTTGTTCACACTGCTGTGTTGTTTCCTATTGATGAGGATGTGAAAGTTTAATAATGCATGTGCAAAGTACTGCAAAAGAACTCAGATAACTTTTTCGCAAACTTTAGTGGTTCGCGATTCGTTAATAAGTGAGGACATGGGGTATTTATACAATCAACACAGTAGGGAGGTAAAAAAATGCTTATATTTTTTAAACACAACTCTGTTGTAGTTCAAGTTATATCGAGGAAACAGCTAATAAAGGAAATTCACAGAAGTAAATCCTCTCAAGTAAAAAAATATTAAACCACGTTTAAACAACATTTTCTTTTTTGGTCTCTAATCAGGTTTTGGTACGGTTTTTTTGTAATTGCTTTCTTACTCGTAATTTTAATAAACATACATACATACATACTAATACGCCGTTTCCCTGTCAGGGTAAACATAGAAGAGAGAGCGCTGGAATTTACCATCGTGACACACATCTTACTCTTCTACATCCATAAACATCTTACAATTCCTAAGATTTCACTTATTTTTTACATTTCCTTCTTTCAAAATATATACATATATACATGCATACATACATACATACTTACATACGTACGTACATACGTACATACGTGCATACATACATACATATGATACATACATACACACACACACACACATACATAATACATACAAACATACATACATACATATGTTTGGCACTTCAGTTTCCTCGAACCCGAAGTCTTCCGACACAGACCAATTTGAACAAGATATAACATATGTACAACATTTCAACGGCTGCAAACGATGTAGAGAAAAATACCTTTACCAGAAAAATATATAAAATTTAGTAAAAACATCAGCTATAAAAAATCTCTTATACTTGCAGAGGTTATATGAATAAATGATATGCCATTTATAAATCTACTTAATGGAATGTTTACTCTGTACTTTCATTTTTGAGTTAAAAAGGTAAGTAACAACATCTCAAAGGAGAGGGTATATTGGATCCAAGTTTTAATGACAAATGGAGCCATTCTTTATTTTGTGAATAATTTATTCTCCCCAAAAGGGCATATTTATTTAAGTCGCATGCAAAAATGTAACAAAGTCTCTCATTCTGGAAAGTTTTATTACTTTGGGAATCTGGGAATTTGTATAGCTAAATATACTAGACTGATTTCCCGAGCTCGTTGCAATGTTTATACAATGTGACTTAATAAAGCGACTTAAATTTGATCTTATGACTCACTGACACTCCGTTTATATTTTAAGTATTTTCATTAATTATGACAATGTCCCAAGATATATGATATTTTATCGAAATATATTTTTTACTTTCCACCATACAACATAATCTTTCGAGCCGATTGACCGCACCGCAGAGCGAATGATACGCGTACATTTTTCACGCTCAGTAGCACTTCTATTGTACAACACTTTTGGGGTGAGGTGTTGGTTGCATTCCTTATCACATCTGTTTATAGCGACGGTAATCTGTCCCGTGATCAGGACCCTTATATTTCCCCTTGGATCTTTTCATTGTATCTTCCTGTCTAATAATATACGAAGTAACTGAGGATTCGCAGTTGTATAATTGAAAACAAACGCTGTTCAATGGATGGTTAAATTTGTTTTACGTGCTGTCTAAGGGACAAGCAATATTTTCCACAGCACCACAACTCCAAGGCGTCTATCTTCTTATATTTTTTTCTTTCAATGTCCATGTTTCGGCACCTTGCAGAAAGATTAAAAAAATCTCCATTTTTTTTATTTTTTAAATATAAAATAAATATGTTTCATTGGTTATGACAATTTCCTTAGATACGTGATGTATTATTTTTTTACAATCCACAATACAATATTTACACCGAATATATAGGAAAACTAACAATGGAGACACATACTTACATATAATATGTATTCATAGCATATGTTCCAGGTCTGTAAATATGAAACCGGAATTGGCTCATACATGGCTCTAGTTGTCAATGTAGTGAATGTCAAACCGCGTCATTGGCACCTTTTTATTGTGTTTACATTTGTCAAAGACTTTTAACTCACAAAAATACAAGTTTAATATAACTACCGAAAAACCACTTGCGAAATGCTGCTCGCCAAGTACAAAAGAAAATAATTTCTCCGTCGAATTGTGACTGGCGATGAATAATTGATATACGAGTATTTCGAGAATTCTAAGCGTAAAAGATCATGAGTAGCTCCAAGCAAACCAGCGACATCGACTGCAAGGCCAAATTGCTATGGACGGAAGACAATGATCTGTGTTTGGTGGGATCAGAAGGGTGTTATCTATTATGAGCTGCTAAAACCTGGCGAAACCGTTAATACTGAACGCTACCGACAACAAATAATAGATTTGAACCGAGGATTGCGTGAAAAACGACCAGAATATCAAAAGAGGCAACACAGAGTGATTTTGCTTCATGATAATGCACCATCGCACACAGCAAAACCGGACAAGGAAACGATTGAGGCGTTTAGTTGTTGAGCAGCGCTTCACTTCTTTCGAAAATGTACGAAAATGGCTCGATGATTGGTTTGCCTCAAAATAGCAACAGTTTTTTTGGCGTGGCATCCATAAATTGCCAGAGAGATGGGAAAAATGTGTAGCTAGCGATGGGCAATACTTTGAATAAAATATTTTTTACCATTTTCATACAATAAATGTGTATTTTCTATAAAAAAAATCCGGTTTCATATTTACAGACCTGGTATTTGTATTCGTATGTTTATATACAATCAAAAATTTAGATAAAACATCCCAAAAAGAGTTTAAAAGCTACACATTCCAACCATTTCTCTAACATTAGGAGGATGAGTATTCTACGTCATAGGACCAGCAACGGTAAAAGCTCTGGCATATACCCCACCTTTTTGAGTCAATTTGGAACAATCAATTTATGAGATGGAGAAGAAACTGACTTTGTAGTTCTAGTCCTCCGTAAGAACATCTTTTAGACACACCTTTGAAAGATACAATGGACTCATTCCATTAAGGGGCTTGAATACAAAGTTTGAAATCAATCCATTCCAATCCACAACGATTCTTATTTTATCCCCTGCCCGACACTCTCTGTGACTATATTTTTCTTTTTGATCAGCTGAAAACCTGAATTTCACTTCATTGTGTTTATTTAAACCAATATTTAAGCTCCGTAAGGAACGAAGCAACTCAAGATTATATACACATATCACCATTTTATAACAAGAATTCCAAATATTAACAAAATTGGAGAGAAAAGATACATATATTATGTTGGAGAAAAAATACTTACGTCGGAGAGAAAACATATATTTCAACTCATTTATCAATTGAAATAAACAAAAATTGAGCCAAATTCAAATATTACACGCTAAAATGAAGGACAAGCCAAAATAAAATGTATCAATTCACAAAATATTACGGAATAATAATATGATACGAGTAGTTAACACGATAAACAATACATTATTCTAGGCTAAAAGCAATTGAAAAATAAATACCAAATAAAATGGAATATTGTGCACAGTTTCAGGATACCTTAACAGCTAAAAATTTTGTAAAATTGCAATTCAAACTTTTGATTTGATGAACAAAATTCAAACAGAGAAAACGAACCACGTCTTGCAGCTATAGCAGTACCCCATAGAAAAATAGTCTCCATTTTGTGAATAGAGAGAACCATTTCACTTGACAAGGCCTATGATGAAATAGTTTCATTCCTCAATCACTTATTTTATAAATGTATCATAAACAAGTCAAAAAGTTTAAATACCCTTTGAAAATAAAGATTGATAACGCGATCGTACCTACAGAGAGCGTGGTGTGCAATTTAGGTGCGTATATGGAATATGACATGAGATTCGAGGATCACGTTAAAACTAAATTACAATGAACTTTTTCGCGGCTTAAAAATATTTATCGCATCCGTCAAAACCTGTCAATTGAGGCTAGACGTAGAATAATCGACGCGCTAATTATTCCAATAGTCGAGTATGGTGATTGTATCTATGAGCCGTGCCTTTAAAAAAAGCAAGTTGCAAAGATTACAAAATGGTTATCGTAGGTATTGTTTCAGCATCCTCTCCAGAGCACGTTTCTCCCCTTTTGTGAGAGCTTTTAAAATTATTGACATAAAACAGAGACGGTTTGTTCACTTAAGCGTACTCGTGCATAAAATTATTAAGACAAAAATATCAACTTATCTCTTCGAAAAACTGCATAAGGCTAGAGATGTTCACGGCTATGAAACTAGAAGCAGAGAAACCCTGGAATCATCTCAAACCATAATCTAACATTATTCGAGGGATTCTTTTCATACTCAGCCAGCAAATGCTGGAATGAGTTGCCCCAGCCCATGAAAGAGTGGGCGAATAGTTGTACTTTCAGAAGTGCCCTGATATATTACCTCTTAAATAGTTGGGTTTTTTTTTGTGATTTAACTCTAATGTGTATGTACTTTTCTCTCTTTTCGCTGGCGGTGAATCGAGGGTTGTGTGTGTGTGTTCGTGTTATCTCTTCATTCATTTTTATATTACTGCTTATTTATTTTAGTATTTTGTATTGCAGTTTGTATGTGTGCTGACTCCTATCAGCTTTTCTGTGTTTTTATTTGCTGACAGATAACCTGACGTGGTATTTGTGGATTTAATTTTTTTTCTGCCATATATTAATTGTTTTGTTTTTTTTTCTTAGTCTACATGTACATGGGTGTGGGCTGAAAAATATATGGTGTCCTCGCAGCCGGGCTCGCCCTATATTAGTGGGATATGTCTCGGCCGGGGTATGCTGTGGGATGAGCAATAACATACGAGTAGTATGTACATGGATATATATTATGTGCATACCATGTTGCTATCAAGAAACCTATATTTATTTATTTGAGTTAATCTGAGATGGTATTTGTGGGTTTACTTTATTATTATTTTTCTACCATTTATTTATTTTCTGTTTTTTTCTTAATCTTCGTGTACAAGGGCGTGGGCTGAAAAACATCTGGTGTCCTCGTGGCCGGGTCCACCCTATATTGGTGGGGTGTACGAGTATCTCGGCCGGGGGATGTTATGAAATAAACCCTAACCTTTTGATAGCTTCTTTTCAAATGTATTTTCTGTTATTTATCTTGAGACATGTGTGATTTTGGGATGTATTTAAATAAGTACATATTATAATATATTGCTTTCAATAAACCTGTATTTATTTACTTAAAACACTAAAACACTCCGATTTAACATTCTCACTCTGCATTCACATCTCTCCACATACGAGTACTTACGAGTAAATCCCTAGCTTGAACATATGATACTCAATTGCAACCGCATCATAATCTCAATAAACACATAAAACTTATGCCAATTATTCCTCATCCAACACTCAACATCAAAAATTAATAACTAAAAATTCCTTTAAAGGTTTCAATGTTCTCAACCCTCTGAAATAATTTCCAAGCGTAGAGCCAGTTATTTAAAAAAAAACGCGATAAAAAGAGTCAAACCATTTTGCTCGCAGTCCCTCAACAAACCTATTGTATGAAACCCGTGTATACTGAGAAAAAAGGCGAGCAAATAAGAAATCATTAAAATAACAGTAGCTGAGAATTTTAATACAATTGACTAAATATGCTTTATTAACTTAATTATACATATACTGTACTAGACAAAATATATATGTTTACTCTATGGGATCAAAATCATGCAATCGAGAAGTATTGCATGTGCAGTTCCCTTTTCCTTGATTTTTATGCATTTATTAATGTATTTTGTGCCTACAAATCAGTGAATGATCCTTTGTAAAATTAATATTTGTAATTTCAAATTGTTTTTTTTTTGTGTAATGTGATTCATACTAATGTTCTACGAGTACTTATGTCTTTTATTTGTTTATGTTATGTTTAGTGAATTGGTCTGCTTTAGGACGAGCTTAGTTATAGTTAGCCAGGAGAATACTTTATATATTTAAGGGGATATTCTCATTTTATGGGCCGACAACCCGACGTTTTTTTAGTTTTATTTTCAGTGCACGAATTTTTTTTTTTAATTGTTTTTTTAGACATATTTATTTATCTTTTAAGAACATTTTCATAAAATTTCATTATAAAAAAAAATATTTTTGTTGTTATTAAGCTGGAAGTAAGGTCGCCCGTACATAGAGGGGGTTCATTTTGAACGTAATTGTGGCTGTTGTACTCGTCTGATTTTTTTTTTAATTGTTGTACTCAGAAATAAGTACTTATTCATTAAAATCGGTAAATTAGTTTTGGAGTTATTATGGGGAATAGTTTAAAAAAATTGATTTTTCAGGAAACGCGTTTGAAGTTTCAAGTGCGAGTTTTATACGAATTAAAGTTAATATTTTCAACAGACTGTTAATCAGCAATTCCAGGGCCATATAAACTTGTCTAAAAATCCACTCTTTACACAAAAAAACTAAATATCAATTCATCATTCCAACAAATCCTATTGAACGAGAATTCTTGGAAAATAAAGGCTACTGCCTTACCAATAGACGACCTGACAACTGTGAAGTTCAGGTAATTGAGAATACCCCCTTAATTACAAAAAAGTTTTTAATCTAATATATCATAGTATTAGAAATATGGGTGAAGTGTGCAGCTTTAAGAATCACTTGAAGACAACCCATTTGGGGAAGTCTTATCAAAATGTATGCTCATACGAGTAGATAATATGACATAAACACTACACGCATACACTTCACTTCACTTAAATTCGAATTTATTACTTTCACTCATCGAAAGATCTACAAAAGATTCTCCATAGGTCGTCTTCCCGTACTAAGCTTCTGCAGTTTTTTTTAATATATTTTTTTAAACATATGCAGATTCATGAAAGTTCCTTATGTAATCACTGCACCCACCACCTTTTTCTACGCAGAATCCAGAGTTCAAACATTTATTGATAAACATATGGATCCATTCAATCAATTCATCCCCTCCATACGCAACACACTCAGGGCATATACTATCACACCCCGCAACCTTCCTTTTTTTTCACATTCTTCACAGCCGCTTTTGCCTCTTCTATGGCAATTTTATACATACTCGTATCATCCATCTCAATAGGCTCACTCATACTCGCATATCTTTAATTATTATCGTTCGTCGTACTTTTCCAACAGTTCTTCGTATTTTTATCCAAGTTATTGTCGCTCCATTTTCGTCATTTCTCACGTTTGAATTTCCACAAGTTATCTTTATTTCATTTCAGAAGATTTTTATATTCTGTTTTAGGTTCGCACTAAGCTTTAATTCATCGTATTCCATTCTTTCACGCTTCTTCACCGCAACTATTGCTTTCGTATTCCCATTTCATTATTTATGCTTTCTTGTTCTACTCAATCCTTACACTCAACTTTTCGCTGTTTGTACCACGGTCACTACACAGAAATCAAACATTCCAAAAATTATGAAGAAGTGATAGATGTCATATTGGAAAAAATAAAATCCTTCTCGACCAGTTTTGAATATACAATGATTAATAGAAGTTTAACTTCATGTCATCTATCATATACCATATTCATACACTGTCTTCAATTTCTCGCACTCTTTATTTTAACTTCTTATAAAATTACATTTATTGATCCAATAACAGTTTTCTTGCTCTATGTCTCTCGAACTTATTTATCACGTTTCCTTTATATATCAGTTTTTCGATACGGAGCCTTGAAATGTTTCACTAGCTTTTCCTTTGCCGCATCCTTCGGATCTACTGGAGTTATCATGTCACAACTGTCTAACACCATAACTGTAAAACTATAGAAGATATGGTTTTAGAGGAGAGATTGAGGTGGATCGTACATGTGAAATGTATAGGCGATCATAGGCTCTTTAAACGCGTCATATACGAGGAAGTAATGGGCAAGCGAAGGATTGGTGGGCAGAGTAAGCGATATAAAGACAGGATGTGTAAATCGCTGACTATGTGAAAGGCGTTTAAAGACTGGGTCTCAACAGCTAGACGTGTGAAAAACAGCGTATGAGAAACAATCAGTACGTCAGTGTTACCAAGCTGCTCAGACACATCTACATGTCTGTGAAATATGGAAGATGGAATGCGCATCTAGGATGGGATTGTTTTCTCACAGATGATTACATGATCGACATGACGTGGAGGAATAACTCGAGATCGACATTTGAACGACGAGGGGATCATCGACAATAAGGCCCAGCAACGACGACAAATATTCTCATTGTTTGATGTGACCAAACCATAACATGGGTCTATTTTATTTTAGAAATGAAACATTAAATAATCACAAGTCAACATTTGTTGAGCTGTGTAACATTTGTTGCAATATTGAATCGACACGTCGGACGGGTGCGTTGTAAATGTCACGAACGGTTTAATCGGCTGTCACATACAGCAAACAGATACCCGTGCGGATTTAGGTACATAAATAACCTAACGGAAATGCAACATGCATTTACTTTTTGCGAATATTAAGCGATAAAAAATAAAATTAACGAAAAATGTTAAATATCACAGAGAAAAAATATATTTTGCTATGCGTTTAAAACGTCAGTTAAAATGTCAATTCGTTTATTCGTAAAACCACAAGGGGCACTTTGATGATTAAAAATTTTAATATTATATGTAGGTTTAAAATTGTGAACCAAGTCATACATATAACATCACGCCGTATCCCAGTTGGGTTTAGGTAGACAGGATAGAGCACCAAACGTTATTTCGCCACTTCTACATCCATATAGCGTTTCATACAACTTATATGGTTTCTCTGACTTTTTACATTTCCTTCTTTCAAAACATTCACTTGATCCAACCATACCTTTATAGATCTTCCTCTACCATACCTTCCACTCACTGCATATTTATGTTGTTAGTTTTTCTTCAATCATTCGTTCTAATGCCCAAATCACCTCAGAGTGCTCTTTGTCATCATACTTAATACATCAGCCTTAAGTTCACATTCATTCCTTATCACTTCATTCCGTATTCTGTCATAAATTATCACTATACCTATATGTATTATTTTCAGTAATCGTATTTCAACAGCATTTATTCAGCTCCTCTCAGTATTTTTCTGTCCAACTTTGACTCCCGTATATCAAATATTTTAGTGAAATATTGTTAACTATGTCGAATCTCATAAATTTGAATGCAAGTGCATACAAACCATCACGTAATTTTCCTATTGGAGTAAACAGAGAGGGTATAGTGCCAATTTTTCCCATAATAACATAACATATTTCTCCTTTGCCTCTTCCACATCCATATATAGTTTCATACATTTCCTTTTTGTTTTTCTTACTTCTCACCGTTTATTAATTTACTTCTCCAAACCATTTTAAATTGCTCTTTTTCACCCTACTTAACACATTCGTCTTGTATTTATTTGCCACACATCGATATACCACATATTTTTCTCATTATACGCATATCCTCTAAATTTTCTTGGTTCATTTTATTATTTTACATGTCCACTGTTAACTTCTTTATATCAATGTTAGCACTAACATGCTTCTATGAATCTTTTTTTTTAGAATGTTGTTAAAACTTCTGTCAGTGTATTTTCACTTGGTTATCCATCGTACCTCACCATTCAACATCACTTTTCACTTTCAATTTCTATGGCTCAACGTTTTTTAACATTAATTTTAAAACATTTTTCTTAACATTATTTAAATGTCCTTTTTTCAGTAAGCATCCGTATTATATAAAAGTATGTCAAAATGGAATATAGGTAAATTCTCAAACTGTTAGCAAGTACAACTATTTCATAACGTGTTTTGTTCTTAACATACCAATCAAGTTCCATTATATATCTTAAACAAACCAATCTCTTTGGGACCTATGTTGGTGGTTTAAGTTGTGCAATTTAGTTATTGTTCATCAGAACGCTGAATATCGATAAATTACTTAAGTTTGAATACACTCTTTAATATGTAATAGTTCTTTTGGAAAGCGCTCTTGAACTTTTTGAATTATTCAAGCAAATTGATAAAAATATTAGTTAATTTTTTTGAGAGTGTAGAACATTATCTTTACTAGTTAATGATGATCTAAAAAAATCATCAGTCAGTATCTTTGCTTTATGTCAGTCAGCACTTTTCTACGGTACATCAGTTTGGGGGGAGATGCACCTTACCACAAAAAATCACATAAAATAATTAATAAACTTCCTGCTCGTTATCTCACAGCGGAGTTTTTCTCGGAGTATCGGATCTAAACTTAGCCAACTTACATTTCAAGTCCCTTCTCTGGCCCCATTATCGAGAAGAAGGGCAAATGCAGACTCAGCAGAGACACATGACACGCATGGCAACTGATCAAATGTTCACCATTCCTAAAGTTAAAACATATTTTGCCGAAACATCTTTTGTCCCCTGAGGGTGGTGTTATTTTTATGTTTATGTGCGGTACATTGTGGAATGAAGCGTGAGGGGTTTGATTCGCGTGATATTATATATACGTAAGTAAATAAGTGTCACTGTTTGTCAAGTTGATGAGAGTATTTAATGCGATTTATATAATAAAAATCGGAAAGAAGTATTGATTTTTTTTCATACTGTATGCCCTCAGTGAGGTATAGGAAAAATTCTTATTTACTGGGGACACGACAAATGAAAGACGACAAACCCAGATCCTTTAAAATTAATGTGCCCAAATTAAATTATCGATTGAATTTTTCGCAAATTGTATATTTATACCATTTCTTGTCATGTATAAATAACATTTAAAAAAATAAACATTTATTAACATAGTTTCATAATAAGTCCTATTACCCAGGATGGGTCTCGGCTGGCTGCAAGATTCTCTGACACATATCTCTCTCAACAGCATTTCTTCTCCAGCTGGTTTTACCCAGTGTGCAACCGTTCTCAATCATATCATCGAGCCATCTTAACGTTGGATTCTCCACACTCCTATACCTTTTTGGATCACTGAACAAAGTTTTCCTTGCATATTCAGTGTTTTGCATGTGGTGTAAATGCTTAACCCAGCAAAGTCTATCCTTTTATATAACTTACGCGTATCTTCGTTACACCTATCTCCACGCGACATTGTCATAAATTGGATCACATATTCCGCGAAAACTTTCTCTCCAAGGTATCTAAAACTCTTTCTAGATCATTGATCTGACAAAAGTAAGCAGATATCATAACATTATTTTATATAGTTCGTCCTTAACATTGCTGGAGAACAAGAAAGATTCAAGACGATCAGGGTAAAAAAGCATTTTTTTTATGACAGTATTAGTATATACTTGTTTCTTTGTTTACTGGTAGAGTTTCACTGTGACCTAAAGTATGCAAAACAGCTCACTTTTTCAAAAAACCATGCATGAATGGAAAGCTAATATAGATAACTTTAAGGCCTTAATTTCGTTTCAATCTCTTTCACGAAGTTTTAACTTAACATAAGTGTTTATTTCTTCACTAATTTACTGTAGTTTCATAGCTCATAACAATTAATCGATTCTTTTTTTTTATCAATACTATGTTCTTAAAACAAACAATAATCAAATACAGTTGTCTTATTTTTTTTTAAATCATGATGATAAGAATTAAAAATAAAGAAATCAGTAAGATAGGAATAATTAAACCGAATTCTTAAAATAAATTTAATCAAAAACCATCAATAACTTGAATTCGCCTAGATACATTTGAATATTCGAATAACCATTTTATTTTACTCAGCTTTCCCGAATAGCCTTTAATCCGAATAACATCAAAGTTATTGTCAAATCCGGCCTTTTCACAAAATCAAAGAACTTGGATAGGCTTATATAGCTTAGTTTGCCAACAAATGTATCCAATAATTTGAATTTTTTGTTTCATAATGAAATGTAGGAATTTAAAATATGAAAAAAAAACTGCTGTGAAAATATTTAATGCGTGTTTATGTAAGGCGGCGCTCAGTGTGAAATGTGACTTTCATTTCCCTTTGAACCGAAAAGCTTATTAGCATTCTACGAGTATATCACTTTAGTGGAATGCTAATGACAGTATAATCAATATACCATACAATAATTACTCAAATAAAATAACATACTTTCTTCAACAGTTGTTACTTTTCTTTGACAAATCGTTCAAAATAAGGACAATTACATGCCTGAAAATACTTTCAACACTAAAGTATGTTCAGTTATTGTATCATAACGTTAAAAGCTATCTTTATTTTTTTACGAGAATGTGTAAAGTTTTTTACTTGATAACATACTTACGTATTATAAATGAAAATTATAGTGCTGTTAAAGTTAATCCGTTCAATTATTTATTAAAATTTAATAACTAAGCATTCATAAATCCACCATCAACAAACATTATCATTGATGATAAATGAAAATAGTTTAATTGTGATAAACAATTATATTCACATTTTTAGCTAAGAAAAGAAACTTAGACTAAAATACACTGTACAAGGCACAACAACTCTAATAAAGTAAGACTGATTCTGTAAGTGTGTTATCAAATTCATTCGGATTCTTGCGAATGTGCATTGTATTTACGTAATGTATATTATTTCACATTTTATGTAATGTATATTATTTCATATTTTGAATACCATTATATACGAGTATTTAAATATAAAACATAATAAATAAAAAGCAAACCATGGGATACGATTTTAAAATTATATTTAACAAGACCTCACTTGAAATATTAAATCTTGTTTAACATTCATAGGTCTCATTTTGCTTTTGCAAAATATTATACACCGCAAAGTTCTTTTTTTTAAATTTTGACCGAGTTTTGCTAATGATTGTCATGTTTTACATACTTTTTGTAAAATATAAAAGTGCTCAATTAAAAATTATAGATTTTTTTAATAAACCACAATTTGAGTAATAATAAAGCTTTGGAAATTATTTTCAGATTTCGTTTTAATTTAAATTGTAATAAGAAAAAAATCATTTGAACATAAATTAGCTCAAAAATACATTTTTGTTTTAAACCTTGAGAGAACAATTATAAAAACAAATAGTTTTGTATAGACGTATTGTCTTACACAGAATGTGTTAAAGCAAAAAATTAACTCAACTCTAACTATAAGAATGCAAAAAAATACGAAAGGTTTAACCATTTTTGAGTTCTTTAGTGGAAAGGGTGCTTTTGTTATTCAATCGTGACAATCTAAAAAACTTATAATATCTTTACATCTTAAGGGATTGATTGAAACACAATTTCCAAGTCAAAATCAAATATTTGCTATGGCGTATGGTTAACGCGTTGAACCTACGTTATGCTACTCCAGTCAACAGAGGAACAATATTTTTTTCGTTTGGTTGCATAAGTTATTTTGTATTCATAGTAAAAATTAATGGAGACCAGCTTTTGAGCATTTGTTCAGTTGACATAAATTATGATTCTCATAAAGGTCATACATGCGCTATTTTACTTTTTTTTCCTAAAGCATCAAGAAATATTTAATATTAGGTCATTTACCGATATAAACACAGACTTAAGTTTTCATTTAAAAATATAAATAAACAATCAACTGACTTAATTCTCGGGAATAGACACCTTACATTTCGTTAAAAAATTGTGTATAAAACGGTCAGTGTTAATGAAATGCTTTTTACGTCTCGTTTGAAATTTTAAATAGCAAATAAATATTGTGTTCAAAGGTAGTAATTCATAAACTCGAATATGAATCGTCATACTTTATATTTTTAGCATAAAATATTTATGTACAAATAAAACACATTTAATTTCAATTTTGTTTTCCATTGAACAACTATAATTGACTAAGAACGCTGAGTAAAGCTGAGAACAAATTTACTGGGCCGAACTATTTCCAGGTAAACGTTATCGTCTATCTTAGCCTGTGCTTAAATTTGAAGTTTAATATAGAGTAAGCTTATGGTTAGCGTTTTATTTTCAATTATTAAAATAAATAGATTATTTCTGTCACATATTTTTATTGATTTCTCTTGTGTCATATTCAAATGCACGTGGAGGAGACAGAGAAAATTAATCATACATTCTCCATTTCTTTACATATCCTTTTTGCTACTGTCAATATATTTATTTGCATATACATATCATCGTCATCGTTATCTTTAATGATCAATCCTCTCTTCGAAAACGTAATAACTGTTGACCACCAAGATGCACACATACACTACACTTCTTTTTTATTTATTTACTTTAGTCCAAAATTAAGTACACTAATAGCTTTTTGATAAGTTATCTAGTACTATATAATGCATTTAACTGCA
Source organism: Odontocerum albicorne (assembly GCA_949825065.1). Taxonomy (NCBI): domain Eukaryota; kingdom Metazoa; phylum Arthropoda; class Insecta; order Trichoptera; family Odontoceridae; genus Odontocerum; species Odontocerum albicorne. The sequence continues at coordinate 15,230,984 of OX463843.1, forward strand.
CGTATAATTCCCAAATCCAACTTGCACAATTTGGATATAAAAATTCATTTTGAACGTGTATATATATAGTCCATATATTATGTGCTGGGTAATTATCAATTAAATAAAGAAATATTCTTTTTTATTTTATCGTTTGAGTGTCCAAATCATTAGCCATTTGTCATATATTTCTAGTGTCATCCAAACTCGTTAGTTTGGATCCACTCAGCGGTTATTTTCAACAAAAAATAATTCATTGAAGTTTTTATTTCGTTATAACGAGATTCATTAAACATATTATTTTATGCACGTTTATTCGATCCAAGAAAAAGAAAATGTTATTCAAAAAAGTTCGTTACTTCGGTATTCATTAACATGAGATATTTTCTGTGTGAAGAAAATGTTTTGAATACAATAACACTTAATTTTAAATTTCTTTACCCGATCTTTGAAACATGTTTTTAAATAATTTATAATACTATTGTTATTTTCATCCACTACCAATCTTTAACTCATACTTTTACAAAAAAAAACTTCATACTTTTACAAATTTTCAAATACTTGTCCACGCGTTAGTGGTAAAGAAAACAATCTGACATTGAAAAATTCACGCTGACTTTCAGTCATCAACTTCCTTAAAATTATTTTTAAATAATAATTATTCTAACTTTTGCTTAAATATATTTATATTTTGAACAAAGCAGGACTCCAATTTGTTGAAACAATTTATTTTTCATAACGATTTAAAACAACAATTTAAAATACTTAATCAAATTATTTATTGTCAGATTGTCACGAACTTGAGAAGTGTTAAGTGTTAAAAGCTTTGAAACGCTTTCATAACGTATATATTATATATAAATCAACAAACGAGCGTTCGCATCCTAAATAAGTGGAAAATATCGCTATATTCTAGCGATGCGTGCCAAGGGGTGAAAGCTTAGAATTCATTTATTAACTTCGAAATTTCGCCTTTGGCAATTCTGCGATAGACAGTTTGTGTGTAAACAAAATATTTGAAAGCAACATTTCCCAGCACCTATAAGTCTTACGTCAGGGTGAAAATAAAACAGTTTAAATAAAAAAATAAATGAAAGCTTGACATATCGTATTATTTATTTATTAAGTCCTATTTTATCCTGAAATCAGACGCAGAAGTTTTTTTTGTACCTTTATGAAATGGCAGACAGTAAAAGGACCCCACGACACGGCGGCGTTTTCAAGTGTCAAAAATGCTTGCTTTCAGTCGACAAATTTTGGGGGAATTTTTTAACCCTGAAATATTATACCTTTCACAGAAACCATTTTACAAAATCATTTTTGTTATAGCAGCTCAGACCATTAATTTAAATGAAATATGCTTTCTAAAATTTTATTTAACACGTGATTCATTTTTAAAAAGTCTCATGAGGAAGATTTGGTTGTTATTTTATAAAATCAAGAGATGTTTTATCTACAAAAATAGTTTTTTAATTTAATTTATTTTTTTAAATAATCTTATTCAAAAATCTTGTGTCATTAATCGTATGGAATAAAAGATTTTGATGTCTTCCTTTTAAATATTTATAAATAAAGAGAATTTATAAATATTTATAAATCAATCATCCACACCTACCATCCCGTCATTCCCATGTCGGGGTAGACAGAGAAGAAAGAGCGCCAGACTTATATATCACGACACGCATTCTTCGCCTCTTCTACATCCATACACCTAATCATACAGCTCCTACGATTTCTGACCTTTTACGTTTTTTTTTTCTTTCAAAATATCAATCAATTGATCCGGTCATAATTTCCATACAGTCTTCGTCAACCAAACATTTCACTGACATTTGCACTACTCGTATATATTTATTTAGTTAGTATTTTTTCATTCATTTGTTGTACATTTCCAAACCATCTCAGAGTGGTATTTCCATTTTACTTAACACATCCACCTTAAATTCACATTCATCCCTAATCACTTCATTACGTATTATGTCATACATTGTTATTCCATATATTCGTCTCAAAACACGCAACCTATCATGTTCACACAAATATCACATTTACTTTTCCTTTCACCCTTTTCATTTGCCATGACTTTGGTTTTTGCAATAACCATTATCGGACATTTTTCTTCATAATGCACGTATAAGTCACTAACAATACGTTATTTCTCATTTCCAATGTTTAATAAAACAAAGCTATAATAAAAAAAAACCTTTTCCAAAGCGACTCCTTTTTTTGTTTCTGTGTATTCATATTTTTTATCTGTCAATAAAAATGGATTTTCCATTCAAAGTATAACCACCCTTGAGGAGAATATGCTCTCTTAACGGCGCGCTTTTTAAATTGTCCTTTTATCATTATTATTATTTTATCCAAGTTATTTACCTGTCGACCAACCTATCAAAAAGGTGACTTAATATCAAACGAAAGGGATTTAAGATGTCTACAAAGTGATAAGATGCGCAATGCGCAGCACATAAATGTATAATTGGGGACTGACAGACTCTCTAGTATGTGTTTGTAGTGATATACAGAATAACTAAATATTTATATTTAAATATTTATAAATAAAGAGAATTCTTCAAAAGATCAATCACAAAAATAATGCATTATTACTTAATGATAGAAATTGATAGAAGTTACATTTATAACTTATTCTGAAATTTAAACTCGATATTTTTATATTTAGATGTTACTTGCTCGTGGATGGATGTTTTTGATATTTTCAGAATCTTGCCAGTATCTCGTGTCATAAAGTCTTGATTTGGTCGTCATCAATGGTAATCGACCCTCCAGAGCGAACACTATATTCAACTGTCCTATCATCATTACGAATTTTAATAAACCACATTCGACACACTACTACTAACTGTATTATCATCCTACACTTTAAATTTGAAATAATATTTGTGTTACATCTTTTCTTTCGCAGAAGTAAAAACCTTCGAAAAAAACACGCTATCTCGTTTAATCTTGTAAATTACACTTAAAAGTAATTTGAGCAAACAAAAGTCAAAAAATTGCATTAAACAACCTTTTATTTTCAGTGAGTTTGGAATAAAATTAAAAACAAAAATTTTGTTCTTTTATCAGAAAAATACGAAACTTCTTTCCGGACAACATATTATTAACACAAATGATAGGGTTTAAATTAGATTAGGATGTATACATACATTTATATAGTAAATGTTAACAAATCCGAATTGAATATTATGAAAGCGTAACCAAGGGACAACATAATGTTCTGCTGTGTCAATCGAGCCTATGGGTTATAACCATTGGAGTAACCACGGAACTCGTAGTTCCTCAGTACAAGTGTTTGCAAAACTACACACGTGAACAGGCAATAACACTCATTATAGTATACGTTTACAACACGCAAATATTGTTACGACATAAACTCTTTTATCCAAATGGGATCATTTTTTATTTTTAAACAACTGCCATCGGGAATTAAACCTGAAACTCCCTGGTGAACGTCAAGTATCTTACCAACTAAGCCACGTTGATCGCCTTGAATATGGTTGCTTGATTTATTTTGTTAAATGTCATATAAATATCATTAAATAAAAGATTAAATGTAAATTTGGTTTAATTAGCAAACGATAATTGTAAAATATTTTTAAATTATAAAAACATTTTTGTTAAATTACGGACATACTTGAATTTAAAAAGGAGCAGGCTAAAATTATTGAAGTTTATACTAAAATAAAAAATTTCCGCAACATAAAAAAATCATTTAAATCGTTAGTAAAAAAAAGGTGTCGCTGGAAAAAATAATAACTTTTTTCGAAGCCCTAATATCCTTTGTTGTCGATGTGAATTCAAACAATTAATTTTCTTGCACAAAAGAATATTCGTTTTTTTCATATGTAACACCTAAATGATATGCTAAATACTCGTTTGCAAAACTAAAGCGAAATTTTATTAAATTGCCGGAATTAAGACTCCTTCATTTCCGATAACATCTGGACAATTTTCGATTTGTATTCGAAATTTTGAAATATGTATGAAGCCTTAAACATAATCTGATTTGATAGAGGAGATTGAGGCTAGACGAGATATCAGACACTAAAGACTTTTAAATTACACAAATGGACTTGAATAAGATATAGGAAATTGAGAGGAAACTTAAATATTTAGAAATTTGCACTTGAGCGTACAGAGAAACTTTCCAGTGTGAACTAACTTCTCAACTCAGGAAGAACAAAATCATACTGTTGTTAATGTTCATTTTTGGTTCATCTATAAACGACAGAAATGCAATAAATTAAAACGAATCAGATTTTTAGCAGTATTGAGGGGGCTGAAATATGTCCTCGAAAAAAAAACAATATACGATTATTAAAATCAAAATTAGAAAAGAAAGATTAGAGAATGAATGTTACGAAATCGAAAGTGTGAAATGAAAAGTAAATGCGATATATGGGTGAATATTGAGGGACTGAAGTAAGATAAAAAAAATCAGCTTTTTGGGTAGTAATATTTCAGATGATAGAAGAGTTAAGAGGGATGTTAAACGACAAGAAAAACAAAGTCAATGGAGCACTAAAACATTTAAACTCGAACCGGACACTGTCGAAATCTGTGAAGATAAGAGTCCAGAATATTGAGTACCAACTTTGATGTATTTATTTATTTATTTTTTATTTATTTTACACATGACAAGAAATATATGTAATTGGTGAAAAAACAACAGGTAATTTCATTCAGACACACAATTTTAATGGATGTGGGTTTGTTGGTTTGTCGGGTTTCCAAAGAAACACAACTACTATACAGTCAACCAAGGGTGAACAAGTACAAATACATGGGATGATAATGTGTGGTAGAATACAAAATTATTATTATTAGGGATAAATGTTAACGTGCTGATGTGATGTGTTGTGTAAGATGAAGAGAATTGCCCTGAGACGGTTCGGGCATGTAAAACTAATAAATGAACAAATACTTACAAAACAAATATGCAGCGCAAATATGAATGGAATTGATAGTTAGAGAAATTGAAGGAGTTGTATGAGAAAGTGTATGGATAAGAAGGAGGCGAAAGAAGTATGTCGAGATAAATAAGTTTGACACTCTGTACCCTCTGCCTACCATGACAGGGAAATGACGTGATGATATGTATGCATAGTGAGAATACACATAGTTATTCCCATGTGCTAATTAATATTACAGACGTGTGAAAAACTCATGGAAAAGTGGAAATATGATATTTATCAAGAAAAATATTTTGATGCAAAATCTGTAATACATAAAATTATATGACGCCCAAGATATCGTAAAACGAGACAGGCAAAAAATGGCTTTCCTTTTATGACTTTGTTACGAGGAAGAATCAAGATAAAAATGTCAACATACCTATACCATACTAAGACGACCTCCGTAGCCTAGGAATCGGTGCCATTGGAGCACATCCACTGGTTTCTATTGTACTTAAAACTTTTTTTATGCCATTCTAATTAGTTAGAAGAATTTCAACATGTTAGTAAGCCCTCCAGGTCGTACTGTATGTAACAAAAGTGTAAATCAATACAATACAGTTACTTCAAGACAATCCGCTACAGGTGACCAGGAAGTAACCAGCAAGAAGATTGAAAGAATGTTGGCCATTTACTACTTTAGAATATTTCATTTCCTGTAAAAACGTATCATAGATAAAAACTATGTGAATATCGTAGAATTTGACAACGGTTGTTCAAAATTTGTAATGTTAATGAGCACACAAAAAACTTAATTCTTGCTAATAAACAAAGAAGTGGAAAGCTTTAATATAAAAAAATCTCGAATGAAAATCTGAGTGGCTTCAGCTCAGACTTGTATCACCCATGTGTTTTTATTGAGTGGCGTAACAAGAACTGCAATTTTGAATTTGCCGCCATTTTTCAGCGCTCAAACGTATATATCATTTTTCACACACAATTCCCATATACATTTATTACATTGGTATCAATAAACATGAACATTAAAAAAAAACTTGTTTTTTTCTTATTGATTTAAAAATTGCCGTTCTTGTTGCGCACTCCTTGGTACATTTGCGACACAATCTCTTACGCCATCAATATTTCCCCTTAAACGAACTGGACGAATCTGTTTGCTTGTTTTTAAAAATGGTCGTTCTAGTTGCGTCACCCTTGGTTCATTTGCGACACTATCTCTTACGCCATCAATATTTCCCCTTAAACGAACTGAACGATGACGAATTGATGTTTGCTTGTTTTTAACGGAAACATTTTTTTCGAATTTTTTGATTAAATTCTTCACTGCATTAAATGCATTCACTGCATTAAATCTGCTTCACTGCATTAAATGATGACCTCCGTGGCCTGGTGGTAAGACACTTGTCTGCCGATCCGGAGGTTGTGGGAACTCAGTTTTTTTTAATAGGATTCCAGTCTGGTTAACAGTTAGGGCCTATAAAAACATATTTCTGGTTGGTTGGAAGAGATTGCCACATCTTGCATAAACTTGCCAGGTTAAAAAAAATGTTGGCACACGATTTCGCGGGAAAACAGGACGAATTTTACAAAGTGCATGGCTGATGTTTGCACCATGTTTATAATAAATTTTAATAATCTTTAATCGTTTTGCAATCATATAACGCTGCATGATTAATTAATAGATTATGTAGATCAGTGCTCCGCAACCGGTGTGCCGTGGCACACTGGTGTGCCGTGAGCCGGATACGGGTGTACCGCGGTCAAATTCAATGTATTTGACATTTTACAATTTTTCATTATGTATTTAATACACAATGACAAATTATTTTTCATAATACTGTCTATTTTTCAAAATGTAGTATAGAATAATTAATATAACTAAATAATTTTTCAATGGTCCCCCAGCGCCTGGTGCCAACTGTTGAAAACTGCGTAGTGTGCTTTGTACACACCATGGCCGCACCAAATTAGTCATAGACAAAGAAAAATTACCCTTATGCGCGTCGCTGAAGACTCATGCGCATGCGTTACGTTAGCTTTTGGTGTGCCGTGGAATTCTAGGAAGAATTTTGGTGTGTCGTAGGTGAGAAAAGGTTGCGGAGCACTGATGTAGATGACGTATGTCTATTATAAATTTTATACGTTTGATAGCTGAAAAATGGTGGCAAATTTTAAATTGCAGTTCTTGTTGAGTCACCCTTTATATGAATTTGAAACACGTTTTTTTTATCCACTTTGCACATATTTCTCCTGTTACACAAAGAGGGGTAAATCTCAGAACAGACAGCTAAGTCTCAGAACAGACAATAAGCCTAGTGATATAGCTGATATAAACCGTTAATCTTTTGTAGAGTTTCATTCTCTTCTGCATTGTGGCCTCAATGCTGAGGAACATGACCACATTGAAAATGTAGTAAGTTATGCACATACTTCTTCTGCCATCTTGACATTCCGCTATTCAAAGGGATTGCGGCCAAGTCAAACACTTAACACCTCGGCGCCGCAGCGCATATATGATCTACCTTAGATCTTCTAGCCCTTCACTTTGCCTGTGATCATGAGTCTTGCATTGCCTTAATTGCACAAAACGTGACTGAAGAAGCCGATATTACCATAAAAATTCCTTTAAATTTTGAACACATCTCCCGTTAATTGGACCAGCTGGAAAAAATAAAGTCCTTCGAAAGGGAAAACAGATTAGGTGAAAGAATTAAATAAACGGAGAATGCTCCAGATTCTAATGACAATTGAAAAACCTTTTTCCACAAAGAAAAAAATTGCTTTTAATATTGTATTTAAATTAAGGATAATTCGACAAAATAAAAATCTTCTATATTATTAATAAAATACTTAAATTTTTTTTGTATTCACCACTATTATTTGTATTTGAGTTCACTGCCGGTTTCAAAGACCTCCATCTTCCTCGTCAGGTGAAGTTGAACTAAATTATGTCTAAAATACATTTTTTCTAAATTCAATAGGTACATGAGAGGGGGAGGGGAGAAGTGACTTATAAGGGGAAGGAAGTAGGCAGGCGCCTACCTACTCTCCTCCCTTATTTGATTTATTAAAAATTTATAAACACGACAATACAAAGTGAAACAAACGTCTTTTCTAAGATTCGAGAAATAAAAATCTGATATTCATACAAAATGAGTTTTCTTTGAAGGAAAAATAATGTGCTTCCAAAGGACATGGATTAAATATAAAAATCGAGCTGGTTACACCCAAAAGACATTTTTTTTAAATACCAGAATTTCGGCAGCAACGCCCGAATAATAATTACACTATATTGAGAATCGATGGATGTCAAGGATGAGGGTCCTTACTTTTAGCCTTCATTAATGGTCTTTCAATACTTAAGGACCTTTTGAAATGAACAGCTCACTACTATCTTCACGACCTTGAAGTTTGGTTTGGGTTCATGTTAAGTTTAGAAAGTTTTATATGTATTTATTTAAATGGTATAACTTAGAATTTCGACTGAAAATATTCAATTTCGTTTTATAATTTACAAAATGGATATAAGGAATAAGCCTAGTAAAATTATATGTACTTTATTAGTAATATATAAATTAATTTTTTTTTCTTTTGAATCATCAAGGCAAATAACCTGATCATACTTTATTCAGTTTTTTATTTTCGAATCTTATTTTAAATCATTAACAGAATCGTGGAACATTTTCTTTCTCCTGTTGATTAATATTTTTGCGGGTATAAACAAACTTTAGAACAAACTGTCGGTGGGTACTAAAGAAGGTTACAATCAAAACGCCATCTAGCCATTGGCTTAGGTGTTATATTCCTAGACAAAATTCTCACGTATTTGATATGTCGAATTAATATTAGACATTCTCACACAAAGCAACATTTAATAAAGACCAAAACGCTTTAAATTTTAACAAATGCGAACGTGGTCTCAGTGCGGAAATATTGTATCATATAGTATATTTTTTTAATTCCCACTACATGGTGCGTATTCCTCTTTTAACGAATATCTACATTTGATGAATAATCCTATCATAACAAACATTTTTGGTACCCGTTTGCAGAATGTTAATAAAATGTATATTTTAAATAAAATATATTAAAATCAATATTCTTATTTGATTAATGTATTGTAGTATTATTTCTAATGTTGATAATGAAAGTTTAACATTGCACACTGGCAAAGATTTGGAGAATAGCCATAGAAAAAAAATAATAAAAAGCCATTAAAATATAGGATGAATTTAAACAATTGGGCTAGAAGCTATTAAAAATTGGGTTATAAAAATTGAGTTAATAGTCATTAAAAAAATTGAGTGAAGAACTATTAATAAAAATGGAATGAATAGCCTTGAAAAATATTGGGTGATTAGCCATTAAAAAAATTGGGTGAAAAGCCATTAAAAAACTGGGTGAATAGCAATTTAAAAAATTGGGTGAAAGCAATTAAAAAATTTAATGAAAAGCCATTAAAACAAATTAGTGGTACTTTATGATTGTCGTGAAGTTTAAAATATAAAATTTCATTAAATTATTGTCACGATTCCCATCACATTACAACATTATAAAAGTTAATCACCATTCAATCAACAAATATACAAGTATAATTAACTTTGAGGGTTTCAATTAAAAAAAATAAAGTTAATTAGAATATTTAACAAATTGAATGCATTCAGTACGATTTATCTTCGATATAATCTGCTAAATTAAATTTTGATTTTCTTTGTATCTGAAGTGCTTATCGTATTGTTTTACTTCTAATGACTTGAAACCTAGACATTTCTCTTTGACAGATGAGTAACTGTAGAAAATTAAAAGTATTTGCTCACAAACAAAAACTCTTTTGATCCTTCGATTTTTCTCAGTTGTAATTACAGTTTTTTAGCCCTACCAATGTTCAAAGCTTATACTTTAATTGAAAAAACGAGTGCAGATTACATAAAAGGAAAGGTCTCAAAGGTTACAAAGAAATATAATTAAATCTTTATTATTTTCATTTCAGTAAAGAGAATAATTAATAGGAAACAAATTTGACAATTCTTTTTTTTCTCTTTATTTTATTCCGTTTTTAATTTCATTAACATTTGACTAAATATAAAATAAAACTGTGCTATTATTTAATTTAGGTATAAAATGCACAATATTCACATTGAGAAGAAATACTTGTTAATCGCAATTGACTTAATCAGACCTATGTAATTCATAAGAAAAAAGTTTATAATGTGTTTTTTAATATTGTATTTAAATTACGAATAATTCGATAAAATAAAAATGTATGTTTATCCTAAAAACTTTTTACCTAAAATTCCTTTGTTATTGCTAATTGTCATTAACTTATACTGAAACCACATTGTATACTTTTCTCCTTATCGTTTTATCTCTAAACTAAGCACTTTTTATCTTACTTTTTTTATATGCGTCATTGCTATTTCTTTTACATTAATGCAATTTTTCAGAAGCATTTTTTTTTTCGCTTTCTTACCAAACTTGACACACATACCATATTTACATCCCTGGCAAGATTTCCATCATTTATAAATAAATTATCCAAAAAGACAATTGTGTGGGAATTTGCTGAAATTCGCTGGTGAATTTTTTGAAACTCGCTGGTGAATTTTAAGGTAGAAAAAAAATGGTTTTACGACTTTCTCTAAGATTTTACAAATTCGTAATTGACTATTATATGTGTTTTACATTTATAATATTTATTTTTTTCGTTTATTTTCTTATTTATCTCATATATAAATTATTAATATTGAATTATCTAAAACACAATATTTTAACCCCTTATCTTCATTTATATCTAATATTGTTATTCAGAAGTCTATTTGAAAAAAAAAAGATTTTAAAAAGTAATCAATCTAAATGATTTTCAGAATGAATTAGTCTTTATCGAAATATTTTTTTTTTTACATATCACGCAATTTCCCTACAAGGGTAAGAAGAGAGGATATAACGACATACTTTCAAATCACGACATACTTATTTCGCTTCCTTCCAACACATACATCTTCTCATATAGCTCATTCTGTTTCTGTTACTCTTAACCTATAATTCTTGCCAAAATTCATTCACTTAGTCCGATCATACTTTTCTCGGTCATCCTCTACTATGCCTCCCACTTATGTTTGTATTAAAAATTTGTTAAGTAAGTATTTCGTCACTGATCCGTTCGACATGGTCAAACCGCCGTAAAAAGTTATTTTTCCACCCAACTGAATACATCAGTTTTTAGCTCGCATTCACCCTCAATAACTATATTTATTATATAATCTTCTCAGTGCACGCATTTCTTCTAGTTTCTTTTATTTTCCATAACCTTATTTCAAAGTCATACATCGATGTTAACACTCAAAATGTTATGAACCATTTAATATTAGCAGATTTCGACATCACCTGGTTTCAATCCATATTTTTTGATGCCCCGTTATGTTTGTTGCTAATATCTCTTTTCACCTCTCAGTCGTCAGAGAACATATTTCCCAAATAGCAGAATTCTTCAAAACGTTGTAATCTTGTGTTATTCACTCATTATTGCATTAAATTTTCCTCTCACCCTTTTCAATTACTACTATATTACTTTAGATTTTGCAACACTCATCTGAGGTATTTTTCTCATATTTTACGTAGAAATCACCATTTTCCTTGTCCCCTTACACTGCATGTCATTAGCACACAAAAAATCAAATAAATTTCAATTCGACATATTTATGACGTTTTGTGATTTAAACACATGAGTCTATATCAATATTTAATAACCAGGGTGACACATACACATACACGTATTGTTTTGATTGCATCATAAAATGGATCTTTAATGAATTTATTGTGTAGTAATTTCACATGACATTGAGTTAAAGTACATTCAAGGGAATCAAAGCCATGGTGTGTTATTGAGATCAAAGGAATTCAATTAGTTGTATGAAATATGTAATTCAATGGTATATGACAAAATTCGAGAATTTATATAACATATAATTTATTAACATTATTTTGATATTTCCAACAAGTTCCAAAGTATCTTTATTTAAATTGCGCCCAAGTAATTTAAAATTTTGAAAAATATACTGTGTAAATTTACTGTTGGAATTTGTTCACAATTCACTATTTGAATTAAAAGATAACCAAACATTATAAAATCGGTTGTACTTTCACTTGATGTTACATTTTTGGAATATTTCCAACGAACTTCTGAGTAACTTGATAGTTGATATCAATTTCAAGCAACTATTTTAAAGGTCAAGAAATATACTGAGTAATCAACAATTTACTATTTGAATTTAAAGATAATCAAATAATATACAATTAATTCTACTTCCGTTCGTATGTTACATTTTTGGAATATTTTCAAGAAATTCCTGAGTAACTTGATTTAAATTGCACCCAACTATTTTTAAAAGTTAAAAAGAGACAGTACAAAGAATGGAAGATTAAAACGAAAGATTGGTTGAGGAAAAGAGGAAGAAGCTTTAAGATGAAAAAGGCATAAAGTGAGTATGAATGAAGTGGAAAATTTTAAAATATAATATTTTGTAAGAAGTAAGTACAATGCGAGAAACAAATAGACAGGTGGTTTGAATAGAATCAAATATAAGAACGGAAAGATTTTGTCAAAAGAAGGAATGGTTCGTTCGAGGTGGAAGGATTATTTAGTAGAATTATACGAGAGTGATGACACTATAAAAATCAACTGTGGGTTTGATAGAGCTGAAAATGACGACTTATTGGGAAAGATGAATGCGATTAGCTTATAAGAAGTACGAATGACTGTAAAAAAACGGGGGGAAATGTAAAGCGTCAGGTTATGATAAAGTAGCACATAACTAATTGTGTGTGGGTGGGGGAGCGAATGATCGAGTAATTGAAACAATTTTTCAACAAATGTTGGATATCTGAATACAAACCTAAAGACTGGAAAAGTGCAGTGATTGTTCCATTTTATAAAGATAAGGATGCAAGAAAGACGCATGGAAGTAACAGAGCCATAAGACTGGGTGTAGTAAATAAACTCTTGCAAAATTCTAATGGAAAGGGTGAGAAGAAAGAAATTATTAATAAAAAAAAACAAAATTGAAAATAAAACAGCAATCCAACATATCACATAACCAAAATAAAAACCAATAACTATCATATAATTGAAAAACATCAAAACTTGAGCACAATAAAAACAGAATAACATTTATCAACATAATAGTGGGAATATTATTGCACGTGTACATTGAAAATTAAAATAATTTCACTTTTTTACAAAAAAAAACTGTTTTGAATTCATCACTATAATTCAAAGTTAAACTTAACATAGTGAATAAAACTAAATATCATTCAGACATCATTTCGCCTGAATTTATTTATGAAATTGTCTTTTATGAACTGACTAAAGAATGTTCAACAACAAATAAGTTTGTTACTCCGCCATTGCTAGGCCCCGTAGTCGAGGGTCCCCTCACCATTCCAACGTCAATTCATTTAAAAAGCGAAGGTGTGTCGTGAAGTTTGTTTTTAAGTGAATGAGCCGTTGCACACCAGCAAACGCACATTCAAAACTTTTGGATCCGATGGCACACTGAAGTAAGACGTTCGGAGCACAGCAGTATGTTTTTTTTAAGAATAGATATGACCGAAGTCATAGATAACCTTTTGTCCGAATATTAGGCGGAAAAATGCCTGTATCATTCGAGGGGAGTGTCATTTGATATTCCATTTGATGAAAAAAATCCCTGTGTGAAAAACAAAAATTACAAAAAAGAGTAACAAAAAAACATTTGTTACTCCACTAATTTGTGGAATAAGAAAATAATTTATAATTAAATATGGAGTTCCATAAAGATTAAGCCGAAACGTTTGTCAAAAGAATTTTATGACATTAAAAACAAAACGCTCTTGTACTACAAACTACTATGTAATACAAAACAGCATTATACAAGTTTAATTTGTCGTTATTGTTGACACAGGGCCATGTTATTATATATTTAAAATACATGATACCTGTTTATTAATTTATGTTATACAATTATTAGACGCTGAAAAAAAAATGTTTACTTTGAACGAGAATTTCAGATAAAATAACTTTATTTAGTAGAATTCCGCGTAAACCTATTCAGTCTGACCCTTTTCTTGAATAGATGACAGAACAATTTGTTACAGTGCCAATATTAAGAACTTGTTTATTTTGTCTCTACATCTGTCGACAGATACGCAAATAAACAGTCTTCATATCGCTTATCTTATCAAATCAAAGTAAAAATGTACAGAGAAATACTAACAGTTATATGTCTTTCGGTACACAAGTTAACTGATTAAAACGATGGAAGATGCAAAACAGTATCACTGAAATGTTTAACAAAACTGAGTTTTTGAAATAAGAGTATTGTTGATAGCAGGAAAGATCTTTTAGATGTCAATTAAACGATTTTCTTTAAAATTGTTTAAGCTAACGATTTCATATACCAAAATATATTTACGAAGATATCATATTACAAAATGAAACTTATATTTAGTTTAACATTCCGTTAAATCATTCTACATTGCATTTGATTTAAAAAACCTCGTTGGTAAGATGCCTGTCTTCCGGCCTGGAAGTTACCAGTTGGATTTCCGTTGAAACCCAGACTTTTTTTTTAATAATTCTTAACTGGTTTTAATTTAAAGCCTCTTTAAATCAAGACAAAAAACTATCCTTTAAATCAAGATCCTTTGCAATGTAAAATCTATGGTTGAAAATTTTAAAGGCTTTTCATTATATGTATCAATTTTTATAACATATTTTCATAAATTCATCAGAAATTTTTCGATACAAAAGTGTATAATAATATATCAAAGGACTGAAATTTTAAAAGCATATTACCGGCTAACAGGGGGTGTAACAAAGAGTATAGAAGCTTCCGAGGCTTAGTTGGTAATACGTTTGTCTGTTTTGGATACAATTCCACGTAGTACTAGAAGAATATATTAAACGAGTCCTAGTCAGTCGAATTCTTCAAAAATATTTATATATTTCAAAAACGTTTGAACCTGAAGACTCGATCAAAGGGGTGAGTGCGATATTGTCTCCCGAATACGTTCTCTTAAATTCACTCACACAATACAGGACCGTAGAAACTTATTAGTTAAGTAAAATCCGTATTAGTAAACTACAATCTATCCGAAAATGATGCTTCAGTAAACTATTTCGTTGCTAATTTTCAAAAAAAATCTGCATTTGGTAAAAAAATTTAAAAGTTCAAAAGGATTAAAAACTGATATCTTCTCAGCATCCTTAAATCTAAATGAGTATCACGAACATAATTTAGAGGGGTGGCATACGAATAAAAAAGAAGAAACAAAATTATGTATGTACTACAAGGGGTGAACGTTAAAGGGAGGCTCTTATATGCTTTTACAAAACTTATCATATAATTTCTCAGCAATACAGTGTGAAAAGACTCTACGATAGGTAATCTCTCGTAATCGAATATGATTGTCAGCCATCCTGTGGATAAAACAGGTCTGATCTTGCGTTGGTGCATTGTGTGCAAGCTGTCGCACTTCAGCTAACACAGACACAGCCTTAACAGACAAAAATTAAAGTTCCGAGAGCAAGGACACCAATGCTAGGTTAAGGTTAAATCTACTGTAGCCTTTTGTTAGGCTTTTTTTAATTGCGATATTTGCTTAGTAGTACTATCAAAATTTATGCTAAGCAGCATATAAGCTGCAAAAAATATAAATTCAAATATAAAAATGGTCAAAGAGAAACCCCAATCTTGAAGTAAATCTGTTAGGAATCGTACCTGAGGCGCCCGCTTGCTTAGCGTGAATGATAACCGTTAGACCAAGGAAATGTACTGAATGATAAAGACAAAATTAACCCACCTATGAGATTGAGAGATCAAATTAAGGATACTGACACAAATTAAATAACACCGTCGAGGATGACAGAGAATAGAGAATATTGGGCAAGATTAGGATGATCGTGATCTATGCAGATTGAGTTGACAGAAACAACCAACAACTATAAATCTTAAATAAATCTATACCATTATTTTCGTTTCCATGTCACTGCTAGCGTATAATACAAGATGTAATAAATGTTGTTTCTTATTCGTGATGTTTTATGAAATAGTTACACGACTTCTGGGCCGGCCTTGGAAGTCTTGACATGAGAGATTATTTTCCCTTTTAATGTTGTATACTCATAAAAAACAGTTTTTTTAATTCTTCAATTCTTATCTACAGCTAAGAGTAAGTCAGTTTTTAATTAAAAATCGTGATTGTATTTAATATTCTTGTGCCATTGTTTTCTCTTTTACACATTTATTTTGTGTTCAAGTTTAATGAATGTTTTCATATGAATTATATGGTATTTCTTTTTTCGTATAATTGTAAATATTTCCCATTAATTGAGCCTTTAGATTTAAAACCATGGAAAAGCAAATAGTTCATTGTAATACATATTCGCAAGACTACCGCACACAGAAAAATAACAATGTTCTTCCAGAGAGGAGTAAAACTATTTCATATAGTAAATTTATTGTATGCCATCAACTAAGCCTTCAGATTTAGAACCATAGAATGGTAAATAGTTCATTGTAATACGTATTTCCAAGGATAATGACGTTCCTTCGGAGAGGAACAAAACTATTTCATATAACAAATCAATTGTTCCCCATTAATTGAACATTCAGATTTAAAACTATTGAATGGAAAACAGTTCATTGTGATACGTATTTGCAAGACTACCGCATACAGAAGGATGCAAATGATTTGCTTTTTTGTAAAGGCATGACACGTTAAAAATAAACAAAGAAATCATTCCTCGGATGACAGATTATTTGTTTAACACATATTTTTTTAATAGATGTCGTAACACTTTACAACGATTCTTTTTAATCTTTAAATAATGAAATAATACAATTGCAGGCAAACACTTAAAGATAAAGTTATAATATCCCATATCCGAGAAATATATGAAGTAAAAGATATTGTGAAATGTGGTAGAAATATCAGACGACTTTGGAGAGTTCATGTGGAAAGCGTGGATAGCACAAGAGTTCCCTACGTGGCAATGCATAAAATACCCGCTGGCAGTTGTCCCCCTAGAATACCTCCAAAAAATGGAAGGATAGCTGAGAATCAACATCTCAAAAGAGGCAGTCCTTATGATAATAGACCATAGGTCTGACTTAAGAGAAAGAAGGAGAAACCGTATTTTAAAGTTCACATCTAGATCAATCTCATCTCAATTATTAGCGAACACTCGAACTATGTTCAACAGACTTCGTCCTCCAATAGAATCAATTGAACATAGCCCTTTATATAAGTCAAAGGGCTTGAGTCTATTGAAATTGGAAAAAATAGTGTAGAATATAAATCAGGTTTTTATGTAAAAAAAGAGTAATGTAATTACAACTGGAGAAAGTAAATAATTTAAGAAAGTAAATAAAGTAAATCATGGGGAGAGGAAAACGTGTGTCGAGATAGGATAATGCTGCGCTCTGTCCCCTAGCAGGAAAACACCGTGATGGTACATATTTGTAAGGATGTGTGTATTATTATATCAAATTCTTTACAATACGCATATTAAAATATAGTAAGTGATTTCATTATTTCAATTTACGATTACACATCAATTCTCATTACTAAACAATATTTAAAATATTGGCTCCGTTTTATTCTGAGCACCTGTTTCATCGATCAGTTAACAAATTTCTTACGCTGACCCTGTCCATCTACTCTGAAATTACCTTGAATTATTCCAGATATTAATATGTGTAGGGCAAATAAGCAGTTTGTCATTATAAAGAAATAATTATACTTATTATTTCTCAGCAATCTGTAGTAAAATGCCGCAATAGGACAGGAAAGATATATTACTGCAGTACGAGTTGATTATACGCGAATATAATATTGAAACTACGACAGCGTGCAATCTAACATACTAACTCGTTTATCTTTCAGTGTCCTCTGTACTTATGTTATTTCATTGTATTTTATTGTGTAGACCCACACAGCTCACAATTAGTTGTAAATATTACAGTATAATTAGATTATGCATATCTTTGTTTTTAGTTTGCATAGGATCAAGCTAATTCCATTTATTAGTGCAAGCTACAGTCACAGAACGTCTTGAATAATACTGGAACAGAGTTCTATGGACATGTGTTAATTGAGACGCTTTATATTATCTGACATCATCCTGATAGCTCTGTCGCTACATAAACAATAAGAGATCTAGAGCATCAAATAACGACTTCTTTGCAAATTTGGAAAAAAATCCATTCGGGGGTTTAAGGTTCGATACTCGAAGATGCTTAATTTTCAAGAAACAAAGGGTCCTAGTCTAGATTGAAAAGAGTTTTTTTCAGATAGCAATTCTGTCATGTGCTAGATATATATACCATTTCTTCACGTGTGGGGTATTGTTGAACCGCAAGCTTTATGCGTACCTACTCTAGTGATTATTAACCCGAAGGTTCGATTAATGAAGCCGAAGTCAACGTTGTCACACTCACACTTTTTAATATACCCGAATTATTAGTTTTGATGTTGAATGGTATTATATGAATGAAAAAGTATATATAACCTGGTACCATAGTTCAGATCATTGACAGAAAAAACACTTTCTGTTTCTAAATTGTTATACAATATAAATAACAATTCAAATTTGGTTCAAACTGTCGGTCAGCTCTTGGTAGAGTATCCAATTATGAATTCCCTGGAAGAGTGAAGAAAACCCATGGGGCTACGCCTGAGGCCCATCATGGATATGAAACCTTAACATCCTACTGTAAGAGAGAAGAGGAGAAGAATTATTTAAATTTCAGCCAAATTACCTAACTTGAAGGGGCACGGTCACGTACAATGATTCGGGGCATATGATTTTGCTATAAAAATTAATATTTTTTTGTCCTTATGTAATATAGTACATTTGGTATATTATAAAATATGCGCGTCTGTAGAAGCCTAATTATTCATCCATTGATTGTGTTTATTTTCAGTGTTATATAAATACATTCCATTTTATTTATTTTGATACTACAAAAATAATAAATTACTTTTTTTACATAATGCTATACAGCATGAAAAATTATGAATAAAAAATATTATAGTGAGAAAAAAGTGAAGGAATGAGAATACTTATGTTAGTAAAAATGTATCAAATAGTAAGAGAATAGAATAACAGGAATTTGTTCAACAATGGTATCTTACTATTGGTCGTTTTGGGCTCTTCGTGTGAGAATGTTTGATAGTCAAAATCTAACAGAAAACCCAAACGGCAATCTATAAAACTGTAAGCATACCAACTCTGATGTATGGATGCAAATCATGGCTTCCTAACAGACAAATTAGGGCACTAAAAAAATGACAGCAGATACACCTCAGGCAAATCACCTCACGACTGTGCACAGTTACAACAGGACCTAGACTCCCTAGTCTCCTGGAGTGAGCAAAATCATCATCTGTTCAACATTAATAAATGTGTCTGTGTATCTTATAGTCGATCGTTTTCACCAATCCACCATCAGTATACTATACAGAGAGTGGCACTAAACAGAGCTTCTGAATTCAAGGATTTGGGCGTAACCTTCGATGTCGGACTCACGTTCGTTAACCATGTCTCACATTTGATATCGGACTGTTACAAACTACTCGGTTTTATAATGAGAATATCAAGAGAATTTAAGCACCGATATCCTCCGAAACTTATATAATTATCTAATTAGAACCAAATTAGAATATGCATCTACGGTTTGGGCTCCTCATTAGCTCAAATATAAAAACAATATAGAACAAATACAAAAAAAATCCTCAGACATCTATGGTATAGAACAAAGGGCGATTACCCAAAATATGCTCACCATACCGAACTTCTCACGGTGTATAACTATAGAAGCCTCGAAACAAGAAGGCAAGAATCCATTGCGATATTCCTAATAAAGGTTTTCCAAGGTTCCTTTAACTGTCCCGCGATTCTAGAAGCACTAAGTTTATATGTACCCAATAAATATAGCCGTGCAAGGAATCACCCTCTGTTCTACATACCAACTTACAGGACGAATATCATGGCTTAACACTCAGTCACGCGTGGTATAGAGATATTGAACCAACAGAATGACACAGTTGATATTTTCTCGGTACCGACTAGCAGTATGAGAAGAATCCTGGCTGATATTATTCTTAACGAATAAGCTAACGCTAGAAGTAGACCCTCATTGTGTAACAGGAGAAATCCGTGCAAAGTGGATAAAAAAAATTTAAAAAAATAGTGAAGATTCAATGGAGGTGCATGGCCACGCGGTAATGCACTGGACTTCCGTGCGGAAGGTCATCTGTTCGAACCCCGCGCTGTGCTACTCCCCTCGATCGACACAGGCACTTTTTCCATCTAGGGTTCGGAAGCATAAGGATACCTATGACTTCGGTCATATCTATTCTTTAAAAAAATGGTATCATTGAGTATCGAATGATGTTTTGAGAAGAGCAAATTGCTGTAGCATCGAGATTCTGATGATGTTGCTAGTCATCAATGACACAATAGAGAAGACACAGACAAGGTGTAGGTAATGAAGTTCTTTGTCATATATGTAACAGAATGTGCCTATCACAAATTAACTTACTTAAAATCATGTCCGGTGACAACAACGTCAGGTACTCCTGATCACGCACTTTATTGCTCCTTCTAAAATACTCGTCCCGGGTTATGGACATTCATTCAATTTAATAATATTATATTCATTTTATCATTTCAACTTTTTCTCATCTCTAAATTTTCAAGTTTATGATACTGTATGACAGAATATGCGATGAAGAGATTAAAGATGAATATAAAGTGAAGGAAAATATATTAAGTAAGATGAAGAAGAACACTTTGAGATGGTTTGGGCATGTAGAATGAATGAAAGTAGAAAAACTAACAAAACAAATATGCAGTGTACTTGTGAGTTAAAGACATAGTATAGAAATATCAAGATAAGTGGGGTTGAATCAAATTAATTATGTTTTGAAAGAAGGACGTATAAATAGGTAGAAAAATCGTAGGAGTTATGTTAGAAATAAAAAAATTCCGATTGGCAATAAATTGAAAACAAAATTACTAAAAAAATTAAATGTTACCAAAAAGATAAACAAAAACACCAGAAAACCCCAAAATAACGTTGAAATGTAATATGAAAATCATACACAAAAAACGCGACGCAGTTAAGTTATGAAATTTCTCATTACGCACGTAAAAGAGGGAGCAAATCCGGTTTTAATTGCATGATTCATCGAGGACTTGCCGGTAAGGATTTAAAAGGATTAATTTAAATATGCAGAACGTTAAACTGAAAAAAACAAGATAGATTTTTAATTGTACAAAACGCAAATCAGCCATTAAATAGAGCCTTAATACCATTGACATCATACTTTTCATATTTGCCTCCTGCTTGAAGAATTAAATTTTCTTTCTTTGTATAGACTTTCTCTTCAATCTAGTGACGCCAGAATCCTTTGTATATATACCAACGCATCACACATAATTTCTATATATCATAGTTTAAAGTTCATTCGTTTCGACATTGAAATGATCTTTCCGACAGACTAATATCCTTTTTTGTCATAAATTCAGGTTCCAAAGGGAAACGAACCCGTAACCTCCAAGTTTGAAAACAGGCTTCTTACTACGAAGGCTGACCATATACAACAAATTCATTATAAAATATGGAGTAGACTAAAAAAATACGAGTATGTTCCCAATTAATATAAAATTACTTTGCATCCTTTGAGTGAAATATTGTGAGCAAAACCTACAGAGGTTTTCCATTCATTAAACATCAATAAAACACTTAAAAATGTAATTTGTAAAAGAAGTTGTTTCGTTTTACTCCATTTCGTAATAATTTTGTAAAAAAATTGGAAAAATCGGTTTTATCGATTTCCTGACTTGGAACAGTAATGGAGGATTTTCTTTTTCCGTATTCTTTACGCAACATCCTTCACTCACTTCCGCCGGATAAATCTACTAATGAAGACTTCAAATAAGATCAGTGACAAATTACACAGGGGAACAATTTTGGATTTTTTTTGCTTGTCAAACAAATTGACGTGATTATAATCGAGCATGCACTACGTTACAATAATACGTATTTTTTTATTATCCTGGCACGTCAGAACTCCGAGAAATATCTAAAAAACTGTTTTAGGTAAAATTTATTTTTAAATTAAACCTAATACTAGCAATACCGTAACCGCATTGCCCAACTGTCATTTACCATTAATTGCAGGTTATGTCAACGTGATTTTAATAGGTGTTGTGTGATTTAAGCGAGAAATTTTGTGATTTTGATTGAAAAAACTTATTTTGAAAGGATAAATATGCCAAGGCAGTGCATTAATAGCCCAAACTCTTTTTGTTACATTTGTGGGGGGTTTGCGTTCAAGGAACAGCATAGAAATATAACACCTTTAATACGGAAGTCATATGAGTTATATTTTGCCTGCAAGATCGGATACCAGGATAAATCGTGGGCGCCTCACATTTGCTGCGCTACTTGTGCGGTAAATCTGCGAGCTTAAAGGTGCCAGAAAATCAATACCATTTGCTATTCCCATGGTATGGAGAGAGCAAAAACATCACGCAACTGATTGCTACTTTTGTTTAAGTAATGTGATTGGGTTCTCTTCCAAAAATAAAGAGTTTTGAATACCCGAATCTTCATTGCGCAAATTGACATATCGCTCACAGTGATACGCTACCAAATCCAATGCCGCCTTCATTTTGGACACTACTATAGATGAAGAAGATGATGACAACCATGCGATAAACGAACATTATACGGATGCAAAACACCACCTACCATCAACTTCCAATTAACCACGCTTAATAACTCAGCCAGAGATTAATGATCTCGTCAGGGATTTAAATTTATGAAAAAAGCAAGCAGAATTGTAAGGATCGAGACTTCAAGAATGGAACTTGCTTGAATCCAATCATGCTAGCGGATTATTGCTTGACTACAATTAAAGACAACCCAAGAGTGCAATATAAAAGAAAATTTAAAAAAAAATCTATTCAAACACACAACTTTCGCCTCCACCACTTTTATACATCTTGTCATGCACAATTTTTTATTATTCATACTTCTCACTTTATCTTCATTTAATATCTGGTTCACTTGATTCAGTGACGTTTTTCTCGCTCTACCTCCCACGCACATCTTGCAGTTCTGGCTTGTATACTCGCTTAGTAATTTAATCTCTTCACATGTTCAAATCATCTTAACGCTAATGTCTTCACCTAACTTAAAATATTCATTTCATCCATGCATGCATGTCTTAACACCACCATCTTTCATACATAAACACTCCGCCAAGTTTTCTTATTGTGCTCATCTTTACAACAATATTGATTGTATCCATGCATTCATATCTGATTTCTTCATTCCGTTTTCATTCATACATAGACACTCCATAAAATTTTCTTAGTTCACGCATCTTTATAACATTAATCTTACTTTTGTTCTTCTTCTGCTAAGTCTAAGTTTTACTTCCATATACGTCGAGGTGGACACCAACACTCTTTTAAGTATTGTCATTTTTCCTTTTTTTAATATACCATGATTGTTATATATTACATTAAGTGTTTTGTTTACCTTGTTCCCAGGCAATGCTTTTTTTTCCAATGTCCCTTTCAACTCGCACATCACAAGTAAACATAATATAGTATAACTCGTCAAGAATATATACCACAATCCTAAATAGACCTGCAGAACTTGAATCCTGTATTAAACGTGAAAAAAATACTAAATTGTAGAAAAGTAAAAAAAATCAGTCAACTTAAAATATTATTCACAGGTTTTCTATGTATTACCATCAGAAAATAAATAATGAACACTTATTGTAATGGGGGATGTTTAATATAGGGAGTTTTGTAAAATATTTCTTATCTCAACCATTATTATACGAAGTAGCAAGATAATAAAACTAAGATAAGGTTATACTTATTAAGTAAGATATTTATTCATTATTTTTAATAAACACATCTTTATATTGTAATATTTGACTTTTCTCAGAAATTGAAAATTAACAAATTATCACGCCTTTTCGATGTATGGATAGGCTGAGAGGAGAGAGCGCCAGTCTTTCCTATTCGACACTCGTACTTATTTCCCCTCTTCCACATACATACACATTTTCAGGTCATTTCTACGATTTCTCTGACTCCTTATATTTCTTTATTTCAAAATATCATTCACTTGATCCCACCATACTTCCACTCAGATTTGCACTTTATATTTGTTTTGTTAGCCTTTATTCATTCATTCGTTCCACATGCCTCAACGATCAGTTGGACGGAGTGCTCTGAAGTTAAGTTCATATTCATCACTTCATTATTCTCAATGTATAATATGTGTATTTTTCTCAATGCACGTATTTCTAAAACAGTTTTTGAGTCTTTCTCCACATCCATATCTCATTTATAAAAGTTGGTTCTAAAATATCATTGGCTATCATTTTAGATAGCTTCGATTTGGATACTGTCCGGCTCGAATATATTATGTATGTTTTAGTGCCTTATTGAAAATGTTTTCTATCGCTTTAGGTGGCCCAATATCCCTCGTAACTCTTCCATAATCTAAGAAGATACTTCCTAAATAGCCTAATTCCTCAACTCACTCTAATATTTCACTGTCCCCTCTTATATTGTTACTTTTCCTTTTAGACTTTAGTTTCCCCGCATTATTTATTCTCAGATATTTCACTTATCTCTCATATACCTACTCGTAATTTGCTTATCAGACTCAATAATTCATCCTCACTCACCGTTAACACTACCGTGTTATCAATAGAAAGCAATAAGCACACTTTCCCATTCGTTTATATGCCACTCATTGATTACTGTTGTTCCTTCACACATGAATTTATGTAATACAACCAGGGTGGCATAACGCATCCTTGTTTTAAACTGAAATATTAAACCACTCAGTCAAGGTACCATTTACTCTAATACATGATCTACTTTTGGCATGGGATGATGCAATATCAAGTATGCATTTACACTCAATACGACATTCATTCACTTTTTCTTATAGCTTGTCTCTTGACTAGATGTAAAGACAACAAAGTGAGAACTCTCAAAGGATATTTGAGAAGATCTTAGAAAAGATAGCGGAATAGAACGGACTTGACCCGATTTGACCTACACGGAAGCGAAGAATGTTTTCTAATACGGTCAGCAAATGATGGAATGATTTATCTTAGCCATTGAAGAAACAGAATAATGCGTATTCCTTGTGGAATGTTTTCAAAGGGCATCTTTAAAGGGATTTAAAAAATAAATATTGCTTGTCCATCTTACGCTCTTTCTCTAGTCTTCTCTGGTTTGTCAGTGATTCCGGATTTATTTGTGTAGTTATATTTATTGTGTTTATAATTATATCAACTGCTTATTCATAATCATTTAATATGTATTATAATAGATTACGTGTACAAAAGTGAGGGATCAAAACCAACTGGCGTCCTCTCCGACGGGCTCATATCCTTAATGATGGGATTGTATCTTGATCAGTACGATGTTATAAGATGAACCCCGACCGTTTGTCAAATTACCTCTGTTTAGTAAATTTTTCTGATTGCTTGAACAAATACGTTTTATCTGGATACAACTGGATTAAGGAGATCTGAGCAAATAGATGTTCAAGTAAAGAATAAAACAATCTAAAGGTAGAGGCTACAAAACGTTATCTCCGTTGAGACTTTCTTAGAATAACAGTTAATTGCCACAATGTTTCTATCATGGTTAAAATTGATTATTTTAAAATCATCGGTATTGACTGATGCAGTTACGTTAATTACATAAATTAATTCCATATAGATATGTGTCTCTCTCCGTGGTTGCAGTCCTAAGACTGGTTTGCAGCAATTTCAACTCTTCTCCTCCATTCCCCCCTGTCCTGTGCGGCTCTTTTTAAATCTGTATATGTTGAGCAGCGCACGTCCACCAACAGGTCCTCCAGGTACTCTCGGCGTGGGCGTCCCCTAGAGTTTGTCCCCTCGGTCATACCCTCCATTATGGCATGCAAGAGGCCCTCTTGTCGTATTATATGACCGATCCATCTATGTGTATCTATAAGGTAATACTAAACATTAAAATGTTGCGGTATATGATGAAGACCTGCATGAAAATTTTCCAAATTTCTAAAATTAATGTGTACAATATACATTTATCAAGATAATCATACTTACACGAGAAATTCCTCCTTAAATTTGCACGATACGTTAATACTCGTAGCCCCCTGGTATCATTATTAATCCATGCATTTATATATTTAATTATTGCATCTTAAATGCAGTCTAGTCTAAGATTTTATTTAATAATCTCTATTTCTCTCGGCATTTGTTGCTCAAAAACTTGTAATAAAAAAAATTACCTGTAATGCGTCCAAGGAATATTGCGTTTCTTCTTTCTTCGAGGAACTTTTCCATTAATAAATCGAGTGTTAAATTGTTTAAGCATATTCAGTTGAAACTTTGAATTATCTAGAATAGTAATTTTCAACATTGGCTTTATTATATTGACTCATATAATTTCATAATGTCTTTAATTTGATTACACAAATCATCCAAGCTTGAGTGGATTGGCTATTTAAAAAAATCCTGACCGCCACTTGAACCTAGTTAATAAGATTATAGACTTTTACCCAGATGTTTTGGTATCCTTGATGATACCCAAAAAAATACAATCTGGTTAAATAATTAGTTTGGTAACAATAATCGCACGCACTTAGTTTATGTGCGAGTATTGTTATCATTCATATGTGATAGTGTTGCAAATACATGCTTTGATAAACTACGTGTACCTATTTAAATGGTTCTGAATCCAAAGGCTCGATTAATGGAACTGAAGATAATATACTGTTCAGTATTTCCAAATCACAAATTGAAATCTGTTGAAGGATACCACATGAATGAAGGTTATTTTGATATATGTCGAAACATCAGATGACGAACTACGAGTTTTGTACCTATCCTAGTGATTCTGAAAACCCGATAGCTGGATTATTCCTGCTGAGGATAATATCGTCTTCCGATCACAATAAATAAATCACAATCCAATATGCCCGAATCACCAATTTGAATGTGGAAGAAGAAGAATCACTTATTCATAATTTTATTTTCTTATTTCATCCACACCCTTGTAAGACTCTTTGCTCTCATTCAGGGGATTCAATTAATTTCCCTACAACCCTTAAAAAAGAAAAAAGATGTCTTATCTACTTTAAGAGTCCATCTGGTAAAAATTGTCGTAAGCAACTCTGCGTGCGGTAGTATTCTAATTCAAACTCGTACGATTACGAATTGTACGTTTAGTTCAATCCTGTAGTTTTTAATCTGAAGGCTCTTTTTAACTGGGGCTGAAGATAACATTGTGTCTCGGCTACGCTCTTCAAAATATTGACATCATCAATTTGGACATGTTTAGGCGTACCATAAAAATAAATTATTAATCGCATTATTTTAACATCTTTCTAGCATTGCTAGTAGACATTCTACTCCGGTCATCAAAAGTTACTGGACATCCGGATCTCCAACATACCGCGCTGTAATGTTGAAAAAATTAAAAAAAAAAAAACAAGATTTCCACTCGTTTTTCTTTGAGTCAAAATAAATAAAATTTAGTATTTAAATAGATTTCTTTGAAATGTTTGTAAATTGACCTTTCTTTTCATTTAATCTGCACTCGTTTATTTAATTAAAACTCAAACTTTGAACATCCGCAAAGAAAAAAAATCTCCCTGAAATTACATCTTAGAAAAATCAAACGATCAAAAGAGCTTTTGTCTGTAAGCTAATACTTTTAATTTTCTATATCCGCTTCTCTGTTAAAGAGAAAAGCGTAGATTTCAAGTCCTTAGAATAATAAAGGATGATAAAACCGTAAACATTTCCTGTACAAAAAGAAAATCCTGTGAAATGATAAAAAATAAGTAGATTCTTAAGTAGATTCTTTCTAAAATAAATCTTATTTGGACGCATTAAACTCATTAAAATCCTAATTTATCTTGTTTAATTGAAAACTTAAAAAGGTTTTAAATTTACCGTTCGATAAGCCGCCTTTATTGCGGTTTCTCCTTTTTCAAGCTTGAATTAAAAAATACGAATTTCTTTCGTTACGACACTTTCGTTGTATACTCTGTTATCTATTCCAAATAATCAGAAAAGTGTACATGAAGCTTAAAGTGAAAGCCAGACTTGCGCCTTTTAAAAAAATGTTGAGGTGGAAACCAAGCGTCTTACCAACTAGGACACGAACTTTGTCAAGTTTACAGCCTATTAAGAATATATACTTAACTTTATTCGAATATTTGGCACATTTTTCTTAAAGGAAAAACACAGGTTTGTAGAATATCAAAATAATAAACTCAAGTTCATTCGACTATTTGGCATATTTATTGTATGTATTGTATTGTATTATACTTTCGTTGTATACAGTACAATCTGGCGGCTTTTCCAACCAACCAGAAATATGTTCAAGTGAAAACCAGACTGTAATCCTTTTTAAAAAATCTAGGTTTCAGCGGTATTTATTTAAAAAGAAAAACACAAGTTTGTTGAATATCAAGATATTAAATTCAATTTCATTCGAATATTCAATTTATTTGGCATATTCACTTCAAAGGGAAAACACGAGTATATAGACCATTTATGATATACAATAAACTCAATTAGATGCGAATATTTGCCAGACTTTTTCGGATAAACCTCATGTTTACACCACCTTATTAAGATAATAAAATAGACTTGACTCAATTACTTGTCCAATTCACAAAATTATAAGTTAATAGTCAAATAAGAAAATGAACTCGATTTTATTCTTATATTTGATACATTCACCTTAAAGTAAAAACAAGTTTACTACAATTAAAATAATAAACTCAATTTAATTCGAATATTTGATAAATTTTTTTTTGAGATAACTCATGTTTACACCACCTCATTAAGATAATAAAATAGACTTGACTCGAATACTTGTCCAATTCACAAAATTATAAATGAATATTCAAATACGATAATGAACTCGATTTCATTCTTATATTTGGTACATATACCTCAAAGTAAAAACAAGTTTACTATCAATTAAAATAATGAACTCAATTTGATTCGAATATTTGGCATATTACCTTAAAAGAAAAAACACAATAATGTCCATTAAGGGTATGAACTCGACTTTACTCAAATACTTGACAGATTAACTTCAAAATAAAGCATAAGTGTACACTTCATTAAGGTTATATACTCGATTTTGTTCAAATATTAAGCACATTTGCCTCAAAGGAAAAACACAAATTTATAGCCCTTAAATATAAAAAAAACAATTTAGAATAGGTACTTAGTAAATTTACATTATGAAAAATCATCTTACTATGGAAATTAATTCTTTACACCTTATTTGGACATGGATGCAGGAAAATAATCCAAGCAGCCAACCCTAAATGGATGGAACTCATTAGGTTCAAATTTATTGAAAATAAAAAGCAATTATTTTAGTATTAATAATAAAAGTGGATGTTATTTTAGAAATTTCCAATATACAGAATTTGGAAGTGTACGTAGGAAAATGATCCAAGCACCAGATGAGAAAGTGACACAGGAAATAAGTACTCATTAGGTTCCAATTTATTGAAAATAAAAAAAGCAATTATTGTAGCATTCCAAATTTCAGTTAAAATAAAACACCATAGACTAAACAGCTGCCATATCATCAACAGCCATATAAATTTTCTTCATCTACGAGGCATATCCAGAAAGTAAGTGTACTGATTTTTTGTAGGTTACAATTTTTTTTATTTAAACAAAAAAATTACGTGGTTACCGTAGTACTCGTACATATATAAGCTATTTTTCGACATAGTCGCCATTCCTCTCAATGCAGGTGGTGAAGCGGGGTATCAACTTTTTGACGCCTTCCTCGAAGTAGTTTCCCGCCAACCCCTCCGTCTACTTCTCCACCTCCTCCTTTACCTCCTCGTCGGTTGAAAACCTTTTTCCACCCATGTGCAGCTTCAGGGAGGTAAAGAGATAATAATCTAAATGTGCTAGGTCAGGGGAATGCGCAGGGGAATCCACAGTCAATCTGCGATCGTCACGGAGCGCATTTTCGATTTTTTCCACAATTTCGTCAGTCACAATTGAAGGTCTTGCGCTCCTCTGATGATCATGCACAGACGTTTTTAAACTCGCGACACCACTTGTACACACTCGTACGATTCATAGCTTTATCACCATTTGCAGTTTTCCCCTCATTATAAACCTCAACCGGAGGTTTTCCCTTCCAAACGAGATAACGGATGACGCCGCGTATTTGGCACTTGGCGGGAGATTGGATTGACATTTTTCACGAAACGTGTTGTCGCGTCGACACTTCTCAACGTAATGACCTCGAACCGGTTTCGTTGTGGAGGGGAAGGGTCAAGCTACACGGAAGTGTAGCCAACATGTCAAAAATAAAATCCATCCGGTCGTGAGAGCCTCAGTACACTTACTTTCTGGATACGCCTAGTATATATCAAATAAAAATGTAAATGTTCGTATAATCGTTCCTACTAATCTCCGACAGTTCTCTACCGATCACTTTGAAATTTCGATAAAGTTGACATTCGTATACAGAAATGTTTACATATTTTTATTTATATATCGGTGTGTATAAAAAAGTTTAGAAATCAGAAAAAATAATGTTTGGGCCTCCTGCAGTGACAAGCTGAAATTAAACTTTGACAGATGTCAAATTTCATTTTCGACGTTTCGGAATTAATATTAAATATTAAATTATTGTGTTAAGTCTACATAAATAAAATATTAAATAATTTAATGTTAAATAATAAATAATAAATTTTATAAAAAATACATTTTTAATTTTCACGTACATTTATTCAAAAGTCGAGACACGACCCCCAATCAGCTGAATTAAAAGTATACAAAGTTTATGTCGGCCATTTTGTATTTCGAGAGTGTCATTTGTGTGCCGATAAAATTGACGCGTATAAAAGAAAGTTGTGATAAAATTGAATTCAGTGATTGTGGTAAGTTGTTGAGATTACATTTAGGTTACAAAATAATTTTAGTTGGATGTATTTCGGCATTTTTAAGTTTATTCAGAGTATACGATAAATTTTGACACGTACTCGTAAGTTTTAGCAGTTATTTCAAAATTAAAAACATTATTTTGAAAGTGACCTATGTCCAATATTAGGTCCTTACGATATTCATAGTTCGCCCTTAACACTAAACACTAAATATTTCTGCTGAAGTATTGGGTTGTCCAAAAAGTTCATTCGCTTTTCAGGTAGAAATAAAAACAAATTACTTTATTTAGATTATCAACGAGGCTATCATGGGAGTCACGATGTTCCGTCATGAGCTACACGACAGAATGATGAAACAATATTTAATTATGTTGTTTATAATTCCATATCCGTAGAACCTTTTGTCTTTTTGAGCAAATATATCTGGAGGACAGGCTGATAGTGGCTGAAAGAGGTGAGAAGGAATATCAAAAGTATCTTTTTTATATAGAATTTAATTTTATCTCTATGTTTATATTTCAAAATCTATCAATTTGTATGTAGAAATGGAAATTTTTTTAATTAGTTCCGTTTATCTATTTGTCTTCCCTTAAAATTTAATTAGTTACAATTATGTCTCTGTCTTCCTTTAACATTTAATTAGTTACAATTATCTCTCTGTCTTTTCTTAACATTTAATTAGTTACTTTTATGTTTCGCAATTTTATATGTTGCCTGAAATACTCTACTTTGTGGCGACACGTAAAGACGTTGAAATTAACTACAAATATGCGTGTCCAGCTGCAAAACGATCGATCAGCTGAGGTATTCTCCCATCAATTGCTGGAAATTGGAAACGGAAAAGTGCCGGTTGATATGACCTCAGGACGAAATTCGTTGTCTCATAACATCTGCAATTTAGTGACGTCAAAAGAAGAATTGGTTGAAAAAGTATTTCCCAATATTCAAATCAATTATAAGAATCACGATTGGCTGAGTGAACGAGCTATTCTTGCCGCCAAGAACAAAGACGTCTACGAACTTAACAAAATTATTCAGGTCCTTTTTTAATGTTTCGCAATTTTATATGTTTTAGCTTTCTTTCTTCTTTTTCAGTGCAATCGATCTTTCATTTGAATTCAAATCATATCGTGAATTGACCTCTTGGAGTGACGTGATCATTTGCGAGCACGGCGATAAACGCGACAGACTGAGAGTGGCTGAAATACGTCAAAAATATTGTATACCTACAAGCATTGTGAAATTAAACATAATTGAAACGTGTGCTTTCTCTTTTCTTTATTTTCCATTTAACCAGACTGAGCCACTGCAACACGTGGCCGGGTACAGCTAGTGTTAAATAAAAGTAACATTTAATTACTTTTCCTATGAATATATTTTTGACATAATTTATTTCAATGAGGGTTGAGGATTTGCTTTCCATTGAATCCTTAATTTATTTAAAAAGATTTAAGTCTTACACGTACATAAGCGTTTTAAATATCTTTCTGGTTGGTTAGAAGATATTCCCACATGGCAATAAGCCTGTCGAGTCATATTATATTTAACGAAAGTGTAATACAATAAAACAATAAATGTCAATTCAACTAGTTCTTCGTCAAATGAAAAATACTTCACACCAAGGAATTCAATAAGAAAATGGATTAAAGTGAATCGAAATGAATGCAATTTGAACCACTAGACCACAGACGCCAAGCTATTTCAATTACAATGTCATAGCGTTATTTGTCAGTCTAAAAGTTTTTCTTTGATCTTAATACGAGTATATTCGTACTTGATTGTAAGAACGTTGGAAGGTTCGATAGACTTAAGTTATATGTTAATCATCGATAATTGATCCGGCGTGAGAAAGTCGTAAATAAGTAAGTAATGGTCATAAAAATGTAATATAACAATGAAAAATCGTGTTTCTTTGCATAGCCTTGTAAATATCTGCCTTTGTATCTAATTCCAAATTTAACCCAACAATTTCTCATTACTGGTTATAAAAACTTAGGAGATGTTCAACTATTAACTCTAAACAGAAAAAAATGTTGTTATTGTCATAGATACAAATGATTACAATTAAAAAATATATTTAAACTCAGGTATATAAAAGTATATATTTATTTTTTATTTTCGTATTAAAAACAAGTACCTATCACTCTCAAAGGCTTATTGAAATGAATTTTATGGACACTTGACATAAAAGTTATTATTAAAATTGATTGTTCAAATTTGAATACTTGAAAACAAGCTTACTTGCTCCAATATTTTCCTGATTTACAGAGCACTTTTATTGTTTTTTTTTTTTCGCGACCAAATCCCTATTATTCTAAGAGCATTGTGGCAAGTATACCCTCGGATATTAATAGGTTGTTACCAAGCGCCACCAAAGGATATTTCAGATATAATCAATGTTATTAGCCGGAATCACAATAGCGAAAATTGTTAAAACACCGGAAATCGAACCCGGGACATTTGATTCAGTGTTTAACCTCTGAATCACGAGGATAGAAGAATTCTTACATTACATTTTTTTATTGAATATAAATATTCACATTATGTGACCATAAATCAATATAAATATTATTTTGTATACCTATTACACGTAAAAATAAATATGTAGGGAGAGTCGGGTAAGTGCAACATATAAATATGTAGGGTGAGTCGGGGTAAGTGCACCATATAAATATGTAGGGTGAGTCGGAGTCAATGCAACATATAAATATGTAGGGTGAGTCGGGGTAAGTGCACCATATAAATATGTAGGGTGAGTCGGGGTAAGTGCACCATATAAATATGTAGGGTGAGTCGGGGTAAGTGCACCATATAAATATGTAGGGTGAGTCGGGGTAAGTGCAACATATAAATATGAAGGGTGAGTCGGGGTAAGTGCATCAAATAAATATGTAGGGTGAGTTGGGGTAAGTGCACCATATAAATATGTAGGGTGAGTCGGGGTTAGTGCACCATATAAATATGTAGGGTGAGTCGGGGTAAGTGCAACATATAAATATGTAGGGTGAGTCGGGGTAAGTGCACCATATAAATATGTAGGGTGAGTCGGGGTAAGTGCACCATATAAATATGTAGGGTGAGTCGGGGTAAGTGCACCATATAAATATGTAGGGTGAGTCGGGGTAAGTGCACCATATAAATATGTAGGGTAAGTCGGGGTAAGTGCACCATAAAAATATGTAGGGTGAGTCGGGGTAAGTGCACCATATAAATATGTAGGGTGAGTCGAGGTAAGTGCACCATATAAATATGTAGGGTGAGTCGGGGTAAGTGCACCATATAAAATGAATATATGAAATTCAAAAGTATCCAACCATTCTCAGGATCATCACATTGTTTTCAAACTTTTATACGAAGGATTTCAACTATTTCATATTTTAATTAGTTTATCACCAGAGGACTATCTGCCCCGTCTTCGGTGTAAGTGCATCTGTATCTTTTGGTTTTATTAATTGCTTACATAATGAAAAATTTGACATCCAATCCAATAAAACACAATAAACACGTAATTTAAATATTTTAAATCAGAAAATATAGTGGTATTAATATATAATATCAAATGAAATTATACAGGATGGGGTAAGTGCACCTATTCATTGCTAGTGATGGGATAAAAAAATGTTTGTTTATAATATTATAATTTGAAAATTCAAAATGATAACATTAATATTGAATAAGTTAAATGAAAAATGAAGATGTAGAAATAATAACTCGCAAACTGACTTTGTGGCACATTTTGTCTATAAATTAGACGAAAACTAAATACCTAAGAAAAAATACTTAAGTTAAAGACATTATTTGTTATTTAAATTGGATTATTTAAGAATATGAAATTACTTATTGAATACTAATACCATCAAAGGAGATTTTAAACACCAATTCTCATCTTCTTCCAGTAAAGGGTTTTTGCAAAATAGTCATAATATTTGCGTTATATATTTCAGATATGTCATCAACTTTCGGGTATGAAAATACATTATGATTTTCTTTACTTAAATGTGAAACTTTGCTTACAAATTTGACAGTTATTTTCTTATTTTCATAAACATTTAAAATGTTTCCTATGTAATGTTTGAGGCTTTTCTTCGCTACAACTTTGGCAAGTATCCAATCACCAACATTTTTTTTTTTTTCAAAACTTAAATTTTGTTGTATATCTATTTCCAATTTTTCGTGAACATCATTATTTACCAACAGAATCTCATTGAAATCTGTGTTTATTTCATCTTCCATTAAAATATTTTGGAAATAATCACTTTCATCTTCAAAGCTTGATTTCCATTCACATTCACTGATTTCTGATGATGACTTCAGGTTTTGCAAATATTTTTTATGATCCAATTTTTGTGTCCTCTTTTTATTAATATCTTTAGATTTTTGTTATTCTTCCAAAGGATTATTTTAGTACTTATTTTCTTTTTAGAATCCTTCAGTTTGTTTTTTAAATGTTCTACATCATCATAAGTTATTACTTCAGCTCCGTGTGCAATTTTTGTCTTTTTTACCTTAGGAGGCTCATTTTTCTTTATCGGTCTTAAAACAAGTTCTTCAAATGAGTGTTTGATTGGTATATTTTCTGGAAAAAATTCATCCCTTCTCAAGAAATCTGAATTATGTGGATTCATTATTATGTCTTCAAAAACTGTAAACTTCTTCAATGGGTTAAGATAGTGATTTTTTGCAGTCAATTTGTTTTGAGGTGGAAGGTTCAGCATAGTTTGCGTCCAAATTTTCTATCGATGATAACGGATCTGTATTACTTTTCGTGTTCACTGATTCCTCATCCCGGTCGTGACTAGATTTATTAAATATATTTTCGATCGCTTGGGATTGATCTGATGAACCCATTTTTATTACCTGATGATCGAGTTTATTCCAAATGTCCTGTAAGTATTCTCGAAAAATGTTTTTTTGGAAGTTTCTAACCTACATGCAACCGTTGCCATTTAACGAGGGTCTCGTTCCAAGCATCATTCATCAATTTCATTACACTAATGTCTAGTGGCTGAAGTACATAGCTGGAATGAGGTGGTAATTTCAATATCGTTACATTCTCTTTTCTGACCTCCTCAATTATGCCTAAACTTATACGAGTGTGTGTACTATGGCCTTCATAAATAAGTAATATTGGATGAATTGGCCCTACCGTTGGAAGGAAACAATCCTTAAAATATTTTTCAAATATTTTGGTTTCCATCTATCCATTTTTTGTAGCAACATACCGCGTAGCTAAAGACTTTTCTGGTTTAGTCCACTCATGCCGCACATATTTTCCCATAAATATAATCAGAGGTGGACATTTGTCTCCGCCTGCACTATGTTACACCCCAACAAAACAGTGGTGGTGTCTCTTCCTGGTGAACTAATGGTTCTGGTGGAAAGATATCTAATAACCTCGACTGCTTTCGTTTTGCTGGGGTATTTCGAGAAACTTAAACGAAGGAGCTCCCGACTCGTACGTTGAGAAAAACCAACCGTCAAAATTTGAACATTAATAATAATGGTCCTGTGTGTGGTACAGCATTATTTGTCTACTGTAGTGTGAATTTAGTTCATTACAATCGATCGTTGTAGATGGGAGTGCTTAAACATAATATTTAAAGTTGGAAGACTTAGATGCACTTACCCCGTATATGCACTTACCCCGATTCACCTTACCTATTTTGAATTTTATTTTTAATTTGTGTCTATATATCTATTTAATACAATAATATATATTACCATTATTTTAGGTAATATTTAGGATTTTTATATACTCAGAAATATTTTTCCTATCAGAAATCTAGAATATGTCGCTATTATTTAACAACTATGTTTTAATGTTGTTTCTTTCATGATTTATAAAAAAATATCTTACGTCCCCTAAAGGGCCGCATGTTGTCTCACGCATGTCTATACCTACATTGATATATAACTGGAAAAACATTTAAGGTATAGTTGGTAATAATAATAATGAAAATTGAAAGCATTGCGTTTCTTGTATTATTTTTACTGTTTATTTAAATTATTTCGACCTCCAAGTCTAGTTCGTAAGACGTTTGATTTCCACCCAGGGGTTTCGAATTCGACTATAGTATAGGTGGTACTGAAAAATAAAAAAATAAAATAATACTAGTTTCTAAGCTAACGATCTCACTAGCTAACTCAAAAACAATTTTCTCAGCTAACAATACTCGTAGGTGCCAAGTACATGTACGAGTGTCGACTTCCACGTGCGGTAGTGTTACCATCACGTGCAATGACAAATCGCGAGTTCCATACCACCCCGGCGGTTCTAAACAAGATGTCTCATCTACTACCGCAAATTAAAAGGCAACAAAACTCGTATTTGTCTTGCGTATTTATGATTGTGTGCTGTGTATTATGGGATGAACATTTTTTGTCTTTCTGGAGTGATGATGTGTGAGGAGTTTGATTTCGCATAATGTTTCCAGTTGTAATTGAGTGTCACTGTTTGTCAGGTTGATGAGAATGTTCAACGGGGTTTTGTTTTTGTGTAATCGAAAATCGGAAAGAAGTATCAATTTATATTTTCCTGCTAAATATCCTCAGTGAGATACATGCAAAAGCCTAGTTTACTGGGGACACGACAAATAAAAGGCAACAAACCCAAATCCATTAAAATTGTAAGCCCAAATTAAATTACATGTTGTTGTTTTGCAAATTATGTATATTTCTTGTCATGTGTAATAAATAAATAAAAAATAAAAATTTGAGTCATGTAAGAAACTGGGTCCATACGTTTTTTATTTTGATAAAATGTTTACATCTTATGTTTAACTAAGCCCAAACGCATTTATCATATCGATTATAAAGATTACAACTTACAAACATCTTTGCCACGTTTATGAGAATTATCTGTGAGAAAATGTAACGATGCAATACAAGTCCAATGCGTCAATTTATGTAAGCACGCAAAGTCAGACGCGGATACTACCTTGTTATTACATCATTCTGATGATGATAATTCTGATGGGTGAGCATTTCGCATTGTATCCGTTAAGAATATTATTTTAATTTACATACATACATATACCATCACGCTGTTTCCCTGCCAGAGTAGGAAGAAAGATTAAAACGACATACTTTCCTATCACGGCACACATTTTTATTTATTTTATATATGTGTCTTTATATACAAATGAACATGTGACAGGTTAAACAAGTACTTAAAATTATTGACAAAAAATACAAAACTTTATCTTAAACTAACATGAAGATACAAAAAGCAGTAGTAATAATAAATTACAGTCATTGTTTTAAAATTAGTTAATAATGATATGTGTATTTAAGTTCAATATACGAGTATGTATGCATACCACAAAATATTACCAAACTTCACCAAGCAGACTTACGTAATTGTCGAAGACTTATTTTATAGAGGTAAAGAACTCAAATTTGTTTTTTAGTGGAATAACGCTTAACATACATGGAAAAAAAATAAGATTTTTTTAGAATTTTATGGATAGATCTTGAGATATAGAAAACACATGGGCTCACTAGTAGAACGATATGCAAGTTGCTTTGCAGAATCGAAACCTTTCACATGTTTTTCCCCTCTTCTACATCAATACACATTCTTATATAGCACTTATGATTTCTTAAACATTTTACATTTCCTTGTTTAAAAATATCATTTATTTTATAGAATCATACTTCCCTTGATCTTCCTCTACCACGCCTTTTAGTCACATTTGTACTGTATATTTTTGTTAGTATTTTTTCATTAATTTGTTTTCCTAGCACAAAATATTTCAGACTGTTATACATCTTACTTAATACATCAGCCTAAATTTTGAATTCATCCCTAATCACTTCATCATTTATCATCACATATTATATATATATATATATATATATATATATATATATATATATATATATATATATATATATATATATATATATATATATATATATATATATATATATATATATATATATATATATATATATATATATATATATATATATATATATATATATATATATATATATATATATATATATATATATATATATATATATATATATATATATATATATATATATATATATATATTTATATATATTTATAATATATATATATATATATATATATATATATATATATATATATATATATATATATATATATATATATATATATATAAATATATATATATATATATATAATATATATATATATATATATATATATATTTTCCTCAATTGTTTTTTTTTCTTTGCGTCACTCAGTTTACAAAATGGAAAACTTGAAATATCGCGTTATTTACGAGTACGAGTTCCACCGTGGCACCAGTGCTGCAGAAACGGCTCCAAGGATTAATGATGTGTATGGCGACGGTGCCGCAAAAGAAAACACAGTGCGTTTTTGGTTCCAACGTTTTCGTTCTGGAAATTTCGACCTGCAGAAAAAGCCCCGTGGACGGCCGGAGACCAAAGTTGATAATGAAGAATTGAAGGCTATTGTGGAAGCGGATCCATCGCAAACCACGTCCGAGTTAGCTGCAGGCTGCGGTGTTAGTGATAAAACTGTTTTAATCCACTTGAAGCAAATTGGGAAGGTGAAAAAGCTTGAAAGGTGGGTACCTCACGAATTGAGTGAAGCAAATCAACAAACGCGCGTTGACTGCTGCGTTGCATTACTCAACCGGCACAATAATGAAGGGATTTTGAATCGAATCATTACCTGCGATGAAAAGTGGATCCTGTATGATAATCGGAAGCGCTCATCGCAATGGCTGAACCCTGCCGAACCAGCCAAACCATGCCCCAAGCGAAAATTGACTCCAAAAAAGTTACTTGTGAGCGTTTGGTGGACTAGTGCTGGTGTCGTTCACTACAGCTTTCTTAAATCTGGCCAGACGATTACGGCAGATGTCTATTGTCAGCAACTGCAAACCATGATGGAAAAGCTAGCTGCTAAACAACCGAGGCTGGTTAATCGCTCTAGGCCACTGCTGCTTCATGATAACGCTAGACCACACACTGCACAACAGACGGCTACCAAATTAGAAGAGCTTCAATTGGAATGTCTAAGACATCCACCGTACTCTCCGGACCTTGCCCCGACAGATTACTATTTTTTTCGAAATTTGGATAACTTCTTGCAAGGGAAAAAATTCAACTCCGATGGGGCAGTCCAAACCGACTTCAAAGATTTTATTGATTCCCGTCCGAATGGTTTTTTTAGTAAAGCAAAGTGCATAGATAGCAATGGTACATACTTTGATTAAATAAATATATTATATTAAAAAAAAATCAACTTTATGTTCCTCCCAAACAAAACGCCAATTTCATATGTAAGGACCTAATATATAAATAAATATATATATATATATATATATATATATATATATATATATATATATATATATATATATATATATATATATATATATATATATATATATATATATATATATATATATATATATATTTCAGGCCTTGTTTGTGCTCCCCTGATGATGAGGTGAAAACTTTGAAACCGGTAGGGTAATACCGTTACAAAAAGTGGAATAAACAGCTGTTATAGTTCTATTTATTTACCAACCACTATTTGCGTCTCTCCAGAACCACTCTTTCAAGCACATTTTAGTCATTTCATTAACCACCAGCTTCTTATCACAAACATGACAGTAAAGCTGAATACTATAAAAGAGATTCTGCGTTCTAAATGTTAAAACTCACAAAAAGCAATTTTGAGAACAAAATTCACACCAACTTATTCATACCGTATAAAAATCTAGGGGGAAACACTCAAAAGAAGCATGTATCATAAAATGCTGGAAGGCATCGTAACCTTTGTTAACTCTCAAACTAATATCTAGCTTTTAGCTATCCGGAGGTTTTCGATGAGTATGAAATACGAACTCGGTAGACTATTTTGCAAGCCAGCCTGTGATATAAGGAATTAATTATTATGAAAAGGCTACTTCGAGGAACTTTGTCTATATTTGATCGTCGAGTAAGTACGAAAAAACGTGAATATGCAATAAGGGATGTTGTAAGAATCGTGATTTAATAATATTACACGAGTTTAGGTTTCTTTTAATATTTACAACTTAACAAATCTCAATAAAACATTGTCTTGTCAAAATCATTTAAATAACAAACACATTATCACACCATTTCTCTGCCAGGATAGACAAAGAGAACAGAGTGTCAGATTTTCCTATATCGACATAAATCCTTTCTTTTTTTCTAAATCCATTCCCCTCATATAATACAACTGCCCTACGATTTCTCTGACTTTTACGATTCCTTCCTTTCAAAATATAATTCACTTGATCCAACCATAATTTATTACTCTTTCCTTAACTCACATTTGCACTACATGTTTTTTTTTGTCAGTCCTCTTTCAATCATTCCATATGCTCAAACCATCTCATATGCTCTCCTTCATCTTACTCAGCACATCAGTACTAAGTTCACATTCATCCCTTTTTACTTTA
Source organism: Odontocerum albicorne (assembly GCA_949825065.1). Lineage (NCBI taxonomy): Eukaryota > Metazoa > Arthropoda > Insecta > Trichoptera > Odontoceridae > Odontocerum > Odontocerum albicorne. The sequence continues at coordinate 15,272,378 of OX463843.1, forward strand.
TTTCGTATGCCGTCATATATTTATATTTAAATAAATGCATTACATTGTATTAGGTGTTAACATAAGTTGTGTCCGTTTTTTTTCCAAATTAAAAAATGAGCGCCAAAAGTAAAACAAAATGGTAAATATTATACGTCATTCGAAAGAAAATTTTCTGCTGTACAAGATATTGTATTTGCTTTTACGTTACATATATTATTTTATTTGATTACAAACCTTCAAAATGGAATGTCAAGTAGACGAAAGTGAGCATTTTCGACACCTTTTGTTCGCGTTCAATCGAGGGAATAAAGCTGCTCGCGATATTTGCGAAGTGTACAGTGAAGATGCTATGAATGAAAGGACAGCTCGTCGATGGTTTTTGCGTTTCAAATACGGTAATTTCAACTTGAAAGACATGGAGCGTTCCGGACGACCAGTCAACTTCGATGAGGATCGCTTAAACCATATTATTCATGAAGATCCCCTTCGAACCACCGTCGAATTGGCTGAGCAGATGAATTGTAGTCACATGACTGTCACATGGCTTGTGTCAAATAAAATAATACATGTAACGTAAAAGCAAACAAAATTCCTTGTAGAACAGAAAATTGTCTTTTGAATGACGTATAATCTTTACCATTTTGTTTTACTTTTGGCGCTTATTTTTAAATTGAAAAAAAAACGGACACAACTTATGTTAATACCCAATATTATATTACACCTCCGGCTTTCGATAATTTTTCCTTTGATAATATACTGAATCTTTTCGTTTTCATTATTTGGAAAGGGTGATAAAATAGTATATCTATGAAAAAATCTACAATAAAAACGTAAATGGCAGTCGGGGCTAGAGAAAACCGAGCAAATCATAGTGATTTTTTTTAATTAGATATTTGATGTTTCGCGGCATGTTCTTTCATTCGCTACCAATAAAATGGTGTATATTTTCTCTGATACCACGATCTCCATTAATTGAGAATCTATGAAAGATTGACTTGAATTCTTATCTTATATGGTAGTTTAGTGAAATTGTTTTGACATTTTTAACTATACCAACCTCGAAGAAACTGGTGTAATATTAAAACACACGCCCTAAGTTCTAGTACCTTTTAATTCAATTTATATGAAGAATCATCATTTATGACTTTGTACTCAAGTAATTATCAATATTTTTATAAATATAGAAATCGTCTCTTGCATAATAATGGTTCTTATATTATATACAATATAAAGTATCAAAGATATGATAATATTTCTATGATAGACTATAATAAAGAAACAAACTAGATCTAGAATCGTCAACAATATGCAATAAAGATTCAACCCACGAAAATAAAAATTAGCGTTTACGCTAGCCACTCGTTCTTTACAAACAAGTAATGATTATATTGAAAAAAATAAAAGCAAAATAAATGCTTTTATGAGAATTGATGTTTAAAACTTATCCTAATTTAAAAAAATTTATATTACATTTCATTTCTTCTTACATCTATCTCATCACAAACTCCCAGAAGTGCAGAAACCCGCGAGAAACGGGGGAGAACGAACACTTCAACTCCTCGGAAAGAGGGAGGGAAGACGTCAAGAGGGTGAACGAGATATAGTGAGGTTGTGAAGGAGATGGGTAGAGAGTATATTCGTAAATAGAAAACGATTCAACCCATATTCTACCTATAAAAGTTAAGAGATGAAATGAATATTCGGTTAGTACTGAGTTATTCGATTTGAATTTATTTTAATACCGAGTCGCTCGTAATGTGGTTTGCACTTTTACGCATAGGGGGGAGTTGATCAAGTCCCATTTACGAGTGTGCTTTAGATATTCCCAGCGCCCCTATCCACAACAGAATATATTCAAACTGCACCAAACTTTTCTTGTATTTTATTACATGTACATAGAATACATGTTTCCGTGAAGGACATGGCATAGAAATTTACCATAATCACCATGAACGAAAATCTCATTTTCTGTTGTAGCTTTCATATTATTGTTTCATGACAGAAATAGTACTAGTATTCAACAAAATCAAAAAACATGGAAAAAGCAAGCACGAAGTGTATCATATAATGTTAATTTTTCATCAGGTAGTATATGCTGACGCTTGCTCATATAGAATACAAACGGCGCGTCTTCTAACAATGATATTTTCATCAGATAGTATATGCTGACGCTTGCTCATATAGAATACAAACTGCGCGTCTTCTAACAATTATATTTTCATCAGGTAGTATATGCTGACGCTTGCTCATATAGAATACAAACTGCGCGTCTTCTAACAATTATATTTTCATCAGGTAGTATATGCTGACGCTTGCTCATAAAGAATACAAACGGCGCGTCTTCTAACAATTATCGTCTTCTAACAGTATAGTATATGCTGACGCTTGCTCATATATTGTAGAATACAAACGGCGCGTCTTCTAACAATTATAATTTAGTAAACAATATTAATGAACATGGAGTGTATGAATATGTCGCAAGATAAAAAACTTGAATTCTCTCTGATCAGAATGCAAAGGGTGCATAAATATATTAAAAAAACTTTTAACTGGAATTTTTACCAATATTGTATCAGCAGATATTAGAAAAGTCTCCCTTTAGAAATCGGAAAGGTAATTTTTGCTGGACAAATTCTCATATTTCTGTAGCAGTTTTTGTATTTCATAATTTTTCGTCTCACGCCATAAATCAATTTAAGAGTTTTAATTTCAGGCTTTCATCGCACAATGATATTAACAAAATTTCAATCCATAAACTTTTGTAAATTTAGGGACCCAAACAAATTGAGTTGACATTCTTAAATTGTAATCTAATGAATTATACCACTCAACGTATAAATTTAACTCATAACGAATATTTACATAACTCACTAACTAAAATTTGTTTAATTATTTTATATTACATTTGTTTACTTTGACTGAGGACATTATCCATATAAGATCACTTAGTGACTTCGAAGGAGAAAAAATTATACTGGAGAGTTTGGCTTAAGTAAACAGGTTCACTATAACTGAATTCTGAAGTTTAAATACAGCAGCATTTATTGAACTGAAATATAGAATCTTTGTTTTCAATTGTAAAAAATATTTTTAAATCAACAGCACGTTATAATGCCGTTTTTAAACTAATGGAATGCGATTCCATAAGAAGTAAAATTAACAGCACTTAGTAATAGTTAGGGACCAAAGGAGTATATTTAACGTCTTGTTTATCGGTAAACAATCTAATTCTACTTGTATTGGTGTAACAAAACTGCTCAAACTTTATAGGTGACCTAACAAACATCACTCTTTTATAGCCTGCTAGTTGAGTTGAAGCATTCAACAATGAAAATTTAATGATTTATAGTATCCATTTTCATCACTTAAGAAAAACACAAATGTCTACTTATTTTTTATAATGACTTAAAAAAAGTTCGTTAAGAATTGTGGATAAGTAGAGAGCAAAGCTTTTCCCTTTTATTCACAAGACCTAAAAAATCATCGATAACAAGTGCTATACTTATGAAAATACGAAGCAGTACCTGAACTAATATATCATACCATCACTATTAAGTACGCACTTAGGTAGATTTGAATTAAAAATATATCCTTTAACTTTACAAACCTAACCTAATATCTCATTTATATTTACAACATTTTTATTGGAGTATACTTGTATATTTAAAACGACTAACAAAGGATCATTCGAGTCAAAAAATACATTTAAAATTACGCAAAAATATAAGCAAATATGTTTATATGGTAAATATCTTAAATCAATATTTTGTATTATTTTAGCTCAAATCAGATCGAAGTGTAGCTGGTCGACACTGTGAGTAATGTTGTGGAACTTTCTCGTTCCTGTGAAAAAAACATTCATGAGGCTGTTCATTTTGGTACCTTAGCATAGAATTTTCACTTGAAAAATAAAGTGCTTACAATAAATATTAGCATTCGAAGGGCAACTATTCTGAATTTTTATTCCCAAGAGCGGTTTCAAGTTTCACAAGGGTGAGAATTATTCAGATACGAGTAGACCATAGAATTTAAAAGTATAACTTTATAGATCATAGAATTTAAAAGTATAACCTGAATTTCCTAAAGAATTTGTATTTTTTTCTTATATACTCGTATTTAGCTTTAAATCATTTTGGATTCAATTTTGGAATATTTTATAGCAATTTGGATTCAACTTTGAGATATTTCATATATGAAATAATATACCAAAGTAAATATTGTTCTCACATTATTTTTTTTAACATATGCTTAATGATTTACACTTTGCGTAAGCGGGAAGGAACAATCCATGTACAAATCAACGGATTTCGTTCCTTACGGTTGTGTCACATCTCCGAGTTCAAACAAGTACGAGTATGTCCAACTTGCTCTCTGAGCGGAAAGCATTTTTGTGTAATTGACACGACAGAGATAAATTGTTTCTGTATCGGAGATGTATTCTATGTATTTTATTTGCTTAGACATTTAACTGCGGGGATTTCCTTAGTCAAAAGTGCATTTGTGCATAAATGACTTTATTACAAAAGTGCATAAATGATTTTATTATATTGTTAACCACTTTAGGAAAATGCACATTTTTTAACAAAACACTTACACACTCTAATCCAACCACAAGAAAAGTATATGGGTACAAAGATTGTATTGTTCAAGTCATAGATAATCGCTAATTTAGATTTATTAAAAATTATGAACTTATAACATTTTGTCATGGTTTTATAAAATAAATTGATATGAGAAAACAATTGTGAAAATCATCCAAAATCTGTAATTTGTCAAGGTAGGGTGAGAATACAGATCGTTCGATTGATCGTAGCATACACCGGTCGTCAATCTCCGTCGTTCATTACCTTTGTTCAATCATACTTTTCTTGGCTTAATTTATAAGGCATTATAAATTAACTTATGCTTGTATTGTATGAGAAAGTGGAAGGTGGGAACAATAAATTCAACCAACAAGTAGGTATTTCAACTTGATTTGGTGCGGCACGACAAACAAAACACAATTATGTAGTCAATATTTTATTGTTAACTTTGTTTTTTTAAAGATATTTTTTTTAGACTGATTCGATTTCATGTATTAAAATGGGATTTCGTCTTGTATTAACAATACATACCATCACGCCGTTTCTCTGTTGCGGTAGGCAAAAAGGACAGATTTAACCAAACTCACCTATCTTGATACACACATTCGCCTCTTCTTCATACCTCTTCTCATACCATTGCACTCGCTCTTTACTTTTCCTTCTTTCAAAATGTCTAAATTTCAGCATATCATGATACTGAAATTTTACATTCAAGACCACGTATTCAGGTATTTACAAGACCATATTCATTCAATATTTTTCATATATTGCCTCTTTTACTAATATTTTAATTGTTTACAGCGCTAATACATCAATAGATTACATTTCACTATATTTAATGACCATATAATTGTGAATCGCTAAGCGTTGAATAAAAACCAGCGGCCTATAAACAAGAATGTTCATAAATTTCTAATATAACTTAGTATCTCAATGTGGGAAAATACAGAATCAACATATGGGAATTATAAACTTTGATTAACAACGTTTTTGATAATCTAAAATCGACGATACGCTTTTATGTCGAGATAAAAGTACTTTTAAAAAAATAAGAAAAAATGTCGAGAACACATGTTAACTACTTCAGCGTTCAAAGCTGCGAGAAAATGTGGTGTTGAGATCCGATCTCGACTGCTAATTTAGAAAGTTTTCACGATAGAAAGTTCAAATTTCCAATATGGCTCCTTTGAGTGACACGTGAGGATCCCATGTAGTGATTCATGAGGATTAGTTGTTGCGAAGCAATTATGTTCTTCGTAGAAACTTTGTTAACAAGTGGAAATTATTAGAATTCTTTTTGAGAAAGCATTGACGTTTTTTTTTTAAATATTCCATCTTAATTGACCGTTATTTATATGGAACTATGTCTAAGAATTTTAAGACGTATAAAAACTGTTTTGGATTTCTTTTTCCGACATTTCTCAATTTGCCATTATCTCTAATTTCGAGTATTTAACCATATATGACATTTACATTGCTTTCAACCACAATATATGTTACGTATGAAGATAAAATTAATGAATAAAGGTATCTTAGTTGGCCTAAGCATCCCCATGGCAATTAGTCAAGTATTATATAAAATCCTGCTAAGTTAAAGGATTGTGTTCAGTATTATCTCTGTTATTTATTTGGTTCCAACAAACTTTTTGAATTACTTAAAATTATTTATATCTTAATTAAATATTGTTGTTGTTACTAAACAAATATAATATAAATTTATAATTCTCCGTTATCACTAATTATTTTCTTCTTCTTTCGGTTTGGAATTACAATGTCGCTGGCACTACTTGTCTCGATCTTTGGCCAACTCTTTCGCTTATAGCCTAAAACCAGTTATTCTTCATTCTACTCATCCATACGCCTTCTTCAACTTCTTCTAAGTGTTATGTGATGGACACATCTCTTACTTTTCAGTCCATTAAGTGAAATTAAGGGTAACCTGTCTTATCACCAGGATGCATGTTAATCAACAGAGATTTTTACTGAATATTTGATCACTGTCTTCATTTATTACTGGACTCGCTCTTATCCCCTGCAAACAAGTGAAGCGCTAGAAAAGTAATTGCAGTATAACATATTTATCTAAAACGAAATATATCTTATCTGACCACATTTACCCTTTGTTCCTACACTCTCAATTAGAGATGAAGATATCTCTTTCACCAAAATGAGTATATGGTATTAAGGGTCCATAAGGCCCAAATTGATCAGATATTTTTTTATTGGCGAGGAACGAGGTCACTATAGCACTTTTCCCATTGAAATTATCTCCGTGACATACTAATATGTAATCATTGTAATCGTCATCTAATAAAATGCTGAATAAAGTGGCTATTTTCCATCATCAACATCAAACTCCCGAATTCCGACATAACATAAGGTAACCTGCAAATATGTTTTTTTCTGAACTGACCTTTAAATTTCTATAAGTTTTACAATTCTATTATTCAATTTTATTAATCTCATATACCCCAAGAAGAATTCCAGTCTGCACTCTCAAGGGATGACTGTTCTCAACTTGCTTCCAGCGTATCTCAGCGATTCTTGAAGCACAATTCCGGATGTCAACCAGATAATGATAATAAATTAATGGTCATAGAAAGAAAGTCAAGAGAGTGCTAGGAAAAAAAGGAGAGGTAGATTGCCAGCAGAATAGAATAGTCGTGTGAATTAATTGACTGGGAGAAGCCTGTACACTGTCACGCAAACGGTTAATGACTGAAAGGAGTGAAAAGTTATTGTCATAATCTAAAACTTATAGAACCTTCAAAAATAAAAAAACCAATAGGGCTGGTAATAATATAACTCAATCATTGCAGCTAAAGCCTCACTGTTTAAATAAAAAGGAAGACATGTTCAGAGTAATTACATAGAAGAAAATAATTCTCACTAAAGAAATCTCATTTCCAGTGCATGATTTTTTATCTATTAAAAAAAGGAAGTTCGAACTATACTTTAAAATAATAATATTTCACGAAGAATAGTCTAAATTTCGTTAAAAATCACTTACACTAACATATGTTTGATTCCGTTGTTTTGATCCAATAGATAAAGTAACAACTTTCTTTCAAACTACACAGACAACATTTTTTTGACTGACAAGTTCGGATAAAACATAATTAAACAATCACTTCAAGTTGAACACGACTGAAAAACATTAATAAGTGTATGTTTATATACAATTAAGTGGAGTTTGAAACTATAATATTTTTAACAGTACTTGAATATTTTGTAGGTGTTTGGAATATTTAATATAAAACTGAAACAAATTGTTTCAAATTTATTAAATAAATTAAATTTCAAAAAATTCTAAATGAAACGTTATAAAAAATTTAAATATTACGTATAAAATTTTTGTGTTAGTCATATTTTATCAGTATCACTTGAAATTTTTCAAAATGTATTTTCATTTCTTATAGAAAGAGGTGTTAAAAAAGGCAAAGAAAAGAATATTTCTGTCTAAGATGTAATTGAATTTTCTATTGCTTCTCTCATTTCTATTCTGAACGGAATATTTCTGAACATAAATCTGAGTACCATTCGACGGAATCATACATGATAATTCTTTTTCAGTTAAGGAATTCCTATTTTGTTGTATTTACAGGCAAATTTTTAATATTTCTATATTTTATTTTGCTTTCTTGCCATCGTTACATTCGTACATCATACACATCATCACGCCATGTCCCTTGTGGGATGAGCAGAAATAATTGTTTTCCAAACGTTTTTATACCAGCGCGCAACTTTCGCTTACTCCACATTCATACATCTCGTCATGCACAGTCATCTTTTTTTCATATTTCTGACTAAACTTTCTTTCAAAAGCTAGTCAATTTGATCCAGCCGTGTTTTCCTCGGTCTTTTTGCACTTTTGACATTAATACTCTCTTAAGTTCTTTTTTACTTTTATTGATCTTACTTAAAACATCCATGGATTGATTTTTTATGTTTTGGTTCTACCTTCTTTCATACATTGACTATCCAAAAACTTTTCTTAGCGCACATATCTCCACAGCATTTATCTTACTTTTATCCATCTTCTGCCAAGTACTAGCTTCACTTCCATATGCAAAGGTGTTCACCGCTTTAGTGTTATGTTTTTTGCTATTTTGATATAAGGCGGTTGTTGCAGTTACTATAAGTGCTAATTTTATCTTCTTCCCTTCCGTAGCCCTTATTTCAATGTCCACGTCAACTCGCTCATCACATGTAAATATATGTTACATTTGTCAACAAAGGAATTCATCATCCATAAAATAATTAAATAATCAAACAAATTGCTATATACTCTCATATGTTATAAACATTATAATCATTTTTTTCTACAAAAATATGATTTTTTTACATAAGTATTTACTTTATGGAACTCCATTATCAAAACAATGAAAATATTTACTTCGCAAACTCTATTCTAGTGGAATTCGTAAAGCAAATTTGATCATAAGTAGAAGCCCTGAAAAGGTTGCTTCATACTGTGACTTCAAAAGTATTATATCTTTTTTTTTCAATAATAAAATATGTTTCTCTATAACTTCTATTATCTAGACTTTTCCAGCCTTCCTTCTGCTTCCCCAATATTTGGCCACATTAACATTAACTTACCTACATAACAGAACTCGTCAACCTGTTCCAATTTCTCCGAATTAACTTTTACGCCGCACACACTTTTATCACACCTCTTTCTATAACCATAACCTTCAATTTCTGTACATTAATTTTCAAACCTTTAACTAGGCAGCTGTAACACGTTTTGTTAAATCAAATCAAATATAACACAAACGTAGCTTATCATTTTAGATGTATACTTATTCCTTTTTTATTTTTTATTTTTCTTATTTCATATTTTAAATGCCAAATATTTTTTTGGATATACACAAAACAGTAAATCATTAGTTACTTCCGAATTATAAACTCTTGAAGATAATAAATTAACATGTATTTAAGAATGAATTCAAAAAATACTTCCATATGATTGATATTTTAAATTTAATATTTTGCCCTGATTTCATGTAGTGTTCACTCTCATTGAATTGTTACAACTGATAGTCACATAAGTTTCATTACTAGAGCTGGCCTGATTTATTTCATTAATATGTATTTACTTGATGATTAATGTGCTGATTGACATGTGTAGTTATTTTCCTAATTTATTTTTAAAATACAATAACCGCTATAAAAGTTATTCTCCGGAGTGAGTCATTATATAAATATTATATTCTGAATATTTCTATATATTTAATACGGTCGAGCTAAGTTATAGCATATAATACATATTGTAGTGACATAGTTGGTAAGAAGCATATTTTCCACCAGTTTGTACTGAAAACAAACTGAAAATGTAATTTAATAATACTGCTATCCCGACTCATGATATTTCGACTCCTGTTATCCCGACTCCTGCTATTCGGACGATCCAGTCCAACTCTGATTGTAGAAATGTTATTTTATCTTTCAGCAAAACGTTTCCTTAACACGTTCAATGCTAACAACGCGCCTTGTGCGTTCTTCTTCGCAACCGTCGGATGCTAACAACGCGCCTGACGCGTTTTCGTATGCTAAGTTCGTGTTCAATGTTTCGTTTCAAATAGAGGGATTACTACTAGACAGCACCAAATTAAATCGCACGTAATTTTACATCAATTTTTTTTTTATTTTCTGCCACACGTGAACTGCCTTAATAGTTTGATCGCATTGAATGTGTTAAGTGTTATTATTTGATTCAATTTGAGTATTCAATCATATCATTGATACGAAACAATCATTGAACAGATATTTTTGGTAAAACTATCTTTGGTACATGACTCGATCCAGTCAGCGTGATTCTAAGAATCTCGAATACTTTCAAAACGGTTCGTTTATGGTCTCGATTCTATTTTTTATCAAACTCTCATCGTTTTCACAAAATCAGTTACTGATAAATATATATAAATTCAGGGCAGATTTTTTTTATTATTTGTCTTCCGAATATTGCCAGACACTTCCCAAGAATATCCTCTACCAATGGAATGAATCTGAAGAACAAGATTTTTAAGAACACCTTGCATGTTTTTTGGAAACTTTGCATAAACAATAAGCCACAAGAAAGATCAGTCATCATGTTCAAGCATTTTATGACCCGAACTTACTAGGGGTTTTTTCCGATTACCTGGGATTTTTTATCTTCCTTATGAATCATGCTTTTAATGCCAAAATTAAATATATTGAGATTAAATTGATAGTTTGGTAAAGTTTTTTTTATTTTGTTACTAATCAAAATAATATATGGTACAAATTTTTGCCAAGGCTATATCTACATATAAATTTATTACTTAACTAATCTTATTTATATATTATAATGTATGAACTTACTTAATCTTATTTTCCTACATGTCATTTTATTTTTATTTTTTATAATCTTAATATATGATTTCTTAGAAATAATTAACACCTACATACTACTTATAACTATAGTATAGGTAGATAACAATTCTTACAACTAATTATTTAGCAAGAACAAGTTCACTCGTTCAGGCTACTTGTATTCCATCACATTCACTCACACCTTGGTCCTCCCAGCTAGTAATGTAGCTAGACTTGTCAGGCAACAGATAATGCTTCGGGAGCCTGTGCTTATAACGGAAAGGTAGATCGGATTTACTCTCGTAAGCCCCCAGGGCACCGAATAAGGGATTGCTGTGATTTTGTTGACTTTTATAGAACTTCACGGTCCAAGCGAGGATGTGGTGTTGTATTGAGGATGTGGTGTTGGGTTTCCTCTCGATGTTCGGCGTGAAATCGGATGTTTGTTCTGGGATGTGTTGAAAGAGATTTTGAATGCCTTGTTCTGCACTAGTTGGAGTTTCAGGTGATCCGTGTTGCTCACACTACCCCTAACGGGTGCAGCATAGGCCAAGATAGGACGAATAAGGGTTTTATATCAATAATTATTTATCTATTTCAAATTTAATCTATCATGACTTTATACTTATTTATAAATTCTATAAAATATGTTTAATTGTTATGCGATAAATGGTTAAATTGGAATAAATAAGTTAATGTAAGTTATTGGATGTAAAAAAATTAATTTCAGTTAGTTTCATTAAAATAACATGTTCACGCCATTGTAATTTTGGGATAGGCAGAGAGCTATGGTTTATTATATTAGTATTATATAATTCTTTCATTGTATACAGTATAACCTGGTGGACAATATATTTCAACCAACCAGCAAGATGTCAACTAAATTAAATGAAAACCAGACTGAATTCCTTTAAAAAAATGGCTTCCAACGGGAATCGAACTTGTAACTCATGGGATGGAAGACAAGCTTCCTACAAACTGGTCCGCGAAGGTCATCTTAAAGCGATACATGCATTTCGCCCCATCCACGTACATACAACTTCTCATACATCTATGATTTCTCTGAATGTTTACATTTTCTTTTTCAAAATATCATTCACATCATCCAATCATACTTTATTTGGTTTTCCGGAACCGCACCTTCCACTAACATTGCCAATGTATATTTTTTGTTAACCTTTCTTCATGCATTCGTTTTACATGTCCAATTGAAGATTTAGGATTGAACTCCTAAAAAAATTTGTAGGTATAACTGAGTCACTTTACAGGGAAGCATGAGTTACTTTTTTTTTGTCATTATGCTATATTTAAATTTTTAATCAATCATTTTATTCCCATTATTTGATGAAATGGATTTAAACCTGTATCAAAATAAAAGAAATAAATTAACAATCCCAGAGTACACTTCTTCAGGCAACTTAATACATTATATTTTTGAATGCTTTTTTAAACTAAATAAATAATAAACCAAAAATAAAGCATGCCTCTGAACTATTGAAATCTGTATTTTTCGCATTGTAGTGAATGTACCATCGTTTGTTATATTTTTTTATTTTACAGAGATATATTTTTGCCGATGAAAGATCCACCCTTGATTTCTGCCGTTCACTTGGCAGATGTTTCAATCGCATGGTTAAATGCAACAAAGGGATACTGAAACAAAATGAAGATAGTTTGAAAAATCTTATGCAACGTAGTTGTAGATTTTTACATCAAGAAAACTGACCGAACTTTTATCAACAGTTAATTACAAATACTTGAAATTTGATGCGAAATAATTGAATAACTTAAAACTCGGTGGAAGAACATATCGAGCAGTCAAACAATCAAAGAAATATTTATTAAATATGGACAAAGTTCTATATAACTTTAGACGTAAACCTTTTTTAAATCAAATAGTTGCAGTTGTCCGCCTTTCTAGAGATGAGGTTTATATTTTTTTATTTTTAATCGGCAGCAATAATACGTTTACATTAAACCAAAACCAAATAGCGACAACACAACTTGAGTCAATTTCCAAATAATTATCTATTTCAAAAGAGTTTTCCCTTAATCCGGCCCTCTGCAAAATAGTCTGTGTTCAGATTTTTTAAGTGCACAGGAAAGGAAAATCACACAAATGCTTCTTTTACAAAACGGACGTCGAAAAAGAAAACACCCATAATAAAGCTGTTAGCTAAATTTAGATAGAAAAAAATACAGTAAAAATAATTTCTGGGATATATGTAAATAAGAGAGGAGATACAAAAAAAAGGTCGCAGAAATTACTGGATACGATTTCCGACAGCGAACGGAGGACACAAGAGAGTTCTTTGGGTCAGTCCTTGAATTGACCCAAGAACGAATAACATTTTTCTCATGTATGCTGTGAAAAATCAAACGATAATATATATTATTACTTCTTCCAACAATCAAAATATATAATAGTAATACAAAATGCAAACAAATATTCTTTGATTCATACATAATTCAAGAATATATTTCAGATATTATAAAAAGCATCTCGTTTATAAAACATTTATCTTCCAGCCTGGAGGTTAAGACTTTGATTACCGTTGGAAAACATTTTTTTCCAGTTTCCAGTCTGGCTTTCACTTAAGGCCTCTTAAATTCCTTTTAGTGTAGTTTAACGAGACTACCACATGCCAATAAGCCCACTAAGTTATACTGTATTAAACGAAACTTGAATAAAATGTAAAGAAATATACGTGTACAATTTATGGAAGTACTCGTATCTATTTAACACAAAAAGAGTTCATAAACAAATACACGTGCTATTTATTAACTTCTAAAAAATAACAAAACCGAAAATCTCTAAAACAGATACTAGTTTATACAGTCATATCATATGATAAAACAAAACAACTGATTTTTATTTAATATATAATACTTATATGATATCTGTTATGTCGGTATTCGGGAGTTTGATGGTGATGATGGAAAATAGCCGCTTTCTTCAACATTTTATTACATGAAGATTACAATGATTACATATTAGTATATCACGGAGATATTTTCAATGGGTAAAGTGCTATAGTGACCTCGTACCTCGCCCAGAAAAATTAATGTTACTAATTTGAGCCATCTGGACCCTTAATATACTCATTTTGGTGAAAGAGTTATCTTCATCTCTTTCTAATTGAGAGTGTAGAGGGTAAATGTGGTCAGATAACATATATTTCGTTTTAGATAAAATATATAATATATTCTATTTTTTTGAGGATTCTTTTCATCACACCCATTTACTCAGTTATTTAAAAAAATTGTTTTTACTGTAATCACCATACATAACATAATATCTAATTATTTTTGAGATTTTTTTCCTCACACTCACAAATACGATTATTTAAAAAAAATACCGTTTTTAACACCAAACACACAAATATTTTCAAAAAACACCATACAATTTTAAAATATACTGTAACACACGTGTATACCCATAGAAAAGTGATACTTTTTACTATCAAATTACTTAGCTTCCTATTTTATCCATAACGTTTTTCGTGAAATATCAAAATCTGTATATTGGTTGAAAATACAATTTATTAAATTTCTAAAAGATACTCCTTATCAGATGCAGATAAAAGATCTTAAGATGATAGTTCAGAATTTCAGAATTTAAATCTTTCTCCCAAAAATAGAAGGCCGAAAATATACGAATAAAATCAATGTTTTCCGCTATATGCGAGTATCCGACTACTTATAAAAGAAAAACATGAGGAGATAATGAATCTGTTACCATACATTCCGTCAATTTTTCATGAACATTTTCGAACTCTCAAAACATCACTAAAAAGTAGCATTATTTAAGAAGAAGAGGTAATCTCTTGTATTATTTTTAATTAATTTAACATGATAGTAATTACAAAATTTAAGTGAATACTGCTGTTTAAAACTTCCTTTTTTGAACGAAACTGAAACATGTTTAATTATAAGTCAATTTTAAGATGTTTGAATAATTTATTTAATAGTCTAAGTTATATGAAGTATCATAAAATACGTATTTTTACATGATCTTTGTAAAAAATTCATAATCATTTAAAATATTTACTTTATTATAACAGTAAGTTCTTTGGAAAATATTTTCTTACATAATGCAAAAAATATTTTTTATATCACACAAACGCAAAAGTCTAAATATCTTTATACGAAAAATAAATGACTTGGTCCACTGTCGTAATTGCTGTCACATATATCATAATATCAAGCTTACTAAAAAAGGCTTTTATATCCTTATTTTTCCTACCACATCTCAGGATAAAAGGACTTTGAAAACAGAAAGTTATGATTCGATAATCTTATATAAAATAACAATAAATTATAATCTTTAAAAGGTTTTGATCTCTCGATATTTATAAAGGGTTCACTAAGTTTTATTTATTTTCCTTTAAAATTGTTGCCAAATTTTAACTTTCTTTTCACTTCGACTCTCAATACTAATTAAATTAATCCTATGGATCGCCAACTTCACTGCCAATCAAATATTTAAATTAAATCGTTTTCTTCATTGAAAATAATTACAATACCGACTTGAAAATATCTCCAAAAATTTATTTATATTAAATTGATAGAAAACTTTTATAAGTACTAGTAACTATTTAAACATGTTTAATCTGAACCCATTAATAATAGCGATCATTTAAACGAAATTAACATAAAGTTAATGTTACCGACAGTTGATTAAACGCTATTATAAAAATCGATCCTTCTTTCTTCGTGGAACTTTTCCACTTATAGATCAATTATTGTTTTTTTCAAGTTTAGTCAGTTGAAACTTCAAATTATCTAGAATTGTAATTTTTTTTAATTAGTTTTATTATATTGACTCATGTAATTGCAAAATGACTTTAATTTGGTAGCACAAATCATCCTAGTTTGAGTGGATTGCCTATTTTAAAAACATCGATTAATGTGTATTATGAATTCATAAAATTAAGAGTGAGTGGATGTGAGTTTTGTAATAAATAATCATAATAAAAAGACAATTTACATGAATCTATTTCGTGATGTTATCCCTCCTCAATGGTCTCAGCTTATATTCAGGTACAATAGTGGGTGATTTCAAACGGTGTTAGTTTCTTCCTTGTATGCAGCAGAGTAAAACCTTTGTGTCGGAGGTCTCACTGATTCAGGTTACAAAAATAATAAGAAATTTCCCGTCAGGCTTGTTATAAATATTTAAATATGTATTAATCTTTATTGAAAGTCAACACGTACCGAATAATCGTATTGAGCTGACAAAAAGAATGACAATTTTTATTATCATTTCGTGGTTTATACTGTAGTTATGTTGTTCCTGATCGTGAAAGAGGAACATGAGATAATCAAAAGAAAACTTAATTAAGTACTAGTGTATTTGCATGACACTTTCATCTAGTTTTTTTCGTGATTTGGAGGATAAACTAGTCAAAACAAAAATGAATGGTTTACATGTGTACAAATATCGGCTGGGAATACTAGGGTTGCTACTTAAGTTTTGAGATATGGAAACACCAGTGTACGAGATACGTCAAACCTGACATCAGCATTGTAAAGTTTGACGTTTTTAATGGTATACGTGCTCAGAAAGTTTTGTCTGTTTACATAGTGACTTTAAAAATTCATCTCGGCCAAAAATGGAATTAAATCGTGAACATTTTCGTGCGATATTTTTTTATGATTTTCGACGTAGACTAACTCAACAACAGTGTGCCGATCAACTCGCTTCGACTTTTGGTGATAAAGCACCATCCCAAGTCACTGTGTTTCGCTGATTTTCCGAATTCAATCGTGGTCGTAGTTCGCTCCAGGACGAATTTCATGAAAGTCGTCCAAAATCGGTTGTTGTGCCAGAAAACATCGATGCTGTGCGTGAACTGATATTGCAGAAAACATCGATGCTGTGCGTGACTTATCGTGAGATTGAGGCATGTTTGGGCATTAGTTCCACTTGTATACATTCAATATTGCATGAACATTTGGCTGTCTAAAAGATTTGTTCGCGTAGGATTCCGCATAATTTGACAATCGCTCAAAAAAAGGCTCGTGTCGAATGGTCCAAAGAAAAGTTGATAAAAATCGATCGCGGTGCTTCAAAAGACGTCTATTAGATCGTGATAGGCGACGAATCATGGATCTATGCATATGAGCCACAAACTAAACAGCAGTCGACTGTATGGGTCTTTCAAGGCGAGCCAAATCCAACAAAAAATGTTCGCGCACGAAGCACTTCGAAGCAAATGGTGGCTTGTTTCTTCGGTATAAATGGTCATGTCGCAACAGTGCCTTTTGAATTTTGAATGGTACACCACCATTTGTTTGCCAGAAGTGTTCGGAGAAATGAGGAAAACCAACCGCAGAAGACGGATCATTCTCCACGACAATGCGAGCTCTCACACATCAGCTCAAACAAGTGACTTTTTGAGCATTCAAAACATCGAATTGATGGGTCATCCGCCGTACAGCCCTGATTTGGCACCCGATGGCTTATTTTTATTCCCGAACATCAAAAATAAATTCAGAGGTCAACGTTTTTCGACGCCTGAAGAAGCGGTTGATACGTTCAAAACGCGTGTTTTGAATTGGTTAGAACGCATGCAAAAGTGTATTGATCTTCATGGAGAGTATTTTGAAAAACAATAAAGCCATTTTCGATGATACATATTTGTTTTTACTTATCTGTCTCAAACCTTAAGTAGCATAATTGTGAACTTCTTTTTTTATGTCGAGGTCATACAATTAAAATATTATAAACAGACGCTTTTTTATTATTTATATAATATGTTTAG
This sequence comes from Odontocerum albicorne, assembly GCA_949825065.1. Classification (NCBI taxonomy): domain Eukaryota; kingdom Metazoa; phylum Arthropoda; class Insecta; order Trichoptera; family Odontoceridae; genus Odontocerum; species Odontocerum albicorne. The sequence continues at coordinate 15,290,049 of OX463843.1, forward strand.
GTTACCATCATTGGATATAACACTGAGTAGAATATTTTCAAGGGCGCTCGGGAATCGAACCCACTATTATTGAAATATTATAAAAAAGAAAATACGATGAGTATTATGATAGGAAAGTGGCGGTCACCATCGTTAAATTTGGTACTTCCCCACATCTGCAATGCATATTTTTAGAAAAAAATAATTGGTATTTAAACAAAATGCAAGAAAGTTTTCAGGAGCCAAAGATCAAACTATTTAAGCCAAATTTTAATCACAGAATTATAAAAATATTTTGTCCTTGACTATGCATTAAAAAATATATCCGTTTACCTCGTGTTTCTTGTTGGTACACGGAATGTAACAAGCTGCAGAATATTAGAACAGTCAATACCACGTTTGAGAGCTTAACTAGGAGATGTATCTTTAAAAAAGTCCCATTCCATTTTTTTTAACAATAGATATGACCTTAGTCATAGGTATCCTTATATCATCGAACACTTGTCGGAAAAAGTGTCTATATCGTTCGAGGAGAGTAGCACAGCGCGGGCTTCGAACCGACGACCTTCCGCACGGAAGTCCAGTGCGTTACCGCGCGGCCATGGACCTCATGGCCGCGCGATAACGCACTGGTTGGTAACGCACATTCATATATTGGTTATTAAATAAATGCAAGATGAAAACTGAGCTGCAGTTTTCATCTTGCATTTATTTAATAAATAGTTTAAAGTTTGAATCAAGGAACTATCAGCATTTATTTATATTTTTAATTTCATTTGATGATTATATGCAAAATTGGAACAAATTTATTTTGGATAGTATTTTTAATTAATATATAGACTTAAGATGATATCGAACGGCGTATAGAGATAGAAAACAAATTCAATAGGGCACTAAAACACATACACTCTTCCAGACAGTATCAAATCTGCCAAAAAGCTAAACATGTCTTATTTTTATAATCATGTATTATTTTAACAGGATAAACGAACCGAACCAAATAATGACTTTTAAAATGTAGACAAAAGTATGGTTTATAAACATAGGTTATGGTGCGCAGCTCAGAGATGAGAACTCTTTGAGCGTAATAAAAATAACTCTGAATAAGAAATATGATATGTAAAAGATATTACCGTAAAGGAAAGAAGAGGTCGAAGATACTAGTACGAGTACATTTACGTGAAAAGATGAATGCATCAATAATAACCCATGTTATGGAAACCACATAAAGGTTGGATGGAGATAATATTCCCGATGAATCTATTCTGGATATAGATAAGAAGAATTTTTATTATCAATGGATTATGGTTTATCCGTATAATAATCCAACTAGGTAGTGTACAATTTCATACATAATACTCCATGTAAGCAAGCATAATTCCATCATTTACGTATTTTATTGTAATGCTACAGCGCATACCCATTGAAATCAAGCATCAAAGTATAAAATTACAATAATTTAAGCCAATACTCAAAAAAAGTAAGCAAATGTAAATACTAGAATACTCGTAGTTTATGTTTTTCTTTGAGATGACTTAGTTCTATATATTACGCAAAGACGTTCAAAAACGTCAATTCTTAATCTATCTATCGATTAGTGGAAAGTATCGATTTGCAAAAAATTAATAAATAAAATAATCCAGTGCACCATTGGAGATGCTCTTAAAAGTTCTGCTCGAGAAAAGGGGGTTAAAAAAACCTCAACCGCCGATAACGTTAGTAATTATCGGGTACATTAAACAAAAGTTTCTTTGATAAATGGGGGATTTAATGTTTTTTCTATTAAGTATTTTGTATATGAACATAAAGGAATGAAGATCTTTCCTCAAACATATGGAGTGATACCAAGCATACCTAAAAGAAGTAATAAATATAAGAATTAATAATAACAAGATATAATATTTATATAAAATATACGAGTATGTGTAATACATCAGGATTTCGTCGCCAATTTTTTCACATTTGTGAAAAGGACTACTGCCTCCAAAATTAAAATAATAATAAAAAGACAAAGTAGAAAGCACAATGTAGAAAGCACAATGTAGAAAGCACAATGTAGAAAGCGAACTCTCATGAAGCTCAAGAGCGCACAAACTCGTGAAAAATAGATAAATGAGAAGATAACATCAGTTTTGTTATATTGTGACTTTTTTAACATATTTTTTACGAATGTATGGATTTATTTATACTATTCAGATTTATAGATAAAATTTATATTCATATATATTCATATTTATTTTCATAATCAAACTTGTTAATATAATTGTATAATACGTACATAAACTGTAATTGTAGTAATATTCACTTAAATATTGCAATCATAATATATTTTATTTGCGAACTAATTTTGTGTATGTATCATGCCAATTCTGATGTTTCTTTATTATTGTAACAATTGTTTAGGGTCGAAAAAGACCTTACTTTATAATAAATATGTAATCATGGCTTGTGTTGCGTTGCACCATTCTGCACACTGCCTGAACGAAGTTCATCAGAATTATGATAATAAACAATGTATTAAACAGTTAGAATATAATTTAAAAAATACCGTTACCTTTATTCTCATATTATCCAAAATAAATATTTTCAGAGACTTTTTTACTAGTCACATGAATAACATTTTCATTAACTGCCAGAACCGTACACCGTCTCAAGAGAAAAACGCAAGTATAGCGATCGTCACGCCGACTGTCAAAGAACGTATGATAAACGATAACGGCCAACAAAACACAGAATCGTTTGTTATTCTTTGAAACAATCAAATCTGCGGTGTTAAGTGGTTGAGGCAACTTATTATGTCATCAAATTCATTTTTTATAGCTGGCCTGTCTGTCATACCGTCTTCACCATCATTTTTTTAGTCACACTTTCAATCAGAATACATTTTTTAAAATAAATGTATCAATTTGTATTGACTCGTGTTCAAATAAGATGAAAAGTGAAACGAGAAGCGTAAAAAGGATTTATTGCATGCAGACGATATGACGAGAGTTGAAATAATTTAGCAATGTTGGACTTCTCATGAAATGCCTATTCCATCGAAGTTGTCTATCCTATATGGTAGTAACACCTTGGCTCTATTGTGCAAAAATATTAATAAAGATAAAATTGATATAGCTCCGTTTAGAGAATAGAATCCCTTCAAAGGGGCGCTAATCCGGGATTCGATTCCAATTTTACAGATTAAAAATATTACAATAAAACGTGTTGAAAATAAAAATGGGAAGATGTTGGATGCGGCCATTGGGAACTTCCCAGCATCCGCATATATTTATAAAAATATATTTGATAAGAAAACCGCGGAAATCAAGAAAAATCAGACTACAAAGAAACCTTTGCAGATCTTTCAATATGTGATAGTAACACATTCAGTTTTAGGTGAAGTGTGTGTATAGGTATGTCTGTAATGTTCGTTCACAAAGATGATCATAAATTTTGATAAGATTTTCCAAAAAGGGTTGTCTTAAAGTACGTCCTAAAACTCTACGCTGCAAAATATCTAACACTTTGAGGCAGACAACGACCGATAGATACCATTGAAATATTACTCGATAAAACGAAAGTTAACCAACAATAAAGAAATAAAGATCATCGATGAATTAAATATAACAAAATAATATAAGTATTGCAATAGCAAAATAAATTCGTTAAAATGACGAAAAATATACTGCTTTTGACTACAACGAATAAATAAATAGACTATAAATATAATGGAGTATTGTACACAGCTTCGAGTATACGCAAAGAGCCAAAATTGTTATAAATCAAAATTTACATTAAAATTTCAAATAGAGAAAAACAAATGACGTCTGAAAAATTCAAATAGAGAAAAAACAAATGAACAACATTAGCGTCCTAGCTTGTCCATTCTCACTGTAAAGCTGAGTCAGCGTTATATTGTAATTGTAGCATATTCTGTTTTTATATCAATGTGTCTATGTTTACTTAAAACATTTAACTTGACCTACCTGTATCACGTACAGCAAGCACTACTACTACATCGCTTTAATGTTGCTTACATTTCTAGCCAGGTAAATGTACTCGTACCACAGACCACAAATTCTCTCCACACCAGCCACTTGTAATGTCGACCGTATGAAAACTTTGTGTTCGAAGCTTAGTTGGCGGTCATTTAGTAATCGAAGCATTTTTTGGCAATCGCCTTTGCACCCTCGAATTTTTTTTATCCATCATTGATTATTATTTGCAATTCAACCGTGTCCTATTTGATAATACGTTGACTCTTGTTTTGAATTCGTTTCCAGACTATACAAAGTAAAATAAAAAAGAAAACACGATCCACTTCTGATAATATTTCCTTCGTCAGTTTCGTCATTCATCCGCATACTAGTACACCACGATATTATCTCTATCTTTATTTGATTGATGCCGTCTAATTGTTGTAGTCAGTTTTTTTAATGAAAAATTATAGTAAGATTTTGTGTGTTTAAAGTACAATAGTTCTTAAAAAAATTCCCTTTCATAAAATCACATTCCGACAAAACTATGATATATTTTTCTCAATTATACAAAAACAGTAAAAAGTCTTTCTAAGATACGAGTATATATATTTTTGTATATTTACGTCCTATTGTTATTCCAGTATTTTTGATAAAGTAGTTGAGTAATTGACCTATTTCAAAGCATTTAATACAAGAATAATTTGTCACCAACGAAACAACTTCATGCTGGCATCAAATTATACTGTGTTTATTGGCCTTCCATAATTTCTTTATCGTAAATATTTAAATCGCACTCTTACGCCCCGTTAACCAGACTCAATATTCTTTACAATTTAACTATAAATTTTATATTGAAACATTAGACGCTAAAAGTCGCTAAATATTGGGTGTACAAATAAGTCACCGCCGTTTGACAAAAGTTGGCGCCACCAGTAAGTTATGGTTAAAATTGTCAGATGTAAAATGTCATTATCGTAAGGTTGGACACCCGTCAACAACATGACCTTGAAATATTAGTGAATTTTTATCAGTATAACATATTTTTTTGTGTTCGAAAATGTCAAGTTTTGAGCCGAATAAGCGTCATTTGCGGGAACTTTTGATTTACTTCTTCAATTTAAAGAAATCTGCAGCTGAGGCGCATCGATTGCTTGTAGAAGCATATGGTGAGGCTGCCTTAAGTGAGAGAAGTTGTCGTGAGTGGTTTCAAAAGTTTAAGAACGGTGAATTTGACATCGAAGACAAAGAACGTAGCGGAAGGCCGAAAGTGTACGAAGACGCGGAATTGGAAGTATTATTGGATCAAGATTCGTGCCAAACGCAAGAAGAACTTGCACTTATATTAGGAGTGACTCAACAAGCAATTTCACATGGGTTGAAATCATTGGGAATGATTCAAAAACAAAGAAATTGGGATTCATATGAACTGACACGGGGAAACTTTGAATGCCAATTTTCCACATGTGAAATGCTGCTTGCCAGGCATAAACGAAAGGGTTTTTTGCACCATGTAGTCACTGGTGATGAAAAATGCATCCATTATGATAATCCAAAAAGGAAGAAATCATGGGGATCCCCTGGTCATGCTTCAACATCTACGGCTAAGCCAAATATTCATGGAAAAAAACTCTTGTTGTGTATTTGGTGGGATCAGCTTGGTGTCGTGTATTATGAGTTGCTCAAACCGAATGAAACCATTGCTGGGGCTGTCTACCGAACATAATTGATGAGATTGAGTCGAGCACTCGAGGAAAAGCGCGCCCACTACTACGCCAGACACGACAAAATTATTCTCCTGCATGATAATGCTAGTCCACATGTTGCGGCACCGGTCAAAACCTATTTGGAAACACTCAATTGAGAAGTTTTACCCCACCCGCTGTATTCACCAGACATTGCTCCTTCTGATTACCACTTGTTTTGATCGATGACGCATGGCCTGTCTGAGCAGCACTTCACATCATATGAAGATACCAAAAATTGAGTCGATTCGTGGATAGCCTCAAAAGATGATGATGATGACTGACGCGGTATTCGTATGCTGACAGAAAGATGGGGAAAAGTAGTGGCAAGCGATGGGTACTACTTCGAATAAAACATGAGGTTCCGTTCTTTCACAATAAATGCCCATTTTTTTATAAAAAACGGCGGAAACTTATTTGTACACCTAATACTATTCAAACTTGTCATTAAATTATTGTTGTACGCTAGCGAAGCAGAGAGACACATTTAAAACAGCATCATATTGTTTAGAGAAGATACTATCCTAAAGCGCGCTTCATTCGGAACTCAAATCCACTATTATTGACAGATTAAAAATATTACAAAATAAATATATATATATATATAGCTGAAATGTATGAATAGAAAGGTAGTGACTGCGGGCATTGTATTAGGTACTTGCCCACCGCTGCACATCTTAAGAAAAATATATTTGTAAAGAAAACCGCAGAAAGCCTTCTAAGGGAACTCAAACTACGAGAAACCTTTGTAGATCTTCCAATATGTGATAAAAATACATTCGGCTTTAGGATTTGTTTTGTATTATATAATAATTCCTTGTTTACATTAGATCCTGGAAAATTTGTTGCGATATGACAATCTCAACCAACCTGAAGGAGTCCGAAAGTGAAAACCAGAATGCAGCCCTTTGAAAAAGACTGGGGACTAATAGACCTGCAACCCGACCTGCAACCCTCAGGCTGGAAGACATGTATTATCAATTAGGATTCGGAGGTGAGAGGAAATGGAGTGAAAATGAAATACGATAAAATCTGATGAGCTTAAAAGTTTAATGTTTGGACAAAATCGTCTGTCAATATTTTTTGATATTTCTTATTTCGTTAGTTGACTGCATCAAATAAGTGTTCTACAAACATCATAAGATTGTTTTCCATTGCGGTTATTTTAGTAAGACTTAACGTTTTTAATATAAAATTAAGCTTTAAGGATAAGTAAAACTTCATGTTTGTATAATTTTACGACTATCATATATAAGTATGATATTTTTCTTAAAGCCTTAATAAGTTATAATGAAACACGAGTAAATAGGTTGTTCTCAATGCTAAGGAAAACAAAAAAAAATACTGATTTAATACTTCAATATTTTTTCTCTTTGTTTTTTTTTTAAATATTTTTGTAAATGTTTTTGATGAACTAAAATATTGTCTTTGTTATGATTATTTCATTCCATTTCAAGTGCTTCAATAGCATTTTGAAATCAGATTTGATCAATTTACCATCATAGAATCAGTGATCAACTTTCATTTTAAAATCACGTTTTATGCAGAAAATTTATATTCAATTGTATTGTGTACAATATTATACTTTCATTTTATACAGTACAATCTAGTAGTTTAAATTGCCATATAGCCATCTGTTTCAACCTATCATAAAGGTTAAACTAAACAAGTTTTGAGTGAAAACCAGACTGACACCTTTTTTTTAAATATGGGTACCAATAGAACCCTCAAGATAGAAGACAAGTGTCTTTTCAACTGATTTTGGAGACTACTATATTAATTATGTGTTGATCTGAATATGTCAAACTATAAATTAGCTCTCTGATATTTTTTTATTATATAGCAAATTTTTATTTTCACTTAATATATTTCGAGTGATGTTATCTTGTACGTCCCTTAATTTTGGTTTAGATAGGCTCTTTCTGTGATTGAGGGAGAAATTCGAGTATTCTGCGTAACACACTTAATGCTTGCTGATTGCAACTTTTGAGTGAAACGACCTGAAGAGTTACTGTTATCATATGTGAAAACAGGATATATCCGCCAGTTAAACATTCATGTTTTCTGGGAAATGTTAAGATCTTGAAATATACAGCTCGAAATAAAAATGATCGATTACAAATCTAAGTTCTAGTTAATGATACATGTTATTTATTGAACTTTGGGGCAAAAATGGACAACAAGCAAGTATTCCGACAATATTTCCATATCTCTGGACCTGTTCCATCGAATGAAATTTCTATTCGTTTATTTGTATGACACCTCTGAATTGGGTTTAATTTATCCATTTTTTCTACTCCCTGGCTCCATCCCAACTCATTGTCTGCGAAGACTGTTGGGGTCAGCTCTCCTCGTCCTCAAGTTGTATGCTCTTCTGTCCCGGACTACGTCCCCCAGGCCGTGCCTTTGCATCAGGTTATCTTTTTGCACCCCCCATGAATTATTTGGCCTTCCTCTGGTTGTTATTCGAGGAAGATCCATGGAGATTGCCTGGTTCACAATGTGATCGGGTGCTCTGCGTCCAACGTGCCCATACCATCTCAATCACCTCTCCTCCATCTTGCTGTTGATGGCTGTAACACCCAGGCTTCCACGAATGCGTGAGCTTTTTATTTTGTCTCTTAGGGACACACCTGCTGACCATCTTAGCATGCGCATTTCAGCAGTTTCTAGATGAACAGAGTAAGAGTTATACATCGTCCAGCATTCGGAGCCATAGAGGAGTGCGAGTAATGTATCCATTTTTTGAAAAAATAAATAATTTTAGTCCGGTGTTCACATCTTTCAGGTATTTCTGGTTAGTTGGAAGATACTAGCCAGTAACAATAAACTCGCCAGGTATATGTAATACAATACAATATGATGTGGTAACTTAACAGTATTTGATTGATTGTAAAAATTTAGACACGAACAATAGAAGATTAACGCGACATATAAATATTGAACAAGCGACAAGATTGTGCTTGAATATAAGAGGGTCATGGCACAGTGATGAATGAGAACAGCAGAAGAGGTCAATTACCAAGATTTTTATCTTACTTTCTTCGTCTCTATTACATCTTTCACTAACAATAGACTCAGCTTAAATCCAAATGTCTAAGGTTATGAGATTTTTTAAAGAAATTCAAATCTTATTGCACTTTGACAAATAAATAAAATATGATATAATTGGCTCGAAAAATATTGAGTGGATTACTAAAATTGTAAAAGTCTTTCAACAACAGAAGCAAATCAAAAGTTTTAATATATTCCCTTCTTAATTATTACGTCATTTGCCATTGTTATTTTATGCTTAATGATATCAAGATGTGACAAATTTCAAATAATATTGGAAAAAATAACGATCTTCAGAAAAATGTTTTGAATGCAAAAGTCCTTACATCTTAATGCAATTAACCAATGTATCTTAGTTTTTGCGAGTACTTAATTTTTTCAAAAATTGTTATCTTCTCCGATTCTCCAAGTGCTTTTTATTCAACACCAGATAATTGATTGAGTAACTCATACAAAAAAATTGTTTGCTCAATCAAAACCCAGTTATTCCAATAGATGTCAATAAATATAGTAATGAATGTGTTGATTCCTTAGCAAATAAAGCATTTTCTTTATGTTGTCCCCAATCTGATTTTTCACTGCCAGACTGATCTTTTGAATAAAATTAAGTATGATGCTTGGCACCGATGGGCTTTGGATTGGGATATATGATAAATTGAGTAAATAAGGGCTCTAGATATAAATCAATCCAACAATATATCCCTTTGAAACCATGGTTTAATATTATAACAATGGATGAGACGGAAGTGTCTGGCATGTGTCGTTTGCGGACGGGCCATTACTAGTCACCATTACAGAATGGACATCTCGGCTGAGTGTGGTTTGGATGACGAAACTATAGACCATGTATTTTTTGGTTGTCCTTTGCAAGACAGATTTGATTTACTAAGAACCATATTTTTACAGCGTCCAATGAATATTACATTTATTCTCTCTTCGATTAACTTTTCCATTTATAGATCGATTGTTTAATTTTTTAAGCTTAATCAGATGAAACTTTGAATTATCTAGAATTGTCATTTTTTTAAATTGATTGTAATATACAGATTTATATAATTGCATAACGTCTTTAATTTGGTGGCACAAATCATCCTAGTTTGGGTGGATTCCTTATTTAAAAAAAACCAACGCACCAATAATGCTATTCAGAAATTTCATTAATAAAAAATACCAAAAATTCTATTTTCAAAACATGTTTCAGAACATCTTTACTTTTCCAATCAGACAGCTCTAACTTCTTGATTATTTTTAGTAATTTTGTTTATATTATGCCTAACGCACAAACAACGAGAATCATTCATTTGTTGACAAAAGTTTACGAAGTTTTCTCGAAGAAAATTTTTGCTTAAATTTCTTTCTGAGAGACATATTAAATGTTGAAGCAAAAAGTTTTCACGTGCTATCGCCCCCTCACGATGTCATAAGACGAAATCTTTTACCGAGCTCTGATTGGTCTAAATTAATTTTCAGCTCGTTGTGGCAAATATCATTTACTTATAAATATGAAAAGAAATTGAGAAAGTGACTTTATTTTTTTGTGTATATCATATACAGTAATATGTATACATACCATCACACCATTTGTATTTTAATGTAGTAAGAGAAAACATATCCTGCCAACAGATGAATTGTGGTTGAATGAATCAACAGATGAATTGCAGATCATTGTTTTGTAGTTGAATGAATCAACAGATGAATTGCAGATCATTGTTTTGTAGTTGAATGAATGAACAGATGAATTGCAGATCATTGTTTTGTAATATATTCACATATTAAAATGATAAAAATTCTCAGAAAATAGATTAAACTTATAATTATTATTTTAGCGTGCACAAATACTAATACGCCATTTCCTTAATGAAGTAGGCCAAGAAAAGAGAGTGCTATTTTTTTCCTAGAATGACAAACTTCTTTCGCCTTCTACACATCCCTACATCTTCTTATACATTTCCTTCTCTTACTCGTTAACGTTCCTTCTTTCAAAATTTAATTTTCTTGATCTAATAATTATTATTTCTCGATCCTCCTCTTCCCCTCACGATTGCATTTAAAATTTGTTTTATGCCCATTCCGTTTAACATGTCCAACAATTTCTTGGAATGTACGAGTATTTTTTAAACACCTGTGAATATAAAACTTCTTTTCTATCCCTATTTTCCTTCGGATTCGTATTTTACTTAAGTGTTATCATTGTTGCTTTAACATAAATATTCATTCACCACCCTTGATACACGATCATGAATACTAAAATAATATATTATGATATAAAAACAGTTTAAAATTAAAATAAATATACCTATTTGAATATATTAATGAGAATATGCAACGTGGTTTTATATAATCGAAAATCGGAAAGAAGCGTCGATTTATTTTTTCATGCTATGTGTCCTCAGTCAGGACATATAGTTGATACGACATATTTGTTCAATACAATGGATTCATTTAATACTTGAAATAAATTTGAAATGCTTAGTGACCTTATGAACCTTTGTAATAAATTCGACGTGCTTATTAATACAATATATTCATTTAATACTTGAAACCAATTGGGTTTCGACTTTTTGCAATAAAGTTATTGATAAAAAAGACTATTATTTACCAAGCAATTGGATTAAGTTTTCGTAAATTTGTTGTTTGTTTTTCAAACAAAAGTTTTGTGTAGTAAGTGGTTTTATTCTTGAAGTATATAAGTTCAAAATAACAAGTAACAGGTAAATATATATTATTATTTATTGACGAAAACTTTGTGAAATATCTCAAAATAAAGATTAAATAATCGAAAACTAACAAAGTTTTATTATTTTTTCGTTGAATTTAGTATAACACTTCCCCTTTAGTTGATTGAAAACAAATTACGCAAGAAATTTATTCTTGTAACTTTTATAGAACAAATTTGAACAAGCGGAAAAAAATTACAGATTACAATCCAATATCGTCAATTAGCTAATCTTAACCAAATATTATTAAAAGTCTGTGTAAATATTAACCAATTCGATGTGAACACTGCAAATCTTATTGTGTACAAGAAACACTCAAGTGTTATATCGAAAAATAAAATAAATGAAAGATATAAATGTACAAAGGATACATATTTCAAACTAAATAGCTTTTCTCAAAACAAAGGTAGCCACTGTTAGCTAGCCTTATCAGACTTATCTGCTAAAGCATCGTATACAATATTATCTGAATAAACAAAGAACACATGAGCATTATACAAGTCATCAATGAATTATTATTATGAAAACTATATGAAAAATTGCTGCGTATCAATATTTATCTGAATTGTATGAAGTATCAAAAAACTAAGCAATTGATATAAATATATACATAAGAAATAGAATTTATAGTTGATCATAAAAAGGAACACATGTTATTCTAAACCACGCTCAAATTTTACACTTTCACTAAGTATTCTATCAACCAATAAATTGTAAATAATATTGGCACTTGCTTTGTTCTAATGTCAACTGTTTAGCCAAGCAAAATATAAGTTGTTTAGCATAAAATATCAAAACTATTCATATTCAATAATTAGTACGAGTACTGACGATAGCAAAATAACCCTGGAAACAATAACAAACTTTTAAGATTTATTCTTGACATTATTTTTTGTGTCGATTTCATAGACATTCTACATTAAAATTTGCGCCTTCTTTAGGTGGCAATCCATATGAACATATTGCTAGTGCATTGTGAAGTAATCCGTTTCTCTTGTTAAAGAACGAGAGAGAAATTTAAAGCTTACTCAACAAGGCGCTAAAAGCTTTGACTCGTACAAAAATTCTTGTAAAGAAAAAAACATAGCGTTTAGCTCCATTTTAGTTCCATATGGTGTAAAATTCAATATCAATAGAGCCTTAAGTTTCTGGTCACGCTAACCATTCTTGGAATTTAGAAAAAAAGTAACAAGCTTACGATTTTTTTCATCCGTTTATTAAAAATCTCATTAATTTTACTTTAAAAACTCATATGTTTATTAAATTCTTGAATAATAGTCTTTAGAGCTGGAATACTTAAATTTTTGTAATGAAAATATAAATGTTATTGTACTTACATAAAAGCATTTCATTTCAATTTATTTATATTACATCCTTACCTGTGCTGAAGACGGAAGCGAAATAAGAATCAACGGTATACTGTGTATAATAAAAATATCAAGGATTTAATAGTATACATATGATTACACCATTTCCCTGTCAAGGTAGACATAGAATACAGAGTACTAGACCTTTCTATCGCAACAGATATTTCGCATCTTCTAAATGTATACAGCTTCAACGATTTCTTCACATTTATTCATTCAAAATATCATTCACTTGGTTTAACAATGTATTCTTTTATCTTCCTCTGCCACATATTCCATTAACATTCGCATGGTAAATTTGTTTTCTTCGTTTTTTTTCAGAGTTCTAATATAATATTGGGTGTTAACATAAGTTGTGTCCGTTTTTTTTTCAATTTAAAAATGAGCACCAAAAGTAAAACAAAATAGTAAATGTTGTACGTCATTCGAAAGAAAATTTTCTGCTCTACAAGATATTGTGTTTGCTTTTACATTATATATTATTTTATTTGATAACAAGCCTTCAAAATGGAATGTCAAGTAGACGAAAGTGAGCATTTTTGACACCTCCTTCTGTTCGCATTCAATCGAGGGAACAAAGTTGCCAAATGTACGGTGTTTGCAAAGTGTACGGTGAAGATGCTATAAATTAAAGGACAGCTCATCAATGGTTTTTGCATTTCAAAGATCGTTATTTCGACTTTGAAGAGGACCGCTTAAATCGTATTATTCATGAAGATCACCTTCGTCATCGAGCTACGCATGGCCACAAGCAAAGGTTCCTTTACCGCATCATTACTGGTAATGAAAAAATGGTTTGAAATTGGTGATGAAAAATGTTTGAAGGGGATCTTCATGAATAATATGGTTTAAGCAGTCTTCATCGAAGTCCACTGGTCGTCCGGAACGCTCCATGTCTTTCAGGTGGAAATTACCGTATTTGAAAAGCAAAAACCATCGACGAGCTGTCCTTTCATTCATAGCATCTTCACCGTACACTTCGTAAATATCGCGAGTAGCTTTGGCAGCTTTATTCCCTCGATTGAACGCGAACAGAAGGAGGTGTCGAAAATGCTTACTTTCGTCTACTTGACATTCCATTTTGAAGGCTTGTAATCAAATAAAATAATAATTGTAACGTAAAAGCAAACACATTATCTTATAGAACAGAAAATTTTCTACCATTTTGTTTTATTTTTGGTGCTCATTTTTAAATTGGAAAAAAACGGACACAACTTATGTTAACACCTAATACATCAACTTCGAGAAATTCACCCCTTATCATTTAATTCCATATTCTCAAATGCATTGTCCCCCCATTATTTTCATTTGGATTGATGCAGTAGTATCACTCATCCTATTACTGTTGATGATTTTTAATATTATTATCGCTTGATACTAAGTTGTTTTTCTTCTTACTATCTGTACAATAAATAGGAATGTGAGTTTTCTTTATAAACTCCTTCAATATGGGAAATCAACATTTACCATAGTATATTTGACATGTCCAGTCTATGACTAGAGACTGCCTATTTAGACGAATGGTGATATACATCGCTGTTCCGTGACATATTATTATAATGGTATACTCGTATTTTCTTAAAATACAATCAGATTTAATTATTATTATAACATGCATACACATCATCACACAGCTTTCCGATCGGGGTAGACAAAAAGGGCAGAGCGCCCATCTTTCCATACATTTTCTCATATAGTTCATTCTCTTATTCTTTACAATTCCTCCTTTCAAAATTTCATTTTCGGTGGCCCTCTAAAATGAATTCCACTTATGTTTTTATTATAAATTTGTTAAGTGATATTTTCGTCATCCATCCATTCGACATGTCCAAACCACCTCAACGACCTATTAAACACATCATTTTTTAGCTCACCTTCATCTCTAATAATAACATTTCATATCATACATCGTTACACCATATATTATTTTCAATGTACGCATTTCCACAGTGTTTAGTCAGCTCCTTTAATTTACTTATTAATCCCACACATTAATCTTGACACTAATACGCTTTTATAATTCATCGTTTTAGCAGATCTTGATACTGCTTGGTTTGAATAAGGTTCTTTCAGTGGCCCATGGAAATGATTATTCAAAAAAAATCCTTGAAAATAAAAATTTTCGTGAATAATTAAGCACTTTAAGGGGAACTACTATAGAAATTAGAAAAATCCTTTTTTTGCATATTCTTAAAATTTAGACCTTTAAAAATAAGTTCTCAAAAGGAAGTTTTCAAATTCTCAATATTTACGAAGTTATAGCTATAAATGAGGCAGCCCACGCCGCGCTGGAATGACTCGGACAATAATCTCAAAATTTTAAACGCTTTTTTCTCGAAACTACTTTTTTCGACCTGGCCGACATAAAATCTCAAGTTGTATCCAACCGAGTGCCTTCAAATATATAAATAAAACTTTATAAATATTTTGATATCGTCCGTACCTTGGAAAATTCAAAACTATTTTTTTGAACCTAAAAAAAGGGTAAACTAATTGAATTTTTGTTCAAACAGCCGCCATTTTACGATTTTTTTTTTGTTTGGTACCGACTATAACGACAATATTTTTTATTAAGAAACTGTGTATGATTTTTGTTTTAAGTTCACATAAAGGTTCCAATCATGTCGACCAGTTTACCCTTTCTTTTCATAACAAGATTTCACAACAGCTGATAACATCTTGAATTTTAATTTTTTTTTTTTTAAAAGAATTTGTACATTCTCAAATGATCAATAAACAAACTGTAAAAAATATATGAGAAAAATACTTTTTGTTTTTTTTATTATTCAGTCTGAAAAAAAACGGCCGAAATTCACGCCTCTAGAGTAGAATACCCCCTTAAGTGTAAAGGGTGGGCAAGTCGTTTATCTCTCACAATTTCACCCTTAACTAATACTGGACAATAAGAAGATAAAGACGACAAATAATTCACCCTTAACTAATACTGGACAATAATAGGAAACAGACGTCAAATAATTCGAATAATCAAATCTCACTTCAAATCCAAATACCCTTGAGTACTGATAGGCACGAGAGAAATCATAAATTGAGACTTGTTTTTGAATTCAATTCACAATTTTACGTATTACTCGAGTTATATTAACATATTATTCAAAGCTGATTTAAACAAAACATGTCTTTGAAGACGTGTCAAACGACTATTTAATTTATTCTCTGTAGGGAAATTCAGACTGACATTTTAAGTCATTATTTTTCAAAAACAAGAAGTCTTTTATAATGTGTATATTTTTGAAAATTTCCTTTATTGACAGTAATTCTCATTTTCCACACAAAATTGTATTCTGATGTTAATGTATTTTTGTTGTTTTAACGTATATTTTATAATTTATCAATGTGAGAAAGTCAACTTATATGTGAAATTTTTATAAATTATAATTTAGTACAAAATTAGTATAATTTAAAAAAAATATAATTTGTACTAAAACTTTATTTAGTAGATAAAAATAGAATTTAGTACAAAATGCTCAAAAAGAAGTTGAAGCTTAATATAAAAAATATAAAAATGTATGCAAAATAAATGTGTGATTACAAACGTCAGCTTTTTTTTGCTTTTTCTTCTCTACCGAATAATAAATATATTACAAACATGTCCTAGTTCTTCTTGGCTTCAGAAATATATTAATTTACAACTAAAAGATTAATCAATATAATAATTAACAACTAGTTTGCATAAGGTTTCTGAACTTGATTAATACTGTTAAAATATAAAACGGCGCTTGAGAACGAACAATCGAAAAATCAAAAATAAATTAAATAAACTCAAAAAATAGAAGTAGAAGTTTTAAAAGTTATAACTTATCTAAAAAGCAAGAAACTCTCAAATAATCGATAAAACATGCAACGAACGAATTACAAGCGGAAGAAAAAATCCAAAAAATCTTTAATTTCAGTGATATTTCTAATAAGTGGCGAACCAGTATTAACAGAACCAGGGTATAGAGGAGGGTAAAACATCTGATATCCTTGCAGTCGAGCTCGCCCTCTATTGATGGGGGAGTATCTCGATCGGAGGGATGTTATGAAAGGAGCCAGAACTTTTTCATATATTATCTCTTAAAAAGTATTATATTCGTCATTATCTTGAGATATATACCTATATGCATTTTAAGAATATGTTTAAATATACACAATAATTCTATGAATAAACATATATTCATTTATTTACTATCCCAATTTTGATTAAAAAAAAAAGTGAGACAATGAACCTTAGATAATTACAAAGGTATATTTTTTATCAATTCTACTTTAAACTATTTTTTTAGGCACTAACTTGAAACCAGAATACAATTAAGAAGAACAGCAAAGCTTCAAAAAAATCTTTGAAAACCCGTCAGAAAGATTAATTAAAAATCACTAGAACATAACAAACCTGTTTTTCTTTGTTATGGAGTAGATGGAAAATTGTCGAATACAATTCAAATCAAAATTGGGGTAAGACAGGGAGATTGCCTAAGCCCATTTGTATCGGACGTGTGCCGTCACCTGTGTGTGTGTGTGTATGTGATATGATGAAAAGGACATCGTGTGTAGATCTGTGTCATTGAACTTGTATGTTATAATTCATTTGTTCCTGTAATTGTGTATGTTAAATACTATATTATGTTGTAATTGTATGCAAATATGTTTGTATATGTAATGTCCGTAATTCAAATGTTCCTGTATGTAAATGTTATATGTAAACATGTAAAATCCTCATATTTGTATGTGTTAAATATGTATGTCTGTTTGACTCCGATCGTACTCGCGACCGCGTTGGAAATATGTGACTTGCGAAGCGGTGCGATCGGAGTAGGTCCGGATTCAGTCGGCGTAAGCATGGCCCGGACCCCGAAAGTTGTCGTATTTCGCGGACAATGGGCGCTGCTGACGGCCGACTGACCATTAATATAGAAGGGACCCCAATTTTGTAAATCACTTCTCACTGTGTTCTCGTTAAAATACATTTCTCAGTAATACCGATTTTACCATGTTTTTACTTGAGACCCGCTTCCCTACATCAAGCTGCCTGAGAGGAATCTCTCATCATCATTCGGCCGCTCTCAGCCGACTAGGACGGTCGCCTGCAAACACCGCTCTCCGACGCTCTCACCACCTAGAAGCGAACGGAGACCGCCACCGTCGCGCAAGCCGGGGTTTTGGCTCGTCAGCACGCTAGCTGGCGAGATTTTTACCCGCAGCTGCCATCATCAGTATCAACACGTGTGTGTGTGTATCAGTCTCCTCCACATCTCTGAAGCAACCATAACAGGGGCTTTTTTCGCTCCTTTTACAAGCCTCTACGCCATAGAGTGCCATCAACCATCACTATCAGCCCGTACGGACATCAACATAATCACTAAGAAGGAGGGAAGAAGAAGGCCACCCGTCACCGCAGTTCCAGCCATCACCGGTGCTCGAGTGTCACGCCCGACGACGTCACCGACGTCTCCTCATTCGGGTGAGTGAACGGACTTTTCATTTCCCTACCCTCCTCACTATATATTCACTTTTATCTATTTTCTTATATATATTCACTTATTACTAAACGACAATGCCCTCTAGCGCGGACATTGTGCACTGGCGCATTCGAAAGAAAGGAACCCAGCGAAAAATCTCGCGGGTCCCCCCAACTAAAGACCCGCCGGTCTCCCCAAACCCCCATATGTCCTTCCAAGAGGCAATCGACATATTTCGCGAGGCCACGACGAAAAAATCGTTTGCAAAAGCCTCAATATTTCTCTCGGCCCTTTTCAAACAAGGAAAACTCCAACTCATAGGCGATGACTCAGTCATCTCCCCGCCCTCCAGCCTACCAACGCCAACAAACTTGACACCCCCCGCCCAGCCCAAGGTACCATCGAGGAAACCCGCCAACTCCTCACCACTGTCGGCCCCACCCGCCAATAAAAACTGCCCGAATACGGTCGGTGTACCCACCGCCCCTATTCCCAAAATCACTGTCGTGCCTGCGTCTCGCCCCTTTTCACCTGTCCAGCCGGATGGTTCCGACATGGACTGGCAGACGGTATCAAACCGTCGCAAGAGGTCACCGGAGAGCCCTTCTAAAGAGCTATCAGCTCCACCAAAAATGACCTCTGCCAAAAAGCAGAGGCTTCCAAGCCCGCCGGGCTCAGCATCTCCAGCCATATCGGCTCCCTCCCAAACAGCTCCGCTCCCGATCAAGTCGGAACGCATCCCGCCGATTATTCTGCGGGATGCGGAAAAATACGCAGAGCTAAGGAAAATGCTCCACAATGCCAACATGCCCTTCACCTCGAAGGCAATGAGCAATGGTGACCTCCGTATACAGACGAAGTCTGTAGACGCGTACCGTCTGCTGGCCAAAGAAACCAGCCGGCTCCAGGTCCCCTACTACACCTACCAGCTGGACAGCGAGAGACCCCTCCTCGTGGTCCTACGCGGCGTCCACACCTCCTTCGGAGTCGAGGAAGTCATAGAGGAACTTAAATCCCTCGACTATCCGGTCCTGAACGTCTTCAGGATGAAGGACCGGAAGAGGAAATCACTACCGTTGGTCATTGTCAAACTGACCAAGTCCCAAAACGGACGTCGCATATACAACGACCTCCACAGCATCTTCGATATGAAGATCTCCGTGGAGGAGTTGCGCAAAACCTCCCCAACAGGACAGTGCCATCGCTGTCAAAAATTCTTCCACAGCGCTGGAAGCTGTCACGCCCCTGCCGTATGCGTTAAATGCGCACGAAACCACAGAACAGCCGACTGTAAAAAGCCGGCTGACACCCCCGCAAAATGCGCCAATTGCGGTGGTCCCCACCCGGCCAACTACAGAAGCTGTCCCTCTCACCCCATGAGCAGAACGGCAAATCACACCCACCCCTCTGCGCCCCCACCAGCCAGAGAAGCCCCCAGGACGTCCCCCCCTCGGGCCAAGCCAGTGTCGAGAGTCGCATCCCCCATGGTTTCATACGCGAGCATCGCAAAAAATGCCCGCCCTCAACTCTCCCCCCAACCAGCCCCCCAACTAGCACCCCCAAACCCGCGTTATCCGTCGCAGGCTGACATCTCTACAGTTTTGAAGACCCTCGACGAGGCCATGTACATGGCCCGCGATGTCTTCAACTCCCTCGCAATGTGTGTCCCCTACAATGGCTAGAGTCAGCAGACCCTGCCACCTAACTGTCGCATACTGGAATGCAAACGGCACTTGCAGAACCAACAAGCAAGAAATCGAGGACTTCATCGTCGAGCACAACCTAGATGTGATGATGATTAACGAATCCTTCTTAAAACCCAGCCACCGATACTCTCTCCGAAATTATTATGTTTACCGTAATGACCGCCTCACAGGCAGAGGAGGCGGCACAGCTATCATAATAAAGGCGAGCATCGATCACTGCCTCTCCGCATCCGCCCCCACGGACAACATTGAGAGTACCAGCGTTGTGGTTCAAACCCTCAACCACGGTCCTCTCAAGCTCGTGTCCGTGTACCTCCGACCGCTATTACCGCTTCTCGAGTCAGATTTGGACTCACTCTTCGCGGACAATCTTCCCACTATAGTAGCGGGAGACCTCAACGCCAAACATCCGCTTTGGCACAGTCGTGTCAAAAACACCCAAGGCCGCGCACTAGCCGAGATCTCCTCCCGCAAAAATTACTTTGTGGACGCCCCCACCACTCCAACAAGATCCTCCCAAAGAGTAAACGACTCTGCAGACGTCTTAGACATCATCATCAAAAATGACATCCCGTTTTATAGCGACTTGCTAGTTCTAGAGCAGTTGCAGTCCGACCACTACCCGGTTTTATTAACACTCACCGACAACAACCCTCTCCAGGATCCGTTACCTTTCAGGAGGCATATCACCTCCTGGGATGATTTCGCGGTCACTCTCGAGTCAAATCTCAGGGTGCCGACCTCTCTTCCTGACGCCGAGGCCATTGATGCAGCGGTGAGTTATCTCACCGACAACATCAAATTGGCCCTCGAGTCAGCCTCAAAACTGAGACCTCCCCAAAAGCCGAATCCCCCGCTCCCCGTCGATATAAAAGTCAAAATCGCGGAGAAGAACAAGATCAGAAAGCTATGGCAGAAGACCGCCAATCCCACGTACAAAACACTGTACAATCGTCTGGTGAAACAGATCAAATTCGACCTACAGCGCCATCGTAACGATCGCTGGGGCGAATTTATCGAATCACTAGAAGTCGAGGAACACAAAAAGTGGAGGCTGACTCGTTCTCTCCGCACAACCCCTCAACGGCCCACCCCCCTACAGGGCCCTAACGGAACAGTTTTCTCGGCGCGTGACCGCGCTGAAATATTTGCCGGCTCGCTCGCCATCACTTTCACCCCAAATTCTGACCTCAACAACCCGACGCTCTCCGCCTCGGTTGACAAAAAGGTCAAACAAATTGTCGCTTCACGACCCCCGCCGACTTCGGATTTCTTCACCCCACAAGAAATCCACAAGATCATCCACAACCTCCACAATAAGAGAGCTCCCGGTCCAGATTCAATAAACAACTTCACCCTGAAGAAACTCCCGAAAAAAGCCGTCTGCGCCATAACTTCAATCTTTAATGCCTGCTACAGGCATAGATTTTTCCCTTCCGCTCTCAAATGCGCAGACGTTATAATGTTTCCAAAACCGGGTAAAAAATTAACACTCCCCGAAAATCACCGCCCGATCAGCTTACTGCCTACCCTAGGTAAAGTGCTCGAACGACTTATCCTCGATCGCCTATCAAGCGAGATAACCTCGCTTAACATAATTCCAGACACGCAACACGGTTTCCAACCGCGACACTCGACCTCTCATCAACTTCTTCGCGTCGTAGAACACATAGTGACTGGTTACAACAGAAAACATCAAACCACACTCCTCTCGCTGGACGTGGCGAAAGCCTTCGACACGGTCTGGCACAACGGACTGCTCTTCAAACTACACAAGGCCGGAATCTCTCTCCGCCTCGTGCAGATCATAGCATCATTTCTCAGAGACCGCACCTTCTCCGTCAAGGTGAGCGGTATAAATTCATCCCACCGGCCCATACAAGCGGGGGTTCCGCAAGGAGCCCTCCTCTCCCCCACTCTCTACAACATATACACCAGCGATATGCCCTCTCTCCAGACCAGTCGATCTATCACCGCACAATACGCGGACGATACGGCTTTTCTTTCATCCTCGAAACACTCTTGCGATTCTCACTCTCGCATTCAAAACTTCATTCCTAGACTGGAACGCTGGTGTAGAAACTGGAAGGTCAAGATAAACCCTTCCAAGAGTGCAGCAGTCCGTTTTTCTAGAAGACGTCTGGACTTCATCCGACCACTCAGACTTTTCGGCCAGAGCGTTCCGTGGTGCGACGAGGTGAAATACCTCGGCGTCACTCTAGACGCGAAGCTGTCCTGGAAAAAGCACACCACCAACATCACCGGGAGGGCGTACGGCACTCTGAAAGCCCTCACACCACTCTTGGGCAGACACAGTAAGATGTCCCCTCGTATCAAGTTAAACTTGTACAAGGCCATCATACGTCCTCAGATGACGTACGCCATCCCGGTCTGGGGCCATGCGGCCGAAACCCATATGCGCAAACTCCAGGTGTTGCAAAACAAGGCAACGCGCATCATTATGGATTCGCCCTACTTTGTCAGCAACAAACGGCTTCACGAAGACCTAGATCTCCCCACCATCCGAAAATACGCGATCTCTCTGGCCGAGAGGTTCTACAGCTCTCTCTCGACTCACCCGAACCCCCTAATCAGCTCACTCACGGACTACGACGTGAACGCTAATCTAATCCACCCCAGGCCCAAGCAAATGCTTCGAACGACCCCCCGACCCCCTATTCGGAATGGTAGGCGCCGAATAGTGTCCGGTGCACATACCCGTGCTTCATAAGGTATCTATCATACCTCCTTATTTATATATGTACACTATTTTAAAGCCACAGCGTTATCCCTCACCCCCGTCTTCGTAATATATTTATAATTATTGAAATTTCTATGTCTATGTATACATCACTATCCTTTCTTTCTTTGTATTCATATTTATCAACGCTCGTGACATATAAAAATATAAGTATATTATTATGTAACCTATATGTATCTATAACCTTAATGTATGTACCAAACTCTATCCCTCCTCTCTATACAAAAAATTTTCCAACACCACCACCAAACAACCCAAATTTAATTACCCAAAGTCCGTTCATACAAAACCGATGAAGGAGTAAGGTGTCCGACAATCGGACCGACACTCCGAGAAAATCATAAACTTGGAGGAATCTCTCCCTGCTCTTCTTCTTCTTCTGCTGGATCTTCGAAACGGAATTCGTTACCTTGATTCTCGGAGCGCGACGCGGCGAACAACAACCTATGCTACAGTCTTTGTACCTGTCCGGTACAAAGTGGTCCTTCGAAGCCGGATCTGCTGCGTCACCTCAAGAATCATCAGCAGAAGCGAATCTTGATCATCGTAATTCTCAAGATATTAAATCTTTGGATATAAAGATATAATCTTTTAGATATCATCGTCATCTTCAGAAGCGAAGCGTCGTAATCGCCACCTTCTGAAGTTTGAGATATACAATCGTTTAGATATCATCGTCATCTTCAGAAGCGAAGCGTCGTAATCGCCACCTTCTGAAGTTTGAGATATACAATCGTTTAGATATCATCGTCATCTTCAGAAGCGAAGCGTCGTAATCGCCACCTTCTGAAGTTTGAAGATATACAATCATTGAGATATCGTCGTCATCTTCAGAAGTGAGGCATCCGCTGCTGTGGACCATCGTCATCAGCCGCTGTGGACCATCGTCATCATCAGCCGCTGTGGACTATCGTCATCATCAGCCGCTGTGGACTGTCGTCATCATCAGCCGCTGTGGACTATCGTCATCATCAGCCGCTGTGGACTGTCGTCATCATCAGCCGCTGTGGACTATCGTCATCGTCAGCTGCTGTGGACTATCAGCATCAGCTGTCGTGCAGCGTCACCTTCTGAAGTATACGTCAGCATCACCATCATCTTGAGAAGCGACCAGCGTGGATCATCATCATCACCATGCCGTCTCCTCGTTCTGGCAAAACTCCCGCAATGGAAGCGAGAGACCAGAGCGGCGACTCATCGGACGATGATTGGGTTGGGTCCTCACAGGCTGAGTCGGAAGACATGATCAGGAGGCTTGAGAGGAAGATCCGCAACGCAAAGCGGGAAACGGCCGCTCTTCAGAGAAAGCTGAGACTGCAAGCTGCGACGGATGACGCCATCCATGGACCATCGGAGGAACGCGTTCCTGATGCTCTGGCAGCTGATCCCCTGCAGCTCACCGATGATTGGGTGAGCCAGCCACAGGATACAATGGTGCAGATAGCAGCAATGTTTGCGGAGCTCATCCGATCTTCACACGAAAGTGGAGCCCTAACAGCACCAGCCTGTGAAGTGGTTGCACGGATGATCGCGCTGGTCACCGCGACTCGCGACCGACATTGCGCGAATCAAGGGTGGATTGGCGCGAACCAACACAGGACGTGTCCGCGAGATGAGCGGCACGCCGAGAAGCAGCGGATGTGCCAGGATACAGCGGAGCGCAATGACAATGCGCGATCCGCGTCGACACATCACGCCATGATGAAGGACGTCGTCGCCAAGCCAAATAAGAGCGAGACGTCCGAGAAAATGGCGGCGCAAAAATGCCCACCCAGCTCTGCTGCTGTGAAACCGGGACGGGTCGCCCATGGAGGGAGGTACCCGCCCACGGAAGGACAGAGTACCGTGAGGAACTGCGCTGACGGAGCACTGACGTTCTCAATGACACGAACAGACACAGGATGCCGGGCGCAGGAGACCAAGACGCGGCCTCTGCCTACGAAACATTGCGCAGATCGACGAAAGATTTGCGCAACTCAGCATGACGCAGAGCGAGACAAGGCTTGGCCGCGGGACAAGCGGCGCGCCAAGAACAGGCAGAGGGTCAAGGTTGCAGCCACGCGTCCTCTGCCTACGAAGGTTGGCGCAAATCTTGGAAGGATTTGCGCAACCCGAGATTGCGCAAGTTCTGGAAAGATTTGCGCAAACCAACATTGCGCAAGTCGGCATTGCGCAATGCTGGAGGATAACGACGCGTCGCCGCGAATGGAGCGGCGCGCCGAGATGGGCCAGGATTCGGCGAAGCGCGAGGTCAATGCGCGACCCGAACTGACACATCACGCCGAGAGAGGGGACGCCGTCGCCGAGCCAAAGGAAAGCGAGGCGTCCGAGAAGATTGGCGCAAATCTAGGAAAGATTTGCGCTACCCGAGATTGCGCAAATTTTGGAACGATTTGCGCAAGTCGGCATGACGCAATGCGGGAGCATTACGACGCGTCGCCACGAGACGGGCGGCGCGCCGGGATGTGCCAGGATGCGGCGTCGCGTGACCAGAATACGCGACCCGAGCTGACACATCACGCAGAGAGAGTGGACGCCGTCGCCGAGCCAAAGGAAAGCGAGGCGTCCGAGAAGATTGGCGCAAATCTAGGAAAGATTTGCGCTACCCGAGATTGCGCAAATTTTGGAACGATTTGCGCAAGTCGGCATGACGCAATGCGGGAGCATTACGACGCGTCGCCGTGCCAGGGTGCAGCGTCGCGTGACCAGAATACGCGACCCGAGCTGACACATCACGCCGAGGATCAGCGGATGTGCCGGGATGAAGCGGGGCGCGCAGAGAACGCGCGACCTTCAGCGACACACCGCGCCAAGACGGATGGCGTCGTCGCCATACGGAAGAAAGGCGCGACGTCTGGGGAAGAAATGGTGGCGCGACCATGCCCGCCGCGCTCTGACGTGGTGAAACCGCGCAAGCCAGGGGAACGGCGAGAAAAGAGGTCGCGGCAGAAACCGGACCGCGCCCTCTCGACAATGAAAGCGCAAGTGTCACACGTTGGTGTCACTTACGCAACTAACGCGACATTGACACGCGCCACCAGATGGATGAAACGGTGCGTATCAAACTACCGCCGCCCTAAATACCAGAAGACCAACGGCGCGCAGACCACGGAGAAGCTTCGAACCGCAGAACTTAGGTTAATTGGAATTGCGCAAAAAGAAACCTTACGCGCTGACCTAAGAGCTCTGTGGCGCAGCGAAAGTCTCCTACCTGGAACCAGACTGGGGGGAGTGACGCCGTGGCTCGACGCGGATGGCATGCTGCGTACAGGTGCCCGCCCGATGACCCCGGAGGGCTCTTACACGAGTGTGATTGCCCCAGCGATATTGGGTGGCGATCACCCGTGTACGAGGCTGTTGCTACAGCATAATCATGAGGGGGCGGGACATCCAAGCGCGAAGAGGAGGGCAAGGCGACTCACCCGCAGGGCCAGGAATACGGAACCGACCTCTCCCCACAGGACGTTGCGCAAGTCGAGGACCGATTTGCGCAACCACAGGACGTTGCGCAAGTCGAGGACCGATTTGCGCAACCACAGGACGTTGCGCAAGTCGAGGACCGATTTGCGCAACCACAGGACGTTGCGCGGGTCGATGGCTGGCTTGCGCAACCACAGTACATTGCGCAAGTCGGCGGATGATTTGCGCAACCACAGGATGTTGCGCAAAGGCGAAGACCGATTTGCGAAACTAACGGACGAACGGACAGATCTGCACACCTGCCAGGAAATTGGCGTACCGCATGCACGGCGAAGACAAGGCGACGATCACGGCTGGCGACCTACCGAGAGATGCGTGACTTCGAGGGCGAGACCAGGAGACCACGCCGGGAGGGGATTGGCCGCTGCGATGTGACGACACACGTCCTTGCCGACCATGAGATGTTGCTCCGAAGATGATACTATACGGAGGCAACATCGGGGGGAGTGTATCGGACGTGTGCCGTCACCTGTGTGTGTGTGTATGTGATATGATGAAAAGGACATCGTGTGTAGATCTGTGTCATTAAACTTGTATGTTATAATTCATTTGTTCCTGTAATTGTGTATGTTAAATACTATATTATGTTGTAATTGTATGCAAATATGTTTGTATATGTAATGTCCGTAATTCAAATGTTCCTGTATGTAAATGTTATATGTAAACATGTAAAATCCTCATATTTGTATGTGTTAAATATGTATGTCTGTTTGACTCCGATCGTACTCGCGACCGCGTTGGAAATATGTGACTTGCGAAGCGGTGCGATCGGAGTAGGTCCGGATTCAGTCGGCGTAAGCATGGCCCGGACCCCGAAAGTTGTCGTATTTCGCGGACAATGGGCGCTGCTGACGGCCGACTGACCATTAATATAGAAGGGACCCCAATTTTGTAAATCACTTCTCACTGTGTTCTCGTTGAAATACATTTCTCAGTAATACCGATTTCACCGTGTTTTTACTTGAGACCCGCTTCCCTACATCAAGCTGCCTGAGAGGAATCTCTCCCTGCTCTTCTTCTTCTTCTGCTGGATCTTCGAAACGGAATTCGTTACCTCGATTCTCGGAGCGCGACGCGGCAACCAACAACCTATGCTACAGTATTTGTACCTGTCCGGTACAAAGTGGTCCTTCGAGCATTATTTAACATCATAATTGACAAAATAGAAAAATCAAGTCCACAAACAAAGTTAGGTTAACTTAAACAAAAAAATAGGTTAAACCAAAACATCTTAAATTTGTCATGCTAAAAATGCCGTGCTTAAGGGAGAATCTGAACATGACTTTCAGATAAACCTACAATTATTTATCGATATTCATAATTGAAATATAATACGAGTATTTCAATCGGAAAAACAAAGTACCTAACAATATCAAGAAACCTGTAAGATGCAAGCAAGTAATAAACAACAAGATAATTAAGTATATGTCTTTGAAATACCTTGAAATGAATAAAAATAGCAACAATGGCCTTATATAATTATGTATAGGACAGGTGAACAAAATCTCTACAATATCTGAATGCCTGAAAGATAACATGTTGAAAAACAAGTACGATCACTTGGCAACAGAAATTATAGTGACAATCTCTAAAACATGTGTTAGACCTTTATTGACATATTCTATTGAAACTAGAGTTGATACGACATGAACTAAAATACTTTTCAGTTGTTTATCTTGAAAGGCATTACGATGTATTGTAACATATAACTGACAAAACATAAGATATACAGAAATAATAAAATATGTGTAAAACCGAAAACATCGTAAGGTGAGAAAGGCAGAGAAGACGTAATTGGTGAAATCACATTCAAAGAATAAATGAAACCACGATTTTTCGTATACTCGTGATTACACTTTATGAAAAAAACCACCGTGCAGACCCCCAAAGAAATGGAAGATAGCTAAAATTCCAAAAATAATGTAGAAAAAAAAACAGATCAAGAATACACTGCAAAAAGAACAAAAAAGTTGAATCCTTTTAGGTGACATAATTTATCAGAAATTTGTGGAAAAAAACTATTTTGGTACATTAAATATATATCGTTCTCCCTAAGTACAAAAAATATATTCTAGAGTGGTCTAGACTTTTATGAAAGCCTTTCACTCCAATTCAATACAGCTTTCACAATTTGTCTCCATTAAGCGTTGTCAGTGCCATCACTAGTGATCGTGCCACCAATACGAGCCTCGTATACACGTACAACCACGCATGTTATTATGAATGTAGCACGTCTATTTCCTACTACTTCACGAACTTCAATACGTATCTTTGATTGTCCGAGAAAATGCTACTAAAATTGCAGCGTTCTTCAACTTACTCTGATATTTCATTACTCACCTATACTCGCATCAAATTTGGTTTTCCTTTCACGATTTTCTATCATAATGACTTTGGATTTCACAACATTTATTCTCAAATTTTGCTGTTAACATGTATCGTACAGTTTACTTATCGGACTCTTTTATTCATCGTCATGTTATCACTATCATGTCATCAACATACAGCATGCCATACACATTCACATTCGTATATCACCCATTGACCTCTATGGTTCATTCACACATGAATCTTTATAAATATTTAACAACCAGGGTGACATAATGCTTCCCTGCTTTACTCCCACAAGTGCATGATATATTTTATTGGAAAGTATGAAGGTGTTGCTTTCTGAAAGGGGAAGAAAACTCGATTAAACTTTCTATTAAATTCTATGTTTTATTCATTCATTTGGTACATTTCAACATATCCGAACTGGTGATTCGAATAAACTTAAGAGTGTGGTCAGGAGGTAATATTATCTTCGATCCCATTTTCTAGTAATGTGTAAAATAGAATCCATGTCCTGGTAACGTATAAAAAATAGGAACATCTCATAAAACGATATTTTGTGGTCATGGTTATATTTCTTTCACGTCTTATATTCCCATTAATCTTAACAGATAATCTTGTAATTGCACTACTTCAATACGTTTTTGAGATGAGAGATTGCGGATATTTGTTACTTTTCCAATTATTATGAAATATCGGTTCTATTCTCATTTCCACGTCTTACCATCGACAACTCAACCGAAAGCGAGGGAAGTGTACTCTAAAACGATGAGCAAAGCCTTCGATTTCCTCTCTTGATTGAGCAAATAGGGTTATATCGTCAGCTTATCGCAGATTTGAAATTAGATTTCTACCCATCCCATACGTCTTTTACCCAAATTCCCCACACTATTCTCAGTATGTATTTAGTACAGATATTAATGTATATTGAGTCGTTAGAGAATGCATCTTTGCGGAAAATCTGTAAAAAGCCATGTAAGCCAATATTGTATATTTTTTATTACGCCTCAATTCAATTCTACCACAGCCTAGGCTTTTATGAAGGAAAAACATATCTCTATCCGGAGTGGAAAACATTAGAAAATTGAAATCTTTTCTCTTTATTATCAGCGCAATCACAAAAAACTACCTAAAGTGACTTTTTGACTTGACTTGACCTAAGGTCTGACGTAGTATCCTTACTATAACTGAGATCCCCTATACTGCTGACAAGGTAGTAAGCCAAATATTAAGGTCTGACGTAGTATCCTTACTATAACTGAGATCCCCTATACTGCTGACAAGGTAATATTTTGGAGATGACATTTTTATAGAAATTTCTCAACGCGCTTCCATTTTAGTGAAGTCGAAGGTATTTTCGAAACCAACAAAGTAGTTATGAGCAAGTTTAGTTGCAGCAAATCACTGGTATTCTATATACTGCCCATAATTTTGATAATATCGATCACTGGCTATCGTACGGAACATTTTGCAAAAAAATATTCAAAAAGTATTGATATAAAGAAAGAATATGTGTTTGAAATGAACGTTTAGTTTTTTTGATAAAATAAAATACGAAATCAACAGATGCAGTCAGACAAAATGTTGCGATTAAGTTTTAATTTTATATGGTTCTGGGTATGTTACGTGTTATTCGTCATGGCAATAGTAAACTAGGCATAAACCTGTATCTCACTGATAACAACTGTTAAAAAAATATGTTAATTATACCACCGACTGATTATTTAATGCAGATTATCTGTTTTTTACGTTTTGTATTACGCATTCCTTTTTTTTGTTAACTTCTTAAAACCAACGTGAAACAGAGTGGAATAGTTTTTTTTTAATCTGGATGTCAACGAGAATCGAACCCGCAAGCCGCGGGATACAAGATAATCATTTTGCCAACTGAGCCACGGAGGTCGTGTTTTGGATAAGAGTTCATATCTAAGAAGAATACTTTATAACGCTTTAACTTTTGATGAACGATAGGCAAATCATTTAAAAAAATAGGCATTGCCAAAATCATAGATATCATTATATCCCCGATACTAACATTAAATAATGCTTATGTCAAGCATTTAAAGTAGCACAGTGCGGGTTTTGAACCGGCGACCTTCTGCATGGAAGTCTAGCGCGTTACCGCACGGCCATTCACCTCAACATTCGCCGTGCATGTCTTACATTTTATACGTGTATGTTAAAAAAACTGAATGATTGAGTATGTAAAAATGATTTTAATAACCGTTTATAGTTTATATTAAATCTGTTGGGTACCATCAAATGTGCAAATTCTTTATTTATCATCTATACTAAAACATTTCTAGTGATATATCGATAAATCAAACGTAACAAATATGGCTTCTATTCTATTTATTTGTCCGCGCCTTACCCAAGGCGAATGGGACAATCACATATACCAAAAATAAAAACCTTATTTGCCCGTATAATTTCGACATCAGCATCATACGTGTAAATGTATCGATTACGCCAGGTTATTTACATTATGTGGACGTATATACACAAAAAATGTCCAACTCGATTTCCACCTAGTTTGAGATAATTGGGTAAATGAAAGATGTGTTAGTACAAGCTTATTTGAGTTTTTTCAAGGCTGAATTTAACCCAAAAAATCATATTTTATATACGGTGCATTTTTATTTCATAAAAATAGGGATATTTCAAATTGTTAAAAGAGTGGGTTGGATTGTTTTAGCATATTTATGTTCGTTTGTACACATACGCGTTGAGGTTACGTGCTACTGCAGACATTAACTTCAAATTCGGTTACGGTTCTAAAAATATTTACTGTTTGTTTTTGGGGCCTAAACCTATAGGTGTTTAATTAGTTAACACTTTTTGTATTATGTAACATTGTTTTACTTTTCTGCTGTTAGTAACAATGATGTGCGGTATGTCGACATGGAATCTAAAATATTCAATGAAAATATTAATGTTTGTATTAAACTGTCAGCTTCTTCATAAATTACGATAATATTGTTATCAACTTGATTGCTTTGAGCAATTCATCTTCTGCCATCATTAACGTTTCTGTTCTTGACACTGTTGTTTTACTTGTACCAGTGACCTTGTTGATTTGGTCACTTCACCTGATTGACGACTTCCATCGCCTAGTTAGTAAGACGCTCAACTTCCACCCAGGGATTTCGGGCATGTTCCCAATGGTACCGAAAAATAGCGTTCCAATCTAGTAAAACAGTTCGTCTGAAATCAATATTTATACGCCCTAGATATGTGCGAATGTTGTTGTCTATACGTTGAAGTTTTCTCCAATACATGTGATGACGAACCGTGG
Organism: Odontocerum albicorne; assembly: GCA_949825065.1. Lineage (NCBI taxonomy): Eukaryota > Metazoa > Arthropoda > Insecta > Trichoptera > Odontoceridae > Odontocerum > Odontocerum albicorne. Next base: position 15,321,899 of record OX463843.1, read on the forward strand.
GTTCCGTACTTACTCAAATATTTCTCAATATGAAGGATCGATTAATGGCACAGAATGCAATATTGTCTCCCATCCACGCATTTCAATATATCCAAATCACTTATTTGGATTTGTTGAAAGGTACCATGCGAATGAATAAATTAATCGGTAACCAACTCATATCTCTCTTTCCTGGCATACTTTCCGAGACGATAAATCTTTCCATACTTTCAGGACTTATCCATACCCCAATTACGAAAACTATTGGATACACTTTGAACAGATACATAAGAATCTTTTTTACACGCATCTTAATTCTTTGCTCAGCCTTTAATATTCTAAGCGATTTATAAATATAATAATTACCCAGATCTATTCGAAATACTCTTATTTCATCCGAAAAGAAAAAAAATATTGTTCAATAAAAAAACTGATTTTGCATTATTTTCAATTTTGTAAATAAAATGTAGCGCGTACTGAAATAAATCCATTATAAAATTGATTTGTTTTATCCACGTCTTGATGTACTCGTAGTATCGAATAAATAGTAGAGCGGTTGAAGATTTAATAGTTTCGACATTCAGTTGCCAGTTGATATATCGAAGGCGGTATTAATGTATTTTATAGTAATATTGTTAAAAATATCAGTAGTAAGTGTTTTATTAATTATAAAAGATTAATATTCCAAAAGGGAAAAAAACAATTATGTTACAATAGGACAAAATAAAAAGATAGAAAAAAATAAACAACACATATTTAAAGTATGTAAGTACATTTCCAAAATTCTCAGAACATATTCATTGTGCTTAACTGATTCGGTACCAATGCTCCCATTTGGGACACTGGTACCGAACATCACTTTTTATTGAATATTTTATTATACAATAATTGTATTAAAAGTATGTAGTGTTGCACATCAATATTTGCGGCTTGACATCCTCTATCTACTTAATTGTGATTACTCAGTCGTGAGAATAACGCCGTATCGAGTGGTCGCGTCGCGTTAAACCAGAGATTATCAAAAAAAAATCCTTTCGTAATATATATATTTTTTAATTATTTTTTTAAATTCTTTATAAAATCTAAGCTTCCACTTAAAACTGGTGAAAGTCTTAACAAAAATTGGTACCTAATGGGTTAATGCGATTTTTAGGAGGCAAAAAATATGAGTGTTTTTATTTTAATTTTTCGTTTGCTTGTCCTCAAGCATCGTTTTATAACACAGCAGGGTCGATATTTTTGGATTTACTGCGGTTTTTTTAATTAGCAAATTGATGTTCAACGTGTTTATAAGAGTAATATGTTAAGTAATTAAGCCTGTGAATTCTTTCAGTTTGTTGAGAAACGTCATATAAACCTCTTAAATCATGCATATTTATAATATTTATCAATTGGGCATGTCCTCAAGCATCGTTTTATAGCACAAAAGGGGCGGTATTGTTGGATTTACTGCGGTTTTTTATTTAGCAAAATGACATTTAATGTGTTTATAAGAGTAGTAAGTAGTTAGCCCTGTGAATATTTTATATGTAAGCACCGTTTAAAACATAACAGTTTGTTGAGAAACGTCATGAAAAACGCTTAAACTTTGCACGTTTATTATACAGGGTGTCCCGTATTGAGTGAATCACATTTAGGGTGGTGATAGATTGGGTCAAGACCTACCAGAATTTCAAAACTTGACTTCAGTAAAAACCTTACCGTTTTTAAGTTGTTCGGACTTTTGTAAAATTTCGTAAAATCCCTACCTTGCATCAGATTTTTTTCTGCGTTGTGTACAAATCCCCATTTTCGTAATTTATTTTTTCTCGTGAAATACTTTTGAATAGTAGCCTTATCCGTAGCATACAAAATAATTTCCAACATTTTTAGGGGTTTACGCTAAACTTTGGCTTTCTGTGGTAAAAACAAATTGTACTGGGCATTTCCAGAATACTACTTTAAAAAGTTGCTCAGTTAATGGAGATTCCAGAATTGTGCAATACTATTAGATTTTTTTTTACGAAAAACGAAATAATACTATTTTTTATTCAAAAGAAGCTGATTCTGACCAAAGTTCAAGTGAAAGGTATTAATGCAAAATCTACTTCATTTTGTTTTTGTCACCTATTAACTGTTGTAATTTGTGTCAGCAATGTCTTATTCCACTTCCTACCACCGATTGGTTTAAACCAAACAAAAGGTGAGATAGATAGCAAATGGCGTCCATTTGCTCTCTCGCTCTTTTTAGAGAGCAAGCTCGCCGTTTAGAGAGCAAACTCTTCTCAAGGGCCCTCTTATACGAGATTCGAACTCACCATTATTGACAGATAAAAAATATTACAAAATAAATACCAATAATTTGAATGTAAGGATAGAAAGGTAATGACTGCGGCCTTTAGATTATATACTTTCCCGCGTATATATGATATAATTATAATATAAGAAGAAATGTTTAAAACGCCGTTTAGAGATCAAACTCTCCTCAAAAGATTCATATGTTCAGAAAAACAAATTTGGTAAGAGATTCGTAAAAAAAACTTACGACGAAATACAAAGAAACCTGAATAATCTTCCGATGTGTGATAGAAACACGTTCGGCTTTAGGTGTAGTATAGTCACTATACTATAGTGTACATGTGTACTGTTCATATACAATCATAAATTATGACAAGACCTCCCAAAATCGTTGTCGTCAAGTGTTTCATAAAGCTACATACTATATCCCACTCATATGTCTAACACTAAGAGTCAGACGATCGCTCGCCACAGGACCCACAAGCTGCATACTATATCCCACTCATATGTCGAACACTAAGAGTCAGACGATCGCTCGCCACAGGACCCACAAGCTGCATACTATATCCCACTCATGTGTCTAACACTAAGAGTCAGACGATCGCTCGCCACAGGACCAATAAGCTGCATACTATATCCCACTCATATGTCTAACACTAAGAGTCAGACGATCACTCGCCACAGGACCAACAAAGGCAAACACTATCATAATACTCCAACTTTTATAATCGATTTGCAACAATCAATTTATTATATGAACAAGAAATCGACCTTAAAGTTCTATTCCTCAGGTAATAAGCCTGCTAGATTGTTATACAATGAAATCTTTAATAAGTAAATATTCACTTGTATTATATCATGCTGTTCGTGGGATATGAACTGTCTGCTATCCCTCCATCTTTTGGGTTATCTGTCTTGTGATCGGCTGGCATAGGGGCATGTTCTGAAGAACAATACGGAAAATCAAACAGTACACACTTTTTCATGTTCATTCTGATATCGTCATCGTTTTACACCCTACTTTACAATAGGCCCAGTAACGCACATTTTCATATTTTGGTTTTGTGTTTTCCATCAGCAAATGACTTACCCGAGAAATTGGGAAAATCGATTTTTGCTGTACATTTTATTATTTCATTTCGTAATAGGTAGTGTTCTGTATTTTATGACGGGCAAATGACGTTTATTTTTAAATATATAACATCATGTAATACCACTCTTAACAACCAATAATATGATATCAGCAAAAATATTATTTGGATTTTTATAGAATAAAATGTAATTTAAAAAAGTCAACTCATTTTATTCTGATTTTGCAAATAACTTATTAATAAAGGAATGCTTATTTAAATCTCCAGCTTTCTTGGCCTAGTTGGTAAGACGCTGTACTTCCAACTAATAGTTTCGGGTTCGATTAATGACGAACGATTTTTTTTTTAAATAATCCACCGGTGTGGAAATAATTCTTGTGGTAACGATATTCGCGTGCGGTAGATGTGAGCAAGTGTAGTTGCACACTCGCATATGGTAGTATTGTCAACACACACGAAGACGAACTATGAGTTCCGTGCTTATTTCAGTGGCTTTAAAACCCGATGGCTCGATTAATGGGGACTAAGACAATGTCGACTCTCGACTACGCTCTTCAATATAACCGCAACGTCAGTTCCGATATATTACGAGTTACCATAAGAATGAATGAATGAAATATAACCTAAGTTCGATTCAAAAATATTTACTGATTTATTATTTTCCATTAAAGTAAGTTTTAGGTTCTTAAACACTTACATTTTGAAAGCTTCATCATTTTTTAAATAAAAGTTTAATGATATAACTATCTGTTTCAAAGTTTGATAACTTAAACCTTCTTAAGAAACAAACCTTACCCTAATAAATAAACAAGTTCATACAACATTAAAATTACGTTAAAGAAATCAAACGATCAATTTCTATGACTTAGAAAGAGGGTCTTACAAAACTAATTGAATAGTTCGTGGAAAAATCTCTGGTGGGGAATAAAATAAATATTTATCAAATCAAAATGTCAGTGTAAAAAATTTTAAAAAGTTTCACTATCATTAAAATTTTAAATGGTTCATAATAATTAGTTCAATTTTTATTCTTTCAAAATACTTTCGTTTTACAGTGCCAAACTTTGGACGTGACAAAAAAGTAATGAAAATAATACATGCGGTAAAAATAAGAGTGTTGCGTAGAATATGTGAAACAATGTATGACAGTACAAGGAACGAAGACTAAGAAAGAATGTGGAATTGTAGATGTTGCAGTATTTAAGATTTAGAAAAGAGTGTTGAGTTGGTTAAGCTACGAAGAAAGAATGGATGATAAAAAAATTACAAAAATATTCAATGCATGTAAGAAAAGAAGAACGAGAAGTTTGGCGAAAATGTGATATGATCAAATGAAGAGTGAAAAGACTTTGTAGTCGTAATAGGAGAGTGTTTACGGCGTGGTATATGGACGTGGCAGAAGTAAATATGTGTACTTGTATTGAATGAAATAGAGATCAGTTCTCTCGTCCTACCCCAATACAGATATGGCATAATGGTGATAATGATGATAGGAGTGTTAAAAAAATTAAATCATTCACGAATATAAGTACATTAAAATTTCTTAATTTAATTTAATCGATCAAATCTTTCGTGTTTATATTGAAAAAAACTTGTTTTATTATTATCAGTATATACGTGCCATCAGAACCATAGAGATGCCTCTATTTAGTACGGTCCACAGCCTGACCCGTCGACTCCCTCGAAATAATCTATGGCCAAAGTAATCGTTTATAAATTATCCCATCGGTCCCGAGACTTTGGGAAACCCTAGGATGGTTCATCCTGTTAAAGATATGGGTAACGTATGCAGCTTCAGGAATCTCTTGAAGGCAACCCTTTTTGGGAGATTTTATCAAAATTTATGATTGCATATGAACACTACACACATACACAACACACCACCTAATACGGAAAGTGCTACTATCACCAAAACAGGCTTAGCCCAATTACTTTGAAAAATACAAGACATATTAAAAAAGAAGAAAAATTACATAGAAAAAAATATATAAAATAATAATAATGTATATGCATACATACGAGTATATACACACAAACATATGATACACATACATTCACAGTCACTTAAGTACGTTGATGAGTGCTTTCTAACGCGCTCAATCTAAGAAGAAAATTTACTTTTGGTACGGTATACGTTGTACCGTCTCCTGGTATATGTCAAACTCGTTCGAGGAGTTGTGAGCTGTCCAGCATTATTCCAAAGATTAGCATTAAATGTTCCTAACAATAACACTAGACTGCGCCGGCAAAAACTGTTCTCAATAACATCCGCAAGAACTGGTCTTCCAGCCGCTGTGCCTTTTGGAAGGGCCTTAACTCTTCTGAACGGGACTGCTTCGGATATTGACATATTTCATATCACATTACCAAAAGCAAAAGTAAATTTTCTTCTTAGATTTAGCGCGTTAGAAAGCACTCATCAACGTACTTAAGTGACTGTGAATATATGTGTATCATATGTTTGTGTGTATATACTCGTATGTATGCATATACATTATTTTTTATTTTTTATATTTTTTTAGTTTTTTCTATGTCATTTTTCTTCTTTTTTAAAATGTCTTGTATTTTTCAAAGTTATTGGGCTAAGCCTGTTCTGAAAAAATAAATAATTATTGGAAAATCCACAAAGGTTTCTTTGTAGTTCGTCTTTCCTCTATGTATTTTCTGCGGTTTTCTTACCAAATATGTTTTCCTAAACATATGCAGATATGAAAAAGTACCTCATCTCATGGCCGCAACCATCACGTTCCTATCCTAACTCTAAACTTGTCTAAATTTATTTTGTAATAATTTTAATCTGTCAAAAATAGTGGGCTCGAATCTCAAGTCAGAGCACTCTTGAGTCTACTCTCTAAACGGCACTATATAAACTATCGTTTTTTTTTTGTCCTTACAAGTACATTTATTTGATGACTGTTATAAATTGAATTTAGTGTAGATATTTTTCAAACACAGAGAGATATCAATTATCGATTAACGGGTTTTGAACTATTAAATCATATTTTATTGTCATACGAAAATTGCTTTAAAAATATATCTAGATTTTGCTTTTACAGTAATTATAAATCTGTGTACGATGGTAAATTTTGAAACTTTATGCCTCTGTAAATTTATCAAATACGGTTACGCTCAAGACTCACTGCCTTGAAAGAAAATTTGCACACAAAATTTTATATTAAAACGTTTTTCTCAATTTAATATTTAGCTGAATCCAACCAAAAGTGTACTTTTTCGTGGCTTAAGCTAGTATTATAAAATATAAAAACACAAATATAATTTCAATTTTTTTGTTCGATGAAACGAAACACTTTTTTTGAAGCAAATTTTGTAATTTGCTGTGTAAAAAGCAAGTGAACGAATATTCTTGTTTTTTTTAGTTTTGTTATCTTCATGGAATAAACTGTTGAAATGTTGCTTTACCATTTTCATGAAAGATGTCAAAATTGTGAATAGAGAATTAAAGTTTCTTAATTATTATAAGTTTAATTAGGTTTTGTGGTAAGTTTTTTTTAAGTAATAAAAAAACCTTAAACAATTGGGACATAGGTACTTTTAAAAAATGTCTGAAAACTATAAACATCATCCACTCTCCACAAACTTTTCATATATACTCGTACAACTTTGTGTTTTATATTTAATATATATTACGCCAAATAATTTGGCTTCGGCAAAAAATAAATGAATGTTGAACTATACTTTCAGCTTGAAAAATTAATATGAAATTGTTCAACACTTATACATTAAGAAGAAGAATGAAGGAGAATATGTGCATGCATACTATACTCCGATAATCGTCGGACTATTTAAAAGACACTATAAAAGTACGACTAACGCCCGGATCGAATATAATAAAATCATTTAAAACCGAAAAAGTATGGTAGTTAACCTCATGTATTTACTTTATTTAATATTTATACACAATTAAACATAAAATACCAAGCATAAAAAAGTAACGTTATTGGAAAGAATGTCAAATAAAAAAAGGTTGCAATGACTAAATTAATACATGTACCTTGAACATAAAATTAAACATTTGAAATTATTGAATTTAAAAATAAAATTGCTGTTTTCTTCTTTCAAATTAAGAACCAAATAAACTGTACATGTCACTTATGATTTTTCATTTAATAATTGTTTTTTTTTTTTTTTTTTCTTCTAAGAACGGTTCATCAGCTGTAGGTATAAGATCTTGAAAAGAAACTGCGTATTGTGCATATACTCTAGACAAAGGTAATGAATATATATTCCACAGTTTAAGCCATTGAATAGCAAAAAAAGAACGAATGTGAAAATCGATATTTATACAACTGAGTTTGAACATTGACGAATACGAATATTGAGAAAACTATATATTTAGCATGAAGAACAAAACTAGTATGGAGTTTATTTGGACGTTTAAACATCATCTTCAAAAGCGATGTACCAATTTATTTGAAGCGAAAAGTCTACAACCAGTGTGTTCTCCCAGTACTTACGTATGGCTGTGAGACATGAACCCTCATTGCGAAAAAAACATTGAAGCTTCAGACCGCAAGAGGAGCATATAGAGATGTATTGTGGGATATACTAAAAGATACCGTAAACGAAACTCCTGGTTCGCATAAAAAATAAAAATACAAGATGAAATAATGGTGTGCAAGAAAATGAAGTGGCAATGAGCACGGCACGTTGGACATCCGAATAAATCCAGTAGTACCCAAGAGGCATGAAGATACCCAAAAAAAGACCGAAAGTATGTTGGAGGGATGAAGTTAAGAAGAATGACAGCATTCCATAGCACCAACGAGCACAAAACCGAATTGTATGGAGTCGACTTGGGGTGACCTTCATCCAAAATCAGATCGACCGAGGTCGACAATGATGATGATATGTATTCAAATATAATATATATACGAGTATATATAATACACATATTATGATTTTTATTAATCAATGTGTATAAATTAAATTCTAGCATGAATAGTTGCCGAAAGATGAACATTCATCATTTTCATGATGTTTGTACAAAAAGTCTGAGTGTATCAGAAGTTTTGATATTTTGTATATTTACAAAGATTTCGTTTACATTAAATCTATTTTTCAAATTTTTTGTCTGTTTTTAAACAATCTCAATTGTGTATTTACGAGTAGTAAGGGATTTTTTTTAACTCAATATATTTTTCCATTAAATTCATTTCTTGAAAAGGTGAAAATATACCTATACACAGATGAAAGTCTTTCAGTAACTATCATTTATCAGTCAGTACAATGTTAACTTATTGATCATGATCTTTTTTTAATATATCTTAAACTGCTTTTTATAAAATTAAAATATATTTATTAAGTATTATTTGAAAATATAAGCATACTTATGACTTCTATTCTTAAAAAAATATTCTTTAAAAATTACACGTATCGAACTCGAAACAAAATAATAACCTTATATTTAAATAATGTCAAACACGGTTTTATCATATCAATATAAACATCTATTGCCTCCATTTTTTTACCATATAAAAAAGAAAAGTTGTTGGCAACCGACCCAAATCTCTATTTTGGATCAGAGCCAAAAATGTTTGTTGTAAAAAATATAAAATTACTTCTGAAATGGAATATGTACTATGAAGCAATATGAGCGTCTTCTGAAGAAAAAAATCAATTCACTTAACAGAAAGGATCAGACAAATCATTATCATCCATCAGAACTTGTGTAATAAAATATTATGTTATTAATCATATAATCGTGATATTTTGAAGGACATGGAGATATAATATGATATCGAATGTAGCAGAGGTTTTCAAATTGCGGCGCCTTAACTCCTTCCTAGAGGTGCCGCAATTAATTCGCAGGAGCGCCGCGATATATTCGAATATACTTTCAAGAGGATAATATGGAGAAGGTTATTCGGATTTAAGACAAATTCAGAGCACACTCTCCATTTGACTTAACCTCAGTAAATAAATAGTCTACTTGAACTATTCGTATCATACGATAGTACATTAAAATCAATATTTGTCGATATGGAACTGGTTGAGTTTTGAATATCAATCAAGAATTAATATCCTTTACTTAGTGCTAAATATTGGTTCCGTTTGAGAGAACTTATTTATTTAAATCGGGATTTTCAGAGGTAGATGTAATACAACCAAACATCGCTCAAAACTCAACATGGAACAGGAAATACATAGCATATATACTAGATGTGTATACTTTGATTCCAAGGTTTAAGAAACTGTGCGGTAAAACACTAGCTCAGTAACTCTAATAATTGTTTAAGTTTTTTAGAGTGCTATGAAAAATTCTTTATACATTAAGGTCAACGTGAAAAAATAAAGTTTAAAAACCACTGGAATACAGTACACCATATACTTTTATTATCTTGGACGTTCGAAAAAGCAACAAAAAATGTCCTGATCGCCACTAAGTCTGGCTGACATAACTGCACGGAACTTTCCCTGTACACACTTCAATATAATTAGATCATTAAATTTAATATTTTATAATGTATTGCAACAATATGCAGATAATTCATTTAAGTTTAAAAATATCGCCATTAAACGACCGTGACCGAAGAAAAATTTGCGTCGTCGTAGTATTACGAGTATATCAAACAAGGGTTATTAAAATGAATTAAACTATCAAAAGAAATAAATATATTATTCTTTAATATACCTTCATATCTAATATATTTTTTAAAGAAATAAGTAAAATGTTGTAGTTAATTAAAATGGATAATTAGAATTTAGAATGGCTAACCAATTGGACTTATATAATCAATTAAAATGGATAATTAGAATTTAGAATGGCTAACCAATTGGACTTATATAATCAACTTTGAAAATTAGTTAAATAGAAGAATTACTTGATTGTGCTTGTAAATTTGGCTTCACTAAAACCATATTTTGGTTTTCCCAGCTACTTCTAATACTACAAAACGGATGATGTCTCAAGCATTGCATAAGGACCATGCCTTGGCTTGGGCATGTACTCATATATATAAGAAGTTTACTTTTCGCGGAAATCGAATCCACGTTTATAAACTTGAACATGGTAAGTGTTTCGTAGCGAAAGTTCGCCTACTAATTATAACACGAATTTCATTATTCCAACGATGCTTCCAATTGGAAATAGGTGCAATATTGACGGATTTGATGATAAAATTCATTTTTATACCTGACATAATAATTGTCTAAAATTTCAAATTTCAATAAGCAGGTTTTCCCAAAAAGGAATTTCGTATTTTTACGTCAAATTCAAACGCAAAATTCCACCATATTCTCGGGGACGGTTGTTTTTGATATTTTCACTCTCTGAGTAATATCTCGTGTCATAGACCAATGGAGGTTTCCGCATCAATTTGGTCGTCATCATTTTGGTAAATGGCCTTCCAGAAAAGACAGTATCTTGGAGTATCGTATCAATATTACGGATATTTTATACCACATTTGACACACACGACTGTTTACTGCATCGTATTTTTTTCCTTTGCGGTAGTAAAATAGTATCAAGAACCGAAAAAACTACTTATACTGTTTCATCTTCTAAATAACGTTACAAAATACCGTTTTAGCAATTTCAGTAAATTCGTAAAACAATTATCCTTTCATAGTAATATACATTCAGCACGTTTAAAACGAAGTTGGCAACGAATTTTTTTTCCTTCCAACATGTATCTGAAAAATACGAACATATTTTCAAAAGAACTAATATTTACATTGTATTATTTTAAAAGGATAATATTTTTTCAATTTTTTTTAAATCAGTATTAGTTTGCTAAATTGTCTATTTTAATTGATTAAAAGATAATGTTAAAAAAACAAAACTATTCCTTGAAAATAACTTGTGATGGTCAGGAACCACAAATAAATCGTCACAACAGTTGACTAGTTTCCAGAGGTCAGTCTCACTAGTTATGCCACAAAATTTCAAGAAGTATGTGTTTAAAATTTTCTGAAACATTCTTTCCGCAGTTAAAATGCACCACTTACGTTTCATCCTTATACCAGAAGTTTCACATAACACTATTTGTATATTCATCTTGGTGATCCTAAACGTTCCTTATAGTTGTAATCATATAAATAAATATTCATATACCTTCCATAGGTCAGTAGTCAGTGAGTTGTGAAGTTAGCGTCGATTATGTGTCTCGATAAAATCTCTGACAGACTGTTCATAATGTTTGCAATCAACTGTGATACTAAATGATATTTCTTAATTTAATTGAACGAGTAATAAATTTACTGAAAATGGTTAGTGATAATTCTACACGATTGAGAAACAACAGTGATAAGTTTAATGACAATTTGTCATATCTCGAAATGGCAAACGAGGAAAACGCTTCAAATGTCATCCGTGTCTTCGGTTTACAAACATTATTGTAAAACTTTTTTTTTATTTGCGCACTTTTTTGGTATTTTTATATATTGTTATTCTATTTGCCTTTAAGCTATTTTTTATTTTCCATTTTAAAATACAAAAGATTTTCCAATTCAATGTATCTACTAATGTTAATTCAATATGGAATGAGAGTCTATGCGGATTGATGTATACTAATGACATAGTAGAGTTAGTGGAAAATTTAAGTGAATTAATTAAATTGTTTGGTTAGTAAATTTTATGAGAGAGAAACAGAGAAAGATCTAAAATCTAGGAAATACTGTAACGCCAGAAAATAAAGTCAATGATGCATTAAAACAAATAATCTCTAACTCGACAGTATCGAAACCTTATATTATTCACAACAGTATTTTAGTAACAACTTTGATGTATGGGAGTGAACCATGAACTTGGAAAAATAATTGAAAAAGAGTAACAAATGCTGTAATAATGTGTGCACTGAGAAAAATACATGGGGTAACAATGTTTGACAGAATACGGAATAAAGTGATAGTGAGCAAATGTAAACTTAAGTATTGACTAAGATGAAGATAGCACTCTGAGATGGTTTGGGCATATGAGTTGAATGAATGAAGAAAGACTGACAAAATAAATATACAGTATAAATGTGAGTAGGAGGCGTGATAGAGGAAGACTAAAGAAATAGACTGATGTGTGGTTAGATCAAGTGAATGATATTTTAAAAAGGAAATATATTGAAAGGCACAGAAATCGTAGGAGTTGTATAAAAATGCGCATGAATGTAGACGAGTCGAGGGTTTTATCTCGATATGTGTCGAGATAACACCTTCGTCTCGTCTACATTCATACGCATTTTTATATGTACAACTCCTAGGAAAGTGTAAGGAAAGTCTGATGCTCTGTTATCTCTACCTACTCTTACAGGGAAATGACGAGACGGGATGCATGTATGTATTAATTCAATTGTTTAGCAGTTTACAGCTTTTGAAATCCCAAATGAGAAAAGCAGTAAGTCCAGATTAGATCCCTTCTCAACCTTTAAAGCTTTCGGATGATGAAGGTATTAAGAATTTGATGGTTATTTTCAACTAAATATTTGAAACTGGCATAATTTCGGACAAATAATTACGGTCAGTGCGTAATCCTATTTCTAAAGCGAACAAAACTTTAAGCCGGGTTTATGAGTCTCTTGAACCACACTATTTAAATATGTACTCTTACGCACTATTTAGGAGCGAACCAATAAACCATGAGCTAGAATCATTAGTTACATACATTTATGGTTTTAGAGCAGGTCTAGGAACAGGAGCACAATTCTGCATGGTCATATTACTTCGAAGTCTAGAGATACTAACATATACTTTATTAACTTTGAGAAAACACTGAATTTTGTAAAACTTAAGTTTATTGAAGGCTCGCAGGAAATAAGATAAAGGCAATTTATAGTTTAATCAATCGGCAGTTGAAACATGTAAGGCACACACTATATCGGTTAATATCCATCGTGGAGTACGGCAACGTTATGTGTTGTACCTATCACCCATGCTTTTCAACTTATATTCCTAGATACATTTCTCAAAGGGTGCATTCGAGTGTCAAACAGAAGTGCCTAGTCTGTGGAAAATATTAACAATATTCAGCCATATTTCTTGTAGAAAGCATGGAAAAGCTTCAAGCAATATACTTATTTGCATATTATATGTTTAATAAAATAACTGAACATGTTAAATATTTTGAAAACTTGGAAGCTGAAATAAACAATAATGTCAATTTTCAAGAGAAGGTGAGAGATTTAATTCCAAAAGATTTTATTTCAAAACCTTCTCAACTGTTGTATCTATTTAGCTGTGTAACCTTTTCTGTATCCTTACTGGCTATGAATAAGTGTTTTAACATATAGAATATGCAAAAACATTACAATTATTTGTTTGAGCTATGGAATATGCAATTTCATTACAAGATTTTTTTTTTAAATAGTGTAGAGCAAAACTGTGACATGGTGAAAATTTTAGAGGAATATGGTAATTATTTTATGGAAATATATAAAATAATGATGCTCTTTCTCGTACATAGAGTAAAACCAGGAAATAGGAAAATGCGAAAGAAATAAATTGAAACAATGTCGTGGGAAAATAACCAAATAATAATGCTTATACATTGATTTAAACCTGTAAATGATCAAAAAGTGAGTGAAAAAAAATATTTGTTATTTGTTTAAATCTGTTTTGTAGTTCCAGTAAGAAATACATGTCACAAAAAGGACAAAAAATTCTTATAAATTTATTTAGTTGATAAATACTGTCTAAACAAAACATCCAGATGGGGAAAATACAAAAGAACCAAAATCTTACAAAATTTCCTTTTGAAACGAGTCTAGATAAAGAAATTCATATATTCTAAGAAGTTCTTTTTTTGTTTTCGCATAAAGAAGAGAGAAACTATATCGTAACCCAAAAATATGTAAATGAAATAAAAACTTTTACTAAATTATTCAGTTTGTTACTAAATTTCACATGTGCATATTAAGTAGATCATGGGCTTTAAGTCAGCGAATGGGATACGCAGAAAAATCTTTATGAAAATAAACAAAATCCAATTGTTTTGTATTTTCATAGCTATGAATATTAAGCTGATAACATTTTTGCAACTAGTTCTTTTCTAAACAAAAAAAAACGTACATTGTTTTGAATTATTCAATTTATCTTTTTATTTTTGTTATACTATATAGTTTGTCATGAGTCGTGGTTAAAGTTGTTCAAAAGGGTGATTCTATGAGTGATTACGTCCATACGTAATTACGTCCATGACAACAATAAAATTTTGGAACAAGTTGAGGAATTTTGTAATTTGGGAAGCTTGTTTTTGAGAGATGGAATACAGAAAGATATTAAAAAGAGTGCTGATACAGATAACAAGTTAATGGTACACTTAGTATTGTTTATGCCAGTAAATCATTAATAAATGTTCAAAAATAATTTATGCCCAGTGCTGTGCTAGTACCAACATTTATGTACGAGTATGAACGTGAAACGTGAGCATTAAAAATGAATGATAACAGAATATATATAATAGAAATGCGCATCTCGAGTAAAATATTTAGTATTACAGTATTTGATACAGTAAGAAATGATCAGATAAAGGGTTTTGTTAGAAAATAATATTATAAGCAGAGTAAAGAAAGAAATCATGAAATGGTGTGGCCACCTCGAAAGAATAAGTTGAAAAAAAAAACGAAACAAATATATTTGTCTGGAATTAATGGAGAACCAGGAAGGGGTAGTCCGAGCAAAGAAATGAAAGTGATACTTGGAAATATTTGAGAAACAAGAAAGTGTTTATTACGAGATTTAAAGTTGTAGACATGGCGAGAATGGTTAGAAAGGCGTGGTATCTGTTGTTTCCGTAAATCCTTAAAAGGAAATGGCATGATGGTGTGTATCCTTTATATGCAATGCTCAGTTTAATTTTATAATACGGTTAAGATTTTTTAACTAGAAATTAAAATTGCTATGGTATAAAATCAAAACAAATTACGTCAGAAGGGCGAATTATGAATAGTTATGTCTAACTAATCTTACTAATATGGATTGACTATGTTAATAAAACATGTCGAATCCTTTTAAGAATTTATTATGCTCGTTATGTGTACGATTTACAACCGATTTCCGGAAACTTTTGGTGTGACACTTGCTTGACTCTAAAGATTAAAGTCTGATTCCTTAAGAGGATTAACGGCGTCTAATATTTTTTTTTGGGATACAAACTATTCATTGACCATTTTCTGTATAGTATCCTGTCGCGTCCTTACCAAAGTAACTATGAATACCTATTTCGATAAATCCTTTTATCGGGATTGTCCGATCCGGGAGTCGGGAGTTCAATCCCTTTACGTGATGGGTATTACTTGTATTATTAATACGCGCTATAACGAACCGCGAGTTTCGTGTCTACCTCGGTAATTCTAAAGCCGAAGACTCAATGAATGGGACTGAATACATTGTGGTCTCTCGAGCACACTCTTCAATGTATGAAAATCACAAGTTCGAATATGTTAAGGGTACCATACAATTTTATGTAAAATTGATATTTCATTTTTTTTTTTTTATTTTCCTTAAATGTATTTTATCTCCAAACCTACAATTCATTTTCAACGAAATATTTTACAATATTCAATATTCAGTTGAAATATACAAGAATAAAAAAATAAAATAACTTACAACCACAAAAAGAAAAAAATAAACTTTCTCGTCTTTCTCGTCTTACCCCGCCCCGACCTTTCTTTCGAGTTTCAATAATGTTTTCTTAAATGTCAGCTTGTTTATCGAAAGGAAAAATGTTTAGACAGAGTGTTCACTATTTACGCTGTGAAATCCCAATGTACGAGTATGTATGTATTTGTTGTTTTAGGGCACATAAATAAACGCTGCTTTGTTTTTGATTTTTTGTTTTATATCTATTTGCCTTCATTCTTTAGAAATCCTGACTGAAAATGGTTTTCTTTTTGATTAACGAACAATAACAAAACTTGTATGATTTTGATTAGATAAACAAGCTTTTAAGATATTTTTAATATCTAGAAATAACGAATAATTTTTATCAAAATATAACTTTATCCCTTCTACTATCGTTCGAACGAATGACTTTATCCCTTCTACTATCATCCCTCTACCCTCTCTATTCTAAATTAACTCTCTTTGATATACTACACAGCATAAAGTGAACTAAAATTACCTTTGACTTCAAGTGCAATCAAGGCTACACTCAAATGCAATTTCGACCGAGTGCGTTTCACTTATTTATCGGCTGAAATATCTTTCAACTAACGAATTCTGGTACTTTAAGAGGGGGGCAGCAGTTTACAAATTATTTACCAGTAAGCCAAAGGTCCATTGCCTGTTTCTGTTACCGGAGGTTACGGGTTCGATTCCTGTTAGAACCCAAATTTTCATAAGAATATCAGTCTGTTTTCCCTTCAGACCTTTTTAACATTTTTCATATTAATAATTAGAGATTGCCACATGGCCATAAATTCGACAAGTAATATTTTGCAACACGACAACATCAGTTTGATACCATCACGATATTATGATAAAATAAGTCCCCATCTAACGTGATATACACTACAATAACGATATATTTTTCATTTATTACGAGTGTGACACCATTTAATACAAAAAAGGAACTGCCCAAAAGGCCTCTCCAAGCGGAATGTGAAAAGAATACTTACGAGTCTCGGGTCTCGAACTTAGTCTCGGGAGAAAGTAAACGACTCGCAGCGCAGTAAACAACATTTTAAAGCGATATAAAGCCTGAAGTTCAAACAGCCTAGCAAGTTACCAGTACTTGCTCAAAACTGTCCATCACGCCACTAGATCGGAGAAGCCAATCGGTCCGAAGTTAAACCTATATAAAGCTGAAAGGAGGTTCCTTTAGAAATTATAAACTCGACAGCTGAATACAGTTCAGTTCGATCCCAACTCCACGCACGCTGTTATGGGGAACTAAATAAATCCCCATTCAGCGCAATCATCAACACTAGAGGATCGTTTTTCATTGTTTTATGCTCCGTTGTGACGAAGAAGGCATTGCCTAGAAGGACTCGTTCTCCGACAGCGCCACGCCTGAGCGTGAAAAGAATAGTAGTGACGACGAACTTAAGGTCCAAGTTCGTAACATATAGTGAATTGCTTTGAGCAGACTCTATTAGCCTATTTCCTCTGTCGTCATGGGTGCTTAAACCAAATTTTCTTACTGGTTCGTCAGCTTTATGTTATCTACCTATTCTTACATTGAAATCTTCGATTGTAAGTTTAAAATGAGATGTTTCCGCGTCATGCATATCTTTCAAAATCGATTTGAAATCCTCAGTGAACCAGAACTCCCAATAATACTAGAATCAACTACAAAAATTGCAGAACAGTTAGTATAAAGTGCAAAAAAACTATGGTGGCTCATATTCTCAAAAATAATAAAAATTGTCGCAGATAACAATAGATCTTAGGAAAAAATGATGAAAAATGAAAGTTACACAACTTACTTCAGTGTAATCTTTCTCAGAAATCAATAAAATAATACGGCATAATATCCGCAAACATATCCGCGAATAAAATACAAAAATGGTTCAAAGAATAATTGAGAAAAGAAAAGTCTTAAAAAACTTAATGGAAACATGTCACTAGGAAAACGCCACATAATTGTAATTAAATACTCTAAAATACCCTAAAGACCATACCAGGAGAAATCATACACGCAGAGGTATGAAATCCGGAAAGGCCACTGGTACCGATGAGTTGTTCATTGACGTTCTAAATCAAATGGGCAAGGAAATGGATACTATCTTATCAACGCTCCTCTACAATTAGCTTCTGAAAAAATAAATTGCAGAAGATTGGAAATCTGCAACTGTAATACTTCTCTATTAGAAAGGCGATCAAGAGGATCTTAGGAACTACCGTCCGATCACCTTGTAACCTGATTTGTACAAAATATTTACCGAGATCTTAACTAACCGACTCTCAACAACTTTTGACACGAACCAGCCACGAGAACGAACTGGATTAAGGAAAGCTTTCAGTACCATGGATCACATTTAAGTGCTGAGGGAAATTATAGAAAAATATGAAGAATACGAACTTCCTCTTTGACTAAGTCAAAAAAGCTGCCATACTAGAGACTCAACACAAGGCATTGAGAAGGCATTCATTAAGTTGTTCGATATTATCAATAAGGGCGTAACAGCAAAAATACATCTCCACAAATCTTCAGAAATCTTCTTAATTTGTAACGGAGTTCATCAAAGTGATACTATTTCCCCAAAATTTGTACATATCAATAATAGTTTTTTTATATGTTAAAAATAGTGGGTTCGAGTCCCTAGGGCCTAGTTGATCACCCGTGATGAGAGTCTGCTCTCTAAGCGAGGTTATATACGTTGTCATGTTATTATTATTTGATTACTGCAACAGAAAAAATATTTTTTATCGGCCACTCTCTTCAATATCTCCTTAAACCACCAATTCGGATATGTTGAAGGGTGTCACACAAAGGAATAACAGGGCTTCTTGATATAATAATGCAACTCTCGTTTACAACATGGAAAGTTGATTATAAGGTAAGTGCCCCTGGTCCATATTTACTCTAAGTGTTCAGCTCTAGCCTGAATTCAAAGCACTTACACTAACAAGGGGACGCTCACTTGAATGCAGCAACCCGAATGGTCTCGAGAACACTCAAAGCCCAAATAAATTTATTGTTTGTGACATATTCTATGCAACACCGTACTACAGAAATTCAAAACTATAATTTAGATAATAGATAATGTACCGATAGTAAATTTGTATAATAATTTAACTGAATAAAATTCACTAGTTATGATATTTGACACTTGAATGATATTTAGATACGTACTCGTGTATTTATCAGTCGTATCCCTTGCGAGGTAAGCAAAGAGAACAGATCTCCACACTTACATCATCACCATTACGCTATGTCTCTATTGGCGCAGAGAGGGAGAATTGATCTCCCCTTTATCCTGTACACATCTGTCGTTTCTACCATACCTTGCTATACGTACTATCACATTATAGATAAGAACGTGTCATTATTTTCACTATCCATATTATTAGATAAGGCATGTCTTTCTTTCCAACGTCAGAATTTCAATTATTTAGTCGTGCTAGGTATTTCTAAGTCTACCCAAACTTTTCGTACATTCTGTACTACTTGTATAGATTATTTTTGTAAAACTTGCCTTAATATTTTTTTTTCTACGTATTCTTGCTTCTTTTACATCTTAAACACTGCATTTTCTTTCAATTTGCATTATTACCTAATGCCTACATTCCTTATTGTGTCTACATTTCTTATTTTTCCACACATTCTACATAACGCTCTCAATTGTACACTATAGCTTAACTCTCGTCACTTTTGGCATTTCCATGTTTCATTTGCATATCTTAATATTGGGGTCGAGATTCCATCAAGAGTTTATCATAAATATCATAATGTAGTACCACAAAGTAAAGTCTGAAACATTCGAAAAATACTCGTAATTAGCTTATATAAGATCCATAATTCATACGTATTTTATTTATTGTATATGGAAATTTACATTACACTTTCTTAAAAAAAACGTGGTTTCGTACACGCATTCACCGTTATTATTTTTTCAGGCCTATCGAGTCAGGTGGAGATAATTTATGCCCCCACATCCTCAAAGCTAGGGTGTAAGCGCTAGTAGTAATCAGTAAATGGATTTTCCGCAGCCTCCTGAGAAGCGCCGCACTTTGGGGCCAAACCTTGAATATCATCTCATAATTCAATATTGTCGAATGTACTACATAATTAAAATAAGAAGTGATTTTTATTCCTAACATCCCATAGATTTCAGAAAAAAATTAATCGTTTTTATAGGTTCTTTCGTTGGTTTATTATAACTTGTCAAAGTTGTATGTTTGGAAAGAGCAAATTTATAGCGACGAAGTGAAACTTTGAACTTACATTTTACGTATTTTTAGAACAATTTCAGTATTTATTTTATTATATTTTAAATATGTACTATTTTATTTTATTCATAAATAATAATTTGATCTGTTTCTTCTTAATTTATAATTAAAATATGATTTAGAAAATTTGTAAAAAAAAAATTCTAAATTTCGTTAAACTTTTAACAACTAGCGAATTTTACCGAGAGTTGGATATTACGATTTTTATATTCACTCAAGTATTTATTCTTAGAATTAGCAATAAAATTCGGCGCCTACTTGCGCCTTTTTTAAAAAATCATTTTTAACTAACAAAGGCGCTGCGTAAAACTAAGGTGCGAAGAAGTATATATATACTAAGAAGTATATATAAACGCAAAATTCAATACGAGTAGCTTTCAAACCAATGAAAATATTGAGACACCATTTTACACACACATTAATAATACAATATTTTATTATGATTTTTAAAAATATATTTAAAAATATAAAAACAAATTTGGTGGAACAAGTTTTTTTAATTTTTATTAGATATACATGATTTTTCTACAATGTAAGAATGGAAAATTTATGAAAATAGAATAAAATACAATTCATATAATAAAAATAATATTCTCAACGCGATGTGTGAGGGTTTATGTTTTTGATTGTCATAAGACGAATTATACTGCGAATTAACTGACCAACATACACTAAACTAGAACACTAACTACCAAGTGCTACAGTGAGGAGTGTATTGTATGATATATGTATATTTAACACATTTATTAATCTGATCCTAATTGCAAAAGTGCTATAGCTTCGTCCTCGAGTTCCATGAATTTTTGTGGTTTAGTCATAGTTTTACTAGAAATATATGGATCTGAACTGTACATGAGAGGGTGCATTACATCTTCATTCGTTGATGATCGTGAACATTTTCTAGCATGGTGCAAGCGAGAAGATTTATGATATTTGTTTCTTGCTTCTTGTGCGTCCTCTGGAAGCTGCCCTAATGGTAACAAGGCATGATCATTTATGACATTTTCTCAGTGAATCAGTACCTTATGAACAGAAGCAGGCATGTTATACCATTTATACTGTTGTACATAATATTCGGTTGTCTCTTGCATAATCGCCATTTTTTAGAATCTACCTATAAAGGTTTTCCACTTGCCATGGTTTGTAAAATAATGTAAACTCTCTTGATTAATTCCTCTTGTATTCCTGTTATGTTTGCGCTACATGATATTTAACAAAGAATCGTCTTGCAGTATATCCATCGTTTAAATTACCACTACCTTGACGAGGTTTATCAATGATAAGACCAAGCTCGTCTCTAAATTTCTTTTGGATAGCTGTTTTTCTTTCTCTTTTTTGTTTGTTTTCCTCTTCACTTCGAGCAGACCATTTCAGGAATTCCAAGTTATATGAAATATGTAAAATACACTCCTCAAATCTAATCCAACAATGTAATGTTGACAGTCCGTATCTACATGTTTCTTGCCTGTCTTACTCACTTCTTAGTAGTTCCATATTATTTATTTCATTTGGCTTTGCTAGACATACTGTGCATGCTGAAGAAGAAGGGGTATCTGTTTACACTTGGGTCACCTTTCCATCAATCATGGTCAAAAACATTTTATGTTTTACAGAAACAGTTTGATGTTCTGAAATGACGATTTGAGTAGGGCGGAGCCTGGAAATTTCGTGTTCTATGTATAAAACAGATTGTCTAGTTTTGGCAGGAGTTTCTTTAGTGAATTCTATAAAAATTGGTCGACAGTATCTGTTGGATGATGGCGTTTGATTTTCTCAAATTATTCGATTGTTTTGGGAGTTAACCAACTTAAAAGGTACTGTAAAAGTAATATAAAGATTGGCGTTTGAAATCAGCTCACTTTCTCCAGATAAAATTTGTTTTACTCAGCTTGGCTCGATGATCCATCACATCCCCATTTCATGTACAATATCATTTCTAAAGATTCTGATACACAAACAGAATCAATTTTGATATTTTTTTACGATATGATTTAAAAGATCTTGAAGTGCAACACTAGCTTTTATATCTGTAAAAGTTATTCCATCAGGATAGCATTCTGATTTATAATAGTTTCTGCTAATGTTTTGTATGATGGGAGAACCTTACAGTTTTTTCCACCAAGAATATTTTTTAATTGCTGGTAATTATCTCTAGATATTTTTATATCGATAAAAATATCTAGGGCTTTTTCTTTGGATAAAAATGGTGTATTTTCTATATCATCTTCAAGTCGAGTTAATAAACTTTTCATTGATTCAGGTGACAAATGTTTTACTTTTTCAATAATACCTACATATTACTCGTAACTTTTGTTTCACCAATAGATACCAGTCCTTGCATATATGAACATCTAATTTGATCGACTCCAGAATGTATAAAGATAAATTATCTAAAATAATAAGTTATAATAATATCATCTACTATTTTAAATTATAATTAAATCCTTTTATTTAATGCGAGTTTTACAATGTTTCTTATGATTACATTATAATACCTACACAAAATAAAAATATGACTTGCAATATTCAATAATGAGCATTTTGTTTTATTTTCGGTATGTTACAAACAACTAATGCTGTTTTATTATTAATTTTTTGAGAAGATTGTATGAAAAATTAATGTTTTTAAAATGTATTTTCAATGTACTAAAACTCGTATTTTCATTACGTTTTTTATTATGATTTTAGTAAATTATAAAAATATATAAACATCAACTTTTATACCAAATTTCATTTTGATACTCTCATTGGTTTCGGAGTTATTGAATTTTAAGATGGTTTAGAACGTTTCTACCCAATGTGCGCCGTGAGGACATCTGCCCATTAAATGGTTTTCGTTTTGTAACACACGCACTCATATACAGTGTTAAATCTGCCAATCAATGTCGATTATTTCATTTTAGTTGTTTATGAGTTTATGTACACCAGAATTTCAGTGTAAAAAAATATAAAAGTTTAATCCGACCTTCATGGTCAAGAAATAAAATACTTGTCTTCTCCACGAAGGATTAAGAATAAAATTTCGATAGTGACTAAACAAAAAAACATGTTTTTATCACTTTCTAACTTTTTTAAACAAACAGGAAGGTAGGAATAGATGGACAAATTAAACAAAATAAGACTATCAAACATTCAAGTATACAGCAAAAGTGTAATTCAATAAAGTATATCAGATCAGACATGACAGATATTTGTTTATGCATATACGAGTGTACTTGTATAACCATAACCTTTATATTTAATAAATAACACATTTTTTAATACGTTTAATTCTGTTGACATTTTCAGACATTTCGCGTAAAGTCAGACCGTTCAGACCTTTCGCGTAACAATCCTATTTTTTTTAATATCTTATTTATTTTTTTTGAAAATTCAATACAATTTAGCGAAATACAGTATAGATGACGCAGAACTGCAGAGTTTCTCATATTCTCCAAAATAAATCAAATGTATTCTAAATGTAAGTAGAGTGTATTTTACAACTATAATAATTTATTTTCAATCATTCGTATGCTGTATATCCGTATTGGGTTTTCAAATCTTCGGGTTGAGAGCCACTGGAGTAAGCACATAACTCACTGTTCTTTGTCGTGTTTGTAACCAATATTACCACGCGCATCAAGGTAACAATTACTTTGTCTAAGAACTAAGAGAAACTAGGACCATGTTGTTTTTTTTTATGTCAAATCAGGAATTAAAACTTAGAATACCGTATTATTTATTTAAATAAACTAGGACTGGTTAATGTAATTTTTTTAACAAATCAGGAATCAAAACCGAAAATCCCCGCCTCGAAGACAAGAGTTTTCCACGAAGACCACTTCAACCACACCAACACGACCACACCAAATACGAATAGATATAAATCAATCCCATTGAAATCATGCTTTAATAGTGTAATAATAATGAACAAAATGGAAATGTCTGTCATGTGTCGTTTGCAGACAAGTCACCGTGTCGTGTGGTGTTTTTACAGAATAAGTATTGTGGAGAATCCCGCCTGCAAGTGTGTCTGGATGATGACACTATAGACCATGTATTTTGCAGACAAGTCACCGTGTCGTGTGGTGTTTTTACAGAATAAGTATTGTGGAGAATCCCGCCTGCAAGTGTGTCTGGGTGATGACACTATAGACCATGTATTTTGCTGACAAGTCACCGTGTCGTGTGGTGTTTTTACAGAATAAGTATTGTGGAGAATCCCGCCTGCGAGTGTGTCTGGATGATGACACTATAGACCATGTATTTTGCAGTTGTCTTTTGCGAGACAGATTTGATAAATTAAAAGCAATATCTTTACCGCGTCTAGTGACTGTAACGCTTCCTCTTTCTTCGTGAAACTTTTACACCCATAGTTCGATTGTTAATTTTTTTAAGCTTGATTAGCTGAAACTTTAAAGTATCTATATTTATCATTTTTTAAATTAGTTTTAATATATTGACTCATATAATTGCATTATGACTAATTTGGTTGCACGAATCATCCTAGTTTGGATGGATTGCCTATAATAATAAAAATATAACTGCGACCTTTACTGTTTACCAATACGAATTTTTTTAGTATAAAAAATGAGAGCTATTGCATTATAACAGTAATAAAAAGCAGTCAACGGCCGATTGCCTAAATCAGGGTATTGAAAATGGAGTCCAATAAAATTTGATAGTGACGTCTTAAACGTTAACCATTTAACTTACGCAAGAATATACAATATAAATAAGGGCGGCATTGAAGGAAATTGATCATGTTTTCTTTAACGATATTCAAACACGTTTAGGAACAGACATGAACCATATCAATAAAACCTAACAAGCTTACGTAACGTCAGCTTTATCTTGATAATTTAAGGCAGATAACTACTTTTTCCGAATAATTCTTTTATAGGTATACAATTTTGCTATATTTATGAATCCATATTATCCTTATAGCGCAAAAGAAGTTTATATGTAAATCTTAGTAACCGCATTAATATTTTTAGAACAACAATATTAAACTTTTATAACAAGCGCACGTTATATGTAAGTCACTGTGTTACTTAATAATGAGGGAAAACGTCTAGAGTTAGATTTTGTTTTAAAAGAACGATACTGGTCACACTTTATTAGAAACGATACCTTTTTGGTAGACATCATTTTCTACTTTTTTTTTAATTATACATTTAAATTTATTGGTTGACTCACCCTACAAAATTTTTAATTAATCTCGAAAAATTCAGAATGGAGATATCAATGAATCAATTTAGTTTCTGTGTTTTAATATTTCAAGATAAATCTAAAAAAAACGTATTTTGTCAGTCAAGCTGGGGGTGATATTAGAACTAATTTTTAATTAGGAAATTCAAGTATTCTCTCAAAATTATATTTCTTAAGCTGAGTTTTATTATTTTATTGCTTTCTTGCGACGAATGAAATAAAATTTCTAGTATATTTGGATTTTATAGTAATTTCCTTGGCAATATAAAAAATACTTTCAGCAATCTCTCAAATTAGTTAATTTTTGAAAATATTTCTTTTTTTAACCAGTGATAGGTCTTATAAATGTAGGTTGGCCCATTAGTGAAACTCTTGGTAGAGCTGATTGTTAGTGATAACAGGTGACAGTCCCTCTGCATTATCTGCTGGAGGTCAATTTCAGAATGTGGCAAATTCAGCATCGTCGGAAAAAAAAACTCTCTAGAATTATATTTATTTTTCTCTGAGCCACTTTGAAAGATCATATTAAATAACGTATAAAATACACGTAAACAAGAGGAAATTAGAAATAAAAAATAGAAAAATTCTATTTGAAAACCTTTAGATAACAAAATGAGAAAGAAGTTTACAAGAAGAGGAATTGATGAAAGCCTGTTTTCCCACTGTTAACAAGAGTCAACAGAGATAATAAATGCTGACGATAGTAATAAGACCCGGAGTAATACATGATGCCGATTATAATAAAACCCGGAGTAATCCATGCTGAAGATTATAATAAGATTCGGAATAATACATGCTGCCGATTAAAATATTATAGACTCGAAGTAATACATACTGCCGATTATAATAAGACCCGGAATAACACATGATGTCGATTATTGTAATACCTTAGGGAAATCTAAATCAAATGAAGATTAGACCAAAAAAGACAAGTAAATACATTGAGTCTCACATACACCAATTATACGTCTTTATACCGAGGCTTCTGGTTGGTGTGTATGTGAAAGACTTTTGAATTCAAATCACCAAAGGACGGTGGCTGAACCGGATAATATGTATGTCCTCTGATGACTTCTTTGTTCTATTATTGAGCAACAACGACACAAGTTTCACTCTCAATATGGACCCCTTCTGCCCTTTGTTTTTGGTAGTTTTGCCTCCTGTTATATATTTTTTTCAAATTTTCCAGATAATGGGTTTCATGGCAGTAAAGATGTCAACATAATTACAAACTTATATTGGCAACAGAAGACCGTGATCAGACTGAGAAGTGACACCAAGAATGATATTGATATCCAGAGGGAACTCACCAAGGTTGCAAATTAATACTGAACCTTTATTCAGATAAAACTTTTAAAGAAGCGTTCGCTAATGTTGACAAAGGAGTGAAGATTAATAATGTTACGATAAAGAACATCAGGTATGCAGACGATACTATCATACTTACAGACCGTATGAGTGATATTCAGAAATTATCATCCAAAAAATGAAACAAGAGAACATTTAAGTTTAAACATCAGTATCACCGAAACAAAATTTATGATATTCAGTCACGATCAACGTGATAGAGAATCACTTGTAGTCAAAAGAAAGTAAACCAATTTCAATATCTCAGCAACATAATAATAGACTCTTGATTCTGAAATCGACGTTAAATACAGAATTGTAAAACAACGGTGAGCAACATTTGATAAAATGTGGACATTTTCTGCAAAGATAAAATGAATTTAAAACATTGCTAAAAAAATATCAAATCATATGTATGGTACGTAACTGTTTTATGAAAAGGAGGCATAGACCCTCAAGGTTAACACCATGAACTGATTGAATTTGAAATGTGAATCCATAGGAAATGCTTCGAATCTTTGGAACAGATATGATTGGCAAGAGAGCTGCAGACCAACGTCAAAATAAGGAAGGTGTAAAACTTAGGACATGTTCTGCGTGATTCTAAATACCAAGTCCTGGAACTCATTATTGGAATAAAAATTGATGGTAGTTGTGATGCTGGAAGAAAACGCCTATTATGGCTCTGTAATGATGGAGAGTCAACTGGAATACAAAGAGTCCAAACTCTATTCCATACGGCGCAGAACGGAGAGGCCCAAGTGATAGCAGACGTTGTGATGACCTGACAAGGCACGAGAAGAAAGATTTTACGGTTCTCATAAGGATATCCAACAGGAGTAACTTACTCTATTTTCATTGATTCATTACACGTATTTCCCACGTATTGGTTTATATTATAGGCACTTTGAAGTATGTTTTGCAAACGTCCTGAAAAAGAAGACTCGGATCTAATAATATCCTTTTACTTAAGAGCTTTCCTTAGAAAACATATGTAACCATTCGATTACTATCAATGCATTGCACATGGCCAAGCCAACATACTCTTCTTTTTTTTAAATGGATTTGCTGATTTAAATTAAATACATGTCTGTTCTCGCTGTCCATCTATGTAATGTAAATAATCAAAAATATATCGAAGAATACAAAAATAGCAGCATAAGAAATAAACAGTCTATCATATATGAGGATTTAAAGTTACGACAAATCTAATAACTATCCCCCACATGGAATTAAATCATATAGAAGTTGATCGACCAATATTAAATAGATCTCAGTGTGAATCTTTTTCCTGCTGAAGCGATTGTTAAATGTATTAAGATAATTCGATATGAAATATTTCCCAAAGAGCGGAAAAAAGTGTGTACATTTTTTCATAAATTATTTACGAAAAAGTAAAGAGCCCTTACGGTAAATTTTATCTCTAAATAACGTTTTACATGTCAGTTGTGAATATTGATAACTGAATACTTATTCAACAGCAATGATTTTTTTACCAAGAAACCAATTAGGTAATGTATTTGTGTACGTGCCGTTTCTACGTGAAAGCAAATAAGTTATTTTTAAACTCTTATTTTTTCATCGAATACACACGCAATTTTGTAAGCCTGCTCCAATCAATCTCTAAAGGGCCCCTGGTTGGTAGAAAATTCATGTTCAACACGGAGAACTCTGGTTTAATGACTAATTGTTCCAATTAATTTTAAAAAAGTAATTTTATTCACTTACAAGTTTTTAAAAACTTTTGTGGTTAATTGGATGAAATTACCACGTGGTATGCAACGAAACACTATATTATTTTTTTTAACATGGTTATACATGATACATCTGGCGGAAGTATTACAAAACAGCAATTTCTTCCAGCCACCTATTTATTCGAACAGGTTAAGTTGTTTAAATACATGAGAAATTTTACAAACAAAATATTTGTTCAAATTCAGGAATTAGTTCAATAATTAGAAAGGTAAATGAGGATGAATTGATATCCTGATTGATATAATATTTTTTTAAATTCTTTCTTAAACGTAAATAAGAATGGCGCACGTCTGATAATGATTGAAAGTTCATTCCACATCGCCGAATGTACCGTAAATTAAAATGTATAAAATGAGGTGTGGTTCTGATAGAAAGTGGAATTATTCACGTAGATATGAAAAAGAAGTGAGATTATTAAGCAATAATTTCGATAGAACATCAAGATTCCTTCTCTACCTGATTTTAAACCATTGGAGTCTGTTCTGAAACTTGAACACGTGGCCACACTTCCAAAGGTTAAATATGAATCGAATGCAAACATTTTGGAGTCTCTCATTGGATTCCAAATAGATTCTCCTCCTTAGATTCCAAATAGCTTACGTGACCGTAATTAAGTAATGAAGCACGAAACGACAGTATTTAACTCAAAATAGGCAGAAAATTACATATTCATTAAAAATGTAGAAAAGCAAAGATCATGCAGCTTAGCAGTCAGATTTTTATTTATTTATTTATATTATATATAAACGGTGCAATATACCTTATAATAATAATAATAAAAGAGCCAATATTGAGTGCTAAATATATTAAGGACATAATATATAAAGTGCAAAAAGGTGTACGGCAAGGGTGCACCCTCTCTCCCGATTTGTTTAACCTATACGGAGAATATATTATGACGAGAGCACTTGAAGACTGGGACAGCGGGATTGCTATTGGTGAAAGACAGCTCTCAAATTTGAGATTTGCAGATGACACGACGTGAATTGCCACATCAGAAGAAGAAATGGCCACGCTCCTTAAAATGTGGAACACGAGAGCAAGTCAAAAACTAAGCTTATGGTAATATGCCGCAGAAACAAACTGCCACCAAATAATGTGAATCATGGTCTAGAAGGGTTTGACTTTATTTACTTGGGCTTCAGTATTAACAACAATTAAAGATGCGAGGCTGAGGTTAAAAGAAGAAATGGAATCACAAAAAAATGCGATGTCAAAGCTGGACAAGATATTGAAGAGCAGAACTATATAAAATGCGCCTTGTTAAGTTTCTCGTCTTTGTAATATTCATGCGTGGCGCGGAGCCTCATTCATGTATGACGCGGAGACTTGGACTCTGAGAGCAAGCGAGAGACGTAGAATAGGTGAAATATGGTACTGGAAAAAGATCTTACGAATTTCATGGACGGTAAAGCGAACTAATGCCTCCTTCTCGAAGAATTGAGAAACACAGGCAGATTGTCGACAATATGTCTTCGACGAGTCTTTTGATTCTTTGGGCACATTACTCGTGGCCAAAGAGACAGTTTAGAGATTTGTAGTTACTAGAGGCGGAAGGATGACGCACAAGAGGAAGAATCACAATACATTGCACTGATCAAGTACGCAACTGGACTACCCTTAACAACTGCCCTTCGAGCCGCAGAGATGGTTTGTGCACGAGTAACAAATGAATGAAGAAAAACTAACAAAACAAATATTCAGTGCAAATGTTGAAGTCGTGCTAGAGAAAGACCAAGGAAAATGTGGTTGGATAAAGTAAATGATATTTTGAAGGAACGAAATGTAAAAAAATCAGTGAAATCGTAGGAACTGACGAGAAGGTGTATGGATGAAGAAGAGGTGAAATATGTGTGGTGAGATAGGAAAGTCTGTCGCTCTGTCTTATCTGCATACCGCAGCAGGGAAAGGTTGTGATGGGATGTATGTATTAATTAGATAAAATGTGGAAGAAAAATTAAATGTGATGTCTATGTGGAAAACGGGAAACTTGAGCAAGTGGACATCTTGTGATATTTGATTTGGGCTATTCTTGACAGATGCTGGAAAAGTTATGAGAGATTTTGCCAACCTCATGGGGGAAGGAAAGAGATGCAAATATGCTGGAACCGAACAATTTGTATTATTATTATTAACAATATATATATTTCCAATAATAACGGCTCACAAAAGTACAGTCATAGTGATTTACATAATAGGATTGAAATGTGCACTGAATTTATTTCATTTCGGTGTTGCAGTGCGTAGAGAGCACAAATCGACGAACTTGATCGTGTAACATATATTTTGCCTCCTCTTCATCCATTATCATTATCAATCTTTTTTGGTTTCTCTAGCTTCTTACATTTCCTTCATTCAAAATGGTTTATTATACTATATATACATATCTACTCGTAACTTTGATATTATAATAAAATGGAAATTGATATAAATTTCACGAAAACCGAGTGAAAGTAATCTCAATAATCCGGCAATTTTGTGTACAGACCCATTATTCAAGTTTCAAAATTAATTGAGTACTTAAATATCAAATTCCATTTATTGACTGCAGCATAAAAAGATGGTAAGATTTTGGTTATAATTCTACTATTAATATTTTAAGACTCACGTCCCTTGATATCTAATACAAAGGAATTGTTCATATTCGAAACAATATAAAATGTATTCCCTTTACAGATTCCATTTGATGTGAAGGAAAGAGGTGCATGGCCGCGCGGTAACTGAACTTTCGTGCTGAAGGTCAACGGTTCGAACCCCGCGGTGTGCTATTCCCCTCGAATGACATATGCATATTTTCCGCGTAGTATTCAAGGGTATAATGATGCCTATGACTTATGTCATATCTATTCTTCCAACAAACGAAAACACTCGCCGGTGTGCTCCGATCGTCTCACTTCGGTGTGCTATCGGATCCAGTACAGTGGTGTGGCCAGTGAGTTTGCTGGTGATCAACGGCTCACTCACTGAAAAAAAAACTCCGCGACACAGCTTTGCTTTCCAACCGAATTAACGTTGACATGGTGAGGGGATCTTTGACTATAAGGTCCAGCAACGAACGAACGATCGACATTTATATATGTATCAAAGCCCTTAATAAAAAATATGCTATAAAAAAATCTTGACTATTCGTTTTTGTTTATACAAACTCATTTTCTGTACTCAAAGCAATTGACTTAATATTATGCATACTATTTCTGATTCAATTAGAGTGGTGTAACTATTTCATTCAAATGAAAATTCCCCACTCCGATTTTGCGATACCTTCCTCATGGTGTATTTTCCATGTATAATATATTGAATAGCTGAGGTGAAAGTATACATCCTTGTCGAACTCCTTTTGAAACATTAAAGCCGTCAGAGCTACTATAATTAATTCTCACTGCGACTACTCCCATTTCTAATAGGATAACCCGCATTTTGTCCCATTTTACGCAATCAAAGGCTTTATTACAGTCAATAAAACAAAACAATACAGGCTTATGGAATTCTCGGCACTTTTCAATTAACTGCACAATATTTAGAATTTGTTCACGAGTTAACATATTCTGCCTTTGACAAAATCTGTTTATATAACAGAATAAAACGGTAAAATTTATTTTATTTATTTATTATTTTGAACATATGGTTATGCATGGTACATCTGGCGAGTTTATAACTATGCAGCAATTTCTTTCAAACAACCACCTTATCTATGGTATGTAAAGAAGTTTTAATACACGACAGATTTTTTAAGTGAAAACCAGGCTGGAATATATATATTTTTTAACATCAGGTCTCCAATGGAAATCGGACCCGCACCCTGAGATACGTCTTATTAACTAGACGACTGAGATCGTCTAGGACTAGAGGAAAGGAATTTGTCGAATGATAAGGAAGGGAAACAAAAGAAAATTTAAATGAAATATGTTCTGAGTAATGTATTATAGTTTAATTTCTCTCATAAACGTGATTTTAAGGGTGGTGCACATCTGATAACTCTTGTACAGTACCCGGCGGTAAGTAATATACATCGTTTGTAGAGCGTCGTCTCTGTCATTCATACACGTGTTCCATCGCAATTTTTAAGTCGTTACCGGACCGGACTGTTGACGCATCGTGCGACAGAGACGACGCTCTACAAACGATGTGTATTATTTACCGCCGGGTATTGTAATTTATTTGGGTCTTCTTAGCAAAGAATTATAAAAAAAATCAGTTTTACTTCTAGCTGATAATCTTTATAATGAAACTTAATGAACGAAGGGTTACAAAATTTCACCAGTATGTCACGAGTACACGTATCATATTTCAAATTCAATATATTTTTAGTGCTGCTTTTAAGTGTAAATATTTAATGCCTACTGCATGCGTTTTCTGGAGGTGCGCAGGAACTAGATAATCTTACACCGGACCTGTGACCTAGTTGGAGAAGACATACCGTGTGCAAAGGTCAAACTCAAAAGAAAAGAAAAAAAGGGGTAAATATACTTAATAAAAAATTAAATTTAAAAAATCATGGGTGCCTTATTTCAACGTGAACTTTCAGCTTCAAAAACAATAATAATCCAAATATTTCACATGATAAATACCTTTAATATATCTAAACTGGTAGTTCAGACATTTTGAAGAGCGTGGTCGGGAGATACCATTGTCTTTGGCTCTGTAATCGAGGTTTCGGTTTAAATCTACTGAAAAGTTTTACTATTGATAAACCAAATTATTATTTTTGATTTAATATTAATGGAACTATATGGACTTGTAATCTGATTATTTATACATATTTTAATTTTTTTGAACTAACCATTATGCGTACATCATGTGTAAATGCGTACATTATGTGTAAATTAATCAATTCGGTAACATGTGTATTTCATGGTAAATGTAAATTAATCAATTCGGTAACATGTGTATTTCATGGTAAATTACAGTCTTAAAAAATCCATACAACTCGTCGTTATATTTCCTTTTATAAAATAATTCAAAACATAGAATAATTTGTTTGAGTTTTTTGTATAGAAATATGTATGAAGACAAGGACCTCGAAAATAACAACATTAAAAACACAATAATGGTCTCGGCGCCACACTTAATTAATATTGGCCGAAAATTCATCACATTTTAAATCTCCTAATATTATTTTTTAAAACTCGCTGAATTTGTTTTTTTCCCCTCTCTTTTATTACAAAAGAAAATCAACCTTATCCATCACAATGTTTCCATTAGTATATTTTTTCGTTATTTAGTTGGCACTTCTATTTTTGTTAGGAAGTCGTTATCAATTTTAATATGATATAATTAATGGTGGCAGTGGTTCTCCATTATATAAATAATTTTGATTAATATATTTTACTCCTTTGATCAACAAGAGTTTTTTATGAGATTTCTCCCTTGGGTATTTCCAGCCAGTAAGCAATGTTGAAAAACTTATGTATTTTTAAACAGCATTTTCCAAATGTTGTTCCAGCATTTTACATATTTTGTCACTTATAGAACAAATATATCAAAAATATATTTGTTCTATAAGTGACAAAATATGTATCAAATTGGATCAAGCACACTTCAAAATAAACTGCCTTTTATAAATTTTAAAACGAAGGCCTGTTGGGGTGATATTTCATAACGAATAGCGCTATAGACAAGAACAATTTGTGCATTGTAGTTTATTTTCAAAGAAAATCATAGAGTTCAAAGTGCCATACTACCTTTTCAATACATTAAGCTGATCTAAAACCGCACATGTTTTAGCATCAGAGGAAGAGATGATCAATTTTTCATTCCTAACCACAGCCTTACACTCTGAGATATTATTCTCTTACTCAGCCAGCAAACGCTGAAATGAGCTACATAACATCAAATGAATATATTGTATGGTAAATTTTTAAAAGTACAGGAAAGTTTAAAATGTACATTAAAATTTTAAAAGGCATTTAAGCTCGACTATCAATCAGCCTGAGATATGAGATCAGGTTTTGTCATAAGCTTTTTAATATTCTCCCATATTTTGTTTTTGTTGAGAAGTGATGTAATATTTTTGGATCAACCGCGCTGCATACATGTTCCTTTTAACTCATGATGCCTTTTTTTAATGTTTGGTCACACGTTGTATGTATTTTCACATTTTAAATATAATTTATTTCGTAGATATTTATTTAATTTTGATATTGAATTTCAATATTTCAATCTCGACTAATATTTTAACAATAAATGAAAGCAATGTAATCCCTCTACAGCTACCACAGTCTGACATGTCTCGCTTACGTTTATGTATATTTAATTTGTGATTCACGAAAGGCATCGGGGATGGTTCTTGGTTGCTAAATATGTAGCATGCAGTCATGAACTATGACAGATTTTCTTGCAATTGCATCTGATTTTCCACCACAACTGAAAATCTTCGAAAAAACTTCAGCTGCTCTGTGATTTTTTAATCGTTGAATTTCCATACTTATCGCATATTTGAGTTGATTCTTTTTGTGAATTGGAACAGATACTGATTCTATCGTCTTGTGGCCTAGCACTGGACTTCCAGATTTTTACATGTGTTGTCCATAGGCTTAAATTATAAAAAGCTGCAACTAAATGATTTACCATTTTTGATCTATTCTGCTAAGACTCTGAACACTCTACTCTGCTAAGTTCACTGTCTGAGAATTCGTTGCTTTTAATCGTGTTAATGGTTTCTTAAATTTCGCTCTCTAAGATGTCTAGCTCCTGTTTTCAAGACATATTGTAGTTCCAGTTCATGTCAGCGCAGTACTATTTCCATATTTCTATCACTTTGTCGATGTAAGTAATCAGCTTTGTCCTGTATTATCCATAATTTTGGTTTGAATTCCCTTGAGATCGATTTGACTTCTTAATAAAGATCCTGTGTAGTAACTACAATAAACTGGTTCTCTGTGTCTAGATAGATATATTATTTGTTACGTTTTCATTTTTGTCTTTAGACTCGCTCATTGAATTATCTTGTTTAGCTTATTCTATTCGTAGAATTTATCGTGTTTTACAATTCCTATTTGTTTGATGTTTTTTTTTCTTGTTTGATTAAAAACCCACCTTTATTCTGTTATCTATGGTTTGGTAAGACTTCCCATTACTGTTTGACATTCTTTATATGTTTTCTCCATAACCTCCTGAAGGAGAACATGCACTTTGCTCAAAGCCATATGAGAGTGAGAAACAGTTTCCAGCCTGTCGAATTAGTTTACTAGCACCTTATGATGACGTAATCGAAAAAAAAATTTGTTACATAATTTCTTGACTTCTCAGGTATATTTGCAATATTTCTGTTACTACTAGACCCTCCTCTAAACTGCTATTCAGACCACTAGTTGAAAGCAGGCAGGCATCTTCCCAACTATGTCACGAAGGTCGTATATCTTTAAATATTTTTCTCTCTAGCCCATCTCGTTTCCTATATGGCAGTTATATATAGAATTGGTCAAAACAAGTGCAAGATAATTTTTTCATCTCAAAAAATTACTTAACTCAAATTGCTTCATCTCAAAAAATTACTTAACGCAACTTAGTCAAATATTGAACACACAAAATTTATATCAATATATCTACAAAATAATAAAAATTATAAGATGCCATTTGAAAATGGTGGTAATATTAAATCATAATAACCAACAGCCCACTGCAGAATGTAAACTTCCTCCAAACACCCTAATAAAGTGATCGTGTTACAGCTTTCTCAGTTCTGGCGGTGTTGTAAGAATGTTTTGTTTTTCATTTTGTTCTTCCTGTGTTGTGTGTGAGAGTTTATTGTTATTTTAGTGCTCTGCATGAGTATTACCAACTTTTTCCCATTTTGTTTCCTGTGTGAATTTTTAATACTTCTCTTGGATTTTTTGTATAAATTGTTGTACTCGCTATGATTAAAATGTATTTAATTGAGCTTTTTTTCTTGTATATTAATGTTCTTCTGATATGATTTTGTATTTTTCAATTTGTTTTGTTGAGTATTTTATTTTAGAGTTCATTTGTACACATATTTGTGAATGTTGATTTAATTTGTGTTGATTTATTTTAAATATTTATTTATGTAAATACCTACTGTGCTCGTTAAGAACTAACAAATAAACAGATAAATGATCACACCCGTTGTGCTGTTGTGCTGGCGAGCTAGATTGAATGTTGTTTCAGTTTATCTTTAATTTATTGGGGGTGATATAGATAAGGCCCCCAAATTACACCCCTGCAGATACTTGAGAAAAAATATAGGTTTTAGTTGGGAAAATTTTCACTGAAGAAATGGTAAAAAGTTCAAGAAATAGATTAATATATACCAAATATATGGACGATGCAAAAGCTTGGTGCGTGGATAGAAAGAATAAATCTTCCTCAAAGAAGATTGTGTGCGCTGCCCTACTGCTAATCTCAAATTTGTTCTACAGTAAAAAAAAAGGTTGGTGACTACTGATAGAGACTATAAATGTTATCTTCAGGATTATATGGACGTACTTATGCAAAAAATGTATAATCCATAATCGTTTTTCTTTTAAATTAATTTTAATATTAGTTAAAATGCTGTTTTCTTTATACTCGTATATCACGTTTGACGATGTGGAAGAGCAGCTCAAGATAGACGTTGTTGGAGTGGCGGGGGGATCCTCGACTACAAGGTCCGGCAAAGACGACGATATATTCTGAATCGGACATGTGTATGTTCATTGTTTTTATTTTTAATTAACGTCTTCCTGTATGGTGCAGTTTGCGAGACTCTTGACTTCTACTTTGAACATTTTGTGTTTGAGCCCCGACGGCCTCGGAGGAAAAATGGATGATCCTAGTCTGGTAAAATAATTCATCTGATAAATGGTCTAGACGTGTGCAAGTGTTGTTGCTTCTTCATGTGTAGGGAAGTATTATACATACGAACGATGACGGACAGCAAGTTCTATGCTTATCCAGTTATTCTTAGCTCGGAGGTTCGATTAATGGGGCCGAAGACAATGTTGTCTCCATGCTATCTGATTGAATTTATCCAATCATCTATTCGAATGTGTTTAAATATTGCCATACGAATAAATTAATACAGGGCCAAAATTTAAAAAAGACCTTCAAATATCCGAATTGATAATTTGGACATGTTTAAGAGCGTCGCTAGAAAACAACATTATTTTTTATCTTTTTAATCGAGCCTTTCGGATTAGAACCACTGCATTATGCACGAAACTCGCGTTTCACAATCGCATGTGTTAACAATAATAGAGAAATACCTGTGAAGAGGAAACAATACCCGCTAACATATATCGCTTTTGAGTAACTCTTTTTCCACCAATATCATTTTTTAACCATTGAGAATCGAACCCAAAACCACCGGGTGGAAGTCAAACATCTTACCAACTAGGCAACGGAGGGCGTCATTATTTAGGCATTAATACGATGTTGAGATCGATCATTTTGACAGATCTTGCTGTATTAACTTTTTTGTACCCTCGTTAACTTTGTTTCCTACCGCAACTCGCTGTTAAATCTCTTATTTCAGCTGTCCACTTACAATTACAATATAAACCCTTAGATATTTGAAAATTAATCCAATTTCACCGGTGTTCAACAGTTACAGCCTGAAAAAGTTAACACAAAATACATGATATATTTCATCCCAGTTCGAAAAAAAATCGAGTATTCGAATATGTTAGAATCGAGTTTTTCTTCTCGGGGCATTTTTTTATTGTTTTGCCATCTCAGTTAGATGAAAACATCAATAAACCGTTCCATGTATGTATATGTTACCTAATCAGGTTTCCACCAGATTAATTTATTAAACAATTGTTGACACAATCGTAAATCAAGATGCAAAAAATACGGTTTCAATAATGTTTCACTAATTTCGTTGAAACTGAAAATCTAAAAATACTGCGACAAAGAATAGAATCAACGCAAAACTGTTGAAAAATTCCACAAGAAAAAAAAAACATCGAATTGTCATTAAACTCTTTTCAAAACAGTTAGCGTGATATATAGTATAAATATTTATATTCAAATATAAACATAAACCATATATTCGAAACTTGTTTACTTTTCTATAGAAAAAGACAAGATTTTAACATAAAAAAGCGAAAGCAAAAAATGTTGACAAGTCAAATGTATAAATAAATGTTTAAAAGTCATAACTTATGTCACCTACCTGTAGAATTCACCAGTTCCTTAAGGATCTAATCCAACTTCATGTACAATTTTATTTTCGCGTTGTATTCCTTCAAAACTGTTTTTTTTTGTAATTGTGAATAATCAATGTCAGATTTCGCATAACTTGTCAATAGATTAGTCAATTTTCGAAAGCGGATTTTTAGTGTATTTTTCACTTAAGAACATTTCGCAGTTTTATTTTGGCGCTGGCTAAATGTTAGTGTTTACGCTACGAGTTATTTTCTTTCCGACGTCACTGTATTCTCTCGATATAATACAATTCTCGGTACCCACGGACAAGCCCAAAAATTTAAATACCACAGTCAACAGTGTTTAAGATTTTAAAAAACTATTTTTCAAAAGAATTTTTTTTTTTGAAAAAAAAAAATCTTTCAATCAATTTATGTATTTAGTTACGTATGTATTAAAATTTTGGTCTAAAAATATTTTTTTTATTATATTTAATAGTCTAGTTTAAGGGATTTTTGATTTTATTTATTGTTTTTGTTACCTTTTCTGTAACCAAACAAACTCAATTTGTTTGGTAAAGTTTTAAAAGATACAATTGGTATCAGATGGAACGTTATCAGCAGCACCGTAGATTTACCGAACAACGAACGATCGCGGAAAAACGAGTACTCGCGCCGACTGTCGACAAGTGACTGAGCAAAAAGCACCAAATAAACAGAGCTCACGTACAAAATTTGTCGTATTTAATAGAGCCTTTATACCCATATTTAAGCTATCGGCATACTTACAAGTAAAATAACCTTCTTAAGAAAAAGAGCATAGCAATATTGTTCTTGGTGTATTCATGTCTCGAGTTATATTGACACCTTTTAAATAATCGCACACTTTTCATGTGATCTTCTCTGTGTCAAAATCACTCGCATTGGTAAGGAAAATGGGAAAAATAGCGGAAAAGTCGTATTGTTCCTTTTAAAAGGGAAAGGAAACAATTCAAATAATCGAGCACTTTATTTTGTATATGTGCATTGTTGAGATACATATACTTATTACTTGGGAATTATTTTAAAAAGTGGATGAAAATAAATAATATTGAGGGTGAAAAGTCTAAATTTGGAAGAAGTATTTAAAAAGGAGAACGTTGGCAAATTGAGGCTTGTAAATTTTAAAAGGATAGAAATATGTCTAATTTTTCTGAAAATTAAAAACCATAACATGTTATCTTTTAAGTATACATTAATCAAAATATTTTAAATACATCGTGGCATAACGTTTTTGAAATATATTTTATGAATCAGAGATTAAATAAAATATTACACCATTTTAGAGACATGGTCTAGTGGTAAGGTTTTTAATTTCGGACCATTTTCACCTCAATTTTATTTCATTCTGGCGGTAAGTAACTGACTACGATAAATTAAGGGTAAATATGCTAAGAAGACCCAACTTACATTTTACCTGTTAAGGGTATATTTATATTTGAATAAACATAACGTCACTTTGTGAACAAGCTAGCTCCTGAGTTTTCTTCACGTTTATTTCCAGGCCAAACATCTGATACAACTCTGTATATGGTAAACATTGGTGATCTCTCGAAGGTTCTCTTCTGAATGCGCAACAAGGGCGCAATTATCCGCATATTGCAGCTCCATGCTGTATGTGTGAACAACTTTTGTTTGGTCATGTAATCTACGCAGATTATGTAGTCCCCATCAGTCCTGTATCTGACCTCAATTCCTCTGACACAAAGTCGTCTGTCAATGATAAACATAAAGGTTGTTATGTATGCATTAAATAGAGTTGGAGCCAGGACGCATCCCTGGCGGACGCCGGTGTTGGTATCAAATGCACCCGTCTCCAGTCCACTGAGCGAGACATAACACCTGTTGCAGTCATATAGCTGGATCAGAAGCTCCATCAGAAGCGTGGGATACCAAGTTTCCCAAGGATCCTCCATAATATTTTTTTTATTAATTGAGTCAAAAGCCTTGGCCAAATCGACAAAAGCGGCAAACAGACTTCTGCCCTGCTCTCGACATTTCTCCTGCAGTAGCCTGATGGTGAATATTTTGTCTACTGTACTACGGGATACACGATGTAACTCTGGAGTGATCCTGTCCACGACAATTCTGCTGAATATTTTACCCACAACCAAAAGCAGTGCGATCCCTCTGTAGCTACCACAGTCCGACCTGTCTCTTTTTCGTTTGTGTATATTTACAATCCGTGATCACGGAAGGCATCAGGGATGGTTCGTGATTGCCAAATATGAAGCATCAGGTCATGAACAGCGACAGTCACAGGTTCTCCAGTCACATTTGAATACCTCAGAGAGGACACCATCCGTACCTGCTGCTTTGTGGTTTTTCAGACGTTGAATTGCCGTTCTG
The DNA here is from genome assembly GCA_949825065.1 of Odontocerum albicorne. Classification (NCBI taxonomy): domain Eukaryota; kingdom Metazoa; phylum Arthropoda; class Insecta; order Trichoptera; family Odontoceridae; genus Odontocerum; species Odontocerum albicorne. Next base: position 15,362,853 of record OX463843.1, read on the forward strand.
ACCTTAGCAAGGCTTGACTCCTCGTCAAGATCCAGGCATGGACTGTACTGAAGAATCTCATCAAGCACCCGCAGATCTATTGGGCGACTTTGGTTTAGCAGGTCAGCGTAATATTCCTTCCAGTGGTTTCTTATTTCCTCTTCGCCAGTCATAATATTCCCATATTTGCTCTTTATAGGCAAGACACAGGCACAGTTCAGGACCATACACAACCTTCAGAGCTTTAAAAAAACCTCTTTGGTCATAAATATCTACAAGTGACTATATTTCCCTCGCATTCATCCGCCACCAGCCGTTTTTAAGTTACCGAGTGCGTCTCTGTACAGCTGTCTTCTTGGCTCAGTATGTCTCCTTGAAGTCCTGGGAATAAGTATTCTGCAGGTAACGAACAAATGCTTTTCTTTTCTCATGAATCAGCAAAGATATCCTCGTTGTTGTCCTGGAACCAGTCCAGCTGTCTTCTAGTAACCGTGCCACAGACGACCGATACAGAATTCGGTTGAGACTGTCACACTGATAACTCGTAGTACTACGATCCAACCCGACATTAATACCCTCAGAAACAACTGCACAAAGCCGTTCTCGAACTGGGTCATCCTTTAGACCAACCGTATTTAGTTTCCTGATATTGGACTGGATCATGCACCTCCTGAACCTGATGGCCAAGGCTACATCTATGACAACCATTCTGTGATCAGTCCAGCAGTCACCAACTTGCCTTACGCGGTCGTATTGCCGAGTTATCACAAAATCGATCAAGTTTTGTACTTATCATTTAGTTGGAATTGCGTATTTTTAATCACAAGTTCATACTCAGTACATTTTGTGAGCAACAGAACTCCATTAGAATTGGCCTTTCCAACACCATGTCTACTAAGGACCCCCTCCAAATCCCGTGGTCGGTGCCAACATGCGCATTAAAGTCACTCAGTATGATTTGTCTTCCTTATTGATGATAGAACCCGATCCAAATCGGAGTAGAAATTATTCTTCTCAGCATCTGATGCAATCAGGGTTGGAGTATATGCGCTGACCAAATCCAGGTTTCCGTCTTTGGATATCGGCATTGTCAGGGTCATGAGACGTTCAGAATGACCCACGGGTAGTTGGATAAGTTCCCGAGCCATTTTAGTTTTTACCGCAAAGCCAACTCCATGTATACGTGGCTCCTCTAGGTGTTTACCCTTCCAAAATAAAGTGCACTCACTAGCTGTTTCCACAATTTGGCCCTCTCCAGCAAAGCGAGTTTCCGACAATGCAGCAATGTCGATATTGTATCTCGCCAGCTCATTCGCAACAAGAGCGGTCCTGCGCTCAGGTCGGTCACTTGCTTCGCGATACATCACTGTCTTCATATTCCATGTCGTAAGCCTATGATAAGTCCTCGAATATTTGATCCATTGTTAAATTTGTTTTTCCAATCACTAGTGTGGGCGATCCCCTGGGTGTGGTCACCCAGACAGAGAAACAAGAGGGCAGGTTATTTTTAGGGCACCTTTTCTAGCCCCGTCCCTCGTTCGAGGGGGAGCAAAACGGTTTCTGAATAGGATTGCTCCGTCACCTGTGCCGCTGCCGAATCTCAGCGCTATACCTCAATCCCGTCGGAGAGACGACCATTGAACAAAAGCCACTCAACATGCAAGACGCCGATTAGGGGCTTCCCCCCTGCCAGGCCTGCCCCCAACGCCGACAGTCTCATCGCTGTGAAGCTTTTTGCATTTAGGTTTGCTCACACTGTTGGAAAGCGAAGGTGGAGTTTGTTTTAAGTGAGTGAGCCGTTGCACACCAGCAAACTCACCGACCACACCGCTGCACTGGATCCGATGGCACACCGAGGTGGGCCGATCGGAGCATACCGGCATGTGAGAAAATGAGCAAGCAGAGGATTGAAGATGGGGGTAAATTTACAGGGAGGGGAAGAAAATTAGGAAACAAATCCCTCCTCCTTTATCCGGGCTTGGGACTGACTTCGTCATTCGATAAAGTCCATTCATCTAGGTACGGAGGTGGAGGATTGTTCATTATAGAAGCTTTCTGGAAGACTGCTATGCCTGTTGGAAGGGCCTTTGAACGGGACTGCTTCGGATATTGACATATTTCATATCACATTACCCCAAGTAAAGGAAAATTTTCTTCTAAGATTGACCGCGTTAGAAAGCACTCATCAACGCATTTAAGTGACTTTAAATATATGTGAATGTGTGTATGTATGTGTATATACGTGTATGTTTGTGTGTATATATGTATGCATATACATATATTTTTTATTTTATATAATTTTTTTTAAGTTAACATTTTTTGTATTCACAATATAATTGGGCTAAGCCTGTAATTGAGCTAAGAAAATAAATAAATAAAAAATAAGTCTCGCTATATGATATATTTGTTTAATTATTTTTAACCTTTATTTAATTAAAACAATTTTTAAGATTATTTTTATTATTGAGTCATTACAATTGAAATTTTTTAATGAATATTTAATTTACAATGCATTAAACATTACTATATATATTATACTATTACGTACAACATTAATTCAATGCCATAAATTGATTTCGATAAAATCGCATAAAAGGACAGATTTTTTAGTAAAAATATAGTTGATGGATTTTTAGTAAGAAAACGAATAAAGTATATTTTATATGTCGACTAGAAGTTTGAAAAAAAGAGTCTCCGTTTATTTGGTACCATGGTATAACCATATTTGAAATTGTATTATTATTTCTGGAAATAAAAGCTTAATTCGAGATAGCGAGAAGTCCTTTCATTAAAATGAAGCCCCTTTTCAGAAACCGATACCTGAACTTAGAAATGAGAAGGTGTATGGTTCACTATTACATCTTCTCAACTCTCTTATACAGGGTGTCCCGTATTGAGTGAATCATATTTAGGGTGATGATAGATTGGGTCAAGACCTACCAGAACATCAAAACTTGACCTCAGTAAAAACCTTACCATTTTTAAGTTATTCGGACTTTTGTAAAATTTCATAAAATCCCTACCTTGCATCAGATGTTTTGCTGCGTTGTGTACAAATCATCATTTTCGTATTTTTTTTTATCGTGAAATACTTTTGAATAGTAGCCTTCCTTATCTATCGCATACAAAATGATTTCCAAATTATTAGGGGTGTACAAAAAAATTAATTGAAAAATTAAAAAAACCTTAATTAAAAATTTAAAAATTTTAATTACGCACGCAAGCTGCCCGTGAAATTTCGACGCACAGTTTGAGATTGCTGAAGCGATCATTTTTGAGGAGATGCCGAGCTTGCATCAGGACAGGAAGGCGACAATTCGAGCATCTCCTGTAAAATTCATTGAATAAAACATTTTTTTAACATTTTAATTTGTGTTTCATTCATCATCATCATCATTAAATTAAATCACACAAACTTGCACATTAATGCTACAATAGGCGCGCTACGAGAAAGCAAATGAAGTATATTTTGCATTAATACATTTTACTTGAACTTTGGTCAGAATCAGCCCCTTTTGAATAAAAAAATAGTATTATTTCGTTTCCCGTAAAAAAATCTAATAGTGTTGCACTATTCTGAAATCTCCATTAAATGAGCAACTTTTTAAAGCAGTATTCTGGAAATGCCCAGTACAATTTTTTTTGCCACAGAAGGCCAAAGTTTAGCGTAAAAACTTTAATTAAGATTTTTTTTATTTTTCAAGTTTTTTTTTGTACACCCCTAATAATTTTGGAAATCATTTTGTATGCGATAGATAAGGCTACCATTCAAAAGTATTTCATGATAAAAAAAAATACGAAAATGGTGATTTGTACACAACGCAGCAAAAAATTTGATGCAAGGCAGGGATTTTACGAAATTTTACAAAAGTCCGAATAACTTAAAAACGGTAAGGGTTTTACTGAGGTCAAGTTTTGATATTCTGGTAGGTCTTGACCCAATCTATCATCAGCCTAAATATGATTCACTCAATACGGGACACCCTGTATGTAATAGAGGCGTGGGCACTGAACCAGAAAATATCACGTAGAATTGATATCTATATAAATAAAAATGTAAATGTTCGTATATTAAAAATCTCTAATCTCCGAAAGTTCTTCAAGGATTGCTTTGAAATTTTGATTTGTATTTATCATCATACAGATGTATCCTCAAGATTCCCTGAACGAATTTTGTAGTTCTTGCTCGTATACATTAACATATATGTATACGGAACGATAATTACTTAAAATTGTGAAGGTTTGCAAGTTGAAGAATCTCGATCACATTATAAGGGGCACAAGATACCTTTGAACACAACTGGTTATCCAGGACAATATAAATGGCAAACGTGGCTGAGGAAGACGCCGCGTATCTTTCCTTCAGAACTTATGGAAATGGTTTAAATGTTGTTTTACTAAGTTGTTCCGGGTTGTAATAAACTTGATCAAGATTGTTATGATGAGCCTATCGGAGGTTGGAGAAGTCACATCGAGAAGTGTTATTTATTCAATAATTTGAAAAAAAATAACATTCAAGCAAATTTATCCTCATTTCATAACCATGAAGTTTACTTATACAGTTGTCCCAAAAGTCACCTAGGGATATAAAAATCTGTAAATTTGTATATTTTTTATTAATATTTGTAAATAGTTTCATACATAAGGATAATTCAAATACAGGGTATAAATTCTTATTCAATTATGAAAAATTATACGACGTATAATAAATGTCCTCCATTTTCAGCTTCACATGACGTGCTCTTCGATAAATTTCTCCATAACAACTCTGGCTGGAGCCCTCAAAATTCTGCACATATGTGTATGTTATCCTTGAGCTGCTGAATTGTCTGGGGTTTATTGATGTATGCACGCGTTTTAAGGTATCCGCAAATAAAATAATCAGGAGAACGTGGTTGCCACATTTCGAAATCTCATGAAATTATTCGGTGGGCAAAAGTTTGCCTTAGAAGCTGCATCGTAGCCCGGACCGTGTGAGCAATGACTCCATCTTATTGGAAGCACATTTTGGGTTAGTTCTGCACTACTGGGCAAAAAAGTCTCGATCATGATCCAATATAGCTCACTTGTGACTGTAATTGCATTGCCATTTTCATTTTCAAAAAATAAGGTCCAATGATCCTTTCTGACGTTACACCACACCAGACTGTGCATTGGTAAGGATGCAACTCAAGGTGATGAATTGCTTTAGAATTCTCTAATCCCCAAATCTGCCAGTTCTGGTTATTAATAAAACCATTAAAATGAAAATGAGCTTTGTGGCTCATAATTAGCTTATGAATATAATCGTCATCTGTATTAGCCAGCCTCCAAATTTTGACTTAAGCGTTGATGACGATCAGTCGGGTGCAACTTCTGTACCAATTGCACTTTTGTACGGGTACTGGTCCAAATCGTCTCTTAGTATACGATGCAACGACATCTTAGCCAATCTCAAGTGGTCAGAGTGTTTGTGAATCGGTGTTCCAAGGTCTTCTTTAAAACTATTTCGCACATGGTCACGGTTTATCTTTGGTCCGAACGGACTGTACATGATATTCCAAATCACTTACTGAGCCATATTGCCCAATTTTTTTAATCAACCGATGGTGGTGGTGGTTTTCTGCTATTGAAGATGATAGATTAGTTAAATTTAAAATGATGAAGAATATGACGACCTCCGTGACCTAGTTGATAAGACGCCTGTCTCTCAATCCGGGGGTTGCAGGCTCAAATCCCGCAACCTCCGGGTCAGGAGAATAATCTAGGTTCCCCGCTAGAACCCAGATTAAAAAAAAAGATTTCATTCTGGTTTTCACTTAAGGCCTCTTTAACATCTTTCTGGTTAGTTGGAGATATTGTCACATGGTAATAAGCCCCCCAGGCTGCACAATATTCAACGAAAGTTTAATACAATACAAAATGTAATATTTTTAAATCCTTAGGTGACTTTTAGGGCATCATGAATAAAAGAACATTTAAGGTAAGCTCTTCTGAAAATGTTTTATTAAATTTTCAACCTTATTTTCAAGTTTCTTCTATTAGTTATAATGAAACTTATTCATATGTAGATAAAGACTAAAGAGAAAATATTTTTAAACGTTCACTGTTGACTGAATAGTAGAACGAATTTCTAGAATTAAATTATTTTTTAGCTATTATTGTGTATATTGGTGTGTTATTGTATACATGGATACTGAAAATTAAAAATGATATCTCCAATTTATTAAATAGCAACATTCGATGTCGAGCAATTGGTTATGTGCAGTGTATTTTGTTGGTAATGGTCGAAGAAAAACGTAAAAACTTTTACTGACAATACGAACTCGCATTTTCAGAATCGTATATTAGTATATGCATTTCAAAAACGATCTGAAAAACTGTGAACCAATCAGTCTTATGTCAATCATATACAAACAATTTACAAAAATAATAACAAGGATATGATTTGAGACAGATACTATCAGCAGACGGGAATATGATCTACGAATTACACAGAACAAAAATGGACTAGCACGCATTTGGAAGGAATGATAGTTTTGCTTGACCATTGTACGGTTGGAGCATGTTTTTCTTCGCGTAACCCTTCCACAACCATGAAGGTGTCGCAGAATTCCTGTTTTTGGGTACTGCATTTTGGAGTTGTTTCCCCGACTATTGACAGGTCGGCCTTTTCTGTGAATAATACTAGTCATCTGTTTCCTTCGTTTTCCTACTGTCTTTGCTCCTGTATCCACAAGGGCCTGTGTTGCTCCTGTATCCACAAAGGCCTTCCGTTCTTCGCTATCCAGTTGAACTCGTATGTGAGTATCAACGAGGTGACCGGCAGCGTGACATTCGGATTCTCTATACCTGGATGGTCCCGCTCACTGTTTGGACTCTGGGCATGGTCCGTTTCTCGACCTCGCAGGCCGTTGTTGCTTATTACCATTTGGTAATAAATTCGTTGTTCACGGCTCTCCTTCCGAGGGTCAGGACCTTTCTGATTGACCTAGGTGATGATTGTCTCTTGGAGATCTTTGCTCCTCTTTGCGATGGTCCTCCCAGGTTATATTCATCGGCCTGCTCCGCCAGTCATCGCGGGCAAATCTATGTGCTGGTTTCATCTGGCTGCCTGGCCGTCCGAGCTGAAAAAGTTCCCATGGGAACGTCTCACAATGAAGTGAGTGCCTCAGTAGCTCCTTAATTGTCGTCACCTCTTCGTCACAGTTTCATGTGACGAAACTCGAGTCGTAGCTGACCAATGAAGCCTTCCACAAGCCAGTCGAGCTGGTCCAGTGATGCAACTGGCTGCAGTCGACGGTGTTGTGCGACTTTCATGTTCAAGAAATCTTTTACAAATTCGCCTGGTAGTTGATACCAAGCATCCAGACCATGATGTCCATCTTGTGTTGTAGAAATTGGTCATAAATGGCGAGTGTTGTAGAAATTGGTCATAAACTTCTGCTTCAAGCCCGTCCATGTCAGGGTAAAATGGAATTGGGTATGCCTGTTTGACACTATCAGTCAGAGTATCCGGCCTTTCTTGGCCGTTCTGCCTCGAAGGTCCTCGATATAAGCAACACATCGTTACATCGCTCGATGAACATAGCTGGATCTTCCCACAGTTCACTAACAAATGTCAGTAGTTCATATCTAATGCCAGTAACATACGAGTATTATAGATATATGGGCGCCACTGGGTTATTTCCGTCACCCAGAAAGGGAAGTTCTGGTTGTTTCTTGGAAGTAGCAGATAGATACTCCATTGCTTCTTGTTTAATCTGGCTGTAGTGAAGTAAAACGTCACTTAAATCACCATCAGTATACACATACGGATGGCCGTTGGTACAATCAATTGGTACCCCTCCTAGTAATAAAAGTATTTCAGCTACTATTTCCGTGGCTGGAGAAGTGTAGTCAAAGGGATCAGGGCGACAATAACAACTTAACAAAACTATTAAATATTTTATTTCAAGAATGCCTGGAACACGGAACTATTAGATATTAATTATGAGAAGAGTTTAAGTGTCTTGACGCATACGGATCATTATATTTTCTCACTGAATTGATTGCTCACTGAATTTATGATGGAAGGTCACGACGAGGTCATGCTCACGTGAGATTATCCAGTAGGCTGGTAGCGGTCTAGGTAGGTTAACAACCTTGGTCCGAGCAGGGCGCTAGGGCAGCTCTAAGAAGGCCACAATGACAGTCCAAGCAGGAGACCAAGGCTGCTCCAACAAATCGGCAGGACGGCTCAAGCAAAGCAGAAGAGCTCTTACTGGGTGACAGGCTGGTCAAGGTAAGGAGGCTTTAACAGGCGGCAATGCTGGTCCAGGCATGATGAAAGAGCGGCTCTAGGTAGGTGGCAATACTGGTCTGGGCAGGTTAGCAAGGCGGCTCTAGAATGTGCTTGATGGAAGCTTCCTTGGTCCTAGCTAGGCTACTTCGTTGTGACGGAGAACAAATAATTCCTTTCCACAAAACCAAACAGTCCATGGTTGGTTTTGTGGAATGGAATGAAGCTACAAGAATTGGTGAAGTCTATCTCTACACCTTGTTAATTCTATCTTTACACCAAAAGGGGAACTCCAGGAGTCTATGCTCAACATTCAGTCCGGAAAAGCATATGTTTTTATATGTGCTACTGAAAATAAATCACTACATTTATTATTTCCCATCGTTCAAGATCAATGATATCAAAGTAACCTCTGTATGAGAGTCAAACCTTTTCATGAAGGATAATGATTATTGTGTAGGAAACTTATTGTCATGTAGAGCAGTGGCACACATTAGTGATGATGCTGGAAAGAAAAACATCCAAAAAGATAGATGTAAACTACCTACAACCTTGTTCCAGGCGAGGACGACTTTTTTTTGTTGCAGTCGGGTCGTTATTTGAAAAAATCTCGACAGTTCTTCTCATTGAGTTCTTCGCATCAGGATATGGGATCTAGCTGTAGTATGGAGGCCTATCAATCATCTTAGAAATCTAAATCCTGTTAGCCTAGATATTGCGGGAATGAAGTCTAAACTATAGTTCGGAAATTCTAGGATGAGTCCTACGACAGCTCACAAATTTGCCCTAATACAACCTTATGTAATGTATTTACCTAAATAACTTGCTATTTATTAGAATTGAGGCTTATATTAAAGTTGATAAAATAATTAAAATTCCTGAACATCGTTACAAGGTTGTATTGGAGCAAATTTGTGAGCTGTCACAGGACTCATCCTAGAATTTCCGAACTATAATACTGTTTTTTACTCCATGAGTAAAATTATCAGAGTAGTATGTTATACGTATTGATTTATAAATTTCCTGTTTTTAACATTAATTTTAAAGTATTCATTTTTATAATAAGTGTTTGATCAATATTATAAATATATTAAATTAGCTATTCCTTAAGAAATATTTCTAGACCACTATTAACTATTTGGCTTTACTTTTGTTGTAATTTTTTTAAGGTATGATTACATATTAGCAAATTCAGATCATTTGTAGTTGGTTTATTGTTGATTACTCAATATTTTCATGTTAATTAAACTTTTTTTCAATATTTCTTCATCATTGAAAATTCCCTTAAAAAAATCTATACTCAACAGATGACTAAATTCAAAGAAACAAATCAAACTGAAATAATAATAAACCGGTGTCCATAGTTAATGGCTACATGTTCATAATTAAAAGTATTATATGCGTTAGGCAATCTTATAGTAGTTAAGGTTTACAGAAATATACTCGTAGTTGTATCGTATAAGATGTCAAAAAATATACTATATATAGTAGCATAAAGTATTTTTCTATTATTCTCGCGTTTACGAGGAAAAATTCAATTTTACGTTATTATTTCGGCAAATTCTTTATGATTTTCAACTTTCTTGCGTTTTATTTTATGTATGAATTAATATTTTGACAATGAAAACATTTTTACAACTTCACAAATAATATGCAAAAAATTATCATTTTAGGTACATTATTTATTGTATTTTCTCCGCGATTTTGGTAGTATCCGGAATAATTTAGAAAGTTCCCAAAAACTTTTCAGGAAATAATTTGAAGAATAAATTTTCACATTGCAATTTTTATATTTGTTTCCCATTTTTGATATGGTCAAGTGACAATTTAACCTGAATTGCACTTAAGCTTCGCAGTCGACTCATACTCTGATTAAAAGGTTACATTCTGGCAACATTTGTTATTTGTTTGTTTACAAGACATGGCGGGGATGCCTATCGATGGGACTAAACAATGTTAACATTGGAGCGTTGAATATCCTTCTTTTCGTTTTGAGTGGTTGATTTTTGTTTTTATAGAGGCACCGTCTGTGTCTCCTCATAATGTTATTTTTAAAGCAGGAAGAAATTATCTGGCGCGATGGGCTAGGATTTTTGAAGAAATGGAAATAATGTTTAATTTCACCATGAGGGCTCGTCGCCGTTCTATAAAAAGTAAATTCTCCGTAATGGGAAAAAAACACGACCCTAGCAATAAGGATTATATTTTTAAGCTATAAATTGTTTATATTTAAAAAAATGTTTACAATTGCAGAGTGGCGGGGTGCCTGTCAATAACACCCAATAACGTTTTCACTGGAGCTTTGAAGATCCTTTTTTCATGTTAAGTGGTTGATTTTTCTTTTTGCAGAAGCACCGTCTGTGTCTTCTCACTGGATGGTGTTATTGTTGAAGCAGGAAAAGTTATCTGGTGCAGAAGGCAAGATTTTTTAAGTTACACGGAGAGGTTATTTTTCCCGCTGAGAGGCTCGCCGCCACTCAACAGAAAGAAATACACTCTCCGTAGTGGAGAAAAAGTACAAACCTGGCAAGGATTATATTTCCATGCGATAAGTTGTTTTTACAATTGTCAAAACATTGTTTCTGTCAAATCCTTGTGTCCTTAACTTTTGGGTTAATTAATATTAAATGGATTTTAAAACTAAATCCTTTTTAAATTATCGTTCATTACCGTTGTTGTTGATTATATTATTTGTATTATTCTTATATTACAGTAGTATAAATACACCTTTCACACAAAGTTTCAACAAGAGTTTATTCAATAACATTCGATATCCCTCGATTCTCCCATTAATAAAATTTAACTCGGCAAATGATATAGACAATGTTATCAACATTTGGATAGTTTTTATAAACGCACCAAAAAACGGACACCTTGTGTCAGGATTAAGATATATGCTAAAAAGTTTATTTGATTTAAATGATGCACCGTTACATTTGAATTTGGTGATCGATCAAAAAAGTAAATATATCGCTGATATTATTTCTAAATATGCTATGAAAACATCAAAATACGCCACAGATCGCGTATTTATAAGTTTCTATGACAGTCAAGAACTTTTGGAAAAATTGAAGGACATTATTGTTGTAATGACTCCACACTTTAGTGCTGTAGAAGGTAATATTTTGCGAATATTTTTTTTATGTATAGATTAAATCCTTTTTAAAAAATTGTGTTTCACAGAGAATCAAACCCGCAACTCCCAGATTGGAAGACAGCCATATTTTAGCTTACCAACTAGACCACGGAAGTCGGCATACTTCTTACTTTTCCCACAGTCAAAACATGATCCTTCCATTATTTCCTCTTAGTTGTTCATGCCAGAATATATTTGTTTTGTAAGTCTTTCAGAATGCTTTCTCTTGATATGTCCAAACAATCAAGATTTCTTTCTTAATTATACTTATAAAATTTGACTCCAACAGTTATCCCTTATCTAGTCATTGCTTACTCTATCATACATTGTAATATCAGATATTCTTCGCAAAACGCGAATTTCAAGTTTGCTCCGTCGAAAACAACAATTTATCGGTGGTATGCTGATTTCAAACGCGGTCGTACAGACACAAAAGATGCTGAACGCTCTGGTCGTCCAAATGAGGCTGTTACACCAGAAAACATAAAAAAAAACCCTCAAAATCGTGATGGAAAATCGCAAAGTAAAGTTGCGTGAGATAGCTGACATCCTGAAGATATCATTTGGTAGTGTTTACACTATTTTGCATGAGCATTTGGTCATGAAAAAGCTTTTTTCGTAATGGGTGCCGCGTTTGCTCACAATGGAACAGAAACATCAACGCATCGATGATTCAGAGCGCTGTTTGGGACTGTTTACGCGAAATAAACAGGAGTTTTTGCATCGGTATGTGACAATGGGTGAAACTTGGATCCACCACTATGCTCCGGAATCAAATCGGCAGTCAGCTGAGTGGAGAGCAGCCGGTGAAAGTCGTCCGAAGCGACCAAAAACTCAACAGTCGGCCGGGAAGGTTATGGCCTCTGTATTTTGGGATGCGCATGCTATAATATTCATCGATCACCTTGAAAAGGGAAAAACCATCAATAGCGAATATTACATAGCGTTATTGGAGCGTTTGAGGCAGAAATTGCAAAAAAACGGCCCCATATGAAGAAGAAAAAAGTTCTCTTTCATCAGGACAATGCACCGTGTCACAAGTCGATGGTAACGATGGCCAAATTGCACGAGTTGAACTTCGAATTGCTTCCGCACCCACCGTATTCTCCAGATATGGCCCCCAGCCACTATTGGCTGTTCGCAGACCTCAAAAAGATTTGGCTCCAATGAAGAAGTGATTGCCGAAACTAACGTCTATTTTGAAACCAAAGATAAATCGTTCTACACGGCTGGCATACAAAAGTTAGGAAAGCTTTGGAATGAATGTATCGCTCTTGAAGGAGGCTATGTTGATGAATAAAGAAGATTTTTGGCAAACAAATGTTGTTTTATTTTAGTACATAGTCACAAGTAGTCAATGTGGTCATACTGAAGATGACATTTTCGAGATCGCCTGGATCCCAATTCAGATATTGAAGTGAGTGATGATGACAATATTTATGGTGGATCACCCATTGGCTATAGTAAAGACAGCAATAGTTTAAATGTTGAACCTGGAAATAGTGTCGGACCATCAACATCACAATATTTGCAACATTCTGAAAAACTTCAAACTATTTAGGTTCATCAGATCCAGGCCAATTGTCTCAGTGGTACGTGAATTTGACAATTTCACATCGTGAGTGAATAAATCTTCTACTCCTACAGATAGAGAAGAAATTTATTATTTTGAACATTTTATATATTGTATAAATCGATAATGAAAACAATAATTGAAAATACTAATAAGTGTTATAAAATGGTTACCTGAAAAAGATTTACTCATAAGTCACGACTTCACAAATGGGTCGATTGATGCATCAATGAAATGTACATTTTTTTTACCTTGTGCATATTTATGACAAGAAATCGTCACCTTATTACCACTGGCCCATTACTCAGTAGTGGAACTCAGTTTTCCAATATTGTTCAGTGTACTTTATTTTAGTAATCCAGATGTCAATACTAATGGGAGTGTGATGTTGATGAAATGTGTAAACTTAAATTTAATTTAAATAAACAATATTTTAACTTGGAAATATTGTTATGAAATATATGGCTTCACACCCATGTCAAGACATTTGAATTCACATATACATTGAGGAATGTATTGAATATTAATACGAAATACATTTTAACAGTCGAATGAAAGGTGAGTAATTTATTAATCTTTGTTTATCTAAAACGGCATCAAATAAGGCACAGGAATCTTGTCACCATAAATGATGCAAATGTATTAGTTCCTAAATAATAATCTTAGTGTTGATTTGGCCTTGTATTTATGTGAAATGATTATAATGCAGTTCTATCTATCTTAAGGCTTTTATTCTATTGAAATGCGTTAATCAATATAAATGAGAAATTAAAACAAATATAAACACATATTTATTATAAATCTAGGCATTGGGCCTATCTTGGGTTGCCGATAGTGATACATTAAATCTGTCAAATAGCTTATAATGGATTTTTTTATAAAAAAGAATCCACATAAGACTTGCATCAAAATAGCTATGCAATAAATATATTTGCAGATGTAATAAAAACCTACAACTTTTATCTCTCTAGAAAACTGTTCTAACCAATGGTGCCATTGCAGACAATTATTTGGCACAATATCTAATTTCACATTATTATCAAGCATCAATACCTAGATTTTGAGAATACCTTGAAATTAGAGAATAAGACTACTCTTAAACTATTTTAAAGACAAAATCAACTTGTTTCAAATAAAATATCCTACTCTGCATAATTCAGTACACAGAGATCAGAAAATATTTGGCCAAAAATAACTAATATTTCCTTCAATGTCCATTAACTCGTATTTATATCATTGGCACTTTTTCATATTATATAATTTATGTACTTTTTTATAGGAAGTTACTTCTCAGCCCCCTTTTACTACATATCCTTTGGACTACACTTAGTTGCTCCAGTAACTCAGAAAAAAGTTGTCTTGCTTGACTGTGATTTAGTTTTTAATGACACTGTAAGTTCACTGTATCACGAGTTCGACAAGTAAGTTTCAATTAAAAAATTTCCCTTTTTCTTAAATTTAAAGAGCACTCTTACTTAAAAACATTCAGTAATGTTCGGTAACAATGCAAAAGCATACTACTATATTAGATTTGTTATACATTATTTAAATCTGCTTAAAAGTACAGCCAACCACAAGTAGAGTTATTTGTATTGGAGACCTACGTATTTTTTATGGAAAGAGATAAACTCAATTTATTTTATTTTTTCAAACTAATGAAGCCCAGACCAACTAGTATAAGGATTGTTCAAGACCTTCACCTCAGCTTTCAAATGTTGTGTATAATTTTGAAGGTGTGACTTGGGTCATAGTTTAACTACCAACACCAGTGGAAAAATGAAGTGGATACTGTCAGGAAATATATGCTATTTTGACCTTGTCCGCTTATGTTGGTAGTTTGAAAAGTTAACTCACAAATCGGGACCAAATATATCAATATCTTTGAGGGAAAGATTCTCCACAGAATATATGGTCCAATTTATGACAATGTGTAGAGATAGAAGGTATAGCGAGAATAGCTTTACAACCTCTATGCTAAAGCTATTGTAGCAAAAGTTATAAACATTGCTAGACAGCAGTGATTTTGGACACTTATACTGCATGCAGGACATTGAACGTATAAGGGAAGCTTTGTTCAGCGATCTGATGAGACTGAAGAATGGGGAGACCAAAACTGAGGTGGGTGAATGGTGTGATAGAAAACTGCCGCAGACTGGATATGAACAACTGGAGAAGGAATGCTGCTGAGTGAGCTAGGTGGCAGAGAGTCCTTCAGGTAGCCACTCTGAGTTGTGAAGCTGATAATGATAATGAATAATTTGAAGTATTTTTCCAAAGTAAAATTAGTCAAAACAAAATACCTGATATAGGATTATGTGTCATTCAATGTGTTCAAATTCCTTTTGGTTTAATTATACCAAGTACTCTTAACTAGAAATCCTTTCTATTTAAGAGTATTTTTTCTAAATACTTTAAAGTACCTAGTTAAAATTTTCATTATCAAATTTTTGTTACAATGACAGTATGAATTATTCTTTTACATTCATTTTAGGTTTTCTCCTACAAACTTATTCGGCATGGCTCATGAATTAAGTCCTGTATATCGCTATGGCTTAAATGTTTATCGATCTAAAAATAATGATACCTTTCTGGGTTCGGAACCAAGCTTGAAAATAGAAGACCAAGTTAACTCACCCAATGATTATGAACAGACCGGTTTTCCTGGATACAACAGTGGAGTGATGTTACTCAATTTAGAAAGAATAAGAAATTCTTCAATATATTCCTCACTTTTATCTAATGGCACAGTTGATAAACTAACAAATAAATATTCCTTTAAAGGCCATCTTGGAGATCAAGACTATTTCACATTGCTTAGTAAGTTAAAATAATTACTTTCCTTATTTTTTCTTTCAAATACTTTAACAGTATAAAAATATAGAATTTTGCTATAACAGAATTCTGCACATATGCAGAATTTCACAATTGATAGGTATTCAGAAGAATTAGAAAGCGAAATTTGCTTTCTCAGTGATGACCTCCTCAACCTAGTTGATATATCACTTGATTTCTAATACGGGAATTTCAGATTCAATTCTTGATGGAACTTTAAAATATGGGCCCCAGTCTGATCATAGGCCTTTTAATATATTTGTGGTTGGTTATAAGGAATTTCCACCTGTCAATAAGACTGCCAGATTAAGGTGTGATATATTACAATGTAGTGATTTGCCACCTGGTATTATCTTGTAAAGGACCCAACAAATCGGACACCATCCTGCATCATACACTGACGTTACAATACAGAGATTTAGCCTAACATTGGAGGATGTTGAGTGCCAAGCTGTGTGCCTAAATGGAGGGATCTTATGACATCTCTGTGTACCTGATGAAACATATAGGTTGATAATGATGATGTATGATTTTGTAATCTTAAATATAATTCATACAATTGCTATTAAATATAAAGCCTAAGTTTTATTAAAACACCATTGAAGTGAGTTGACTCACTAAATGGCGCACTATAAGTTACCTCTTATTTATATCTTATTTTCAAATCTTATTCCACCTGGATTAAAATAGTGGGTCTTAAGCAGCCATTTATAAATTTAAAAATACAGCCCTCGTAAAGGGGCAATTTTATTATAAAATTAAAATCCGCTTTGTCATAAAAATTTCCTTAGATTAAAATAAAAATTATTCCTGTGATCTACTAGTTGGCATGCTTACTAACACCCAGATGCCCCGAGCTCTTTTTGTAATTAATATGGATAAAAAGAATCTATCGAACTTAAAAAATGTAAACATTTCTACATATTTATTTTTGTTTAAGCTATGTTAGGTTATACTCGTACCTATAATATATGCAGTGAAATTTAAAAATTATTTAAAATCTTGAAAATTTTAAAATAAGATTTCTGTTAATATTAGAATGCCATGCAGTAAGTAATTACAATGAAAAGTCAAAAAAAAACATTCATTCTTTATTTCAAAATTTAACTTTTAATTGATTAAATACAACTACTTTTTTGTCATACAACATATATTTTCATAAATATGTAAACTAATATTTTAACATGCTTGCATTTCTTTCAGAATACGAGTACCCAGACCTATTCTACACTCTTGATTGCGGGTGGAATCGGCAACTTTGTCAATTCTGGCAAATATCAGGAAAAGAAGTTTTTGATAAATACTATAAATGTGAATCTCCAATTCACATATATCATAAAAACTGCCGATCTCCATTACCTCCCATACACAATACTCCAAAGTCTGAAATAACAGAGCATTTTGGAAACAGATAGTTTTTTATATTATTATTGATTAATGCCAGTCAAATTTAAGAGTGTGAAAGAACAACATAATAATATGGTGAATAATTTTGTAGTACTTAATTATTCAAACTTAATTTACACTTTTTTTTAATTCAAGTTTTGTTGTTTTTTTGTAACATTTTTTATTGATATATTAAAATTTTACATCATAAAGGGCAATACAATGAATGAAATCAGAAATACAGACACAGACCAAAAACAATAAAATTTTTAGGGATATTGAAATTTTATATTATTTTGTTTTTTTTTGGCCACAGTAAACTGTCTACATCTAACTGACTGCAACTATGGAAAAATAAAGTTAGAAATTTCACCGATTGTTAATATTTTTTTATTAAAAAAAAATGTTTCCACTGTTGGATGTCAATGTCATTATGTAAAGGTGTTTGAGCCAAAACAAATTGTAATAAGTAATTATTTGATTTATAAGTAAATGCGATATATGGGTGAGTAATGAAAGATGGGAGCAAGTTGAGGAATTCTATTTGGGTAGTATGTTCTCAGATATTGAAAAAGTTAAGAGAAATATCGAATGGTGTGTAGCGATAGGAAACAATGTTAATGGGGCACTAAAACATATATATACTTGAAGTGGACAGTATCCAAATCTGCTTAGATGATAGTTCACAATACTATAGTATTGGGTGTACAAATTAGTTGGGTCCGTTTTTTGTGTTCAAAACTGCATTTATTTCTAAACAAAATGAATGAACAGATCAATTAAAGTATTGTCCATCGCCGGCTACTACTTTTTCCCATCTCTCAGGCAATTTTCGAATTCCATCTCGAAAAAATGACTCATCTTTTGAGGCGATCCAAGTCTGGAGCCAATTTTCGGTTTCTATGAAAGAAGTGACCTGCCAAATCGTGCTGCATCCTTCGGAACAACCAGTAATCAGAAGGAGCAATGTCCAGGGAATACAGCGGGTGCGGTAAAACATCCAATTTGAGCGTTTCCAAATATTTTTTGCGACATGAGGCCGAGCGTTGTCATGAAGAAGAATAACTGTATCATGTCTTTGCTCGTATTCCGGCCGTTTTTCTCGCAATGCACGGCTCAAATGAATTAATTGTAGCCGATACCGATCGCCCGTAATGGAATCACCAGGTTTCAGCACCTCATAGTAAACAACACCCCTTTGGTCCCACCAGATACAGAGCATGATCTTCGAACCATGTATGTTCTGTTTTGGTGTTGATGTTGAGCTTAGTGTAGTATTTTTTCTTCTTGGGGTTGTCGTAGAATATCCACTTCTCATCTCCAGTTACAATCCAATGCAAAAAACCTTTTCTTTGTTGCCTTTGAATCAGCTGCTCGCAAGTGAAAAATCGCCTTTCAACGTCTCTCGGTTTCAGTTCATAAGGCACCCAATTTCCTTGTTTTTGAATCATTCCCATGGCTCTCAATCGTACGGAAACGGCTTGTTGAGTCACTCTCAATGATTCTGCAAGCTCCTCTTGCGTTTGACTCTGATCTTCTTCGAGTAATGCCTCTAATTCTTTGTCCCCGATTTTTTTTGGCTGTCCAGAGCGAGGCTTGTCTTCGACGCTGAAATCTCCATCCTTGAAACCATTCCCTACATGATTTATCAGTTGGAGCACCGTCACCATAAACTTCGACAAGCATTCGATGGGATTCAGCTACATTTTTCTTCCAATTCTCTTGCTTGGTTAACACAAAATTCGACATTTTCAACACTGTACAAAACAAGGTTTTTGCATGAAACTCAAAGCGATATAAACTGAATATTATTGGCAGATGTCTAACCTCTCTGAAACCGCCAAAATCGGCTGTCACTATGAACCATTCATAACAGCCAGAGCCATCTTTTGTAAACGGACCGAACTAATTTTTACTCCTAATATTTTGGTAGTATATTTGAACTGAATAAATTATCTATAAATGCATATATTAAAGAGAATTCAAGAAGTGATAATGTATGACACAATACGGAAGGAAATGATAGGGGATGAATGTGAACTTAAGGCTGATGTGTTAAGTAAGATGAAAAAGAGCAAGCTGAGATGGTTTGGACACGTGGAACGAATTAATGAAAAAAGAATAAAACAGATTGATATGGTTTGGGCATGAAGAATGAATGAATGAAGAAAGACTATAGTGCAGATATGAGTAGAAGGCATTAGAGAAGAGACCAATTAATGATTGGTTGGATCAAATAAGTACTATTCTGAAAAAAGGAAACATAGAAAGTAGATAAATCTTAGAAGGTGTATGGATGTGGAAGAGGTGAAGGCTGTATGTTGAGATAGGAAAGTTAGGCGTTCTTTCCTTTCTGCCTTTCCCGACAGAGATGGTGTGATGATACTTATGTATTTGATTTCTTAACTGAGATCAAAATTTTTAAAATACAAAATTTTAGTAACAAGATATTCTGCGAAATTTTGCAAACTTTCCACCTTATTGATAACTATCCGACTTAAACGTAAGTAAGACAAGTGATGATAAGTATCTTTTCTATCAATATTTTTAATTGTTCAATAATTTAATCATTGAACAATCCATATTTAATTAAATTAAGATATCAACATTCAGATTTTGATCGAAAATAAAACAGTAACTTTTTTGTTTTCTATTCACAATTCGTTTATTAAAACTGGTTGTGAATATTGATAAATTATGATGAGTACAAAGTAAAAAATTACTCATTTATATTTTAAATCATAAAAATTACTTCATAACACATTCACTGCGATCAAATTATTAAGGTAATTAATTACGTGCGATTTAATTTGGTGTTGTCTAGTAGTATCCCCCCTCCATTTGAAACTAAACTTTGGGTTGCATACGAAAACACATCAGGTGGGTTGTTAGTACCCGACGGTTGCGAAGAAGAATGCACTAGGCGTGTTGTTAGCATTGAACGTGTTAAAGTGAAAATGAAATCTTTTTGAAGGTTTTCGAAATTTGAAGTATTATTTTTTTTGTTTAATTTCACCTCCAATAAAAACTTTATAATGTATGATATCAATGCGTGTGAGTATGGATTAAGATAAGACTTTCCAGTGTTGTACTTGTATGTCTTTTAAATCTGTATTTATTTTATGTTTACTACGTAAACCTATTCATAAGAGAAAAATTATCTAACTTCATTACAGCACAATGTGGAATAATTTTGAATCTACATACATATATTCGACTAAATAAATGTTTTTTTTTATTTTTCATACAATCAGTTTGTAATACTTTAAAAATCAATTGACCAATTATTAATAGAACTGAAGTGAAAAATATTTTCTATTTAAATACAAAAAAAATATTTTCGTTAAAACCGGCCTCAATTTTCCCGAAAAATCTCATGTGTAAAACTCTTTATTGATTTATTTATTAAATCATAAAAAAAACTTGAGTCCAATTCATTCATAGTTTTATACATATCATGGCGCTTTGTCCCTTGTGGGGTAGGCTGAGAGAGTGACTCTCCAAACTTTTCTACCCAAATACAAACATCATGCACAATCTTCTATTATTCGTACTTCTCACTCAAACTTCTTTCAAAATTTGATCCAGCTACGATTTCCTCAGTCTACATCTTCAACGCACACCTCGCGCTTCTGACTTGTATACTTGCTTAGTCATTCTTCATCTTTCATACTCTACATGACCAAAGCATCTTGAAGCTCCTTTCTTCATCTTACTTAAAAAATGCATTCACATCAGATGTCTTTGTAGATTTACATAGTTATGCAATTAGATTTAACGGGCCTCCTAGGATATCTGGTGATTTTTAGCTTACATCATATGAGGTTCCAAAAGTACAATGGTACAAAGTAGTCTATAAAAATAGTATTTTCATTTTATATACCCGCCCATTCTATAAATCAAATAAATTTATGAGTCATATATTTGTACCTGTATTTTTAAACTTACGGAAATATTTGATAAACTTAATATATTTTTACAATGTTTTTTTTTTATTTTTACAAAATATTGTATTAGGTGTACAAATAAGTTTTTTTATCAAAAATTGGGCATTTATTGTGAAAGAACGAAACCTGTTTTACTCGAAGTATTGCCCATCGCTTGCCACTACTTTTTCCCATATTTCTGGCAGCATACGGATACTGCGTCGGAAGAATGCTTCATCTTTTGAGGCTATCCACGAATCGACCCAATTTTTGGTATTTTCATATGATGTGACAGGCCATGCTCAGACAGACAGGCAATGCGTCATCGATCGGAACAAGTAAAAATTAGAAGGATCAATGTCTGGTGAATATGGCGGGTGGGGTAAAACATCCCAATTGAGTGTTTCCAAATAGGTTTTGACCGGCACCGCAACATGTGGACGAGCATTATCATGCAGGAGAATAATTTTGTCGTGTCTGGAGTAGTAGTGGGCGCGCTTTTCCTTGAGTGCTCGACTCAATCTCATCAATTGTGTTCGGTAGATAGCCCCAGCAATGGTTTCGTTCGGTTTGAGCAACTCATAATACACGACACCAAGCTGATCCCACCAAATACACAAGAGTTTTTTTCAATGAATATTTGGCTTAGCCGTAGATGTTGAAGCATGGCCAGGGGGTCCCCATGATTTCTTCCTTTTTGGATAATCATAATGGATTAATTTTTCATCACCAGTGACTATATGGTGCAGAAAACCCTTTCGTTTATGCCTGGCAAGCAGCATTTCACATGTGGAATATCGACGTTCAACGTTTCTCGGTGTCAGTTCATATGGAACCCAATTTCCTTGGTTTTGAATCATTCCCAATGATTTCAACCGATGTGAAATTGCTTGTTGAGTCACTTCTAATGTAAGTGCAAGTTTTTCTTGCGTTTGGCACGAATCTTGATCCAATAATACTTCCGATTCCGCGTCTTCGTACACTTTCGCCCTTCCGCAACGTTCTTTGTCTTCGATGTCAAATTCACCATTCTTAAACTTTTGAAACCACTCACGACATCTTCTCTCACTTAAGGCAGCCTCACCATATGCTTCTACAAGCAATCGATGCGCCTCAGATGCAGATTTCTTCAAATTCAAGAAGTAAATCAAAAGTTCCTGCAAATGACACTTATTAGGCTCAAAACTTGACATTTTCGTACACAAAAGAATATATTATAGTGATAAAAATTCACTAATATTTCAAGTTTATTTTGTTGACAGATGTCCAACCTTACGACAATGACGTTTTACATTTGACAATTTTAACCTTATTGGTGGTGCCAATTTTGGTCAAACGGCGGCGGCTTATTTGTACACCTGATGTATATGTATAAGTATATTTATTAATTCATAGGATATTTGATAGTTTGAATTTTATTAGTATGTTAAGACAATCTTTATCGTTCCATAAATTGTTATAGGAATTCTTCAAATTTCAAAAAAAAATTCGTAAGGTCATTAATTTTTTTGACATTTTCTTATTATTTAGATGTAAATCATTAAAAAGTATTGTAATTTGTTTATTAAAACACTGTGTATTCCATTTGCTAAACAAATTAATTGAAACCTCCACAGTATTAACGTGTTTACTATAAATAATACATTAAAAAGTATAAGAATCAGACGTACAAATAAATTCTTTATTGAAAATTTGTTAGTATGACTCTGATAAAAATTAGATAACGAGATTTAATCTTTTTTACTACCAGTTATATCAGTTTAACTGTTGAGCATACAGAAGTGAACATTCACAATTCACGTAAGTTGTTTTTTTTATAGATTTTAATCAAATTTAATATTAATTTTGTACTTTAAAATTACCTTTTTGAAATGTTATTTTTTGTGAATACTGTTGAAAAAGTAGAAAGAATATTTAAATAATATTACAATAAGTATGAAAGATAATGTAAAATTCCTTAAGTAGATGCTTTTTAATGGTATTTCTGTGATTTGTCAATAAACGTAATTCATAAGAAAAAATAAAAGTGGGAGTGGTTTCATACAAAATTATTTATAGTTTAAATATTTTAATAACAAACTTAGTTTGTTATTAAAATATTAATGCTTGTCAGGTGTTTGTATATAACATATTTCTTAAAACTAACTTTGCAAAGCTTATCTGATCCATCTTCAGTGTTTTCATTGTTATTAAAGTGCCAAGCTCTCCATATTTTACTAAATCTGTCTCTGGTCTTTGTTTTTGCAAAAAATGGTGTTTCCGTGGATGCATCTGAACTCCAGTATTCATCTCTTCTGTCCTTACGGACTTGTCCCATAAGAAGGATAAGTCTCAAAAATGTCTTCATTTCTTGTATTGCAATGTCTTTCCATTTGAGAGTTTTCTTATATATTTTAAATTTGTGCTTATTTTGATAATAATATCTGTTAGATTCTTGTACAAGGAATGTAAAAAATTGTCTCCTATGAATAAATTTACCGCTTCCGTTACACTATTCAAAATACTACCGGTAGTTAAACCTGGTCGACCTAAAAACTCTTCCTGGACTGGTGGATTGTCTGCTGATGACCATTCTTCTTCACCTTCATCCGAGTCTGAATCAGAATCGCTTGAAATTGTTCGTCGGAAAAATGTCCGAGGACGCGCAGTAACTTAATTATCACTAGTTTCAAATTCGCCATCTGTCATCGTGCCATCGTTAACACAAGAATAATCTGACAAATTATCAGCACACAATTCTCCATCGCTCTCATTACTATCGTAATCCATTTTTATTGGGTATTTTTTATGAAAAAAATATTAATTTATTATAAAAATACGGAACAAATAACTTTTCAAACACAACAGCGATCGATATCCACTATACTATATCATACAATGATAGGTATTTTGTAATATTTTTTTAATAAAAATAATTTGCAATAGCGGAATGTAGGCAGAAACGAAAATGGAGAATGTCTTGAACTAAACAATATCGCCTTAATACTGAAGAATTATAAAGATAAAAACGAAATGTTTATCTTACAACTATTATATTTCGAGTGCATGTTATATGAGGACAGTCTGCCACCCGACCCTAATTAATTAATTCACTTCACAAGTAACTGCAAACCCAATTCCGATCTGTACAACGTTTTTTGGCGTCTCCCGCGCTCTACCAACAGTAAGCAAATACAACGCTTTTAAGCATCTCCCACTCTCTACCAACAGTATGTAAAAGACGCTTTTAAGCGTTTCCCGCAAACAATGTGTTAATAATGTTGTTCTATACTAAGCTGAGTTGTGTGATTCCTGACTCTTACATCTGAAGTAAATGACGGTGTTATGGATTTATTTACTTACATATTGTCTGTTTAATTTGATGACTTGGGGATCCTAAAGGAGTACCATTTCGAAGCATTTGTGAGTGTGCTGAGCTGCTTTATCGTAATTTAGGTGATTGATAGAGAGGTTGGGTTTGGTAGTTATTTTTTCATAAAAACGCTCAGACTGGCGGATGATGAATTCTGTTATTTAGAAAACACCTGTGTCATTCCAATTCCTAGGTAAATGAAACAGTTGACTGCAAATATTTTAGGTGGTTATTATTGAATACAGAATATAATCTCATAATCAAAATCTGTAGTTTTAAACAACTTGTAAAGTTTATTATTCGTCCAGTTCAATATTATTTTCACACATTTGTTAGAAATTATGTTTAATAGTTATTAAGAACTTAAAATATCTGAATCCTTTTTGATACTTTTGATACATTGTATTTTTTTAAATAAAATTGAAAACAAATTTTATTTGCTTTAAACACTTATTTTTCACCCGTTATTTGCTGATAATAATAAAAATGACAATTTATATAGTGCTATTTAGAGAGCAAACTCTCCTCAAGGATTCTCTTACTAGAAACCCGCTCTTATTGAAAGATTAAAAATATTAGGTAAAATAAAGATATATGTATTGTACATTTTGTGAACTTTGAAAAAACATATGACCAAGTGATTAAGATGCAAGTTTTGGAAAATATTGGATGAATATGGTGTTGAATGTAAATTAATATATGGTATTGCATCATTATACGCCGAAAGTAGAACAAGTGTTATAATTAATGATGAAAGAATTATTGAATGGTGTGTAATGATAGGAAACAAAAGTCAACCTGGCCCTTAAATATATATACTCAAATGGGACGGTATCAAAATCTGCTAAGATGGTAGTTCATAACAGTGTTTTAGTACTAACTTTGATGTATAGGAGTGAAAAGTGGATGTGGAAAAAGACTGAAAGGAGCCGAATAAATGTAAGATAAATGTGTGCATTGAATAGAATACATGGAGTGTATGACGGAATATGGAATGAAGTAATTAGGGATGAATGTGAACTTAACCTTGTCAGGAGTACATAAAATAACAAAGTCAAATATTCCGGAATGAGTTCTTTTGACCATCGATTTTGTTTCTTTTTCTGATTTACCATATATGGGTAGTGCATCAACATAATATGATGCCATAAGTCCTAATTTAATTTAGTAAAATTAATATACATGTACTCGTATATAGGAGATAAATCAATTTTTGTGTCAAAAAATCAGGGACCAGCAACCATGGGAATCGAATAATACCATATCACTCATCTCTTGAAAATATCAATTCTGAAATCAACTAAATTTGTTATATATTTTTTTTTGTGAACACACTATATCAGGGGTCGGCAACCTATGACCCGCGGGTCACCAAGTGACCCATTCACTAATTTCAAGTGACCCACTTTAGTTCCGAAAAAAAGTATAATATATAAAAATAAATTATAAAACATAAACATGAAACGAATATTTTACGAATAAAAAAAAATAGAAAATAGATACTTTGTTTTTGCGCGCAAGTCAATTTCGTCCCTTACGTCTCCGCCCTAACAACATGCGCCGCGCG
Source organism: Odontocerum albicorne (assembly GCA_949825065.1). Lineage (NCBI taxonomy): Eukaryota > Metazoa > Arthropoda > Insecta > Trichoptera > Odontoceridae > Odontocerum > Odontocerum albicorne. Next base: position 15,388,864 of record OX463843.1, read on the forward strand.
CTGCAGAGTAATGGCGGAGACGTAAGGGACGATTTGGAATTGCGGAAAGATTTGGAAAAAACAGAAGATAATCATTTCCTCATGATATCAATGTGTTGGGCATCACATCCTACGAAGTTTTCATCTTTGAAAAAAATTGGCTTTGCCATTTTGTCCACATTCGGTTCAACTTATAAATGTGAGCAAATATTTTCACAAATGAAATTTATTTTAAGCAAGAACAGGAGCAGGTTAACTACCGAAGATTCAGATGCTTGTATTCGTCTTAAAACGACTGACTATACACCAGACTTGACTAAATTGACGTCACAAGTTCAACATCAGGGGAGCCATTAATATCGAAGAGAACGTTTATAAATAAAGTTCATTCAACTATGTTTGTTTTTATAATAATTAGAATTTTATTAGTTTTTATAATACTAATTAAACTTTAAAAGCGTATTGTAATTATTTTCTTCGTAAAATGTATCTTATTATTCACTAAAAGACTGTTTTAAAATGAAAATATCACTGACCCAAACGCCCCTTTAATATTCACATTGTGGTAGATTTTGACCCAAAGCCAAAAAAGTTTGCCGACCCTTGCACTATATCATAAAAATACACTAAAACTATTTTTTTAAGCTAATACTGTTTCTTCGTGTGCTTATCTGCGAAACAAGGATAGACATTCTCTTAAATGAAAGTCTCCAAGGTTTAAATTTTTATCGCCTTAAATCTATTTTCATGTATTCGGGAAAAATGGTAAAAAGTTCGAGATATTCCTGAATTGAGTCAGTCAATTTATTTAGAATTTTTGCAATTATAGAAAAATGCCTACTTTGGTGCAAGGAAGCGAAACCTGGGCATTGAAAGGCAGTAATAGTAGCAAAATAAATGGCAGTACATACCTTGCATAGAATATGTTACTACAATGTTTAAATATTACTACAATGTTTAGCCCTCCGATTAGTGACAAGGTCCCTGGGGACGTTTTCGATTTTTGTTTGTTCACAACTTTCTCTTTGCATATTTTAGAAATGTGATGCTGCATGTATTCCAAAAAAAAACATGTTGAAGCTATTAAAACTGGTTTCAAAGCGGTATGATTACTCGTTCGTATTTTATTGCGGTTTGAAAACATTTAGTACGGGAATCAGGTACAAGATCCTTAGGGACCTTATACCTGACTTGTACCATTATTGAAAGAAATCGTAAATGAATTGTTTTTTCCCGTACCGAAGAATAAATCGGTCCTGCTGTTGTTTACAATGCATTAGAGTTGTTTGGTAGATAGTAAAACCGATAAGTGAAAGCCAATGGTCATTCTGGACTATAATGCCCATAAATCTGGGGTGGACACAATGGATCAGATGCTTGGCACTTATTCATGCAAACGTTCAACAAATCGTTGGCCGCTTGGAATGTTCTACAATATGATGGATATTGCTGCATTGGCCACATTTGTAATTTACGATGAGATGAAGCCTGTTCAAAAAACAGACAAGCGACGTTCGTTTTAGCAATTGTTGACGAAACAATTAGCAATTCCAAATATCGAAGAAAGAGCCACCAATACACGCATAATGTGCAATCCCAAAATTCGAAATCCTATGGAAGCATTTGATGTAAAGGTAAAGTTGAAATTAAATATTGAAACGCACAAAAATAGAAATAACATCTTTTAATTTTTTTATATTTTCCGGTAGTAGCAAGACTAACACGAGGAGCTACACTTTCATTTGCACCCGTACGAATCGGTCATCATGCCAGCTATACCACCTTGATCAAAATGTTTTAGGACCGGCCACCGTGTGACGCTGTCAGTCACCCGATTGGAATTCTTTTTCTTTTTGTTAGGTTACCACATCTATCATTGACACTTCCCTCCAAATTTCAGCGTCATAGCTTGACATTTGTAAAAGTTACGCTGTACGGAGTACATCTACCTTTGTGCGTGTTTTCGATTTTTTACAGGTTTGAAAATGGCATCAACGAGTTTGCATTAAATTTTGTGTGAAAAACGGATTTAACGGTCCGCAGACCTTGGAAATGTTGGAGAAGTGTTTCGACAAAGATACTCTTTCGAGATCAAACGTTTTTCGGTGGCACAAACGCTTCATACATGATCGTGAGTCGGTTGAGGATGACGAACGCAGTGGCAGGCCGTCGACGTCGAAAACCGATGAAAACATCAATCAAATCAAAGAAATGCTGGCCGAAAACCGCAAATTGACCATCAGAGAGCTGGCAGAGGACTTGAACATCGCTTATGGATCCGCTCAAGACATTTTGGTTAGTGATTTGGGTCTCAGACGTGTCACTGCAAAACTGGTGCCGAAAAACCTCAATTTCATGCAAAAAAGGACCGCGTTGAAATCGCGAAAGACATGATTTCCAAGGCCGAATCCGACCCAACATTTATCAAACGGATCATCACTGGAGATGAAACGTGGATTTATGAGTATGACACGCAATCCAGACATCAAGCGAGTGAATGACGTGCACCGAATGAGCCGAGACGAAAAACCACGTCGTTTTCAGTCAAAAAAGAAGGCGATGCTCATTGTTTTCATGAATTACAACGGTGTTGTGCATCATGAATTCTTGCTTGAAAATCAGACAGTCAACAAAGAGTATTATTTGGGCGTTATGAGACATTTGCGTGAAGCAATTCGCCAAAAAAGACCGGATTTGTGGGCAAACAACTCGTGGATTTTGCACCACGATAACGCACCGTCACACAATGCGCTCCTTATCCGTGAGTTTTTGACCAAAAACAACACGAATACTATCCACCAGCCTTCAAATTCACCTGATCCGGCTCCCTGTGACTTTTTCCTGTTCAACCGACTTAAAACACCGCTTCGTGGAACGCGTTATAGCACCCGAAAGGATGTAATGAAAAAATCGAAGACGGCTCTGATGGACATACCGAAAATTGAGTACCAGCGGTGTTTCGAGTATTGGATCAAGCGCTGGCATAAGTGCGTTACAGTCGATGGGGAGTACTTTGAAGGGGACCATATCGATTTTAATTAATACACTTGTATTTTCAATTTTATGAATAAAGTCCTAAAACTTTTTGAGCAAGGTAGTATGCCGTGCGCAGAACGGACGCCAGCGCAAAACCAGATCATATTGCTATACCTACAATAAAGCGGTTTGTGCTGAGCATTCAGCATTATTGTATCGGTCCGATACCTTCCCTGCACTGACCATGAAAACCATGAAAAAGCAGCACAATAGTACATTTATTACAACTTTTATTTTTTACCTGTCAAATAAAACCTAAATTACCAAAAAAAAACTTATTTTTTTACCTTCGTACTTTTATTTTATCCTATTTACATTTAGGCACTTTATATAACCATAAGCTAACATACAAAATCATCAAGACACACCCGCATGATGATAATACCATATAATTTTTTGACGGTCCTTAGGGACCTTGTCACTTTTATAACGCCACCGGCACCGATTGGAGGGTTAAAATGATCAAATAAAGGATAACTATTTGTTTAGACTAATTTTGTAAGAAGAATTAAGAAAGAAATCTTGAAATGTTTTGGCCACATTGAGAGAATGAGTTGCAAGATTTATGAAACGAATATATATGTCTGAAATTAATGGAGATCGAGAAAAAAGTAGCCCGAGAAAAGAGTGAGAGTAGTTGGAGAAATTTTCATTGAGGGAAAGGTAAGAAATATGAGAAACAGAAGGGCATGTATGACAAGTGTAAATATGGAAGAGGAAAGAGCGGTGTGCATGGGTAGAAAGGAGTGGAGATCTGTCCTCTCTGCATGTATGTAAAATATTTTGGTATATTTGGTGGGATATGGTTTACTTATAGCTGCACTAGATATAGATAGAAGACCAAATCTTCATTACAAGATGTTATCACTGAGTATAAGATAGTAAATAAGTTCAAAGTCTTCTATAGCCCGATAAGACAAAAATATTCTATTAAAAAAATGCAATTTTTTATTTGAATAATATATATAATATATTAGTTAGAAGCATTGTATATGACATTCAAGGCTACCACTTGAAAAAATATTTTCAAGAGTCACTTAATGTGTTTTACATGAAATTTAAATTGAGATTCAATTTTAAGATAACAAAAAAAAGTTAGTTAAATTTTAATACGAATAATTTTGATTTAACTATTAGGTCCTTACATATGAAATTAGCGTTTTGTTTGGGAGGAACATAAAGTTGATTTTTTTTAATATAATATATTTATTTAATCTAAAGTATGTACCATTGCTATCTATGCACTTTTGCCATCTCATAAGTAGTTCATCGATCCCTTTACTAAAAAAACCATTCGGACGGGAATCAATAAAATCTTTGAAGTCAGTTTGGACTGCCCCATCGGAGTTGAATTTTTTCCCTTGCAAGAAGTTATCCAAATTTCGAAAAAAATAGTAATCTGTTGGGGCAAGGTCCGGAGAGTACGGTGGATGTCTTAGACATTCCAATTGAAGCTCTTCTAATTTGGTAGCCGTCTGTTGTGCAGTGTGTGGTCTAGCGTTATCATGAAGCAGCAGTGGCCTAGAGCGATTAACCAGCCTCGGTTGTTTAGCAGCTAGCTTTTCCATCATGGTTTGCAGTTGCTGACAATAGACATCTGCCGTAATCGTCTGGCCAGATTTAAGAAAGTTGTAGTGAACGACACCAGCACTAGTCCACCAAACGCTCACAAGTAACTTTTTTGGAGTCAATTTTCTCTTGGGGCATGGTTTGGCCGGTTCGGCAGGGTTCAGCCATTGCGATGAGCGCTTCCGATTATCATACAGGATCCACTTTTCATCACAGGTAATGATTCGATTCAAAATCCCTTCATTATTGTGCCGGTTGAGTAATGCAACGCAGCAGTCAACGCGCGTTTGTTGATTTGCTTCACTCAATTCGTGAGGTACCCACCTTTCAAGCTTTTTCACCTTCCCAATTTGCTTCAAGTGGATTAAAACAGTTTTATCACTAACACCGCAGCCTGCAGCTAACTCGGACGTGGTTTGCGATGGATCCGCTTCCACAATAGCCTTCAATTCTTCATTATCAACTTTGGTCTCCGGCCGTCCACGGGGCTTGTTTTGCAGGTCGAAATTTCCAGAACGAAAACGTTGGAACCAAAAACGCACTGTGTTTTCTTTTGCGGCACCGTCGCCATACACATCATTAATCCTTCGAGCCGTTTCTGCAGCACTGGTGCCACGGTGGAACTCGTACTCGTAAATAACGCGATATTTCAAGTTTTCCATTTTGTAAACTGAGTGACGCAAAGAAAATAAACAATTGAGGAAAAAACAAATGATTTATAATTTTCGAAACACAAATATTTGAGTAAATAGCTGTATAAATTTGAATTTGATATTCCTAACCAAAGAGATGATATTTGAGATCAAAGTTGCCAGTACGGCAAAACGCCAATTTCATATGTAAGGACCTAATATTTAAAAACGTTTTCGACTTTTGGAGGAGTGTAAAATAAAACGTTTTGTGGAGTTAAAATATGTCATGATAAAAGGTAAAAACGTGCATTCCAGTGATGTGTTAAGTATTCTGAAATACATAATTTGAGATTTGCCTAAAAGGAAGTCGATTCATAATTGAACTCTTCGTGAAATTTCGCAGTCGATTCTGAAATCGTTGATTTTTTCGTTTTCGTAATAGTCACCAGAATGAAGATACAAATATATCTTTGGTGTTTAAAGAAAACAATTATGCTCTTATAAATACTGTCGATTTTCAATTTATAGAACTCAAGGAAAATTTAATTTCTTGATAGTTCTATATCCTTTATTTAATTAGCTACGATGTTTCGCCATAAAGTTTGAAAACGCCATCGTGTAACGAGGGGTTGTCTTCTTCTTCGTGAATAATGGCTGTGAGCTATCGAGTCCTACATATGAAAGATATGCCACTGAGTAATTAAATACACAAAGGATACAAAACTATCACAACGTTTTATTTTCCTAGTGTCTAATCTTGTTATTCTAGAAAAGTAACTTTTGCTAGTAAAACGATTTTTAGATAAGAAGATTTCTATTTATTTTTAAAGTTTGACTTCATTTAATCTAAAAATTATTTTATTGATAAATTTTTAAATTTTGTGTCTTCTCACACATAATCGAAATTTGCATATTTGGAAAAATGTCACTTATGCATTACATTGGAATGTGATATTTAAAAAAAAAGATTAACCTGCCAAGTTATACTCCAATCGTCGATACAATCTTAACCAAATAGACAAAAAGGTTCATAGACAGTACACAAAACAAGAAATGTCAGTTCCACAGTCAGTTCTCATTTGCGTGCCGAACATTTTACCACATTTTGACATTGATGTTGATATTTGACAATTCCTCTAGATTTAATGTATTTTGTTTGAAATAAATTGTTTTATTAAAGTGCAGCTTATTTATATCGCAAAGTACAAATATTAAATAACATAAATAAATTGTCAAAACAATGATATTAGTGTATAATCTCATATGTTAACGATAAAATTCGCTCATGGTGACACGGTTTTGTTATTGCAAGTACTTGACAATTGAATTAGTGGTTAATTGTTTGACATTGTACAATACATTATTTGTAATTAATTGGATGATTTCCAAAATATAATTATTAATAAATCTAAACAGTTATTGCGACATTAAAATATTATAATCGTCACAATCGTACACATCAAATTCCAAAGGTAAGGATTTTTTTATAACAAATATCCGATAATTCATGTTTTTCAAAGGTCAACTACATATACACTTACGTATAAAATAAATACATCGTACACATGCAAATGTGTGTAAACTTGGATTTTTACATTGTTTTTAAGTAATGGGTATTTTTTTATTTAAATATTTGATTGGTAATTTCTATAACTTGTTATATTTTCATTTATGATAATACATATTTTAATGGTGATATTGTGGAATTTCTATTAAAATTCACCATAATTTTAAAGTTTGGCATGCTTTATAATCAAATTACAAATTTTTATCAGATGTTTTTTAATGGAAAATTTCATTTCTGTTAGTGAGTTCAAATATTTTATAGTTAATAAATGAAATTACATACATACCATCACACCAGGCCCCTTTTGGTGGATATGTATAACATTGTAAATTGCAATAATGCCACAACATAGGAAAATATTTCCCAATTTTATCTTACGTATAATAAAGTTCTTATACTGGAATTTTTAGGTTCAATTCTCAATACCACTATTTAAAGTTTCCAATTTAGCTTTAGATTACATGGACAAAAATATCGATTCCTTTCTGTGTGCAGAAGTACTGCAAACGCATAATCCCAAATGGGCAGGTTATATACATTCTTCTGTCCTAAACCTGAAAGCTCAATTAATGGGATCAGACAATGTTGGAATAAAAGTAACCAAATTCAAAACACAAGATATCAGGTCTGTATGAAATATGAAACCGGATTTTTTTATAGAAAATACACATTTATTGTATGAAAATGGTAAAAAATATTTTATTCAAAGTATTGCCCATTGCTAGCTACACATTTTCCCCATCTCTCTGGCAATTTGTGAATGGCACGCCAAAAAAACTGTTGCTCTTTTGAGGCAAACCAATCATCGAACCATTTTCGTAAGATATGAAGCGATGCTCAGCAAGTGCATGTCCCATCGATGCAAATAAGCAGTAATCGGATGGAGCCAAGTCTGGTGAGTAAGCCGCATGCGAAAGTATTTGCCAACTAAACGCCTCAATTGTTTCCTTGACTGGTTTTGCTGTGTGCGATGGTGCATTATCATGAAGCAAAATCACTTTGTGTTGCTTCTTTTGATATTCTGGTCGTTTTTCACACAATGCTTGGTTCTAATCCATCATTTGTTGTCGGTAGCGTTCAGTATTAACGGTTTCTCCAGGTTTTAGCAGCTCATAATAGATAACACCCTTCTGATCCCACCAAACACAAAGCATTGTCTTCCGTCCATAGCGATTTGGCCTTACAGTCGATGCCGCCGGTTTGCTTGGAGTTACCCATGATCTTTTACGCTTAGGATTCTCGAAATATATCCATTTTTCATCGCCAGTCACAATTCGATGGAGAAATGATTTTCTTTTGTACCTGGCGAGCAGCATTTCGCAAATGGTTTTTCAGTTTTCCTGCTGTCTTTAATTCAGTTCATGTGGAACCCATTTTCCCACCTTCTGGATCTTTCCCATGACTTTTAAACGTATGGAGACGGCTTCTCGTGTCACATTTAATTGATCCGCGAGTTGTTGTTGTATTTGAGCATCATCCTCATCCAACAATGCTTGCAATTCGGTGTCTTCTAACTTTCTCGCTGGTCTTCCACGTTCTTCAAAATCGCCACTTTTGAATTTTTTAAACCACTCACAGCACTGTGATTTATCAAGAGCATGCTCACCGTAAGCTTCAACAAGCATTCGATGCGATTCTGCAGCAGTTTTCTTCAAATGGTAACAGAAAATCAATGCTGTCCGCAAATCATAGTTTTCAGGCACAAAAACAGACATGTTCAACGCTATGAAAACATATATAGTTGTATTAAACTTGTATTGTTGTGAGTTAAAGGTCTTTGACAAATGTAAACACAAGAAAAAGGCGCCATGACGCGGTTTGACAGTCACTACATTGACAACTAGAGCCATCTATGAGCAAATTCCAGTTTCATATTTACAGACCTGGTAGATTTCAAAGAAAATATGGGAAATATGTATATGTCTTCAGTGAGATGCAGGCAAAAGCCTAGTTTACTGGGGGGGGCATGACAAATGAAAGGCAACAAACCCAGATCCATTAAAATTGTGTGTTCAAATTAAATTACCTGTTTTTTTTTTCGCCAATTGTGTTTATTTCTTGTCATGTATAAATAAAATAAAATTTAAAAAAATATATATAAGAGTTAGGGACCAAGAATATTTTGAGATAAATAATACTTCTTTAGTTTTTTCTTAAACATTGATAAAGATTGACGACCTCCGTGGCCTGGTGGTAAGACACTTGTCTGCCGATCCAGAGGTTGCGGGTTCGATCCCCGCTGGAACCCAGATTTTTTTAAATAGGATTCCAGTCTGGTTAACACTTAGAGCCTATAAAAACATCTTTCTGGTTGGTTGGAAGAGATTGCCACATAGCAATAAACTCGCCAGTTAAAAAAAAAGGATGAAGCACATCTAATTGAGCCTAAAAGATTGTTTCTAAGTACAGCCGAGTGATTCACAATCTCTAGAATGATGTATGATGCGTTGTAATATAAAGGACTTGCGATCATTAGATCGGAGAAACAGTCCACAGTGCTCGGAGGGAAAATTGAGTTTTTCACACAGATACTAAGGACAGCTTGGATTGTTCAACACTCCAAACAGTTAGATAGAATGTGGAGATTTCTTCGCTGTCTTATTTTAAGCAATTGGAGTATACCATGGCATTTAGAAATATGGTCATATTTTTTAAGTAAAAAATAAACTAGACAAGCATTTTGAAGTTTATCTAGTCTATCCAGCAACCCCTCATTAGCATTGAGTTAGCAAATATTTCCCTAGTCAATTAAAGGCAAAATCTGTCTATGTTCTTCGACATGTATACATATCAATTTGGATATATTGAGGAGTAACATAAGAATGGAAAGGTTAGGAAATCATATTAAGATTTAATTTTCTTTTTGTTTTGTTGCCAGAGCTTAAAGAAAATGTATTGATATTTAAGTTTTAATTTACAAAATCTGTCTGCTATTCAAAAATACCTAAAAAACCCACAAGCTACATATCAATGTTTTTTTATTCTCGTTTCTAAGGTATAAATTCCAAGATAAATAGAACCAGACTATTTACTTTCTCACCAGTTATTAAATGGTTTTAAACTTTTGGTAAGGTTTAGCTCACTGGATATTGAATATTACAAAATTTGGTATAAAATGCCTATTTTGAATCTCATATTGAAGGTGAAGAATATATAGAAAATTACCAGTGGTATCTATATTCTATATAACTTATTCTTTTATTTATAGAATGCCATATTCTTCTCTCGGTCCGCTGGTTGGTGCAATAGATGAAGGTACTTCAAGTGCAAGATTTATTATATTCAAATGTGGATCATCAGAAGTGGTTACTTTCCATCAGATTGAACTCGACCAACAAAAACCTCAAGAAGGATGGGTGGAACAAGACCCAATGAAAATTCTGGCTGTAGTCAAAATATGTATCGAGGAAGCCGTTAAGAAATTAGAAGTTTTGGGTGGAAAACCTGAGGTAAATATAATTATTCACAATATTCTTTATAATTTTTAGATTGCTAAATAAAATCAAAATTGATTTTTATATCTGAACTTCTTATTTTTATCTGATTATTCAATCTAGTCTATGATTAAGTTTATTCAATGGATAAAAAACTATGAGTGGTTTTATCCTGAAGAAGCTTCATATGATTTGATAAGATTATAAAACAGTCTTCTTCTTCTTAAATAACGGCCGTGAACTCCTATATATGAAGGAGTATTCGCCAGTGTCAAGTGATGCCCAATTTATAGGATCTCATTAGTTCTATTCACATGGGCGACATCGATGCACAGCCTTTCTATATTGATATTTATTCTGTAAATATTGTTGGGTATATTGTATTGTTCCAGAATTTTTCCTGTGCATTTTCAAAATTCATATGATAATAAATTGTAAGAATAATTGCATCATGTTTAACAAGCTTATAATAATTGAGTTTTCATTGAGTGAGATCAGCACTCAATTAATTCTTAACGTTAGTATTAATGGATGTTAAATTTAGGAAAAATTATAAACATGTCTAGTTTTTCAAATTATTTTCCTGTTTAATACATATATACATACCATCGCACCGTTTTCCTGCTGGGGTAGGCAGAGAAGACAGAATGCCGGATTTTCCTTTCGACAAACATAGTTTACCTTTTCCACATCCATACACCTCATACAGTTCCTACAATTTCTCTTACTTTTTACATATCTTTTATTCAAAATATCATTCACTTGATGCAATCATACTTTCCTTGGTATTCTACCACGCCTTCCACTCACATTTGTACTGTATATTTTATTGTTTCAAATGAAGTTATATAATTAGACTTTTTTTTTCAGGATATTGTGTCGATAGGAATAACAAATCAAAGAGAAACTACTGTTGTCTGGGATAAAAATACAGGAAAACCTTTGTATAATGCAATTCTATGGCTGGATACAAGAACGACATCAACAATTGATAAACTAATGAAAAAAGTTCCTCACAATTCTGATGAAAATTACCTCAAAGTAAGATGTATGGATTGAAATTCATTTCACATAAGACATATCATCTTTGTAAGTGCAATACCGTGAATGAACCGTTTGTAAAATCTCACAATATACGAGGGTAGTCCCAAAAGTACCCGACCTAACAAAGAAAACACAAAAAATTTGGGAAAAAATATTTTTATTTCTCAACATAGTCTTGTTTCAGCTCGACACACTTTTCCCAGCGATGTTCAATAGCTTCGATACCCTGTTTATAGTGAGAACCATCGAGCGCCTCAAAATAGCCATCAACCGCAGATTTCCCTCTTCATTGTTGGCAAATCTTTTACCACCGAGCCATTTTTTCAAGTTTGGAAAAAGAAAATAATCCGAGAGTGCTAAATCTGGCGAATAGGGTGCGGAGGAAGCAATTCGAACTTTAATTAATTGCTTTTGGCCACCGCGATAACGGATGTGTGAACTGGTGCATTGTCTTGATGAAACAACACTTTCTTTTTCGCCAAATGATTTCATCACTCAAATTTCTTGATTTCATCACTCAAACGCTGCAATAAGTTCGCATAATACTCGCCGTTGATTGTTTTTCCTTTTTGAAGATAATCAATGAAAATTATCCCACGCGCATCCCAAAAAACTGACGCCATGACCTTGCTTGCAGATGGAACTGTCTTCGCCTTTTTTGGAGCCGATTCTCCCCTTTCAGTCCATTGTTTTGACTGTTCCTTCGTCTCAGGTGTGAAGTGATGGACCCATGTTTCATCCATGGTTATGAATCGACGCAAAAACTTGGCTTTATTGCTGTGAAACATCGCCAAACACTCGATTGAAACATCCTCACGACGCTGTTTTTGTTCCATTGTGAGCAAACGCGGCACCCATCTTGTGCACAGCTTTATCATGTCCAAATTTTCAGTCAATATGCGATGTACAGCACTTTTTGAAAGGCCTACCATGTCTGCTAGCTCGCGCACTTTCAATCGACGGTCATCCAATACCATTTTGTAGATTTTCTTTACCATTTCTGGCGTGGTCACTTCATTTGGTTGACCACTGCGATGTTCGTCTTGGCAGCTCGTATGGCCTCGTTTAAACTCTGCCACCCAATATTTTACTGTTGTAAACGGAGGAGCGGACTCCCCCAGAGTAGAATCTAGCTCGGCTTTGATATTGGTTGGACTTAGACCTTTCAAATGAAAGTATTGTATCACATAACGATGACCAATTTTTTCTATGTTTACAAATTCACAAATACTAAACAACGTAGCGTCTTAAAACTTGAAACTTAAGCTTTATAAGTTTAGTACTTTCTACCATAGTAATTTTTTAAAGCAATAACCACCATCTATACGTCAGGTCGGGTACTTCTGGGACCACCCTCGTACATGCGGTTATTCTGACAGATACAGTGGTGATGAATCATTCTTTGTACCCAATAATGACAATTACATGGTCTTTTCTACAATTCGAACACACCAATTGTATTTTGTAATGCACAACAAAAATTTGTTAAAAAATTATTTCCATCTTTTGCAATATTGCCTTTACAAAGGCGGTTATACTATTGAAATAAAATAAAATTATAAAATAGACAACCTCCGTGGTCTAGTAGATAAGACGCTTGACTTTCACCTGGTGGTTTCAGGTTCAATTACCAATATACCTGAAACAAAAAAATGTGTTAGTAATACTACATAATAGTTCTAGTAACTAATTTTAACTGAGAAAAGGTCGGCGTGTGAAAAACAGAAGAGCACGTATGATGAGATGTATAGATATGGATGAGGTGAGAACTATGTGCATGGATAGAAAGTTGTGAAGATTTGTCCCTACCCTAAAAGTTATAAGTACTCTCGAGAAAAAGCTATAATTTTAATTGAAATGTCATTTATTATCTTTCTTTTACTCTTTAACCCTTCCCTTACGGTGTTAAAATTGAAACGCGTGCTCCGGTGTTGGGTAGTGAGTACGCGATCAAAAATTTGCGATTTTAAATCGGAAAAATAAGAACATTCATAGATAATCCCCTTAATTAATTATAATTGAAGTTAAAAATTATAATAATTGAGATTTATTTGCTGAAAACATTAAAAAACCATCTGGCAACGCTCACGGAACGGGCGTACGTCTAACCTATTTGCAAGCCTAGAAGCTACTGTGGCGCGGAACGTCAGTCGCATACCCCGGCGCTTACGCTTATGCTTGCGATGTTGAGACAATTCAGCTCCTCGCAATTCAGTGGAGTATGCAAGAGTGAGATGTGAATATAGTGTCGCGCTTCCCGCATACTATTCACCTATCGTCAAGACACAAGGTCGAGGCACTCACAGCGTTTAAATGTGAATTTGTTTCCGATATCTTCACAAAATACACACGATGTAGTCGATAAATTCTGATTATTATTAATATTATTTTTTAAATCAATGCGTAAATATATTATGGAGGAATACCTAAAATCTTAACCTTGTATTTATTATATTTATAGAGATATTGATGGTTATTAGAAGCAATGTGTAGAAGATACCCAACACAGGGAAGGAAAGGTTAAAACTCGTTATGCAAAAATATTTATAACATACAACTTTTTTTTGTGAATTTGAAATGTCCAAAAAGCATACTTTTACATCCCATTTGGTTTTGTGGCAGTTTCACATTTGAAGAAGAAAAACAAGGCCTAAATTAGATATTAAGTGGTGTTTCTACTTGAACAATATAGTGTTATATGTCAGGGAATATTTTTTTCACTGTTATATAGTCTGTGTGATGTGAAGAATGTGTATATTAAGTGGTGTTTCTACTCAAATAATATAGTGTTATATGCCGGGGAATATTTTTCTCACTGTTATGTAGTCTGTGTGATGTGAATAATGTATATGTAGATGTGTTTTATGCCTATACTCCTGTCAACGAGTACCTAGTATCCTATCCGCTAAGAGATTCCGCTTTTATCTTGCACCGTAACTAATGTTGAAAAGATGACTGTTGAAGTTTGCATTCAAAGTGTGATATTATGCATAAAATGATATGTTTGGTGAATTATTATTATTATGTAAACACAGTTATGATTACAACAAATAAATTTACTTTGTACAATATTTAACTATTTAATATAATATTCAAGTATTTTTGTCTCTAATGATAAATTATTTTTAATGTTTTGTTTAATGGTCACTTTTAAATATAATATTAATTTTTCAGCCCATCTGTGGTCTACGTATTGCTACATACTTTAGTGCTGTCAAACTCAACTGGCTCATTGACAATGTGACAGATGTTAGAAAGGCCGTTGAAGAAGGAAGATGTCTCTTTGGGAACATTGATTCTTGGCTCTTGTGGAATTTGACTGGTAAAATAATTTTATTAATACAATAAGACCATCAATTATATTATGTTTTATTGTTTTTTTTTGTTGCATATTATATGATTTCGTAAACATATTGTAAAAGAGACATTCATTCCAACAAGAGATAATGATGTTGACCAACAAATTAATCTACTTCTATTCTTATGATTACAATTGTTATTTGTTAGTAATATATTGTTTAGTCATCAAAGTCAATCTAATGATGTCAATAATCATAACAAATTCAATAATCTACAGGTGCGTCCATTTCATTATAGTAATTCATCTTAAGAAGTCTTTTTTTCAATATTATTAGCCTTCTGATACACTAGAAGAAGTATATTTCGTGACACCATCTACTCTGAAACCAGTCAAGATAACCTGGGCACATTTGCTCAATTAGCCTATACAAGGGGGTTTGAGATCACACCTTCAGAAGACATCTTTGCATACACTTTATGAAAACAACAGATTGAGACATTAATTTTTGTCTCCTTTGTAAATCGAACCCGAAACTTACGGCTAGAATAGAACATTTGGAAACAAACTTTAAATTGTAGATGCAGTAAGAGCTGTGGGTGGATCAAATATAAACGAGATTTGTTTTAGAGCGCGCGGCCACTTCAAGGAGTGTTGGGTGAGGAGAGCGGTAGGCCGGCCTCGGCAGATTCCGTTATTAGTATGGCACACGATGTCTGAAAAAGAGGTGCACCCGTCGATTGCGCGATGCATAATTATCAAGTTTCTCGCTCGTGAGAACGTAAAACCTGCCGAAATTCTGCGGAGACTGATGGCACAGTTCAGGGAACAAACACTGTCAAATCCCCGTGTGTTTGCTTGGCATAAGAAGTTCGTGAAAGGCCGTGAAGGGGTCGAAAATGAGAGGCATGATCGTCGCCCACGGACAAGCATTACCGAACAAAACATTAACGCCATTCGTGATCTTCTGGAAGGCAACTGACATTTGACGGTTTCCGAAATTTGTTCTGAGATAGGAATAAGTTATGGGAGCACTCAATCCATAATCACAAAGGACCTAGGATTCCGTAAAGTATGTGCTCAATGGGTCCCATGTCTTTTGACTGCAGAATAAAAGTTGGCACGTCCGTGAGCGGCTTTTGACGCGGTTTGCACAAGAAGGGAACGCATTTTTGAGTCACATCGTTACCTGCGATGAAACTTGGGTACACCACTGAATGCCCGAGTCAAAACAAGCAATCATGGAGTGGAGAAAGAAGGATGATGCAGCCCCTGTGAAAGCCAAGAATCGGCTGTCAGCTGGTAAGGTGCTTGCAACCGTTTTTTGGAACCGGTACGGCATTTTGCACATAGATTTTTTATATGATCATCACACCATCAATACAGCGTACTACTGCAAGCTTTTGAGTGAAGTTAAACTTGCTTATCGGTGCAAAAGACGTGACCAACCTATATGCAAAGTGATTCTTCTCCAAATGACAATGCAAGACCCCATACTGCAGCTGTAACATGCGAACAATTGGAGGAAATGAGTTGGACACGACTGGAACACTCTCCCTATAGCCCTGATCTGTCGCCCTACGACTTTCATCTCTTTGGGCAACTGAAAAAAGCTCTGGGAGGCTAACGATTCAACGACGACGATGGAGTAGAGGGGTTTGTGCGCAATGTGCTGCTGACACAACTCACTTCTTTTTACGATGACGGGATAAAAAAACTACTAATCCGCTAAGAAAAAAGCATTTCTAAAGCAAGAGATAAGATTATGTAGAAAAATTATGTGTACTTGGTCTTTTTCTTTCTGCAAATAAAAAAATTAAAACAAAAAAGTCTCCTTTATATTTGATCCACCCTCGTACCTTCAAAATTTGTCTGTTTTTTTTTTTTAGTAGAAATGATTGATTTTTTGTTTTGAAGGTTAATTGGAGCTATTTTCGCACATTGTGCTATTGTGAATCGCTCCATATTAAATTTCTTACTTTAGACTTGTAATATAAAAAAATCATAAATAACAATTAGTTTTTAAAATAACTTGGGGTTTTCATAAGCTTTTTAGCCACATTTCAGGTTTTTGCTTTCTTTTCTTTGATTTGACATACTTCAGATGTTTGTTCCATGCCTTCTAACTAAAGGATATGTCCAGAAGTAGAAGCAGAATCTTTATTGACTTAATTGAATTTTTAGGAAGAATATATTCATAAAAAAGTGGAAATGAAACGTGTTGACTTCTATTTTCTTTTGTAAGATTTCCCAATTCTATGTTGTTTCATAAAGATTGCTCAATTATTAATCAATATTATCTATGTTACAAAAAATGGTATGTTATTTTATGTGTCATAAATGATTGCAAATGCCACATCTTCTTTATTAAGTGTCTTCTTATATCAGAGGGTGGCCACCATCATAGCAATCCATATCCTGTTCATTACATCCCATAACAACTCAGTAGAACTGCACCCAAACTATACCCGCAAGTTCTCAAGCCAAAAGATGTTGCATTCTGCCTTGTTTGCCATTTATTTTTTTCTTATATCAGCTGTGTTATGATATATCTTGTGCCTCTCATTATGTGACCAAAGTACTGCAATTTGTGAACCTTCACAGTTTCAAGCTGTTCTCGGTCTTGGAAAACACAGCTACCACAGTTAAATTAATTATTATACCAATGTTTTTTAAACTGAAACAATCATAAAATCATTGTTAAATCGATAAATACAGTTCTAAATTATTTAGATAAACAATAATAAAAATGATCATTTACTTACCTTGTTCATGTTTATTTACTTCATTCTCTCTCAACTCTGGAACTATTTTCCACAACTCATGATGTAAACCTTTCAGTAAGATGAACAGGTTCTGACAATAGTTTAAGAATAATAATTAGGATTTGAAAATATGAACATACGAGTAATTACAAGTTGCAACAACTAGATAACTTAAAATATCGCTTGTATTATATTTAGCATCGCTACAACTAGTTCTAATATCTATTCATATTCTCAAGTTATCTATTTTTCACATTGAAAAAACAAATCATAATATTGAATTATGAGAAAACCAGTTTCTGCATTACATAGAGGATTATTAGTGAAAAATTATCATATGAAAATTCGAATGTACCTAGTTGTAGTATTGAGGTGACATTTTAATATTTTTATTAACACACAAAATTTCAATTGTAGGAAAACATATCACCGATGTTACAAATGCATCAAGAACTATGCTGATGGATATTGCATCATTGAAATGGAACAAATTATTATTAGATTTTTTTGAAATTCCTCCTTCAGTGCTTCCAGAAATTAGGTCTAGTTCTGAGGTATATGTTTCTGTTGTACATACTATAATAAAATCATAAATCCAACTTAAGATTAAACTTCATTAAAGGAATAACTCTCCTATACATCATATATTAAATTAATGAAATCAATTTATTTTTTCAATGTTTTCACATTTTAAGGAAATTATATTAGGTGTACAAATAAGTTTCCGCCGTTTTTTATAAAAAAATGGGCATTTATTGTGAAAGAACGGAACCTCATGTTTTATTCCAAGTAGTACCCATCGCTTGCCACTACTTTTCCCCATCTTTCTGTCAGCATACGGATACCGCGTCAGTCATCATCATCATCTTTTGAGGCTATCCACGAATCGACTCAATTTTTGGTATCTTCATATGATGTGAAGTGCTGCTCAGACAGGCCATGATCAAAACAAGTGGTAATCAGAAGGAGCAATGTCTGGTGAATACAGCGGGTGGGGTAAAACTTCTCAATTGAGTGTTTCCAAATAGGTTTTGACCGGTGCCGCAACATGTGGACTAGCATTATCATGCAGGAGAATAATTTTGTCGTGTCTGGCGTAGTAGTGGGCGCGCTTTTCCTCGAGTGCTCGACTCAATCTCATCAATTATGTTCGGTAGACAGCCCCAGCAATGGTTTCATTCGGTTTGAGCAACTCGTAATACACGACACCAAGCTGATCCCACCAAATACACAACAAGAGTTTTTTTCCATGAATATTTGGCTTAGCCGTAGATGTTGAAGCATGACCAGGGGATCCCCATGATTTCTTCCTTTTTGGATTATCATAATGGATGCATTTTTCATCACCAGTGACTATATGGTGCAGAAAACCCTTTCGTTTATGCCTGGCAAGCAGCATTTCACATGTGGAAAATTGGCATTCAAAGTTTCTCCGTGTCAGTTCATATGAATCCCAATTTCTTTGTTTTTGAATCATTCCCAATGATTTCAACCCATGTGAAATTGCTTGTTGAGTCACTCCTAATGTAAGTGCAAGTTCTTCTTGCGTTTGGCACGAATCTTGATCCAATAATACTTCCAATTCCGCGTCTTCGTACACTTTCGGCCTTCCGCTACGTTCTTTGTCTTCGATGTCAAATTCACCGTTCTTAAACTTTTGAAACCACTCACGACAACTTCTCTCACTTAAGGCAGCCTCACCATATGCTTCTACAAGCAATCGATGCGCCTCAGCTGCAGATTTATTCAAATTGAAGAAGTAAATCAAAAGTTCCCGCAAATGACGCTTATTCGGCTCAAAACTTGACATTTTCGAACACAAAAAAATATGTTATACTGATAAAAATTCACTAATATTTCAAGGTCATGTTGTTGACAGACGTCCAACCTTACGATAATGACATTTTACATCTGACAATTTTAACCATAACTTACTGGTGGCGCCAACTTTTGTCAAACAGCGGTGACTTATTTGTACACCCAATAATTTTTGTGGTATTTTGAAAACATATCACACCTTCAATGTAAAACATTCATAAGTTTCGAAATATTCAGAAAGTTACCGAATTAAAAACAAATATCCTTTAATTTATTCTTACTGTGTAGAACTCAATTTTAAATATTTAAACAAAATTAATTGAAAACCCCGATTTAAATGTGTTTTGGTTTAGAACTGTGATGTTATGTGGGAAATTACTCTTCTAATGTATTATATTGAGGATATTAAAAGAATAATAGTAGAACTAAGTTCTAAATATTTAAATCAAAATGATATTGAAAATACTGTTTTAAATACCACTTAAATATGCTTGAAGTAACAAATATGATGTTCCTTGGAAAATTCCCCTTTCAATTTATTATTGAGGCACTTGTATTAAAGTCATTTGATTAACAAAATGCTTGATACAAAGTGTGTAAATTAATATATTGTGTAATAATAATAATTTTGTTTATGAACATAAAAATTAAAGCAATACAAATATATATATATATATATATACAATAATATAAGTTTCACACAATTCACAACAGACAATCCTAACCAGATGCCATCACAAGGTCTGGACTTATTTTGTATGATCCCGATCAGACATCACCCTAGTGTAAAAAGAAGAAATCCGACCGGGGGTATCACAGATATTTTTCAGTTAATACCTGTGTGTTATAACATTTCATTAAATTATAAACATTGTAATTAGTTTTCTGAAACACTGTTTATTCCACTTTTTTTAAGGGTGTAACCCTACCGATTTCAAGGCTTTCACCTCATTATTAGGGGAGCACAAACAAGGAGTCTTGTTTGGGCTCCCCTGATGATGAGGTGAAAGCCTTAAAACTGTTAGGGTTATACCGTTACAAAAAGTGGAATAAACAGTGTTTGATAAAACAAATTACAATGTCTTTAAACCTCCACAATGTTAATGCCTTAACTATAAATAATATATAAATTATAAACACTTCGACATAAAACAATCATATCTGCTACTGCTCCCTCGTATTTTGAAAATTCAAACTTCCCAGAGAATATACGCTAAACTTTCTAATTTCTCACTACTTCTTTTTTGTTTGTATGGCCTGACTCGGGAACTAGCTCCTGACTGATTGGACACTTTCAAAGAAGCGCTTAAGAAGAATTTTTGGCTAGAATAATTGGAAATATTTGCCCATTTTTATTTATGTATTATACTTTCTTCCATCACAATGTTCTTGTCTTCCGAGGTTTAGTTTCGAATGACTTATTTTTGTATTTAATTTTAAGATTTTTGTCATTTACCCATTAACCACTCATAATTCAAATTATTTCAAACTAACAGAACTCTTGTTAATAGTAAGAAGTTCAACCCACCAATTCTATTCAAGATAAGATAAGAATGCAATAAATAAATAAATAATCTTTTTAATAAAGGTATTTATTTATTCCTTTCTCAGGTATACGGGCATATGCTTGATGGTTCCTTAAAAGGAATTCCTGTTGCTGGATGCTTAGGTGACCAACAAGCAGCTTTGTTAGGACAGCAATGTATGAGACCAGGTGATGCTAAGGCCACCTATGGAACTGGTTGCTTTATTTTGTATAATATTGGAAGCAATCGTTTGCTAAACTGTGATGGATTAATCACAACAGTTGCATATCAATTGGGACCAGATTCAGCACCTTGTTACGCTTTAGAGGGATCAGTAAGTATTAAATTTTTGCCTAGAACTTTGCATCATTACAAAGATGCAAATCTATAGGACCTGTGCCCTTGCCTACTCCCATTTATAGGCACTTCACGTGAATGTAAATGAAGTAAAGGAATGTAAAGGACTACGCTAAGAATCATATTGAAAATATGGTATTTCTATGAATAATTGTGGTGAAGTCAATATAATTTGTTGTAGAATTTTCAAGGTCAGCCTAAAAAGGAATTGCCAAAAGGGTAGAGATCTGTGTTGGTCATGCTAATATCTCGATCCAAAAAGAGAAAAAAAGAATAATAATGAAAATTGATTATAGACCGGTATCCAATACTATGTTGCGTGTTTTTTTTCTTAGTTATGATCTCAATGCTGTGAAATGTGACCCACACTGAGATTACTGTAAATTGCGCACATTCTTCTCCAGTCCTCTTGGCATTCCTATTATCTCCAAATCTTGTGGATGCATTAATTGCGTTTCGCTGTTTCAATTTTTAATTGTATTTCGCTGTTTCGATCATGATTATTAATATTGAGTCTCATTAAGTCGCTTTCGTCTCCAACCTAGTGAAACAATACTGACATTTAATTTAAGGACTTGGCAAAAAATATAGTATTGTCTGCATAATGTAGGTTTGATATGTGGTGGATCCCCGATATGCACTCCTTCCGAGTCCTCCAATATTTTCCTCAATATATAATTACCATATAGGTTAATCAGTGTGAGAGAAAAGACACATTCTTGGCAAACACCTTTTTGCATTTGAAACTGGTCCTATTTTATGTCATTCACTAAAGATAAAAGGTGCATTGGTACATCCATCTCTTCAAGTGCCTTCCATAATGTGTTCCATTTTATGCATTCAAAGGCTTGTTTTACTTGTTATAAAGGGTAAATCTCAAAAATTTGTAAATTATGACTGTATTTGATGTATCAAAATGATGTTAACCTTATAATTAAATTTCTCATATACCCATTTGGTTGTTATAAATATTTTTTAGGTTGCTGTCGCTGGATTAGCTCTGGAATGGCTCAGACAAAATTTAGAAATATTGGATGACGTTGCAAATACGCAAGCGATAGTTGAAAAAGCACCTTCAGCCGGTTCTGTGGTATTTGTACCAGCATTTAGTGGATTGTTTGCTCCCTATTGGCAAAGTGATGCCAGAGGGTAAGAAACACATTTTTTTTAATAAAAGGATTGCAACAAGTATTCAAGTTGAAAACCAATTATAGTTTCATTAAAGCCACCAGGTCTCTGAAACAACCACTTGCTAATGCTAGGAGGAATGATTAGAGAGGAAATTAAGCCTCAAACGGTGGATTTTGCCTGTAGAGAAATGACCACCTGTCTCCGAACTGCC
This sequence comes from Odontocerum albicorne, assembly GCA_949825065.1. Classification (NCBI taxonomy): domain Eukaryota; kingdom Metazoa; phylum Arthropoda; class Insecta; order Trichoptera; family Odontoceridae; genus Odontocerum; species Odontocerum albicorne. The sequence continues at coordinate 15,411,231 of OX463843.1, forward strand.
CTGGAGGACCTGGAAATCTCTTATCTGGTTCACAACAGTAATTGGGAGAATCAAGGATTAGATGTCAAAATGGGGAATGTTGCGTAATAGATTGACTCATTCTCATGAGTTCATGGGTCACTTGCTGCAGTGATCAAGGAGCCTGATAATTTGTATCAAGGAGGATTTGATTCATAGAACACCCAGTGCTGTCCAGTTGGCAGAATTCTGGGCAAAAATATTTTAATGCCTTTGACACGATAAGAAAAAGAATCATGCATTCAAATTTTAGCTCTGCGATTTTAACAAAAAATGGTGGCTTGCGTTTTTGTTAAAAAACTATGTAATTTATTTTTCTGCAATATATGTACATATTTTTATGGTATATGATTGAAGTAATTTTATATTAAAAAATAAGAAAAATATCTTGCAACTGACCCACGAAGTACTCATAAACTAACTGACAAACTTGATCAATCCTTTGCTATAAAAATACTTATGTTGAGTTTTTTTCTGACTTATTGAATAAATACGAGGCATATCCAGAAACTAAGTGTACTGAATTTTTGTAGGTTACAATTTTTTTTATTTAAACAAAAAAATTATGTGGTTACCGTAGTACATATGTAAGCTCTTTTCTGACATAGTCGCCATTCCTCTCAATGCAGGTGGTGAAGCGGGGTATCAACTTTTTGATGCCTTCCTTGAAGTAGTTTCCCGCCAACCCCTCCGTCCACTTCTCCACCTCCTCATTTACCTCCTCGTCGGTTGAAAACCTTTTTCCACCCATGTGCAGCTTCAGGGAGGTAAAGAGATAGTAATCTGAAGGTGCTAGGTCAGGGGAATGCGCGGGATGGTTCAGGACATCCCATTTAAACGAGGCGAGCAGCTCCTTCGTGGCGTTGGCCGTGTGTGGTCTTGCATTGTCGTGCAGCAGGCATACTCCCTTTGTCAGCATGCCTCTCCTCTTGTTCTGAATCGCCCTCCACAATTTTTTTAGGGTCTCACAGTATCTTGCAGAGTTGATGGTCTCCCCTTGAGGCATATATTCAATTAAAATTATGCCTTGACAGTCCCAAAACACGGATGCCATGATTTTCTTGGCTGAAATTGGGGATTTGAACTTTTTGGCGGAGGGTGAAGAGGTGTGATGCCACTGTTGAGACTGCCTTTTGGTTTCAGGCGTGTAGTGTGCAACCCAAGTTTCATCTCCAGTAACGATGGAGCGGAGAAATTCATCTCCATGGAGTTTGCAGCGCCTGAAAAACTCTTGCCCGGCCTCCACTTGATTCAACTTGGCGGGAGATGGGATTGACATTTTTCACGAAACGTGTTGTCGCGTCGACACTTCTCAACGTACTGACCTAGAACCGGTCTCGTTGCGGAGGGGAAAGGTCAGGCTAGACGGAAGTGTAGCCAACATGTCGAAAATAAAATCCATCCGGTCGTGAGAGCCTCAGTACACTTACTTTCTGGATACGCCTCGTATATCTTTGAGAATTGATTAGTATTGAGTCTTTGTTATTTTGTTTTTGCAACTGCGTAAATCTAAGATTTATGCTATAAAAATCATAGATTGAAAACATCTTTAACTTACAGAGTAATAAGCGGAATTTCAGAAGATACAGAAGCCCACCATATTATCAAAGCTGCTCTTGAGGCAATCTGCTTCCAGGTTAAGGACGTGATGGATGTAATGAGCAATGAATGTGGTTGCAATGTCCATAGTTTGAAGGTAACCTTGGAATACATTTTGTTATTGTTAGTGAAAAATTTATCAGTCACATTGCTCTAGTGACTTATTTTAGTGTTTATTAAAAATTGTATCTTTTTATCACAGTTTTAGTAATGTAATATTTTTGATTAATTATTCAGTTTTTACATAAGCAAACTTGAAACCCATTAAACTTTGTACAATTTCCTACCACATGTGTCAAGAAATAAGATTTTTTTATGGTTTATAAACGGTAATAAGCAAACACTCTACATTAAGTGTTTCAAATGTATACCTACAGTCTATCTGTGGGTTGTGGCTTCAATTCTTGTTGTACCCAACTTTTTTTTTAAAAAGATTTGTCTGGTTTTTTTTCAAGTCTGGTTAAATCGAAGAGATTGCCACATAGCAATAAATGCTATAGGTTTTACTGTGTATAACGAAAGTATAATACAATACATACTATCAAGCCACATCTCTTTTGGGATATGCTGAGAGAACAGATCTCCACACCTTTTTATCCACAACTCCTGCTTCGTCCACATATATATCAGGTTGTACACCTGCCGCTGCCGTTTGACCAAAGTTGGCGCCACCAGTAAGTTATGGTTAAAATTATCAGATGTAAAACGCCATTGTCGTAAGGTTGGACATGTGTCAACAACATAACATTGAAATAATAGTGAATTTTTATCAGTATTTATTATTATTAATATTCTTTTGTGTGCGAAAATGTCAAATTTTGAGCCAAATAAGCGTCATTTGCGGGAACTTTTGATTTACTTCTTCAATTTGAAGAAATCTGCAGCTGAGGCTCATCGATTGCTTGTAAAAGCATATGGTGAGGCTGCCTTAAGTGAGAGAAGTTGTCGTGAGTGGTTTCAAAAGTTTAAGAACGGTGAATTTGACATCGAAGACAAAGAACGTAGCGGAAGGTCGAAAGTATAGGAAGACGCGAAATTGGAAGTATTATTGGATCAAGATTCGTGCCAAACGCAAGAAGAACTTGCACTTACATTAGGAGTGACTCAACAAGCAATTGCACATCGGTTGAAATCATTGGGAATGATTCAAAAGCAAGGAAATTGGGTTCCATATGAACTGACACCGAGAAACGTTGAACGCCGACTTTCCACATGTGAAATGCTGCTTGCCAGGTATAAACTAAAGGGTTTTCTGCACCGTACAGTCATTGGTGATGAAAAATGGATCCACTATGAAATCCAAAAAGGAAGAAATCATGGGGAACTCCTGGCCATGCTTCAACATCTACGGCTAAGCCAAATATTCATGGAAAAAACTCTTGTTGTGTATTTGGTGGGATCAGCTTGTGTCGTGTATTATGAGTTGCTCAAAACGAACGAAGCGCGCCCACTACTACTCCAGACACGACAAAATTATTCTCCTGCATGATAATGCTCGTCCACATGTTGCGGCGCCGGTCAAACCCTATTTGGAGACGCTCGATTGGGAAGTTTTACCCCACCCGCCGTATTCACCAGACATTGCTCCTTCTGATTTCCACTTGTTTCGATCGATGACGCATGGCCTGTCTGAGCAGCACTTCACATCATATGAAGATACCAAAAATTGGGTCGATTCGTGGATAGCCTCAAAAGATGAAGCATTCTTCCGACGCGGTATCCGTATGCTGCCAGAAAGATGGTAAAAAGTAGTGGCAAGCGATGGGCAATACTTCGAATAAAACATGAAATTTCACAATAAATGCCCAATTTTTGATAAAAAACGGCGGAAACTTATTTGTACACCTAATACATCTTATCATACATGCTTTCCTGTTCTTATCTTCGTACCTTTCCCTCAATCAAAATTTCTCCAACCATTTCTTTTCATTTTTTCTTTGATCTACCTTTTCCTTGCTCTCCATTAATTTCAGACATTTCATATACCATGTAACCTGGATTTTACATACGTTTCCCATAATTTACACCATTTCTTTTTGATCCCATAAAGGACAGAACATTTTCCCGCAATTTACAACAGACAATAAAAATAATTTCCACATTTTACATACATTTTTTACAAAAAACTTCCATCTTTCTCAAATTCGTAGTTTTTTCACTTTGTATTGGTCGTACTGAAATTCAAATTAGCAACCAAATACATTATTAAACTGTCACATGATAAGGTGTATATCATTACTATTACTCTTATGCATCATACAACTAATGATCGATACTTCTTGTAGACCGGGCAGATTTTTTTAATTTTGCATGTTTTTGCATAGCGTCAAATGCACACTTCACATATGTTCATAATATATTTTTTAATTAGTAAAAAAGTATAAATCATTATTAGTACTCTCTTAGGTGTTAATGGTCTTTTTGCAGACTGTAGATTCTTTTTGTATTTGCGGGCTATTGCGTAGCTTTTAACGCAGACTTCAGATATGTTCATATTGTGTTGGTCAAACTGTGAAACTTTAATTAGTAAAGATGTACAGTAAAAGTCCATTTTTTAGAAAAACGATAATTCGTATTTTTCACAATTGTCTCGGTCTCTAATGTTAATTCGTAAAACCACATATTTTACAATTTATGATTTTTCACCTAAAAGTCGATGAATTCTAGTAATTTGAAATTTTCCAAATATTTTTAAAATTTGCACACGGCTGCCCACAAAAAATAGTGATTATTTTATTTATTTTACCATTAAAAATGTTTTTATATTTCAATATTGCAGAAATGTGTTGACAAAACTTCACTTAACTTACATTATTTTTACAGTAAGAAAAAATAACCTCTATGTTCCCAGCCGTTGGGAATTGTCACATAAAATCAATATGTTTTTAGTGATCGTGTAAGTCGTAATTGGATTTATTTGCGAAATTTTGACCTTTAATAGAATTAACGAACTTTTACTATATTTGTATGTCTTGTACATCATAGAGGTAGTCGGTAATTTTTTAAGATGTACAATAATTTTTGTGATATAATTATGAAAAAAAGCCTCATGTTTATCGATCTACCATTACCAATTTTGTTGCGTTTTTTTTATTTTTGTTTACCTTCTTACTTCCCTATTATAAAACAATAAATTGCATCTATGCTTACACAATATAGTAGTGATTGATAAATATCAGTATATGCCTTTACTTCCATTGCATCTATGTTTACACAATATAGTAGTGATTGATGAATATCAGTATATGCCTTTACTTCCATTGCATCTATGCTTACACAATATAGTAGTGATTGATGAATATCAGTATATGCCTTTACTTCCATTGCATCTATGCTTACACAATATAGTAGTGATTGATGAATATCAGTATATGCCTTTACTTCCATTGCATCTATGCTTACACAATATAGTAGTGATTGATGAATATCAGTATATGCCTTTACTTCCATTGAAACAAAAAAACAACATAGATACTGTTCTAAAATATCATTTCCCATAATTGACACTTTCCCCTATTTTACATAATTTTAACCTGGTCCCCATAAAAGTGTAAAATTAGAGTTATACTGTATTTGTTTCGTAAGTCTTAACTCATTCTCTCAATGTGGCCAAACCACCTCAAGATTCCTTTCCTAATTTTACTTATAATATCCATAGATAAAAATAGTGTAAATGGAGTGATAATATTTTTTGTATAAAATATATGATTTTTTTAACTTCATCTGTTTATAAAATCAAATATACTCATAATATGCAATTGTCAAAACTAATTTGTATTTTTTTTAAATATACTGAAATACTAATGAGTTTTACTGATGAAAAATATTGTAAATGTGTTAAAATGAAAAATGTATCAAATTTTCAATTAAGTATTAGGTGTACAAATTAGTTCGATCCGTTTTTTTTGTGTTCAAAAATGCATTTATTTCTAAACAAAATGAATGAACAGATCAATTTAAGTATTGTCCATCGCTGGCTACTACTTTTTCCCATCTCTCAGGCAATTTTCGAATTCCATCTCGAAAAAATGACTGGTCTTTTGAGGCGATCCAAGTTTGGAGCCAATTTTCAGTTTCTACGAAAGAAGTGAACCGGTGACCTGCCAAATCGTGTTGCATCCTTCGGAACAACCAGTAATCAGAAGGAGCAATGTCCGGGAAATACGGCGGGTACGGTAAAACATCCCATTTGAGCGTTTCCAATTATTTTTTTACGACTTTTACGACATGAGGCCGAGCGTTGTCATGAATAATAACTTTATCATGTCTTTGCTCGTATTCCGGCTGTTTTTTTCGCAATGCACGGCTCAAACAAATTAATTGTAGCCGATACCGATCGCCCCTAATGGAATCGCCAGGTTTCACCACCTCATAGTAAACAACACCCCTTTAGTCCCACCAAATACAGAGCATGATCTTCGAACCATGTATGTTCGGTTTTGGTGTTGATGTTGAGATCGATGGCAACGATTGACTGGGCTAAGCGTAGTATTTTTTCTTCTTGGGGTTGTCGTAGAATATCCACTTCTCATCTCCAGTTACAATCCGATGTAAAAAACCTTTTCTTTGTTGCCTTTGAATCAGCTGCTCGCAAGTGAAAAATCGCCTTTCAACGTCTCTCGGTTTCAGTTCATAAGGCACCCAATTTCCTTGTTTTTGAATCATTCCCATGGCTCTCAATTGTACGTAAACGGCTTGTTGAGTCACTCCCAATGATTCTGCAAGCTTCTCTTGCGTTTGAGTCGGATCTTCTTCGAGTAATGCCTCTAATTCTTTGTCCTCGAATTTTTTTGGCTGTCCAGAGCGAGGCTTGTCTTCGACGCTGAAATCTCCATCCTTGAAATGTCAAAACCATTCCCTACATGATTTATCAGTTGGAGCAGCGTCACCATAAACTTCGACAAGCATTCGATGGGCTTCAGCTGCACTTTTCTTCCAATTAAAGCAGAAAATTAAAACCTCCCGCAAATACTGCTTGGTTAACACAAAATTCGACATTTTCAACACTGTACAAAACAAGGTTTTTGCATGAAACTCAAAGCGATATAAACTGAATATTATTGGCAGATGTCTAACCTCTCTGAAACCGCCAAAATCGGCTGTCACTATGAACCATTCATAACAGCCAGAGCCATCTTTTGGAAACGGGCCGAACTAATTTGTACTCCCAATAAATTAAAGCTAAAGATGTGAAATACATAGAATTTTAAAATGCTAAATACTTGTTAAACTTACGGAGTTAACAATCTGGAATACAATTTTTTATATACATAACATTTCTATATTAGATCGATCAATAAGTCCCGGGACTAACTAACAGATAGCGCCTCTAATAACAAATCCATACTATTCTCAGTTAGTACCAACCTTTAGAAGTTACGTGTCAAACTTTCATGACATTGTGTCATTGAGTTACAGTGGTTTTAGTGACGCTACTTTTGCTATTTTCAAATCAATGGAAAAAACCGAATTTCGTGTGTTGATAAAACATTGCATTTAATGGGAAAAAATACCGTTCAAACTCAGCGATGGCTTGAAAAGTGTTATCCGGGCTCTGCTCCGTCGAAAACAACCATTTGACGGTGGTATGCTGATTGCAAACGCGGTCGTACAGACACAAATGATGCTGAATGCTCTGGTCGTCCAAATGAGGCTGTTACACCAGAAAACATTAAAAAATTCTCAAAATTGTGATGGAAAATCGCAAAGTAAAGTTGCGTGAGATAGCTGACATCCTGAAGATATCATTTGGTAGTGTTTGCTCATAGATAACCGGAATTTGCTCATAGATGGCTCTAGTTGTCAATGTAGTGACTGTCGAACCGCATCATTGGTGCCTTTTTCTTGTGTTTACATTTGTCAAAGACTTTTAACTCACAACAATACAAGTTTAATACAACTACATATGTTTTCATAGTGTTGAACATGTCTGTTTTTGTGCCATTGATTTTCTGTTACCATTTGAAGAAAACTGCTGCAAAATCGCATCGAATACTTGTCAAAGCTTACGGTGAGCATGCTTTTGGTAAATCACAGTGCTTTGAGTGGTTTAAAAAATTCAAAAGTGGTGATTTTGACGTGAGAAACGAAGAACGTGGAAAACCTCCGAGAAAGTTTGAAGACGCCGAATTGCAAGCATTGTTGGATGAGGATGACGCTCAAACGCAACAACAACTTGCGGATCAATTAAATGTGACACGAGAAGCCGTCTCCGTATGTTTGAAAGCCATGGGAAAGATTCAGAAGGTGGGAAAATGGGTTCCACATGAACTGAATGAAAGACAGCAGGAAAACCGAAAAACCACTTGCGAAATGCTGCTCGCAAGGTACAAAAGAAAATCATTTCTCCATCGAATTGTGACTGACAATGAAAAATGGATATATTTCGTGAATCCTAAGCGTAAAAGATCATGGGTAACTCCAAGCAAACCAGCGACATCGACTGCAAGGCCAAATCGCTATGGACGGAAGACAATGCTCTGTGTTTGGTGGGATCAGAAAGGTCTTATCTATTATGAGCTGCTAAAACACTTCGCAAATATCGCGAGCAGCTTTGGCAGCTCTATTCCCTCGATTGAACGCGAACAGAAGGAGGTGTCGAAAATGCTCACTTTCGTCTACATGACATTCCATTTTGAAGGCTTGTAATCAAATAAAATAATATATGTAACGTAAAAACAAACACAATATCTTGTAGAGCAGAAAATTTTCTTTCGAATGACGTATAACATGTACCATTATGTTTTACTTTTGGTGCTCATTTTTAAATTGGAAAAAAACGAACACAACTTATGTTAACACCCAATACAATAAAAAAGTTTAAGTAAAAAATACGGATTTGTACGATAAATTACAACGCCGTCGCACAAACAACTCACTACGACGGTTTCCGGCAGCAAACTGAACAATAGAAGTGACATACTGATATTACGCGTAAGTGCGAGATCGGCACCCAGCGCTCTCCTCTCATTACGCACAAACGCGTAATCGGCAGTCAACGTGTTAATATCCAATTATGGCATAGAAATATAACCTTCCCACGACAACTTTTAAAATCGCACCAGATAACTTCTTCCTGCTTTAGCAATAACATCATCCAGTAAAGAGACACAGACAACACCTCTGTAAAAACAAAAATCAACCACCCAACAGGAAAAAAGATTTCACAACTTCAATGAAAATGTCATTCAATCCCATTGCCACTTTCCTTTGAATAATTCTTCAGTGTGTGTGTATGTGACACAACAAATATATTTTCGTTTGTTTTGTGAATTTTTCAGGAAAAATAAATTATTTTAACAATTCAAGTACCTAATCACACTTGACGCTGGCTTATACTTCATATATATAAGTTCACAGCCATTATTCAAGAAGTACCTTATATATACGTGTCTACCTAGCTTTCTACCAAGTTTTTACTTTGACAGCATCATGTACTTCGAAATCAGAACACCTACGCTGTAGATCTGTTCATGCTTACTTCATTTCAGTATTATTACCAAATTATATTGGGTGTACAAATAAGTCACCGCCGTTTGACAAAAGTTGGCGCCACCAGTAAGTTATGGTTAAAATTGTCAGATGTAAAATGTCATTATCGTAAGGTTGGACATCTGTCAACAACATGACCTTGAAATATTAGTGAATTTTTATCAGTATAACATATTTTTTTGTGTTCGAAAATGTCAAGTTTTGAGCCGAATAAGCGTCATTTGCGGGAACTTTTGATTTACTTCTTCAATTTGAAGAAATCTGCAGCTGAGGCGCATCGATTGCTTGTAGAAGCATATGGTGAGGCTGCCTTAAGTGAGAGAAGTTGTCGTGAGTGGTTTCAAAAGTTTAAGAACGGTGAATTTGACATCGAAGACAAAGAACGTAGCGGAAGGCCGAAAGTGTACGAAGACGCGGAATTGGAAGTATTATTGGATCAAGATTCGTGCCAAACGCAAGTAGAACTTGCACTTACATTAGGAGTGACTCAACAAGCAATTTCACATAGGTTGAAATCATTGGGAATGATTCAAAAACAAGGAAATTGGGTTCCATATGAACTGACACCGAGAAACGTTGAACGCCGATTTTCCACATGTGAAATGCTGCTTGCCAGGCATAAACGAAAGGGTTTTCTGCACCGTATAGTCACTGGTGATGAAAAATGGATCCACTATGATAATCCAAAAAGGAAGAAATCATGGGGAACCCCTGGCCATGCTTCAACATCTACAGCTAAGCCAAATATTCATGGAAAAAAACTCTTGTTGTGTATTTGGTGGGATCAGCTTGGTGTCGTGTATTATGAGTTGCTCAAACCGAATGAAACCATTGCTGGGGCTGTCTACCGAGCACAATTGATGAGATTGAGTCGAGCACTCGAGGAAAAGCGCGCCCACTGCTACTCCAGACATGACAAAATTATTCTCCTGCATGATAATGCTCGTCCACATGTTGCGGCGCCGGTCAAAACCTTTTTGGAAACAATCAATTGGGAAGTTTTACCCCACCCGCTGTATTCACCAGACATTGCTCCTTCTGATTTTCACTTGTTTCGATCGATGACGCATGACCTGTCTGAGCAGCACTTCACATCATATGAAGATACCAAAAATTGGGTCGATTCGTGGATAGCCTCAAAAGATGAAGCATTCTTCCGACGCTGTATCCGTATGCTGCCAGAAAGATGGGAAAAGGTAGTGGCAAGCGATGGGCAATACTTCGAATAAAACATGAGGTTCCGTTCTTTCACAATAAATGCCCAATTTTTTATAAAAAACGGCGGAAACTTATTTGTACACCTAATATATTGTATAGATTTTTTATAATTGTTTTAAATAAATATATACTATTTTAATTTTTAAAGGTTGATGGTGGCATGACAGCAAATGATTTACTTCTTCAAACTCAAGCAGATTTAGGTGGTTTCGATGTGATAAAAGCTGGACTGTCTCAAAGTACTGCTTTGGGAGCTGCCATGGTAGCTCAATGGGCTGTGGGCCAAGGTAACTCAAGCCACAGCTTTATAATCAAGGAAGGAAGAACATTTACTCCGGCAATCACTTCTCTGAAGAGGAACATTAAATATTCTCTCTGGAGGAAGGCATTGGAACGTGCTATGGGCTGGAACATCACTAATAAATAATTTATAAGGGAAGTTTATTGATCAGGGTCAAATATTATTCTCACCCTTTACAAAATAATGTACACATTATATTTTGTCCGGAAAGTAATTTCATATTTTTGTACATATTTTGTTTATTTTGTGTCATTTTTCTCCTTTTTATTGAAAAATTAATCAAAAAACAACTTATTTTAATCCATCTTCAAAATACCATTAAAAAATTTACAAAATAATTGCGCTAAACTACTAACTTTCATAATAATATACATTCAGCATGTTTTTATTGCTATCTTTATTACAGATATCTGAGAAATACGAAACTATTTTCCAGACAACATACGAATATATATATATTTTCACAGTTCTCAATATTTAAAAGAAAAAACATTGGCGTTTGATGAAATATTTGAAAACAATGTACAAGTTGTTCTCAATTTTCACAGCATTAAAACTGGTTTTAATTTACCACAGAATTCAGATTGCACTTTTTCGTAATCAATTTACCTTCCTTCTTTTGACAATAGTTATTTTATTACAATTATTGTTATCATAGGCTTCTTTAGTTCAATCAAATTATATTTGATCTGAAAATGACAAAAAAAAAATGAAAATGCAAATTACATTCATATCTGATAATAATTTATGACTTGTTTTATACTTATATATCAGGATGATAATATTGAACAGGCCTATTGCAAGATAATCATTTTAGCCTAAGATTAAATTACCTTATCAACTTGTTATATAATACAGTGTTGTTACATGATGCACTATAAGTTGTCAACGTGCACTTTGTCATGAGACTGTAAAATAGCATGGTTTTTATGGCCTTGCCATTGAGTAGCATTCTACTTTACTTTGAAAAGTAGATGTAACAGTGTTTCTTGATACTACACTGATATGATGACATTGATATCTTCATTAAGAGAATATTATGCATACACAAATACAAATGAAATTGAAATTTAATTGTAACTATAGATGTTCAAGAGCTGCACTATGAACCGAACATCTATCCTATTCCATACACCAGTGTTACAATTGGGAGATTTGCAATCCCAGCCTGTATATGGGAAAACATGGAAAGCTGGCCTGTGGTGTGACCTGAATGTAGGCATTTTGTGGCACCCTTGTATTACTGATGGATCGAATAGGGTCATGATGTTTATAATGATTTGGTGCATCTTAGTCATTCCCTCTCTTTTCTTCAATCAAAGAAAATAAATTTTAGTACAAAGAATTCTATCACTTTATCGTCCATATCTCATGTCTGAGGATATTGATTTTGATGAGATAATTATCTTGTTTTGACAAAATCCCACCATCCAGAGTGTATCTGAGCCATCTTGGAAGTATCCTGTAAGGTCTTGATGAAAAGGCCCTTTATGAGACTACTCCATTTGATGGATGTTTATTTGTCCACACAACCTGGCATTCTCAACTAGGTCCACCACAGCAGCTTGTCAGACAGTCAGTCTGTCTCTTAGCTAAATGCTCAAAGAGCTGCATCCCATGTGTTTGTAAGAGTCTCTAACAAGAAATACATACAGTATAATACATATATAATGTTAAGGTCATTTAATTTCCAAAATTTTCTATGTTACAAAACACAACCTATTTTTCACACGCTGACTTCAATTATTAATTATAATAAAAACACAATTTCTATAGCAACATTCAGAAAACAAATCTCAAAAGTATATGAAATAAAACTTAACACATTACTGCCGTCAAACCCATACTAACTGGATTCAATACGATTAATTGTAAGGATAAGAATGCAACGGCTTTGGCTATTAGAATGTGTGATAAACTATTAAATCTACAGCATTCCATATAATTTTTTTAAATCGGCCATGTAATATGTTTTTTAAAATCTATAATACTCATTGAGCTCTTTTTTTACTAAAAATAACAATAAATTAATAATTATTCTTAATTTCACTATTAACTATTTGACACTCTTTTTTTATATAATAAACATGTGTATCAACAAAGTATTCTCTTACTGGCAAAAACAATTAATATTCATTCAGACCATTGAACTTAATCCATCTCATCATCTTGATAAATTGATAAATGTTAAAAGATTTTTTTTCTACATTTAACTTATTTGTTATGTTTCTGATTCCTTATAATATTTTTAATGTTATTTTTCAAATATACATTTTATTTTGAATCTTTCAATTACATTATTCACTAAATCTTAGCTGAAAAAAGCATTTGTTTCATTGGACAAGTTGTTTCTTTTAATACATTTGATTTGAAATCAATTTCAAGATTCAATCAACATTTTAATTTAGTAATGATCATTTTTATGATTTGATAATTGTTTCATTGTTGATTTCAAACTTCAGTGTCAACAAAGTGTTAACAATAGGTTACAAAAGCAAGTGCCTGGTAGCTATTTTGAGTATGTTTTTGATTATTTTCAAGGGTTTTATTATGGTTGTTTATCAGCCATTCTAGAACTATTGTGATTAGTGCATATTTTTTTTTGGAGTCATATGTAAAATTTATTTTTTGTTAAGTTTTGAAAATTATAATATTAAATGTTATAAGAAACATGTGACCAAGTTGTTCATATATTACTTATTTTGTAAGTAAATATTAGTTCATTATACAGTAGATGTTTATATGTAGTGGGCTTACAAGAGTTAGTTTTAAGACAGTTTGAAATTTTAAGAGATGACATTATTTTATATTGTTGACAGATGTGTTTTTTTTTTAAATATTTAATTTTTTTCTTTGAATTTTCCCAAATATGGCATGCATAATATCAAAGTACTCGTATGAAACTAAAATAATAATTACTTTTGAGCAGATTTTTAAGTGCTTTAGAAAGATTATTTTCATTATGTAATATTCACATTGTTAATATACAAAAAAAATCGGTAATGTGATAAACAAAATATAAATATTCATATATTTCATTTCTTTTTACATGATTATTGTTATAAATGTTACCAATACGATCATAAACTAAAATTCAATTTTTACAATAGTATTCGACAGGTCCAAAGTATTACAATATTTTTATAGGATTTATTTGTATTTACCATAAGGCAATTTTTAAATATTGCATTGATAATTTTTTTTCATATAATGAAAACCATAGTTTCATCGACATTATCACTAAAAATATATTGTGCCTTTGCTTATAAAATCAGGTAATTTTACAGAATAGTTAATTTTATTTTAAGATTTTTTGCTTATATGTTATTTTATTTAATGAAAATACCCTTTATGAGATTACTCCATTTGATGGACACAACCTGGCATTCTCAGTTATACTAAATTACCCAAATGTTTTTCTTGGAAGAGCTTGTTATTATGGTTCCTAAATATTTCCAAAAAATATCAGATATGGACATATGCGAAACATTCAACATTAGTTATTTTGTTATTAATGCTTGTATAATTTTATTGGACTTTCATTCCTTAAATTAATGTGCTTTATTGTTATATAGTAGAAAATTTTAATATTTGCGAAGAAAAGTCATTCAATTTATTTATATGTACACTTAATTCAACATTGATATTAAAAAAGACACTATTTGCTCAAACAATTATTTGTTTTTAATTATTAATTTTTTCAAGCATGTGAAAAAATTAAATATTTTGGATATAATTAGTAATTTATCATTTTCTTGATATAAATGTCATCGAGGCATATTTGTTTTATACTTTTTATAATAATAAATTATTTGAATGCATTCCTTTGTATTGAGTTGCCTTTTGAGCACTTTATAAAATGTAGCTCATTAACACCACTAAATATTATGAATTCAATGAGAGTTATCTCTGAAAGTATGATTAAAACTCAGATGTAAATAATGTAGAATACCTTCACTATTCACCAGTATATTTGATACTAGTAATGCCACCTCTGATCAACTGGCAGATATTTTAATTATTTGGACTAAGTAACAGAAGCAGAAAAATTAGTCCTAGAAAATTGATAAATATAACCCCAAAGTCATTTTTAATACTTTAAAGTTAAATACGGAAATAACTTTTTAAACTCTTAAAATGAATAATGCACGGAATAAATAAAAAGTATAACATTTTGGTTCAAATAAAAAAATAAACACATCAAAGGATATCTTTAGTCTCATAATTTCAAGATACTTGTTAATACATATTTAATAGTTTAGATTAGATAAAAAAAAATCTGTGTACAAAACTTGTGTAGAATCCTAATTGCAAGTGACAAATCTTTGAATTCTATTATTAATAAACAAGACTGCAACTAATTATTGATACAAAAATTGGTATTAAAACAGTGTTCACCAAAATTTTGTATAGTTTATTGAAAAAAGGCTTACGTATACTATATAATTAAAATAAATGTGATATTTTGGGTGAAGAATATTAGATTAAATAAAATGAATAAATCGTGATTTTTGGGTAGCATTCTCCGATTATGGAAGAGATACAAAATACATTGAATAGTACTCACTTATTAACAAGCAGCTTGTATCTGAATATAGGCTCTTCCAATTATTCCAATATCTATATCTCCTATACTCCTACATCTAATTCAAGCCAGTTAGCTATTTGGACTATTATTGTCCCTATACTGTCCCTCTATTCGCATCACTTAACTCACAATGCTCTTGCGTCCTATTCATGGTACCTTGTAACTTCATCTACCATATTCTGGCATTGTGACCCACTCAAAGCCTCTTGTTCTTGGCTATCCGCTTGATTAATTATTTGACTTTTTTTCCTAACCGATTTTGCAAGGTACTCTGTCACCTAGGGAATTACTAAATATCACACTTCATAGTGTACTGTGTCTATTAAAGTAAGAATGTATATTCTAGACATTCTCTTCATATTCCATGCCTGGTTCCCCTGATGTTGGCATCACTAGAAAATATATGTCTAGAGGCATAGAACAACTTCTCAACTGTCATCATGACTAATGCCTTCAACCAATTCCATACCGACCTTTGATTTGGTCCATTAATATTAATTTAATAAAATTATATTTTTTCCTCTCTGTATATGATCCAGATAGGCAATCTTTCATAGTTTTATTGTATTTAAAAGCTGTCATTCTACACTGCTCGGTGTTGTTCTTTTCCATTATTGGAATTCTAGACATCATTAGAATCAAATGCCGGTGATAGGATGAAAATAGTACAGTTGGGAGAATTTTTTTTTTTTAAATGTCTAGTTATCTTAGACAAAAAGCATTACTTTTAAGAAGTAGGTCAAATATTCATCCTCAGTTCCCAAGTAATTATTTCCAAGTTATGTTAAAAATTTATTAAGAATGAAAAGACATACTCCTACTTTTGAAATTAATGTATACATAAATTATCTTAAGGTTATTAATGTCATCAAATGAAATGTAAATGAGTACAAAAATCAATAAACAATATCAAACTATGTACAGAAACAGCTTATTTTGCAGAATTATAGCATATTATAAAAACTGAAATTGATTAACTATAAACATTAATTAATTACCCCAATGTTGATAACATTCGGTTCTTAAAGGTGACTTGATAATGTATAACTAGTAACTTGATCAGCATAATTATTGTTACGCTAGTTAAGATTATTGATAATCAAGTAAGTAATTATTATTCACTTTGATTATCGCAACTATAGATGTATTATATTTATTATCTCAGCCATTTTAAATAGTGATCATATGCCAATGCTAACTCATGCCAATGATAAGCATTGACGCTTTTGCTATAAATATTTAGAAAAACACATACATATCATTATGCCGTGTCCCTTGCAGAGTGAACAAATGTCTATACTTTTCTATCCAAGCACACAACTCACCCCTCCTCCACATTCATACATCTCATCATGCACAATCTTCTGTTATTCATACCTCTCACTTTACCTTCTTTTTTGTCTTTTAATCTGGTCCACTTGATCCAGACATATTTTCTTCAGTCTATCTCTTCCATGCACACCATACCTTTCTTACTTGTATACTCGTTTAGCAATTCATTCTCGCCACATTTCCAAACCATTGAATATTCCTGTCTTCATCCTGAAATATTTTTTTATCCATGCATTCATTCAGTTTTCTTTCATACATTGACACTCCATAATTTTTTATTAGTACACGCATCTTTACATAATTTATCTTACTTTTATCCTTCTTCTGCCAAGTCCAAGCTTCGATTCGTCGAGATGGGCACCAACATAGTGTTATGTATTGTCTTTATTGCTACTTTTGATATAGTGTGGTTGTTATATGTTACGTTAGGTTCTTTGTAGATCTTTTACCTGTCGCAACCCTTCTTTCAATGTTATTTTGGTGATATACTTATATCAAGTTATAAAGTGCTAAATGTGCCTTTGATTGCCCTTTTTATGTTCAATAAAACGTAAACTTAAAATTAAGTAACAAATACCTCTTCATCCCATCTTTACTTCTCCTTAAATGTGAACCTTGAATCCTGAAAATTCAAAATGATGGAATGCCACATCAGATCAGATTTTTAAACTTCTGCTCTTATGGAGATAAAAATGGATAAAAACAAAAATGATTGCTATCAGATTAGTTTCAGCTCATGTGGTACGAGTATAACAAAAATATGAATTTAGTATAAGGATTTCTTCATACCTAGATATAAGTGAACTCATTACTTTTACTAGTTTTTTTCACCTTACGTTTTTTCATGTAGAGTTCTGCATTGTTTATAAGTGCTGTTGTACATATAATTTGTGCCAAATCTTTTGTAGATGACCTTACATTCCTTTAAAATTGTCTTGTAGCAAATTTTAATCATTATAGAGTAATTGTTTCTGTATTCTAGTTTTTTAGCTGAATTAATTTCCTTTTATTATATTTTATGTTTATAATGAAATGTAATACAAAGTACCTATGTGCGCTAGTGGGAAAGTGTGTCTTCCTGTTTTGAGGTAAATTCCTTATGGTGGTAGCTATAGAAAAAAGTGCCACCAACTGTTTAAATTGCCATGAAAGTTATTGTAACATTTTCAAGCGTAGAAGAATTGCAAAAAAAACATAAGACAACGAACTGCAAGTGATGTATCTTCTCCAGATGATGTGCCTACTCCAGCGCACAAGGTAGATATGCTCAGAAGTACCATAAAATTAAATTAATATAAAACATATATTGTACTAGGTATATTCCATTATTACTAAATAAATAAAATAACTGAATAAGTCTTGCTTTACTTTTATCTTGAGAATAGATAATATTAATAAAATATTATTCTTTAACATGTACTGTCAATATTTGCAAACTGAAAAACGCAAAAAAAATTTTTTTTAAATAAATTACAAGTCCTCTGATTTTTATATGCTAAGTTTAACATAATATTCGGTGAATATTAAAAATTGATATAGATAGTAACAGCTGAATTTATTATATTCCATAATTTTCATAAAAATGTAGCATTGTTAAGCTAATTTAAAAAAAAAAGATAAAGTGATATATATTTTTAATGGAACTCAAGGAATTGGTTCTCCTTTCTATACCCTACACCAAGGCTGGAATTGAGAAACACAGTCTCGGCATAAACTGGGAAGACATAGAGTGGTGGACTATAGGCTGACCTGGGTAGAGTTTTTTTATGTCAACCCTATGATCCTGAAGAAATGTATAAAGCAGAACTACCCAACCTTTTTGTACAAGAAGCTACATTTTTTGAAGGGGAACATCGCGATCTACTATTGTACAGAAAAAATATAAAATTCTAATCAGATGTAATAATTCAATATTTATTATGTATGAAAAAAAATACAGTATTAAATTTACAAATTAATTACATGATGATGAAACAATACTAGTAACACTGAATGCTGGTATAAGTAAAAGTAGCTTTAGTGAGTATCTTTGGCATTATCCAGACCTGACAATTTTATTATATGCAATGAAAGAAAAAGTAAGACACAGTTTATAAGAAACATATCTGGAAATTATTGAAAAGACAATTTATATGGATTTTTTTCAGTTTGAAATGGTAATCATTTTGTTACAAAATTCTAAAAATGATTGTAATTTTTTTCCATATAATATTATTGGGTGTACAAATAAGTCACCGCCGTTTGACAAAAGTTGGCGCCACCAGTAAGTTATGGTTAAAATTGTCAGATGTAAAATGTCATTATCGTAAGGTTGGACATCTGTCAACAACATGACCTTGAAATATTAGTGAATTTTTATCAGTATAACATATTTTTTTGTGTTCGAAAATGTCAAGTTTTGAGCCGAATAAGCGTCATTTGCGGGAACTTTTGATTTACTTCTTCAATTTGAAGAAATCTGCAGCTGAGGCGCATCGATTGCTTGTAGAAGCATATGGTGAGGCTGCCTTAAGTGAGAGAAGTTGTCGTGAGTGGTTTCAAAAGTTTAAGAACGGTGAATTTGACATCGAAGACAAAGAACGTAGCGGAAGGCCGAAAGTGTACGAAGACGCGGAATTGGAAGTATTATTGGATCAAGATTCGTGCCAAACGCAAGTAGAACTTGCACTTACATTAGGAGTGACTCAACAAGCAATTTCACATAGGTTGAAATCATTGGGAATGATTCAAAAACAAGGAAATTGGGTTCCATATGAACTGACACCGAGAAACGTTGAACGCCGATTTTCCACATGTGAAATGCTGCTTGCCAGGCATAAACGAAAGGGTTTTCTGCACCGTATAGTCACTGGTGATGAAAAATGGATCCACTATGATAATCCAAAAAGGAAGAAATCATGGGGAACCCCTGGCCATGCTTCAACATCTACAGCTAAGCCAAATATTCATGGGAAAAAACTCTTGTGTATTTGGTGGGATCAGCTTGGTGTCGTGTATTATGAGTTGCTCAAACCGAACGAAACCATTGCTGGGGCTGTCTACCGATCACAATTGATGAGATTGAGTCGAGCACTCGAGGAAAAGCGCGCCCACTGCTACTCCAGACACGACAAAATTATTCTCCTGCATGATAATGCTCGTCCACATGTTGCGGCGCCGGTCAAAACCTTTTTGGAAACAATCAATTGGGAAGTTTTACCCCACCCGCTGTATTCACCAGACATTGCTCCTTCTGATTTTCACTTGTTTCGATCGATGACGCATGACCTGTCTGAGCAGCACTTCACATCATATGAAGATACCAAAAATTGGGTCGATTCGTGGATAGCCTCAAAAGATGAAGCATTCTTCCGACGCTGTATCCGTATGCTGCCAGAAAGATGGGAAAAGGTAGTGGCAAGCGATGGGCAATACTTCGAATAAAACATGAGGTTCCGTTCTTTCACAATAAATGCCCAATTTTTGATAAAAAACGGCGGAAACTTATTTGTACACCTAATATATATTAATTTTTTTAAATCTTATTGTAATGTACTTTATTGGTTTTTTTTGTACTTTTTGTTAAAATGTAATAAATCAAAGACACCTACAAATTTGTTTGTATTTATTTTTATAAATCACAGGTATAAATCACACACAGGTATTATGAACATTTTATTAGTTGCCATGCGTGTCATGTGTCTGCTGAGTCTGTATCTTCCCTTCATCTCGATGATTGTGCCAGAGAATGGATTTGAAATGCAAATTGGCTATATTCAAGACACAATACTCCCTGAAAAGCTCCACTGTAGGATACCGGGCAGGAAGTTTATTAATTAGTTAAACATAGATGTTTGAAAATCTGGTGGATTTTGACACTTAAAATCCACCAGATTTCTAAACATCTATGTTTAACTAATCAATAAACTTCCTGCCCAGTATCCTACAGCGGAGCTTTTCAGGGAGTATTGGGTCCTGAATATAGCCCATTTGCATTTCAAATCCATTCTCTGGCACAATCATCGAGATGAAGGGAAGATGCACACTCAGCAGACACATGACACGCATGGCAACTAATAAAATGTTCATGATACCTAGAATTAAAACATATTTTGCCCAAAGGCAATATGTGCCTATTTGGCTCCCATGGGGTGCTGAATTCAATAAAGGCAAAGGGATGAAAACAATTTACGCAGTCGATCGGAGCGTGGTTGTTATTGTTACAGGAGTTTGAATACTTGGGCTTGCAAGAGGAATGACTTGTAGCAAAGGTTTGTGTGAACTCTTGTTTTTATATTTTTTTTTATGATTATGTGCGGTATATTGTGGGATGAACGTTTTGGTCTGTCTGGAGTGATGAAGTGTGAGGAGTTGGATTCACTTGATACATATGTAATTGAGTGTCACCGTTTGTCAGGTTGATGAGAATGTGCAACGGAGTTTTTTGTATAATCAAAAATCGGAAAGAAGTATCGATTTATTTTTTCATGCTATATGTCCTCAGTGAGATACAGGCAAAAGCCTAGTTTACTGGGGGCACGAAAAATAAAAGGCAACAACCCAGATCCATTAAAATTGTGTGTCCAAATAAAATTACCTGTTGTTTTTTCGCAAATTATGTATATTTCTTGTTGTGTGTAAAATAAACTGTTATCACCGTGATACTAACTCTTATTTTCATATGATTTACATTGTCTCTGTAGGGGAGTGTCAAAATTTTACTTTCAGATTATTCTTTATATGGATTAATGAAGTGTGGGGTGTAAGCAATAAAATATAGTTCATTGAAAGTTACATTTATTGGTTGGGAAATAAATGAAAACAGACAAATTAAGAACAAATTAATTACAAACTCCAAGTTAACATCCAGTTCCAAGCGGTGGACTTCATGTTGGGACCAGCTCCATTCTCAGGTGCAGGCTCCTGTCATCCTTGGTATTTCGACAGTGTGTTCCATGATGGTGAAATGTCGTCCAGCGTGCCAGTAAAATTAGGACCGCCTAAGAACACTTATGACACTTAGGGGATGTGTTGCAGACAAAAGACATCTATCTGATAAAGGCCAGTAGGAAGAGTGTCATTCATCATTGAAGAAGGTCCAATGGCAAGGTATCTATTTTTTTTAAGCCCCTCTATGGATCATCTTCATCGCTTTACTTCTGGCTGAAGAATGAAACTCACTGCGAGTGGCACTCTCATTGGTCGGCTTTCTCCATTCTTCCCCGCCCACGTCAATACATCATATAATCCTCGCTTGGAACAATACCTTTTTTAGGAAAATTGTTTATAAGTTCAAGCAAAAGTCGTTATACTCTTTTTAACAATAGAATATTTAAACTAGACCAACTAATGCGCTAAAATCAGTTGACGATACCATGCTGTACGGGGCCTGGGATAATCCTTGTATAGATCATTTGTCTGGTGACTTCCCTCATCTCAGACGAAGGTGACCATGAAGTTACCATCTTAGTTGAGAAAATTCCAATGAAATACCATGTGATTGCTGGATTTTTGCAGTAGGGCTATGAAAAAAAACTCGTCCTCTTTCAACATGGCATATCATGATCTACACCAAAAATAATCATAATTCACGACAAAAATAATTATCGGAGACACTAAACAAAAGTTTGTAATAACATTTGGATAATAAAAGGATTTTCAATCTACACCAAGGCCACCTGAAATTTTAAGTATATTACCTTTCATGATCACATTTTTTTTTCAAGATTTAGGGTGAATAAATGGGATTAGGTACTATACTTCAGAAAGTCTAGGATGAACCGTGCGACGTTTGTCACAAAGGGATGGGGTAAAATCGTTTTTTTACAAATCGAACAATTGTTTTTCTCTAAACTGACGTTTTAATTCCTAATTTTCATTATATTGACTTTCTAATGTATTGTATGTATCTTTAAATAGGCCAAGATCCACTATGAATTAATACTAATTACGAACATTTAATTAAAATCGATTTTTGAAAATCCAATTATCGAATACCCCATCCCTAGCCAATGCAGACTAACGTAGTGACTTTTGACAAACGTCACCAAATATTATTTGATTTTAACAAACTGCCACATTTTTGCTAATTTGTGACAAGATGTATTAATTTGTCATTATTGTTAGTTTTATGTAATGTATTTACCTAAATAACTTGCTATTTATTAGAATCGAGGCTTATATTAAAGTTGATAAAATAATTAAAATTACTGAACATCGTTACAAGGTTGTATTGGGCCAAATTTGTGAGCTGTCATACTGTTCATCCTAGATTTTCCGAACTATAATCTACACTAGCTTTTGTTTCTAAATTTGCACTACAAAATACTGAAGTAAAAGAAAAATATTTTTACGTAATCAAAAGCAATTTTATATCACACAATAGGAAAAAAACCTTTTCAGAATTTCAGGTCAATGACCTTGAACTCGCTTTATTTAAAATGGTTGCCCAAGTTATATCCTGAAATATTAAAAATTTTATATTGAGCGGTTATCAAGAAATTCTTCTACATCATATTCAAGTGAAAGATTAGGCTAAACAGTTTCAGTTAGGCAAAAAATATATTGAAGATAATCCTCATCAAGGCAGACCAGCAGAAGCATTCACTCGTGAAACAGTTGCATTAGTAACTATAAGAGCAAGTTTACAAGATAGAAGGACTCAAATCAAAAGAAATAGCAGCAAGGTGTGGACTTTCCAAAACCACTCGGCATGAAGATGGTGAGCGCCAGATGGGTGTCAAAACTGTTGAGTGCTGTCCAAAGGCAATGATGTGTTGTATGTTACAATATATTTTTAATGATCTGCGATGGGAAAAAATTGAGTAAATCGTCACAGGAGATGAAACTATGGTTTGCATACCATGAACCTCTGTTGAAAAGGGATCTTATGTAGTAGCACAGTTCGGGATCACCACGGTCCAAAAAAGGCAAGATGACACAAGCATAGTAAAGATTATGCGCAACAATGTTTTGGCGAAGAAAGAGGAATTTAGATATAATGTGGAAGAGAAAATGTACATATTGAACATGAATTGATGAATATGGAAAAAATACTGATGGAAAGATGTCTGTGGCACGGCGAAAGATGGATGAAAAAATGAGATACTCGTACATGGTGGGACAAAGAAGTTAAAGACTGCGTAAAAGAGAAAAATATAGCATGGATAATATTAATTGAAGCAAGAAAAGGAAATTATGATGAATGAATGAAAGAGATAGAACAAAGAATGGAAGGTAAACAAAAGGACTTGTTTAGGTAAAGAAAAATAAATTTAGAGATGAGAAAGGCAGAAGATATGAAAGGTATGAGTGAAATCAAAGATAAAAATGGAAGGGTTTATCGGAAAAAAGAAGGATTCGTTCGAGTTGAAAGGAATATTTTGAAGAACTGTGCGAGAGTGGTGATAGAAACAACGGTGAGTTTGGTATAACTGAAAATGGTGAGCGTTTTGGAAAATCTGAATAAGACTACAAGAAGTATGAATGGTTGTAAAAGACAAGAAAAAAAGGGAAAGCGTTCGGTTGCGATGATGAAGTGAGCTCAGAAAAAATAATGTATGAGAGTGAACGAATGGTCGAGTGACTGAAACCGTTTTTTCAGCAAATATTGAGAATCGGACTGCACACAGACCGACTGGAGGAGTGTATTAATGGTTCTGTTATGTAAATGTATAAGTGCAAGAATGAAGTGTGGAAGTTATATATCCATTAATTTGCTGAGTTTAGTAGGTAAACTGTATAGAAAAATTCTGATGAAAAGAGTGGGTAAAATGTGTTGGATACTTTTTTAAGTGGAAGAGGACGTGTAGATTAAATTTTTTCTTTGCGCATGCTTGTGGAAAAATGTACGCCAAAAAACAAAAAAAGTATTTTATGGATTTGGAAAAAGTATATAACCACATGATAAGCTATGGTAAATATTGAATGATTATGGTGATGAACGTAAGCTATAGTTCGGAAATTCTAGGATGAGTCCTGTGACAGCTCACAAATTTGCCCCAATACAACCTTGTAACGATGTTCAGTAATTTTAATTATTGTATCAACTTTAATATAAGCCTCAATTCTAATAAATAGCAAGTTATTTAGGTAAATACATTACATAAGGTTGTATTGGAGCAAATTTGTGAGCTGTCACAGGACTCATCCTAGAATTTCCGAACTATAATACGTGGTATTGCATCATTATATGCCGAAAGAAGAGTATGTATTAAAGTGAATGGTACCTTGACTGAATAGTATATTGTAATATTTCGAAAGGCGTAAAGCAAGGATCATTATGTCACTCTAGTTGTTCCATATTTATATAGATTCACTTGTGAAGGAACTACAGAGGTCAATTGGTGATATACAAATGTCGACTGGACCCCAGATGTTTTTCAACCCACACCTTTGCACATGTAGATTAAAAAGAAAAAAAACAGAAAATAAGTAGACAGCAGAAAAAAATAAAAAAGCAAACCCACAGATACCACCTCAGATTAACTCAATAAATATAGGTTCTTTGACAGCAACATAGTGTGTAAATATATTATATGTATAAATTTATCGCACTTATATACTGTATATCAAAACAAACTGCAGAAAATACATTTAAGAGAGAAGCTATTAAAAGGTTCGGGTTCATCCCACAACGTTCTCCTGGTCGAGATACATCTCAATAACATAGGGCGAGTCCGACCGCAAGGACACCAAGTGTTTTTCAACCTACATCCTTGCACATGTATGTAGACTAAGAAAAAAAAATATATGGCAAATAAAATACGACAAATAAAAAAAAATCACATATATAATACAAACCAAAATACAAAAGGTGAAAATAAATAAGAAGTAATATAAAAATTAATGAGAAGATAACCCACACACAACACCTGATTCACCACCAGCGAAAAGAGAGAAAGCAAATAAGAGTCCAAATCATAAAAAAATCACTAACTATTTAGAAGGTAGCATTTCAAAGCATTTACAACTATTCACGAGCGGTACAACTATTCACCCGCTCTTTCAAGGGTAGGGGCAATTATTTCAGCATTTGCTGGCTGAGTATGAGAAGGATCCCTTGAATAATGTTAAATTGTGGTTTGGGGTGATTAAAAGAGTTTCTCTGCTTCTAGTTTCATAGGCGTGAAAATCTCTAGCCCGATAAGATAAAGATAAGGTAGCATTTTAGCAATAAGATAAGGTAACATTTTTGTTCTGATAATTTTATGCATGAGTATGCTTAAGTGAAGAAACTGTCTCTGTTTCCCGTCAATAATTTTAAAAGCTCTCAAAAAAAGGAGAAACGTGCTCTAGAAGGGATGTTGAAACAATACCTACAAATGTGAACTTAAGACTCATGTGTTAAGTATTATGAAGAAGAGTACGTTGAGACGATTTGAGCATGTAAAATGAATGAATGAAGAAAGACTAACAAAACATATATAAAGTGCAGATGTGAAGGGAGACCACAAAAAGTGTGATTGAATCAAGCAAATTATATTCTGAAAGAAGAAAATGTAGAAAGTCAGAGAAATCATAGAAGGCATATGGATGAATAAAGGATGTCACAAAAACAAAACACTGGGGAAGTTGTCACGAGATGTGAGATTATTGCACATTGCAACATTGCACATTATTGTTGCTGCAAAGCTACCATTTAACACTGTGTTTCCAAGGATTGAAATATCCACCCTATAAACTATAAAGAAACCTTTGTAGATCTTCCGATATGTGATAGTAATAGAACACATTCGGTTTCATATGTAGTGTATATTATATTATATTAGGTGTTAACATAAGTTGTGTCCGTTTTTTTCCAAATTTAAAAATGAGCACCAAAAGTAAAACAAAATGGTCAAAATTATACGTCATTCGAAAGAAAATTTTCTGCTCTACAAGATAATGGGTTTGCTTTTACTTTACATATATTATTTTATTTGATTACAAGCCTTCAAAATGGAATGTCAAGTAGACGAAAGTGAGCATTTTCGACACCTCCTTCTGTTCGCATTCAATCGAGGGAATAAAGATGTCAAAGCTGCTCGCGATATTTGCGAAGTGTACAGTGAAGATGTTATGAATGAAAGGACAGCTCGTCGATGGTTTTTGCATTTCAAAGACGGTAATTTCGACCTGAAAGACATGGAACGTTCCGGACGACCAGTGAACTTCGATGAGGACCGCTTAAACCATATTATTCATGAAGATCCCCTTCAAATCACCTTCGAATTGGCTGAGCAGATGAATTGTAGTCACATGACTGTATACCGCCATCTTAAATCAATGGGAAAAGTCCAGAAGTTCGGCGCTTGGTTTCCACATGTTTTGAGTGAAAACAACAAAAAACAACATTCGACAATTTCTGCTGGTTTGCTCGTGCGTCATCGAGCTACACATGGCCACAAGCAAAGGTTCCTTTACCACATCATTACTGGTGATGAAAAATGATGCCTTTATGTGAATATGAAGAAACGGAAAGAATGGGTGAGTTATGGTCAACAAGCAACGTCCAGAGTGAAACCAAGTTTGCATCCGCGCAAGATGATGATTTGCATCTGGTGGGATTGGCAAGGCGTCATCCACTACGAGATACTTGAATGCAATCAAACAGTCAACGCAGAGCTATACCATACATTCTGCAAATGCAGCGGCTCAACACTGCAATTCAACAAAAAAGGCCGGATCGGCAATATGGCGTTATTCTGCAACACGATAACGCCCGCCCTCATATCCCCAACATTACGAATGCCATTCAAACGCTTGGTTGGGAAGTCCTGCCGCACCCTCCATATTCTCCAGACCTCATGCCGTCGATTTTCCACCTTTTCGGTCGCTTTCGAACAATTTGCGCAGTATTTCCTTCAATAATGATGTCGAATTGCGGACATGGTCGGACGAATTCCTCGAGTCAAGACCGGATGGTTTTTATCACACAGGCATTGTAGAACGTTGGCAATCGAACCTGCAACTCCTAAACCCCTGGGTGGAAGTTAAGCATCTTACATTAGAAATTGAAGGTGTCAAAATCTAAATTTTATAGAATGTCTAGCGAGCACGCGATCCCTTCACCTTAGTACCGTTCATGAAGTGATTCGACTCATTCAACGGCCACCTAGATGGCATTTTTTGTATAAATTTCGCGAATAAATAAAAGTGTTATATTTATTTAACTTAATGTTTTGAATTTGTCACCACATTTTTGTTATTTATCTTTGAGTAAGTAATGATTTGGCACTACGAGTGGTGAAGATTGAGTGGGAATCCATAAAAGTTGTGTACCTTTGTAGTGTTTATTTTGTCTTGATTGCAGGGCCAAAGAAAAGAGTTGATAAATTGGTGAGTGATATTAATAACATAATACTGGAACAAGTATATATTTGTTAATGGATATATGTGTATAACAGAGAGTTGTTTTATTGTTTTCATCATAAAGTTTTTGAAATACTTTGAAAGTGTTTTATGGTTAAAATAAATATATTACACTCGTAGGTAAAAGTCAATTGATAAAAAAACGAAGTATACGCTTTTTATAGAGTTTTCACCTGGCACTATTCAGATTACAAGATTACAGGTTTTCTCAACTATTCTCACCGTACAATTCAATTAGGGCTGGGACTAATATATGTCACTGACGAACTCCTTTTTATATGCTACTTAATAGGGTACTCTATGCTCACACTTACTTTATTTTTTAGGTAGAGATATCGGATGAGGGGTATAAGATGTCATGACACCCATGTCCCACCTTGATCAAAAACCCTTTGATAATCTGTACACCATGTGACATTTTTCAATAAGCAGCCAAACATAAAAAATTTGTTGCAGTGTATTTTTCCTCTTTTTAAATCTTGCTTGTTCTATTGGTATAATCAGCCAAGCGATGTAGTGCTGTAGTCCAGTGCTTCCCAAATTGGGGGCCGCGGCCCCCTAGGGGGCTGCGGGATTTCTCGTGGGGGTTGCGAAAATATTCAGTACAAAGTACAAATATTCATGTGAGTATTAAATTGTTTCATGTGAGTGTAGTTTTTATTTAAAAAAAAAGTTTTTAAGCAAGTTCCTATAATTTTGTGTTGAATATAAATATATGTATTTTAATTGTAATAATTATTGCCAAATAAATCTTCAACTATAAAAAAAATGTTTTTTTGGGGGGGGGGGCGGGAATTAATTACTTCAGATTTAGGGGGCCGTTACATGAAATTAATTGGGAAGCACTGCTGTAGTCGACCTTTTATTATGTAGTAAAGCATGACTTGACTTGCATAATGTACTCGTAACATATATAAAAGTATGCAATAAGTCAAATTTTCTAAAAGAACTTTTCTAATGCAAAAGGAAAAAAATTAATTCAATCCAGTATATTCAGGAACAATTCGTTCAGGTTTTAGGGCATATACAGAATATAATTTGTTCGCACTTTGGGGCCAAACGTTCGAAAGCTTCTGCTAGCATTTTATCTACTCCAGAAGCCTTGTTGTTTTTCTATTTCTTAATGGCCGATTTTATCTCATTCAGTATGACACATATTTCTGGTTCCTCCTAATCTACCATATATCCCATCATACACATGAAGGACTTTCAACATCTTTATATAAATCTTTGCGGAAGGATTATCAGAGGAAATATTCAAATAAAAAACAAAAGTAAACAGAAGTTTTCGTCTTTTAAAATTGAATAACATAATTAACATACGAATAAAAAGAATAACAAAAAAAAGTATATAATTATTAAACAACACAAAAAAACATATATAATATATCCATAAATTTAAATAAGTCACCTAAATAATATTAAAATATTTTTAAAATACTAAAAGTGAAACATTACAAATCATGACACTATCCTTAAATGTTATAAGTGATAATTCTAAACTATGGAAGCCTTCAATGGGTATAAAAATATTTAAATATAACTTCATCATATAACATAACCTTAAGATACTTTAAATAACTTTAATAGTTACTGGCGATTATTGTTATTATTATATTTTCATTCTTATAATTTATTATTTTGCAAATAAAAAACAGTTCATACCAGTTTGTTTTCCTAATTCTTTGTTTCACATAAATTTTCATAAACGTGAAACGGAACAGCATAATTTTACTTGAATTAAGTTAATGTATATTCTTTCATTTAAATACTTTATTTAGGTAAGGTATCTTGAATTAATGTCATTTTATTTTGCTGATGATTTAACAAAAACACATTTTAAATTAGTACTGTCATTTGATTTACCTATTAAGACTTTCTCTATGTTAATTAATTTATTTAATAAAGCCAATTTCAATCTATTTCTTAAATATTAATACGTAATAAAATCGAAATTAAAAAGCAGTATTTCACTATCCTCCATAATCATAATGATTAATTTAGATAATCTAAGTATCTATTATATATTTCTCGAATCAAATAAATAAAATTTATTGAAAATTGTTTTTTTAATAAATCACTAATACTGAAATCATTATAATGAATTTAAAATTTATATATTGAAAGTTTTTAGAAAAACTCGTAATTTGTTTAATTTAAATAGTTCCCTTAATATTTTGTGTTTTTCAATACGAGAGAGTTAAGAAATAAATTGGATATTTTATGAGCAAAAAAAATCAGAACATAATTCCTACACAGTAAAATGTATTCGGAAGAAAGTAAATTTAATTTGCAAATAAATTTGATCATTGCATAGAAATTAAAAAGTGGTTCAAATTCAAATCTGAGATGTTTTTTTTTTTCCAAACATGTAATATATCATATATAGGCTATCATTTTTTTTAAATATTGCTTCCCTTTTATTATTCCTTATCAAGTCATTACAAGTTTAATTTATAGTGCAATAATTCGATAAGATGAACAAAAGCTCATAAAACTTTCAAGCCTTTAATTTAACATACTATTGAAAAAATATATAAACAATAATGTACTTACTACTCAAACTCCATATTCATGGTAGATGTACTATATTATATGTGTATATTATATATACAATACATATAACAGCATTTCGAATATTATAGTTCATTTTTAAGCTAATTGATAAAAAAAGTTCATTTAACATACTCGTAATCAATAAATTCAAAACCTTAAAAAAAAATTTTAATTGAAGTATTATATTTTACTTAACTATATTGTTTCAATTTTGAATAGTTATTTGACATTTGGTTTCATCTGAAATGTGCGCTTCACTAGATTTAAAACAAAAATCTAAAAAATACCATCCTTAAGAAGGTATAGAGATTTCATCAATTCCTAAAATAATGGCAAATATTAAAAATCTTAAAAGGGACATTGGATTTTTAACTGAACTTAAAATAAAACTATTCAAAATTTAGATTATTACTATGAAGCTAATTCGTCGTTCTATTATAAGAAAAAAACACAGGCAGTATAAAAAGTAAATATTACATTATTATTTTTCAATTTTACAAGCATTCAATCCTTGGCAAGATACTTGAACGATATACAGGAGGGGTTGTCGTTAATCCAGTCACAGGTTTGACTTGTGGCACCACACCATTGGTTGATTGGATTTTAAACCGTTGCATTACTCCAGTAAAAAATAAGAAAATACATCCTCTTGCTAAAGCCTCACCTAAGCATCTTCGACGTCCTGAAACATTTTTTTACATTCATTATTACGCGCATAATTCCAAAATTAAAAAAATTATGTGAAAAAATAAAATATACTCTTGTAATTTCGTAAAATCTGAATTGTAAAAATAATGAGGTAATTTATAAAGCTAAATAATATATAAACTGATCTTAGATTCTTATAAATTAAAATAAATTTGAAAACATAATAAAGATAATTTTCAATGAT
The DNA here is from genome assembly GCA_949825065.1 of Odontocerum albicorne. Taxonomy (NCBI): domain Eukaryota; kingdom Metazoa; phylum Arthropoda; class Insecta; order Trichoptera; family Odontoceridae; genus Odontocerum; species Odontocerum albicorne. The sequence goes on from OX463843.1 coordinate 15,442,557, forward strand.
ATCTATCTACCCTTATTGAATTTTAAACAAAACAGTTAAAATTAAAAACTCAAAACTTTACACCTACCTAAACCAAAAGGTATGAGCCGATCGAGAAGTGCTTCATTAAGTTTTCCTTGTGCATCAAGAAACCGTTCAGGTCTAAATACTTCGGGATCTCCCCAAATCTTAGGATCCATGTGAACGGAAAACAAACTGATCAGTACGATGGTATTCTTTGGAATAGTGTATCCATCCAACTCGGTGTCCTGGACCACTCTTCGTGGGCCAGTCAAGGGTACAATATTGAAATATCGTTGAATTTCGTGTAATACGGCCATAGTGTAAGGTAACCTAAAAAATATGTATACTGTCAAGTCAATAAATTCGATGAAGGAACGTTCAAATTAAAATTTAACTGGTTTAGCGTTGAGACCAAAAATATAACCAGACGTCATTATAAAATTTTAGAACGACGGATGCATGTTTGAAGCATAAATATATAGTTTTAATTTCTCAAAAAAGTTAAAGGTTTGTAAACACTGCATTTTCCATTTTTCATTGTTATTTTTCTTTATTTAAGCAGTCAAATGTACTTTTTCATACAAAAGATAAACAAAAACACAAATTTAAAATCAACATTGATTTGTAAGCAGCGTATTGCAATAGGAAAAAAAACAGTATCCGACAAACGAAACTATAGTTCATACAATGTCCATACTGATTGGCCAGTATTTGTAGCCTTATTATGCAACATATAATATTACTCATACAATATAATCGCTAAAAATATATTTTTGGTATTATTTCCCTTCATATTATAGATGGAATCATACAGATCATATGTAATGATTGATTTTTATAATTTTAAGTTATTGAAATTAAAATAGTTTTATATAGTGGCAGCCAGTTTCCATTTAGAAACTTAAATAATACCGAAAACAAATATATAATATAGGGTCTTTCAAATTGAGCGGTTTTTTTAATTCTTGGATAAAACACAGATGGCATTTGAGACATTTGAGAAGTGTAATGTATGACATTTATAAAAATGGAGTCGTGTACAATATAACAATGTGTTCAAATTGAGACTTATTGTATGTATTGTAATCTCCGGAAACGGTGATGTTAATTGGCCACCAAGATCATGTGATCTGACACCGTTGGACTATTTCCTCTAGGGTTATGTGAAAAAACAGGTCTATAAGAATGATCCCCAATCAATTTGTGAGCTAAAGGACGAAATTATTCGCGTTACTGGTGAGTTAGAACCGCAATTATGCCGAAATGTCATCGAAAATATTGACAAAAGAGTGGACATCTGTGGAGCTGCAAGAGGTGGACATTTGACGGATATTGTTTTTATGTTTAAATGGCATACATTATACTTCCATGACCAATAAAAAGTTTTTGAAATCAAAGCAAATTGTGTGTTTTATTCAAGAATTAAAAACAATTTAATAAAAAAAAATTAAGTTAAAAAAACCGCTCAATTTGAAAAACCCTTTATTATAATACGATATTTATTTTCAACAAACGTTAATAAAATTATCAATATAGATAAAAAATCATTAGTGTTTTTCACGTTACTCCCAAAAAAAATATTTACGGTACATCGATGAAAATCTTTATCCTTTAAAATTACTATCAACACGCTGCTTATTTATTAGGTGTTAACATAAGTTGTGTCCGTTTTTTTCCAAATTTAAAAATGAGCACCAAAAGTAAAACAAAATGGTCAAAATTATACGTCATTCGAAAGAAAATTTTCTGCTCTACAAGATATTGTGTTTGCTTTTACGTTACATATATTATTTTATTTGATTACAAGCCTTCAAAATGGAATGTCAAGTAGACGAAAGTGAGCATTTTTTCGATACCTCCTTCTGTTCGCGTTCAATCGAGGGAACAAAGCTGCTCGCGATATTTGCGAAGTATACGGTGAAGATGCTATGAATGAAAGGACAGCTCGTTGATGGTTTTTCCTTAAAAAATTACGTCGAATTGCGGGCATGGTTGGACGAATTCCTCGAGTCAAGACCGGATGGTTTTTATCGCACAGGCATTGAAAAACTTGTAGAACGTTGGCAAGAAGTTGTAAATAATGAAGGAGAATACATTATTGACTAATTTGCTGTAATTTTTTATGTTGTGTCCTCTTGTTCTCTTCATTTGGAAAAAAACGGAATTATTACAAAGTGTGACGAATACGGGAGTATATGATACACAGGTTTCGAGGTAATATTTTTCTTACCATACTATATCATATATATTTTATTGTTTATAGTTAAGACATTAACATTGTGGAGGTTTAAAGACATTGTAATATATTTTATCAAACACTGTTCCACTTTTTGTAACTGTATAGCCCTACTGGTTTCAAGGCTTTCACCTCGTCACCAGGGGAGTTTTGTTCGTGCTCCCCTGATGATGAGGTGAAAGCCTTAAAACCGTTAGGGTTATACCTTTACAAAAAGTGGAATAAACAGTGTTTGATAAAATAAATTACAATATATATTTTAGTAAAAGTGCAAAATTAATTTACGCGTGTTTGTCTTCAAGGCATGGAGTCCTGCTCATCAAAACCTTATCCAGCTCCGCGTGGACCTCGCTTTGGATATCTGGACGAGTGAGCATTATCAGGAAAGCAAAGTCTAAAGTGTTACTCGTAGTTTGAGAGCCAGCAATAAAAAGGTCCAGAATAACCATAATGAGTTGATCATCTGAAATAAATTTATTATAACCAATATAATCACTGTTATTAAATAAACGCGCTGTGATTACATAAATACATGTATACGAGTATTATACGTGCACATTAAATGGTTAATAGCTAATTAATTTGCAAAATTAGGATCCTTCAATGTTTAACCAAAATTCAATTAAACTTAAAAGACTTGTTTAGAATAAAATGACATAGTAAATTATATTCTGAACATGTCCAGTATCAATGTTTATTTTTTTAGTAAATACAGGTTCTAACTAGATTTATATCGATTATCATTCGAGCTCAATGCTTTTCTCTCTTATCAAGGGTATTTGAATATCTTAACTAAGGCTGCTTAGGTCAAATGTGAACTTAGACCGCCTCAGGGTAAACAAACACTCTCCGATTAAGAAATATTTAGATACTTACATCAATCTAATGGTTTTATGTCTTCTTTAGATTATAACATATAAAGAGCATGTTTCTACATATGGTAAAAAAAATTAATAGTACCAGTACTCGCACAGGTATTATAGGAGTATTTTTATTTTTGCAAAATGAAACTCTTCGGCCTGTCGATAATAAATACATATGAAATCAAAGCAAAATGTATGCTCAGTAAAATGGTATATGATACACATTATACACATGGAAAAATACTCAATTTAGCGCCAAATGAATATAATTTTATAAAGCATTCATGTTGCCATAATAATGTTCTTAGACTGAGCTATACTGCGCCCACATCCGTGCTCTGTGGAAACACACAGTGAAGTTTAGCGTAAGTTTGCAAATGTCACTGTTTAGTTTCAGCGCTCGATGAAATTGTTACAAATATACTTGTCGGTGTGATAGTTGAATGGTAAACATGCTTGTCGAGCAAGCTGGCGACCATGCACTGCGGGTTCAGCATCTCTTTTGTGACAAAAATGTAACCTTGTAATTCTACCCATCAACAATTTAAAATCTACCGATTCTTCACTTTGCCACCATAACCTCTAGTTTAAGCTGTCCAAGTTTGCTGAGCTGAAATGCAAAAGTTGGCACATCACAAAACAACATACACATATAAGTCATTCTTATATAGAACAAACAGGTGTTTTTCCTCGCTAGTAAGGAAAGCCTTTTATCAATCCTTGTAAGCTGTGAACTAGACACACACTTATATATTACCTTAAAAAGTTTTCCTTAATCTGATTTAATGAAAACGTTTTTGAAATAACGTTGTCCAATAGCGAATAGCAATGTCGGTTAAAGAAATGAAGTTTTATTTATTTATCGATTTGTAATTTATTATTGATTTAAAATATCATAGGTTTTTTGATTTCTTTGTGTATTGTTAGCAATTATCTCATACCATAAAAATAATATAATATCTATCACCAGAGAATATACATAACCGTTAGTCTCTTAAATAAATATACACAATATAGCATGCAATAAAAATATGTATAGCTTGTTTTCACCAAGACAATATTTTTTAAATAATATGTTTAAAATATTTTTTGGCGATCCTTTTTCAAGCAATTTACCTATAGAAAGAATTATAATATTTAACATACGCAAATTAATTTGTATTGATTATTAAACAGTCATGGCGTCCGACATCTCGAAAAGAATTTCTCTCAATCATTAAAATTTCAACTTAAAAATACAAAACTTAGCGCTTCGCAATGTTTATTTAACAACCCTTTCTATTAAACATACGTGCGTAAGACACGTAAATTTTATTAAAAAGTCAGGAATGAATTCAACAATTATTATTATTATATTATGATTTTTACAAAAAACAAGCACATTTAAAAAAAATGTATTTCTAGAAAAAATTGTAAAAATATTTCAGATGGAGAATTAAACAAAATTTACAGGACAAATAATAATAAGAAAATCTATAACATATTAATAAATATAATATATGAAGAAAAAAAAACAAACAAGAACATACACTTATAGGGCTAAAAGTGTTAAAATTTAAAAGAAAAAAGTGTGATGTCAAATTCAGACAGAGAAAAATCGAAAATGATATAAAACAATACATGTCATGAATGAAAGTAAAGCAATAGACATTTTCCAATACAGAAAAATATAATTATCAATTTTCTCTGCTTCACCCAATAGAGACATTCTACAATGTCAATTTTTTATTAATATTCAAGACTTACCTGTGAATGTGTTATTTTCGTCATTTTCCTTTGCTTTCATTTCACACAAAAATGTATGAATAAGATCCTCATCGGCAACAGAAACTTGTTTTCGATGTTCGTTTATTACTTCCTGTTGAATTAATCGTGAATAAATTTATAAATAAAAGAAAAATCGATAAATATCAAATAATATACCATATATCACGGGGTCTTCCTTAGCTATAAAAAAGTTCTATGTAGGCAATGAGTTTTCTCACACCTGCGTGAAAAGGACAGAACAACGGTTGTGTCTATTCCAATTATAGCTCTATACTTCTCTTAATTTTGGGGACTGCTCTATAATGAATTTGTAACCGAGCTGGCCTCGATATTACAAATAGGACTGTTGGCCAATAGAGCTGCAGTTCAAGGCGCCACATGTCGAAGGGTGCCAGCCGCCACTACCTCAACAGGGTATTTTATTTTTTATTTTTTTTTACGAATATAGTTGTCTATTACTTTATTACTTAATTATAAATAAGATTAAAGAAAAGAAAAGAAAAAAAAAGTTCATTAAGTCCGTTGATTTCGTTAACATTTTATTTACAATTATATTTTATTGTTTACATATATTTTGAACTAGATTTTGTTTAAAATTTAATTTCACAAAATGTATTGTAAAACAACGTGGTTTATATAAACTTTTCATAAATACCAATTCGATTAAAAAAATAATAGCAGTATTCTGATGTATAAATAAAAATTAAATATTTTTTAATTATGGAAAGAGGTGGCTGATATTCATATGGCACTTAAATGTATTAGGAGGGCCCTGGGTGCACTGAGCAATGCAAAGCGCTCAAGATCTATGTATGATACACCTACATCCAGTAATTTCAAACAAGAGCTAAATTATGAACTATTTCGAATGTCGACTTTAATTTTATCAACTTGACTAAATCAGTGTTGTTTCATATTCGCAATAAAATACTTTTTATAAAAGGCCTCAACAAACATTTTGTTATTTTAGTATTTATTTAGTAACCGATATTTTTTCTGAAAAAAAATAACCGGCTTTAATAAATTACTTTGTTGTTCCACTAATTACATTAATTTCCGCTGCACGTGTTTCTAGCTTCAATTCCAAGGCTTTTTTAAGTCTAAATGAATTATCATCGGGATAAGAGGTAGAAACACTTGTATCTGGGATTAATGTAATAACAAAGTAATTTATTATTAAATATTCTAATATGGAGTCCCACAAAGCTAAAGTCGAAATGTTTGATAAATTAAAGGATTATGTCTGATAAATGTCAAAACCATTTTAGCCAACACAAAATAAATTTTAATTTGCTGTGTGTTTGTTGGTGTGTTTGTGGTTTTGTAAAGAAAGTGAAGAAAACTTTAATTAGTTTTTTAACTAAAAACTGCTCAAAATCATCTACAAATAAACGTGGCAGATATTCATAAAACATTAGTTATTTTTATGGCATTTACTTTCTGAAAATAATGTTTCATTAATTAATATACTTATCAATAAATTTGCAAACGAAAATCAGCTTACTGAAAGATTTGCCAATATTATTTTTCTATTATGAGTGATTGAAATATTATAAAAATACGAGTATAATGTAAAAACATACCTGGAAAAAATCGTGAAGCTCCGAATTAAGTTTTTTCAACAAATTATACCCAGTTTTTTTCGGTGCAACAAACCGCAAATATGGAAATAGGTTGAGCCACCCACCAGCCATATCAAAAGCTTTTGAACGTTCAGTCAACAAAGTTAGTAGTTTTGGTAAACGTATATCGTCTTTGTCAATTCTTCTACCTGAAAAAGTATAGATTGATTTTAGTATTACTTAGGATTATTCTTTTCCCATCATGTATCAGATAAACATTAAAGTGTGTATATATCATATATAAATATATATATATATATATATATAAATATGTAACGATTATACTATCCTTTACTTCTGAATAGATTTTATGTAAATTTTGATCAAATCTTGTGGTAAATTCGAAATACAAAGTTACCGAGTCAGATTTAAATTAAAAATACTTAAAGGAATTTGAATTTACAAGTTTACAAATGTTTTTTTGAAATTGTTGCCAATGTGAGTTGGTTTAAAGCATAGTTGACATTTTGAAGGCATTGTAGCCTTCACCCTCAGGGTGATGTCAAAAAACATTACCTAATATAGTAAGCAAGCGAGAAATACCCACCTACATATCAGCATGCGCTACCGCAACATGAACACCTGTTTGGCACGCTCTACCACCCGTTTTCACAGCGTAATATTACCCTGAGGATGAACCTTCGAAATGTCAGCCATCATTTTGGCTAACTCAACCCAATAATAATTCCAAAAAATGTTCAAGTAGTCGAGAATAGTCCTTAAAAACCTTAGAACATCTGTTTTTGGATCTGTTTTTCATTCGATCTAAACCAGACTATTTGTATACGAACCTATTCATTATACGGGGGCGAATTTTTAAAAGTAAATAGAGGTTGTAAGCTACCGGGAGTGTTTCAGAGAGAGTAGGAGAGAAATATCATGTATACATCAAACACGCTTATTTTTTAGATACACATAGTACAAAACATTTTACCTACATAACATTTCTCATAAAAAATATTATCTACCAGTTAGTGTATTTCATAATTTATGGGAAACATTTTTCAGTAGCTAAAATTGACATATAGAGTAGAAATTGTTCTCTTTAATAATTCTTGATAAATTCTCTATGAAATATATCAGAAAGGAAATATGAAATTCATCGGGAAACGCGTACTTTTTCAATCTCGCATCATTCCAAATTTTCTTTATTTTCTTCCTTTTTAATATTTAAATTTCTTGTAACAAATTAAAAATGTGCACATTGCTGAGCGTCATGGTCCACTTCTATGTCTGAAACATCTGTCATTATCCTTCCCGGTCCTGGGCCATTTTGAATGCAACTTTGAAAGAGGATTCTATTAACTGCTTTATTTGGTCCATCTATCATATAAGGACACCTTCCTCTTGCTCGCTTTCTCTCCACTGTTCCCGTAATCTCTAATTTTTTTCACTCCCATAATTTTTTCTGACAACTTGGAATGTTGGAATTTTTTTCATACGGTCCATGGGATACGTATCATCTGCCTCTTACATTACATATCAAAGGCCTCCATCGTGTTTCTTTCCTTTTTTCTCATCATACATACATGTTTCCATTACTATAGAGAATACTATAGATTTTACTTGACGGATTTTAACTCTTCTGCGTATAAAGTGGTTAATCCATAACTTCGTCAGGATTGTCATGACAAATCATATAAAGCCATCTGATATTAAAGTCCGTGTTCTACGATATACTGGATTCAAAGAAAGGGGTCATATTATAAGTGTCCATTTTAACGTGTATTCGATAACCCCTAACTGACCTTCTAGAATAAATGTTAGTATGCCATTAATATTGTATATTACACACTCGACGAATGTACGAGTATGTGTGCATATTTCTGTCACAAAACCGATTAATAAGCTTCATCAATATTTGTTGCTATCAAATTGTATATTACACACTCGACGAATGTATGTGTGCATATTTCTGTCACAAAACCGATTAATAAGCTTCATCAATATTTGTTGCTATCAAATTATATATTACACACTCGACTAATGTATGTGTGCATATTTCTGTCACAAAACCGATTAATAAGCTTCATCAATATTTGTTGCTATCAAATTGTATATTACACACTCGACGAATGTATGTGTGCATATTTCTGTCACAAAACCAATTAATAAGCTTCATCAATATTTGTTGCTATCAAATTGTATATTACACACTCGACGAATGTACTATATGTGTGCATATTTCTGTCACAAAATCGATTAATAAGCTTTATCAATATTTGTTGCTAAAAAAAATAATAATAATCTTTCTCAGCAGCATCAAACTAAAGGGTTTTGAAAAACTTGAATATCTTCGAGTCGTAATTGATTGCAACATAAATTGAAATCCATATTAGTATATTTTTATAATTTAAAAGATTTTTTATGTTTTTAGTTATATTTCTATTATGCATAGTTAATAAATAAATATTGATATTTTAGGTGCAATTTAATTATGTATCGTTTGATTTAATGTTCTTCCATAAAATAATTTATTTGAAAACTCAAAGAGGATTTTTAATTTGACGAAAAATCAATCAAAATAAATTCGTATTGTTTTGTGTTGATGAAAAAAAATATTTTCTTCAAGTTTTTATATCGAAGCCCAGTTTGTTTTTTTTTTCTTTTGGAGAATAATAATTTTTATTTTCTCTTTTCTACCGATTGTCCTGTGACTATCTTAGGGATAGGGAGCCATATCCAGACCACCACATTTTCCTACGAATTACTAGGCATTGGAAATAAGATATTTCAGATGTATTTTATGGCAACCTTAGAAAATGAGGTAACAAAAGAGAAACTCTACATTGAACACTTGATACTGTACATAGAAACATTTAAATATTGCTATTTTGGACATATTCTTAGGCATTCGTCATAAAGGTTACCCAAACATATTCTACTGGCTGTACCAGGTGGAATTAGAAAATAGTCCGGTAGGAAAACTGAGGAACCACTGGAGGAATCAGGTGGATGAATTCTTTGAATGGCGCAGTAGGAATGGGCACGTGTATTATAAGAAATGCAGAAGGTGATAAAACTCCACAGTTCATGTATCTAACACGTGCCACACTGAACTTGAAATGGTAAATTAGAAATTTTCAAAAGTTGTGTGGTGAATTACGAAAAACAACTAATGGCTGCTAGACACCATAAAATATTGTGCGCAATTTTCCAAATAATACGTTAATTTTTGTAGTGCATGGGATAATATATCTTTATTTCATCTACAGTCACTGGTAACCTCAAAATAATCCTATATATTTTTAATGAAATCATTCAAACAAATTCAAGCTCTTAAATAAGAATATTGCATAATGTCTAGCGAAAAAAGTGGAATATTTGCACAGGATTCGTACGGACTATATTTAGATTCTTCACCCTAATGTTGGCCTCTCGCGCATATTTGATAGGGTGAACGCACGTTTACTCCAATTAAATATATACTCGTATGTAATAACAAATTATACACGCTATAACATTTTTACTCTGATGATTAGCGAGCTCCTCCGAAACCGGAAGTTCTTTTTCACTATAGATAAAAATAAACAAATGAAGAAAAAAAACGAACTCCCTCAAGAAAGTGTTATATCTCGAATGCTGTTTAATATTTACAGAATTTATCAGTCATCTCTAGAAAATGATAAGCGCTTCATTAAGAGAATGACTAGCATTTTAATGAACTGAAAATATTATATCAATAACCACATAAAGCCCAACCCTGCTAAAACTCAAATATGTGCTTTACACCTGAAAAACAGACGAGTAGCATGGCAACTCAACATGTGGTGAAGGGAATCAAACTGTAGCTCTGTTACACTACAAAATACCCGGGTATCACTCTAGACCAGGGGTCTCCAAACTTTTTAGCCTAAGGGCCACACTGACTCCTCCACTAAGTCCCAAGGGCCAAGACCTAGCTAGCCATGCCAGGTCTTTAATACATGCCAAACATTCAGTCAGCAAACTGAGACTCCATTTCCGGTAGATTTCGCAATTGAAGCTTTGGGTGCTTTAAAAATAAATTTTGAGTCTTGTTTTTCAGATTTCGATGCAATTGCAAACGATATCAAGATTTTTCAAAATCCTTTTAACGCCGATATATTATATAAACCCTTGCCCCAGAACTTCAAATATTAGGTCCTTACATATGAAATTGGCGTTTTGCCGTACTGGCAACTTTGATCTCAAATATCTTCTCTTTGGTTAGGAATTCCAAATTCAAATTTATACAGCTATTTACTCAAGTATTTGTGTTTCGAAAATTATAATTCATTTGTTTTTTCCTCAATTGTTTTTTTTCTTTGCGTCACTCAGTTTACAAAATGGAAAACTTGAAATATCGCGTTATTTACGAGTACGAGTTCCACCGTGGCACCAGTGCTGCAGAAACGGCTCGAAGGATTAATGATGTGTATGGCGACGGTGCCGCAAAAGAAAACACAGTGCGTTTTTGGTTCCAACGTTTTCGTTCTGGAAATTTCGACCTGCAGAACAAGCCCCGTGGACGGCCGGAGACCAAAGTTGATAATGAAGAATTGAAGGCTATTGTGGAAGCGGATCCATCGCAAACCACGTCCGAGTTAGCTGCAGGCTGCGGTGTTAGTGATAAAACTGTTTTAATCCACTTGAAGCAAATTGGGAAGGTGAAAAAGCTTGAAAGGTGGGTATCTCACGAATTGAGTGAAGCAAATCAACAAACGCGCGTTGACTGCTGCGTTGCATTACTCAACCGGCACAATAATGAAGGGATTTTGAATCGAATCATTACCTGTGATGAAAAGTGGATCCTGTATGATAATCGGAAGCGCTCATCGCAATGGCTGAACCCTGCCGAACCGGCCAAACCATGCCCCAAGAGAAAATTGACTCCAAAAAAGTTACTTGTGAGCGTTTGGTGGACTAGTGCTGGTGTCGTTCACTACAGCTTTCTTAAATCTGGCCAGACGATTACGGCAGATGTCTATTGTCAGCAACTGCAAACCATGATGGAAAAGCTAGCTGCTAAACAACCGAGGCTGGTTAATCGCTCTAGGCCACTGCTGCTTCATGATAACGCTAGACCACACACTGCACAACAGACGGCTACCAAATTAGAAGAGCTTCAATTGGAATGTCTAAGACATCCACCGTACTCTCCGGACCTTGCCCCAACAGATTACTATTTTTTTCGAAATTTGGATAACTTCTTGCAAGGGAAAAAATTCAACTCCGATGGGGCAGTCCAAACCGACTTCAAAGATTTTATTGATTTCCGTCCGAATGGTTTTTTTAGTAAAGGGATCGATGAACTACCTATGAGATGGCAAAAGTGCATAGATAGCAATGGTACATACTTTGATTAAATAAATATATTATATTAAAAAAAAATCAACTTTATGTTCCTCCCAAACAAAACGCCAATTTCATATGTAAGGACCTAATATAAATGATTGATTTGCAGTGTAGCGATATTTTTAAAGAAAAATATTTAAAGTCATCATTGCTGGAATTTTATAAGAGTCTTCAACTCACACAGTTTGATCAGTTGCATAAATTTGCTCGTGGCTTTTTTTCCGCTTTCGGCACTACTTATCTGTGTGAAAAAACATTCTCCAAAGTGAAATACACAAAAAATATTTACAGATCCAAATTAACTGATGAGCATTTGAAGCCGCTGCTGATAATTTCCACTAGTAAACTTGATCCACAACTGCAAACAATTGTGAGTGGAAAGTTACAGCTACATAAATCTCATTAATCATAATTATAATGTTTAATTTCATTATGTGAATTACCCATGTATCATATGTCACTTATTGTAAGTTTTTAGGATAAATCTCGTATCATTAATTCCAGTTAAAATGTTCAATTTCATTATGTAACATATGTCAGTTATTGTGTTTCTTAATTGGTTGTTAAATAAAAACATCTGATTATTATTTTGTATGATTTACTTACACTGGAAATTTTACAATGTAATCAAAATTAACTATGACGGGCCGGATACCGGACATATCCGGCCCGCTGCCGCGGGCCGGATTGATGGTGCTCGCGGGCCGGTGTTTGGAGACCCCTGCTCTAGACCGATACCTCACTTACAGAATCCACAAATATAACATCAAATAGAAAATCTATATCGGGAAAAACTTTTTGCGTCAACTAACTAGATCAACTTGAAGCGCGCAACCAAAACCCTGCAAGCCTCATTGTTACTCAGCTGGAGAATAGTCAGCCCAGTATGGAGCATGTCTGCCCATGAAAAGCAGGCTGATATTGCATTAAAAAAAACATGTCACTTAATTACTAAATGTCTCAGACCAATATCAATGGGAAAGGTTTACATACTGGGATATGATCTCCAGACATCCGCAGCAATTTTGAATTCAGAAGTAAGAAACACAAACAACTTATGTATGGATCCCAACCACCTTATGTATGGCAAAATATCAATGTCTTCTTACATTATATTATAAGACTGCGAATTTCCATTTCGATACGAATTTCCATTTCGATAAGACTGCGAATTTCCGTCTGATACGTCGAAACTCTTACGAGCAATAGGTTCTATAGGCTCTATAGGCAATAGGAGCAATAGGATTCTATAGGCTAGGTTCTATAGGCAATAGGAGCAATAGGAGCAATAGGCTCTTACGAGCATCGTAGTTTTTGACCAGCTACCAGGGGAATATGATTATAGACTGATTCTTCGTCCGAAGATAAACCGTATCATTCGTTACATACACCTGATACCGATCATCCTAGTAAAGAATCTATTCTCAAAACGTAGAAGTCTTCTATTTAGATAGAGAGCTCGATTGGTCTTTACAAAATACGTTAGGTTTAGTGTGCATACTATAGAAATGTATTGAATTATTTTGAAATCAAATAAAAAATCCACCAATTATGTCAGTGATCAATTTGCCGCTATTGAATATAAAAAATCCCATAATCGTAAGTTTATCTTGAATGTAAATAAGGACATACCACGATAATAAAATTCAATTTACTTTTTAACTTTTACGATAAAAGTTTAAAATTTTGTTGTGTATGTGTTTTATTTATTTAGCATTCATATTTTACATGTACCATAAATCCAATTATGATTATAATTTGATCGAAAACAATCCAATTTGGTTCATTGACCGTATCACTCCATACATGGTTGATTGACATACATAATATTGCATTACGAGGTCTAATTCATAAAGGCATTTTTCGTTATTATTATCATAACAGATTGCATTAAAAATTAATTAAATATTAATAAATATGACATGTAGTTATTGTGATCATTACTAATACTCCGATAGAACTACAAAAATGAGAATATAAACTTAGCATTTGCTGCAATGCTCCAGCAAGTATGCATGTACAGGCTATGAAAGTAGATCTCAGATGACACGATAAATAATGATTACGAGTATTATGCGAACCCAACACAACCCAACATTTGGCAGACCGATACAGAGTATTTTAGGTAATGTGTAGCAGGTTCTTTGGGGGGTGGGAATATAGGGAGATTTGGATGAGACGATGTATATGTTATTGTTGAAAATATTTATGTATTGACGAAATTGTGTGTATGCTTGTGATTGAATTATGAACTAAGCGAAAATAATAACTAAAATATTTAAAAAAAACTGATAAGGATATCGAGATATTTTCTCACCTGCAGTAAACATCCACAAAACATTGATAACGTGTGGACTGAGTTTACTGTTCAGATAGACATTTTTCCCCTCTTCATTGCAAGTCTTGAGCAATTGGTGGAGCTCCTCGACAATATATTCTTCCATTATAGGTTTTCCAAACCCAACATTTCTTAAATGCCTCATAGCAAATTGCCTGTGCTCCTGCCACAATGGTCCGTCTACGCCGGTAATTCCTGTGAAACATTCAATACATTTTAAAGAAATAAAAAATCGCACATGTAACATACATGTAAATACAACTTAAATTTTACCAAGAAGTGAACCCATATTTATAGAAAATACAGATAGTAATATATTTGTATCATCATCAGCTTACATTCATCCACTGCAGGATGTAGACCTCTCCAAGTTGTTTACAAGAAATCCTGTCTTTTTCGCACTGCTGCCACGTAATTGTTGTTTGATTGCGCATTTCGTCCACCCAGTGTGTCTTTGGCCTTCTTACAAGCATGTTCTATCTATTGGGTATCACTGGATCACTTTATACGTCCAACGACGGTCCTTTGCTCGAGTGACGTGATCAGCCCCCTTCCACTTGAATGTTTTTACGACCTCTCTAATATCATCAACTTTTGTTTGGGCGCGTATCCACTCCTTGTTTGCGGTCTCCACTGGTATAACATAGCACTCACCTTTTCATGCTGCGTTGTATTGTCTGGAACTATTGAATATTGAATCATTCTTACAGAAAGAATTCAGGTTTTGCATCCATATGTTAGTACCGGTAAGATTTGGTTAAACATCTTCCGTTTGAGACAGATTGGGAGATCGCTCTGGAAAATGTAATTCAGTCGTCCAAAGGAACTCCAAGCTAGTTTTGTTATTCTATTTATTTCACTGAAAGTGCAATCCTCAAATGAAATACTTTGTCCTTAGTAAATATATTGTAGGACTTGTTCTAGCTGTGTTCCGTTCACCTGGATCGATGTCACATCAACAATGCAGTTCGACTCATATTTTATATTTCCAATATTCATTTTCAAACCCGATCGATAGTTGGCTTACCTCTGCCAATTCCAGTATTTGATTCTGTAGTACCTCAAGACGTGTAGTGAAGAGAATAATATCGTCAGCAAAGCTAAGATGGCTCAAATATGAACCATTGGTACAGATTCCTTTATTTGCTCACTCAAATTTCTTGAACACATCTTCCAGGGTAGCGTTGAATAAGTGTGGTGAGATAGTATCACTTTGGCAGACTCCCTTACTTATTGGATTTTTTTCGATACTTTGATGAAGGTTTACTATTGATGTCGCATTATTGTATATACTGCTGAAAAGTTTAACATGGCATTTTTATATATAATATATTCCTTGATCAAGTAGGTTTTGATAATAGTGAATTTCTTGACCGAATCAAAAACCATTTCATAGTCTACGAACGCCCTATACAGTGAAAGTTGGGATTCTTGACAACGTTCTATAATTTCCTTTACAACTTGAATGTAGTCCATTGGGCTATAACATTCTCTAAATTTAGCTTGATCTCTCGATTAATTTTGATCAAGAGATATTTAAGCTCTATTGGAGAGAATCTTAATGAAATCTTTATAAAGAGTTGGTAGTAAACTAATTGGTCGGTAATTCTTAAGTTCTTCATTGTCTCCCTCTTTATGGAGTAGTATAATGATGGCATTTTATCATTCTTCGGGAATTTCTTCCTTTTGTAGACATGATGTAAAGATTTTTGTTAGCATCTTGTTTACTTCTTCGTCTGTTTCTTTAAGAATTCCACCTAAATTTATTTAGTAGCATTTATACGTTGTCAATAATAAATCATAAAATAAAATACTCTTTAAAAGGTATTTTATTTACTTAATAAATGTAAAAAAGTGACTAAACTCATATATTTGTTGTTATTTTGAACTATAGAAGTATGACAAAAGTTTTCTGAAATAATCTAAAGCAATTAAACATTTGATTTCATCGCTCTTACTAAAATTATTCTCGCTTTTTAAAACACGACTTTTGCAGTTTAAATACTTTATTTGTTTTATAAAAATATAGTATACGAGTACAGTACTTTTAGTAGCAAAATATCAAATTAATGAAATATCGCTAGATTATAGAAATCTGCTATAAACCAGAAATTAAATATAAAATTCATGAGCTGTTTTGATAAAGTTTGAACTATGATGACCCAGATTTCTATGAGATTGTTGTGCCTCTGACCTAATTAATTATATGATACATATAGCTAGATACAATTAGTATTTTCAGTTATCACTCTCATTCTTAAATAGAAACAACCTTTTATAATAAACACTATAATTAAGTTTTAATGTTTATTAAAAGAATCTTATTGATTATTTTTGGCAATGTCTATGCAGATGGAAAATATCTAAAAATACATTTATCTCCTATTGTAACGGTTTCGAGAATAATTATACCAGACATTAATACAAAGAATTCCAAGATGTGTATTCACTGTCGGATACTTATTTTTATGAAATCTGAACAAACTATAACATCTGTGAAGCTGAAATGGTCAATTGTCTACAAAATGCATTAACAATTTTAATATCAAAAAGGTTAAATATATACAGTAGGTTATTTATTACGAACCTATCAGCCGTATTTATGAACATAATGGTATGTTTTATCGCATTTTAAAGAAGTTTATGTACACAACGTGGATACGTTCAGGAACATAAAAATAAGATTCTTTGTTTTTTTTTCCACCTGGCGAGTTTATTGCCATGTGGCAATCTCTTCCAGCCAACCAGAAAAATATGTTTAAATGGGCCCTAAGTGAAAACCAGAATGGAATTCCATTTAAAAAAATCTGGATTCCAGCGGGGATCGAACCCGCAACCTCTGATCTGTAGGTTGCGGGTTAAAATTCTTATTTTGGAGTTAAAAATATTTGCTTTACAGTTTCGATATATGCATATTTTTTTGAGTTTCCATCAAAATTTATGTACAATTTGCTCATCTATGATCATCACCAATTTCGTGGCCGAGAAACTATCATCATAATTCTAAGGGTCGACTCTCCTGCCTAACAGAACCAATGCATTTAATTAAATTAAAATTCCTTTTAAGAGTAAAAAGGGGAAAATGTAAAGAAAATGCAATTGCTATATTATAAAATTGTTTTAGGACCTAGATATGCTAGGGTGGTCTAGATTTTAGGACCTATATATGCTAGGGTGGTTTAGATTTGGAAACAAATGTTGAAAACAAGGGATATTAAAGAAATGTATTTTTTTGTTATTTTAATTAACATGTACATACGAGTACATGCTATTTACACTATCTAAAATATGTAAGATTTATGAGAAAGGTTTAGAAAAAAACGATAAAAAAATAAAAGAAAATCTTAATTGATCTATAGTATTCTTCAACTGACCATACCAGTCATTTATTTTTTTAATTGAAAAACATATTTTATTAAGTTTGCAAAAGTTATTGGAATCGGAGAACATTAAGGGACCAAAAATGTATTTTTTACGACACAAAAAAAATTTATTTCATAAAAAACACTTGATTGATTGGAATGTAATTAATTAATGTAATGCTTGATTGGATTTAATTTACGCTTCAATTATGCACCAAGAGTTAAAAATTCAATGAATAATTGCAGCCCATGAACATTTATAAACAATTAAGATAAAAAACGATTATATATTTGTTGTACTATTTCTGATTGTAAAAAATAAAGCCCCCTTGATAATTTTCAATAAATAAATCTAATTCCAAATGTAAAATACCCAACATAACATGTATAGGTCCTTGAATAATTTTATTAAAATTTATTTAAGTTTTTAGAACAGTTTTTAAATGTCAATAACTTTCAAGTTATCTTAATGAGGACTAGGCTGAGAAAGCATATATGATACATATCTAAAATAATATTATAACGTTGTTCACGTGCAAATATCGTGTCGTACTTTCCATTCATGTGAAGTTAGTATTATCTTAAATATTTCTTATATTTACCTCTTAAAGTGCCCATGGATCGCAGACGCATGAAGAAGTCTTTTGGTCTTCCCTCATAGTGCTCCGAAGTCAACACCTTCCTAATAAGTTCATCTGTGAAGACGAATACATATCTGGTGTGCACGAGTTTAGTTCCAAGAACTCTGGTAGAATATTGATTGGCCAGATCCTGAGCAGCCATATTTTGGGATCCGTATTTTAAAGTGAGTCGCTTTAAAATACGCACGCAACCAAAGAAGGGGAGCCATGGTGGACCTAAAAATTGAAAAATAATAATTTTATTCAAATTATGCAACAAAATAGTGCCTGTAAATTGTTAACCAGTTTTTAAACCACTATAATGCGAATGTATTATTTATTTAATTACTTAAAAATAACCTCCAACTTGAACGAAAACTCAGTTTTACAAACTCATAACAGACTAATTCAGGGCCAACATTGAAAACACCAGATTGACCAGAATAATAAACAGTAACACTAAAGAGTCAGTTTAAAATAGAAGTGCATAGTGCTTTTAAGCTAAAAACTCCGGCCATGTCCTTATCAAGCTATTAAGTGTGTCCGATGATGCGATGTTGGTAATCACCAGAACAATGCCCCTACATCAGTCAAAACAGTCATCCACCCCCTATATATACATATCAACAACACACCACATACCCATTGTAAACATCATTTTTTTTTTTAACCCGGCAAGTTTATTGCCATGTGGCAATCTCTTCCAACCAACCAGAAGTATGTTTTTATAGGCCCTAAGTGTTAACCAGACTGGAATCCTTTTTTTTTTTAAATCTGGGTTCCAGCGGGGATCGAACCCGCAACCTCCGGATCGGCAGACAAGTGTCTTACCACCAGGCCACGGAGGTCGTCATCTTCGTTTGCGATTCACTCGACGCAACTGTGAAATGAACTTCCAAGAGATGTCAGATGTACATCTTTAATCCTACAGTAAATATATGGTGAGCTCAAACAATAAAAATCACGTTTAAAAGAGAATTGAAAATAAAAATGTTTCTCAGAATACCCTTTAATCCTAATTTTCCTTTTTCTGCAGTCCTTGTCCTTGAACAAATACTTATCCTCTAGTCCTACCATAATTTTTCAGAGATAAGTTATTTTTTTACTGGGAATCAAATTACATAATATGTTTTTCTTTTTTTTAATATGTTAAATCTACTCGTTGGTTAGAAGTCTTAACCGTGTAATCATGAACAACATTTAATAAATAATAACGCCGTGTGTTCCAAACCAGTTCCTTACGGGGAATAATAGCTTGGTCGAAATGAAAATGGTTAGATAATCTACCGCGAATATCACTTGACTGAAACCAAAAACAACAAAAAAGTACCAAACATCTCATCTGACCTTCAAATAATTAATGGGTCGGTGTAACCCGATATATTTTATGGCAGTCTGTTGAGCTTTAAAAGTAGTCTGATTGCAGAGTTGATAAACTATAATTATAAAAGTAGTCTAATATTGCAGAGTTGATCCCATATCGCGTGTATATTCTTATTTTTTTTTTATATTTTTGTAATCATATTGACTTGTGTACTTGCTTACTTTGACTTATCTACTTATTGATGTGTCTAATTGGTTTTGTTGAATTGTTATAAAGCGTTTTTTCTTATTTTTTTTTAAATTTAAGATTATTTTGTAAATATTGTAATTGAATCGCTTAGAACTTTTTTATAAATAATCTTATCAGGTGTATTGTACCGTTGATGAAAAATAATAAGTTGGACGCCCTTGCTATAGTGGGCAATTAGTGTATTACTTAATTAAAAATTTACAATACATATCAATTTCATGCTATGCGAGTTGTTCATAGTAAGAAGTATCCATGAACCGATTTAACCGAAGATAAAGTTGCAATATCAAAGTGACACTAATTACACGTACGACAGACAATATGAAAACCGTGCAAAATTACATTTGCTCATTTGACACCAACAACTTGATATATACGTCCACTGAATTTTATTTTCTTAAACTGTCACTAACATAGTTGTTATACTTAACGGAAGAAGTTTATTTAATAGCATATTGTGCATAGCTTATTTATTAAAATACTGGTCTTTAAACAGCTTGTTCGTGCAATCGAAAACAATCATATAAAAATTTAATATATCTTGAATGATATAAATTCGAAGTTTAAATTAAATATTTAAGTAATAAATGTTAGCTAAGCGTATTTGTTAAATATACGAGTATATCATTACAATGCCAAATCAGTGTGGTTCAATATCTTCAAAATATTGACGCTTATACTCGTATATTAAAATAGTATAATGAAACATGTAGATTATTTCTCGCTATCAGAAAAAAGGTTTTTTATTGATGGCGAAGAAAAACGATATTCCTGGGGATAAATAAATAAAAAGAGCAATACATACGCCTTTTTGAAAGATTTTTTATTATGTTATGAGCTAATGTATCATACATTCCATTATGAATAATCTTTTGTTACAGTGACTAAAAATCAAATTATTTAACAGCTGTGAATATACTCGTATACTCGTATATATCACTGATAAAAAATCTAATCCTTGAAAATTATATTAATATAGCAATATCTTTTTTTAAATATACTCGTGTTAAACATATTTTTGGAAGATATTTTTATTGAATCAGATGCTGTTAATGGATATTTTGTATTGCGATTTAAACTTTAGACTGACTATTTACATAACTTAAAATTAAGAACAAATTTATATTATTTGTTTCTTCACGCTTAAAATTTATTGTACACATACTCGTATAATCAATGTCGAATATCAGGGGCAATTTCTTCAATGAAATATATTTTTACTATTTAAACAAACAATAAAACACAAATTCTAAGTTGTATATATTTATTTCCACTACTTGAAAAATCATTTCGGCTTGCAAGACCAGTATGAAAAATAAATAGAATCATTTCATTATTAAGATTCAATTGAGAAAAAAACAGTTATAATTTTACACGCTAGCAGATAAAATTGTTTTAATCTGTATATACAAATATTTCTTAAAGTTTCCTCAATTATCTCGGAACATATAAATTATAGGTAAGGTATTTTTGAACATTTATCTTGACCGCAAAAAGTATCATAATTAATTAGAAATCATAAAGAGAATATGAACAAGAATCTTTGGAAATGCCATTAAACTGAAATGAGAAGTGGAAGAAATTGATGATGACAATTTTCAAGCATACGAGGGAAGATCAATAAATCGCGGAATAAAGGGGAAAACCATGTTTTTTTATTTTTCCTTTTCAATATATTCACTATTAACTTTAATACGTTTTTAAGGTCTTTAAATAAGCTTATTAATACACACAAAAAACATTTGCTTTTGCCCTCAAAATAAGCCTAAATTGCACTTTTAATTACTTCATCGTCCGTAAATTTCTTCCCTCGAAGTTCTTTATCATTTTTGGAAACAAATAGTCATACGGAGCCAGGTCTGGGCTGTTGAGGGTGGTTTAATGTTTGGAAGCCACAGTTGTGAAGATCAGCCAATGCAGAATTACTTTTGTGCACGGGTGCATTGTTATGCAAAAGCCCTTTTTGTACATTTTCCTCTCCTTTTCTCCTTCACAGCTTCTTTTAACTGCATCAACAGATCAAAGTAGTACTTTCCAGTACGTCCATTATTGTCATCACTCTTAGGTCGTGTCCCTTTTGGGAAAAGTAGATAAAAAAAACCACTACATCTGACAACATATTACAAAATAAGCTATTTTATATTAAATATACCATATACTATTATAATTTGAACTGTACAGGCAACATACAATGTATTTATTTTGATAAAAATATTAACAATTTAATGACATTTTTTAATCGTTGTTGATAACTCATTGTGAGTGGTCTCAGTAAATTGTTTGTTCGTTTATATAAATAGCTTTTAACGTACAGATAACAGAACCACCTTTAGTATTGTTACCAAGAAATGCAATATACACATTATCAAGTTTATTTTAAACAAATATTTTTGAGACATGCATACATATCATCACACAATATTCCTGTTGGGGTAGGCAGAGAGGAAAAGGAAATGTATTTGAAAAAGTTTCACACACACGTTGTTAATATCGAAATTGGAAAAAGTTGGGTATAGTTGGCACTCTTTTAAGTGGTTGAAAACTTATTTGTCAGATAGAATACTGAGTGTTAGGATTGCTTCTCAACCATCTATTGCATTTAAAGCTACAATTGGTGTACCTCAAGGATCTCATGTCTGTCCTTTGCTTTTCTTGTTGACATTTTTAATGATGATAGCGTTGCAAATGATCTTAAAATGCATCGTATTCTTCGGTCTGTTAATGATTGTAATTTTACAGTGCAAAGTTGACAGGTTACACTGTTGGTGTGAGATCAATAGATTACAATTGAACATCATTAAGCGTCAGGTACTTATGAATGTATTTTTTAAGTTGAAGTCCCCATACATAGTTATAAAAAACCCTTTGCTTTTGCGAGTATCGCAAATTCGTGACCTGAAGAATGTGTGTGACGCTCAGTTGTACTTTGTTGCCCACATAATTGGTATATGATGCAAGACCATGAAGAAACTAAGATTAATTAAGGGATGCTACGGAATTGATCTTCAATAAAGACATTTATACTGTTGTATACTTCACGGGTACGTAGTCAGCTTGAATATAATTCTTATGTTTAGTCCCCTTGCTATGATGTTTATATAAGCGCGGTTGAAAGGGTGAAAGTACATTTTTTTTTTAGATTTACTAACTGTAAATTTGACATTTCTATAATTTACATTAATTATAACTACCTCAAACTTACAATAGCAAATATAACAACAAAATAACAATATCGGATGATTTACTTTTTTTACATAAAATCAACAACAGTAATTTTAATTGTCCTGAATTACTTAGCTTGTTTTGTATTTGAGTTTCGTCAGTACATATAGTATTAGTCATAGGGTTTTTTCTTTCTTTTGTAAACTAAGCATCTGTAATTAATTATCAACAAAATCCTCCTATCTAATCGTAAATATATAGAATACTTCTTTTGGGAAATCAGTTTGTTGAGATTGTCAATTTATTTTACCATAGTCTATTAAGTTATGAAGGATCGCAGAATTGATAAAGTACTGAATTCATATTATTTTCGCATTCGTGTCAAATTGGTGTGGTAAAGTGCGGGCAGCTAACTCGAAACGGTCCCGTATCGCATAATAAACTATCTGCTTTTTTTTATTTTATATTTATCTAATTATTTTGACTTGTATGCTTACTTACGTATTATTTTAATTGTTAAATAGTGTTGATGTGTCTTTTAATTTAGTTTTGTAAAATTGTTATAAATTATTTTTTTCTTATTTTAATTTTAAGATTATTTTGCCAATATTGTAATGAAACAATCACTACACTTATTAACATAATGTTGTACAGTGCATTATACCATTGATGAAAACATTAAAAATATATGTCCAATAAAATACATTATGCTAAAAAAAAATCGTCAAAAACAAATCAATTCCAAGTACACACTCTCAGATTATAGATATGTGTAACATATGTATCTGGATTTGATACCTATCAATTCCAAGTACACACTCTCAGATTGTAGACATGTGTAACATGTGTATCTGGATTTGATACCTATCAATTCCAAGTACACACTCTCAGATTGTAGACATGTGTAACATGTGTATCTGGATTTGATACCTATCAATTCCAAGTACACACTCTCAGATTATAGACATGTGTAACATGTGTATCTGGATTTGATACCTATCAATTCCAAGTACACACTCTCAGATTATAGACATGTGTAACATATGTATCTGGATTTGATACCTATCAATTCCAAGTACACACTCTCAGATTATAGACATGTGTAACATATGTATCTGGATTTGATACCTATCATTTGTCGTGACCTAAAGTCACCGCAGTCAAGTATTTTTTTTTACTTTTTCTTACGCTAGCTTTGCCATACATGATGTAGAGCTTTTCTTAAACCTTTGTCTCTACGAGGATTATCATAAACTAGTTATAACTCGTGAAATATTCACGGAATTAAAACACTATATTTTTTAAATACCGAATGGAGCAAGACCAGCTTAAAGTTTTTAGGGTTCATTAATGTTTAAAGTTTAAAATAAAAAATGGTACATCTTGATTGATGAATTATTTAATTCTAAAAAATCTCTTTATACACGATGTTTTGTGTATACATATAAACATTACAGTTGTTCAATTTAAATCGTTGATAAAGTTTTCCTTGAAGACTTGTTTCAGATATATTGACTTGAATGTTTTCGCGTTTCCGACATCGTGAAAAAGCCACATATGTCTGCATTAAAAAAAAGAGCATAAGATAAATAAACACAAGTAATTATAAGTTTTAATATAATAGGAAATAAATTAATTATTTAATGAATTACAATTCAAAATAAATTGGCATCGTCCCCTTTCACACCGGTTCAAAAATCACGGATCCACCGAGATTCAAATTTCGAAGTATTCCTCTCTCGCTCTCTTGTATTCAAAATTCAATTATCGTATTGTTTCTTTGACGACAACCGTTGTACGGGCTTTGGCCTATTTATATTATGATTGAACCATATATTTGGTGGAGAATCTTTATCTCCAAGTTATCGATAATAATTAATTTTCATTATAGTAGTATTAAAAAACCAACAAAATATACTGAGATTCGAAAACTGAATTCTGCGAAAGATACTTAACTAAAACAAAGCTGTAGGGGAATACAAACGGAGATCTAATGAACAAACTCGAAAATTAACGACACAACCACTTATTACCAGCGACATAAGGTCGTGAAGGTTAGGACACTTGCAGGTCATGTAAACAGATCACAGCTGACACGGTAAACAAAGACGCTATATCTGTTCAAATAACGTGCAGCAGGGTCTTTGCGCTGGGATTAGAGAAAGACAGAGAACACGATGAGTAACCGATCTGTTTCGAGAAAAATCATCTTAGAGGCTATAACTCAACACGAGCTACGAGTATATGGTGAAGTGCGGTAGGAGATAAATAAAAATAAAAGTATTTTATTATGTATCTCTTTAACTTGCTAGATGCGAGTAAACAAGCAATATATATTTTTTTATAATTATTTATGATACCTATATGTCTAAAACCGGCACAAAATAATTATTTTATTCAACTACAGGCTTATATTTAAAACAAATATTCAATTTAGTTGTCAAATATAAAAGTTGACTCATTAATATCTAGTATTTTATCAAAATAAATCTGTCAAGATACATTGTTTCAATATTCTAAATATAAAAAAATATATAGTTCTTGACTGAATGTAATAATTTAAAACAACATACATAATAATAACTGTTTTATAAATTCTAAGTATAATATTTCAAATGGATTATACGGTGCTAAAAATTTAAATTAGTGGTTAGTCGAGATATGAAATTTGTCGCTATGTATTATCTGTCTACCACACAAAGAAACGGCGTGACGGTATGTATGTACGAGTATAAATTAAAACTCCCAACTGTCATAGTGTGATAAATGCACTAATAATTGGCATCTAAAAAAAAGAGAAATTTTCACTCACAGAAATCACAATAAAATCATTTTCATCAATGTCGATCAAAATCACCTTTATTGATAGTCGTTTATTGATTTCATGGCATCTATTTAGGAGCCTCAGGTCAGTTTTTATCGTTTTTTACCACTACAGAAGTCTATACATCCCTCGATTGACGTGGTTAAACGTCCTCCCAAAATGTAATGTCATCGCTTGTCTCAATAATGTATTTGACCTTTGTTTGATTTTGTTTGCGATGTCTGGCATGCAATTATTTTTATCTTTTTAATTTACAATATTTGAGATTTTGTAGCTTTGTATTATGGTCACTATGTCTGACACACATAGGGAGCACTAACTGTCGTCGTCGTTTCTGGGTCTAATAGTCGAGGATTTCTTCACCATTCCAACGTCAATTCAGTTGGAAAGCGAAGCTGTGCCGTGGGTTTTTTGTTTCTTTCTTATTTTCTCTTCTTTAAGTGAGTGAACCGTTGCGCACCAACAAACTCATCGATCACGCCGTTGTACTGGATCCGATGGCGCACGTGAAGTGAGATGATTGGAGCATGCTGATATATATTTTTTTTAAATAATAGATGTGAAGTTATATCTCAGAATACAAGGAATAAAAATGAGGGGGAGGGGGAATCCAGGGGAGTAGCACAACTGGGGCTCGAACCGCTGACCTATCGCACAAAAGTCCAGTGCGTTGCAAAGCGACAAAGCATTAGCTGTATAGTATATACTGAGTGAAGGAAGACCTTACATTTAAGGCAAAACAAATCTAATACACGTAAGACGATATGTTTCAATAAGTCAAAATAAATCCAAGTATACTTGGTTATGGTATTTCTCTTTACTTTCAATGTATACGTGTACATACATACATATATACCATCACGTGGTATCCTTGTCGGGGTAGGTAGAGAGGAGAAAGTGCCAGATTTTCGTATCGACATATTTTGCCTCTTCTACATTCATACACCTCCTATGATTTCTCTAATTGTATATTTCCGTCTTTCAAAATATACAATCATATTTTCCATGGTTTTCCTCTACCACGCCTTCTACTCGCATTTGCTCTAAATATGTATATTTTAGTTATTCTTCATTAATTCGTTCCACATACCAAAACCCTCCCAGAGTGCTCTTCTTCATCTTACTCAACACATCTCCCTTAAACTCACTGTCGTCCCTGATCATTTTATTCCGTATTTCATCATATTTTGTCACCGCATGTATTCTTCTAAGTGCAATTTCTGCAGCATTTCTTCTGCTTTTTTCTTGTTTCACGTTCACGTTTTACTGCCATGCATCAAAGTTGGTACTAAAATACCGTTGTGGACTATTATCTTGGCAGATTTTCATATTGTCTAATTCGAGTATATATTATATGTTTTAGTATCCCATTGATTTTATTTCCTATAGCTACTTGTCTTTCTTTATCCCTCGTAACTCTTTATTATCTGATAAAATACTTCCAATATAGCAGAAATCTTCAATTTGCTCTAATTTTTCATTACTCATCTATATATCGCATTTACTTTTTCTTTCACACTTTTCTATCGCCATGATTTTGAATTTTACCTTTTAACTCTTCCGTCATCGGAGAAATACTATCTCAATAGCGTGCCAAGTGATATACCAATGCATAAAAAATATTATTTGCTATTCATACTATAGTTTTGTTCTTATATTGCATATACTAAATACAAAAACTAGCTTCGAACGTACCGTCGACCTTTACAGATGTTTATAACATATTTTTTGCAATACCATATTGTTAACAAGCAAACACTATGAACCAAGATTTGACGTGACGTAATCATCAGAATTCCGTCTTTTTTATGATCCGGTATATGTGATTTGTTCGAAGCGGTGGCTAACAGCTATCGAACTAAAAAAGTTAAGTATCTTCTTGTTGCTAGGTTCTTCGAGGAAAAAATCAAGATTGTTTCAATATTTCTTAAAATATAACAACTTTTAAAATTAAACAATATTAATGTTAAGTTAATGGCATTGATTAACTTTGACTTATTTGTTTAACTTTATGACCTCATTGATAAAACAATATTTTGATTGAATTTATGAAAATCATCACTTTTTTTAATTAATATTTAAAAAGCATAATCAAATAATTTATGTACGAGTATATGTATTTGGGAAATTTCTCGCCTAATATGTTATATGATTCAATTTTTGACGATAGTATCTAAAGACAAAGGTTCTATGAAGGGCTATATCGCCTGTATGAGTAAGTTAGATTAGATTGCTTTGGCTGGGATACCCTGCAAATAAGGCTCTATTCAACGATACAATGGGGTGGGGTGCAGAGTGGAGAAACCGAATTTATGACGACTGTAAGTCGTGATAGAGGTACGAGTATGTCTTACTTTAAATGTTACCGACTGGAGGAGAGAGCTAAGATGGACACACTTGTACAAAAAAAAGGGGCCAAGATGATAATGATGTATATAGGTTCTGACTGATTTATTATATTTAAACCAAACTAGCATATATAATAAAGTGTAATAGTTAAAAATAATGTATTTATATAAGTTTGATATAAATCCATGCACGTTCGATAAGAATTTGAGAAATAATAGATTTTTGGCATTAGTTATTACATATTGAAATGGAGAAGATGAGTAAGTTATTTATTTAGACCACATAAAACCAAAATTAAAATATTGGTTTATTTTTTGTAAAAGTTTTCTGTGTCACTAATCAAACCAAACCGTAAGAAATATTCCGCTTAAAAACATCTTTAAGAATACAATTCATCTAAGAGAATCCACCGGTTTATTATTATTTGAATTCGAGTACTTATTTAAAAGGTATGGTTTAATACATATTATTATATTTATTAATGCAACCCGTGAAAACATTTAATATTCGAAAATACCAGCACCGTCTCCACTGAATGTATTATATATATATATCATATATGTAAGAAATTGAATCAAATAATTAAATAATCCAACCCAAAAATATATATTTTGGTTTATTTGAAATATCAAACCAATATATATGATATATACTCGTATATATCAATACACAGAAGTAAAACTCTCCACAGAAGCCTATAAAAGACGCCATTGTTTTCCATTAACCGATATGAAAATCCATTAAACGAGATGAAATCAAATCATGTTATATACAATATAATATATGGTATACGAAAGTATCCAACTTGTTCAAAAAAAATTGTCTATGTATAATATATAAACCCTTGCGTATTAATATCATGTATCTCAAAATATTTTAAAATGGAATATCGGTGGCATCTTATTTCCCATATATATCCATCTTTATAAAATATTGATTTATATCAGAAGCCACGATTCTTTCTTACGTGACCACTTACCGACAAATCAAACACACAGAAATTGTACACCGTTAAATGCTAATTAAATTCCGAATGCCACGTTTGTATGAAAAATCTTAAGTGTAATAAAATAATAAAAAAAAGTTTCATAAAACAAAAGATGTTATTTGTTGAAACTAATCATTGATTTTTATTTGAAGTGTAACAAAAGAAAACTTTATTCTAATGTACAATATTAGTTTTGATAAATTAGAAAAAAATGAGCATGATAGATTAAAAAAAATCCCATAAAACAATGCAATGCACCTACGATCATAAACAATTAATGTATCCGCGTATCTTTAATTTAAAAGCCGGCAACTGTCGTACTTGCAAATACGATAAAGAAAAATATGAATGAAATTTCATTAAAAAATACTCACCAGGCGGGTAATTCTTTGGCTTGATCACTAATGTACCTAAATAAACTATGATTAGAATAAATAATAATATGAATTCAATGAACATATTGGCGAAATATTCAATCCAGTTATGACCACGAGTATTCACCACGGACTAAGGACGACTTGACACTGCGAGATATCGCAAAGCACTTACACTGCTAAAATACTCCATTGAATTAAATGTATATTCGGAGTCCCCCCACATTCGCGGCTGAATGACCAGCAAAAGCGACATATCGAAATGTATAAACTTTGATCCGTAGTCCAGAAATCCTCGAGACAACGAAGTAATGTATAAAACATAACTAACCACTTCACAGCTTCAGGGTTTTGTAAACTAGCTTCGTAGGACACATCCTACGTCATTATTAGGCCGTTCAATCAATCGAGGCAGCATTGTCGTTGTCGATTATTGGGTGAATTTTGTTGGACTTGTTCTTCATTATAGACATACCAGTTGTTGCATCACATTGAAATATCATTTCATCTTAATTTATTAACTGCATTTGATTAATTATAAAAAAAATGATTTTGTATTTTGGAAAAATGTCAAACATGTTAATGTTCGGGTCTTAATTTAAGGATGTTGTATACATGTTACTTAGAGACAATGAAGCAATAGGGAGATCCATTCATTATCTCAACAACCTTGGATCATCAACGGCATAATAGTTCACAGAGCAGGTGACCAAAATATCATCAAAACCTGTGTGAATTTTGATGATGTTGAGTTTTGACATGTGTGTCAAGCGATTTGCATTTAAGAGCCAAACCATCACAAAGCGTGGGTGACAATATATTGATGGACTTGCAGAAGCTGAGAATTTAAGGACAAATTGTGCAGACAGTCTGGACTGAAACGGCATTATTATGGAAACTAAGATTCAGATATGTGGATACCCTTTCTTTTCACGGAATCTACAACTGCGATTACTTCACTGCCTACTCAGGCGTTCCTCAGAGGTCTAATATTGAACCTATACCGACTGCTTAGACCTACAGTCAGATCTCAACAACGTTTGTGAGTGGAGCCACAATAATAAATTATATTTCAATGCATCAAAGTGTAAAATTATGTCGTATCATCGCTTACACGTATTGAAATTCCATAGATATACACTAGAATCTATACCTATACCCCGCACAGATAATATTAAAAATCTGGGTGTCTTGTTCCACAGCACTCTCGCGTTTGGTCCTCACATAGAAATGATGTGCAACTCAGCTTATAAAACTCTAGGATTTGTAATGAGAATATCTAAGTCGTTTGAAAACCGAATGGTGCTCAAACGTTGTTTAATTCATTGATCCGTAGCAAACTAGAAAGCAAACTCGTTCGAGGAGTTGTGAGCTGTCCAGCATTACTACAAAGATTAGCATTAAATGTTCCAAACAATTACACTAGACTGCGCCGGCAAGAACTGTTCTCAATAACATACGCAAGAACGGGTCTTCCAGCCGCTATGTCTGTTGGAAGGACCTAAACTCTTTTGAACGAGACTGCTATGGATATTGACATATTTCAGATTACATTACCAAAAGCAAACGTAAATTTTCTTCTTAGATTGAGCGCGTTAGAAAGCACTCATCAACGTACTTAAGTGACTGTGAATATATACGTATCATATGTTTGTGTGTATATATGTATGCATATACATTATTTTTTATTTTATATAATTTTTTTTTTAATTCTATGCAATTTTTCTTTATTTTTAAAATGTCTTGTATTTTTCAAAGTAATTGGGCTAAACCTGTTTTGAAAAAATAAATAAATAATTAAAATACCTACATGAAAATAAATTGCATACACGGATCATAATAATAGACAGTTTTCTATACAAAATATTCAAACCCTCTAAATCAAATAAAACTGTGCTTGGTTATTTTGTATATTTATTAACTAAATATCTTTCTTTTAATCGTATGATAAATTACTGAACATCGTGACTCTCCTAATAACCGTTGAAGATCCCTCTTCAAACACCTTTTGACTCCGCACTTCGAAGAGTAGTGGTTAAGGGTAGTCTTGTTGCATTATTATTTAATACATCGAAAAACTTCCTCTTGTGCGTAGTCCTTCCATTCCTCCATTAACCAAATACAAACTTCCAAACTGTCTCCTATGTCGCGGGCGTGTGTTTAATCAACTAGAAAACTCATTATTGACAATCGACGAGCGACATTCAATTATTATTAAGTGATTTCACCGACACCCAGCGATAGTCGATAAGATAAGTTATTTAGAAAAAAAATGTCGGATGGAATCATTTGACATAGTCGTATACACATTCAATTATAAGTATATTCTAGGCTTCATTGTGATCGCAAAAATCAAAAACGCATAACAGAAATTGTAGTATGTATTATACTTTTTAATAAACGCATTTTATTATCAAGGCTATTACAATAATAAATGTTTAATTAAGTTCGTTATTTAAATAAAATTTTACGCAAAAACGTTTACAAAATTATTCACATATTTGCTGTTTAAATACATTAATTGGTTTCTTATGTAACAGATTTAACAACACGTAGGCCATCTACGCACCTCGTGTAAATGGGTACATTATTTATAAAACTCTTGCTGTTCTTTACAATATAATAAATTTTATGGAAAAGTATAGTTATTGTTGTTCTATTCGATATTTTACACATATATTCTGTTATACTTCCATTAAATCAATAAGGAAATTTCTTCCAACTAACCAGAACGACAATCTCCGTGCCCTATTACAGCCCGGGGGTTGCAGGTTCGATTCCAATTGAAACCGATTTTTTTAGAAAGATTCTTTTCTGGGTTGACCTTAATAAAGCCTCTAAAACATATTTCTGATTTCTGAAAAAAATCTGCTTGACAATAATCCTATCATGTTTTACAGTATACAACGAAAGGGTAATTAAAACATACTATACATTAGTTTTGTAAATTTTTAATATATCATTTTCTAATCCGACCATCTTAAGATTCATTTCATATTTCTACTTATGACATCCATCTGTAACAATTATCCTTTATCCGATCCCCTTCTACTCTATCATACTTGTGTACTTTACTACCAAATATTCTTCACTGGGCACACATTTGTATTACAATCAATCTTATCTTATTTATTAGATCATTTAATTCGACTAAGTTCACAAGCCTGTACCTGTATAGTCAGCCCATCTCAATGAGGCACTAAATTCGACTAAGTTCATAAGCCTGTACCTGTACTTGTATAGTCAGCCCATCTCAATGAGGCACTAAATTTTAAATTTATTTCATATTAGAAATAAAAAATAAATATGCATATTAGAAATAATAAAATATACCTGCATGAGAAGTATAATCTAACTGTCTCTTAAAATTTATATCAATACAAGTATGTCACCTACATACGTGGCGTAGTTGTTAAACGCTTGTCTTCCATCCAGTGATTCCAGGTATGATTCCCTACGGCACCCAAAGAATAATAATAGCGTTCAAATCTGGTTAAGAGTTCATCGACAAGTTAAAGTCACATATTTTTGTGTGGTTGTATTCCCATAATTTACGATGGTGTCTACTTCAGTCGTTCTAAACCCAGAGACTCGATAAATGGATATACCCGCATCACCAATGCAGGCATATCAACCAATATTGGGAAACAAGTTATTGAGAAACCAGTTGGTAAGACGCCTGTCTTCCAACCCAGGAGTTTCGGGTTTGATTCCCGTTGAAACTCTATTTAAAAAAAGGGTCTAATATGTTTTCCCCTTAAGGTTTCTTTCATATTTTTAATTGGTCGGAAGAGATTGTCTAATAACTCCCCAGGTTGTACTGTTTACATGAAAAATGTAACAATATACAATAATATACGAGATTCATTAATATAAATTTAGTGATTTTGTTTCTTCAAGAGATTAATGGACACCAGGCATTGCCAAAGCCCGTGAGCTTTTTTATAAATCATGAAAGAAGTAACTAAAGAATATATTGTAGTTGTTTGATAATAACGACACACTTTAGATTTACGGCACCAAGAAGATTTATATGGAAATTTTAAATATTAACTAAAATGATATTAATATAATATTACATACTAACAAAAATAAAACAGCTACATATTTATTTGTGACATATAATACTAATATAATTTAATTAGACAATTATGTAATATGAAACTCATATATTGGGAAGCGTATTTATATTCAATAAAAAAAATCAATGTACGAATTTGTTGTCCGTCGGAAAATGCACGTGCGGCTCGCAAGTCCTTTCCCAATGTTGGTTTTGGCACACGGCCCAAAAACGTTGGCTACCCCTGGTATAAACTTTTGTATACAATATTGCTGAATCAAAACAAACTTTAAGGGACTTATTGTTTTTTTTTTTTATTTTAATTATGTTTATTATATGAAAAACTAATTCACATCTAGCTTACAGATTCATCATGATCGATAACAAAAACTTACATTTAATTTTATATATTTTTTTCAATCTGCAGATAACTTTCGAAGACTATCGAGCGTAACTAAATTACCTGGAATACATGACTGGTGTCTAAAGGCCCGTTCTCACGGTTCAAGTTTAGTTGACCGATTAAAGTTGATCGAGACGACTTGAATCAGTTTTTGTTCACACGGTTCAAGTTTAGTTGACCGATTAAAGTTGATCGACAAAAGTTGAATACGACAAATCGATAAACTCAGCGGGCATCCGGCGATTTGTTGATGACTCATAACTTGAACGATATAAAAAGTTGATCGACTCTATTAAAACAAAGGTTCTCACTACAAATTTCATTCAACTTTTGTTGATCAACTTTAATCGGTCCGTTCAACTTGAATTCACATGTTCACACGTTTCGGCCCCGTTCTCACGGTTCAAGTTTAGTTGACCGATAAAAGTTGACCGACAAAAGTTGAATGCAATCTCTAGTGAGAACTTTTGTTTCGATAGACTTGATCAACTTTTTAAAAAGATTGACCCAGTCAAACTTTATCGTTCAAGTTATGAGTCATTCGTCATTTGCTAGAATTGCATTTGCATTTAATTTTCGTCAGTGCAGTATTATGGCACCACTGTTTGCGTGGAAGATTCCATTTTCATAATTATAGAATCTGAAAAAAAGAAGTCAACAATCAATTATAGAAGCTGAAAAAAAAAAGTCAACAATGATACAAAAAAACTCGCCAGATGATACCAACAACTCGCCCGCTTCACACCTCAAAGTTCCTCACCGCACTTTTTTTCATACCTGCAGATGTCTTTTTAAAAGGTAACGGCCGGGATATCCCGCCCACCTCAAACTTCCTTTCCGCACTTTTTTATATGTGCACGTGTTCCCTTCGTGAGTGTTTTGTTTTGCTAAAAAATTACGCAGTTTCACACTTTTTTGTGTCTCTAACATATGTGTGGGTCAGAATAATAGTGGTGTATATCCACGTAAAGGAAAGATTTTGTAAAATTTGCTTAGATTAAATAAATACCATTGCTATCATTTTAGAAGCAGTTTTATTTTTAAAATATAATTATTTCACAATATTGGAACGTAATAATTAAGAGAAAATAAAAGTTTTTATTAAGTACAAAAACATTTTAAATCGTGTGAATAAATGGAGATACTTCACTATTATTCTGAAAAAAAGTGAAAATATAGTATATATGTTAACAAAAACATGACAAAGCATTGTGGTATGATTTTATCTGAAACTAATATAAAAATTTTATTGGAGCATTATTAATCGTATATTATCTCATCATCAGAATCTCTATCCTTGATTTCTGACATAAATGAACGTGTTGCTAGTTCAGTAGGTAGATTTTTATAAAAATTAGCAAAATTAGGTGGGATGAACGATAGTAAATTCATCATGTACCTTTTTTTGGAAGAAGAAATGGATCTTCTGGAATTGTATAATAAATTTTGGTGAACATTTGATAGAACATCGAATCGTCTTCCGGGACCTCTTATGTCTAAATTCACTGAATAAAAATCTACCTCTGTATTGAAAGTTTCCTTAAATTTAAAAATCATGAGAGACGACGTCTCATATCGAAGCCGTCGTATTTTTAGCCAATTAAAATCATAACCACAAACTGTTTTTTTTTCTATTTGTAACAAAATCCTCCAGATTTTTTGTAGGTAGAAATTCAGTTCTGTGTACTTCTACCACTTTAAACTTGGGCAGTTTTCGTTTTGCATTTTGTATCATTTATATCCAGTATTTGGGCCCAAAAATATAATTATGACTGCATCTTGATTTTTCGATAATCCCGAACTCCGCATCATAGGGCAAGGAATAGTGCCCAGGAAGTAAAAAATTGTGATCAATAGTTTCTATGGCAATGTTAGTATCCCGAAGTAACTTCATTAATGATAAAGTAAGTTTTATATTTCTATTTTGTCCAGTGCATGAATCCGAATACATAATAATGTGTTTGTTAGACGAACCATTTTCTTTATGTGTTTTATTAACACTGACGCAATATCTTGAGATCCACGCCCACCTTCTGTTTCACCCCAAGTATACATATGTCCCACTCCATTATCAAAACAATGAATGCCAAAGTTGTAAATATAAAGATTTCGTTTGTAATATGTAATAGATGTTGTGAGCTTTGGGAATGGAAGAGCTTTTTGGAGATCGAAAGTAATAACGTAACTTTGAGTTATTTCATTTTTATAATCCATTTTCAAACATTCTCTATGTTAGCTTGTCCTGCCTTCCGCAAATGTAGATGTTTTTCATTTATAATACTCGTAACATTCTTCAACTCCGGATTTACCTCTACTTTCATTTTCATTTCTAATTCATCACACAAACGATGAGTATCTCGGTTAGGTAATTTAAAACTTGGGTTAAACTTTATGTTAAAAATATGATAATAATATTTGAATTTTTCGGTTCGATTCCATTTTCTTCGTATTGTCCCTTATACAAATCGTGCATTTTGCGGAGAGTCAATGCCGGATTCAAATGGTTTCTGTTCGAATTCTGTACTCTGTAGTAATGGCTTTGGTAGGCTAGAAAGGAATTAATATGTGCAACTATATCTGAATCATCTAGTTTTCTGGTGGAAGTTTTTCAGCGTTCGTCAACAGTTTCCTGAACATTTTTTCTTGGAAATACATATTTACTATATAGCCTGCCATCGCTTATTTGAAACGTATTTAAGAAAAACGTTATGCATACTTCGACCCTTTATCTTCCAATTTCAAAAAGTAAGAAAATGAAATTGTTTTCCCTTAACGTGAGTTATCCGCGGGACGTTTGCGGTGCGGTGCGGTGTACTAGTTTAGATTGGACCAGGCCGAAAATAAATGAATTTTGAATACCATAATCACCTAATTTCCAAAATGAATTAAAATTTTGTTTCCTCTCGTCTTCTTTTATTTTTTCAATGCATTTTTTATGCATTTGCAATCTTTGTTTTCAAATATTTTTTTTATCACAACATTTGCTTTCTTGGTTTCGTAATCTTTTACGTTGATTAATTTTCCACGTAGCTGGACGTCTTAACATTTTCTTAGTTTTCTTGACCTTCATTTTCCTGATTATCATCAGCTTGTTGGTTCATTCCTGACATCTGCTCGCCCTCAGATACATCTAAAAAATAGTATAATAACAAATTTCATGCCCCCTAACTTAACGTTTTAAATATGTGATATTTAGATAAATAATTAAAATATGTTAGCTTTTTAAAGGTGGGATAAACATAATACGGTCAAAAACATAACCTTTAAATATTATCATCTCTATAAAGTGCTTTAAAATACTCAATGTTGGAATTATAAATATTATTTTCAAAACGACGTTTCTTACGATTTTTGCTCATGTTAAATAAAATTGTTTTTATTTCTTCTTTTAACAAAATAGTTATTGTCTGCACAACTTCACACACAACTGCTTTCGACGCCATTTTTAATTAACTGAATAGTTTCAACTTGAAAGCAAATGGCGACACTTGAACGATAAAGTTTGACTGGGTCAACTTTTAGTTGATCAACTAAAAAGTTGATCAACTTTATTAAAACAAAGGTTCTCACGTCAAATTTCATTCAACTTTAGTTGATCAACTTTTATCGGTCAACTAAACTTGAACCGTGAGAACACGCCATAATCGGATTCTCTTTGGTTAGGGATACTTAATACATATTTAGTAAAATTAGAAGTATGTTGTTATTATTACTTATATATAGATGACATCCGTGGTCTGGTGGTAAGACGCTTGTTTGCTGATCCGGAGGTTGGATCCCCCGCTCTAACCCAGTTTTTTTTAATGGGATTCCAGTCTGGTTTTCACTTAGGGGTTTCCAGTCTGATATCCACTAAAACATCTTTCTGGTTGGTTGGAAGAGATTGCCACATGGCAATAAGATCACCAGGGAAGAAAAAAAAAAGAAAAGAAAAAAAACGAAAGTGTGTACATAATATGTTGATTCTAAATTATTTTCATAAAAAAATCAAGAAACCATCGTCATAAAAGTAAATTATAGCCCCATCCATGACAAGTAGCGATGACTCTTGGCTTCCAAACCACCTATAAAATTACCTATAGGTTAGTCAAAAAGTTTTGAAAGCGGAAATGAAAATTCTTTTTTTTTGGGGGGAAATCACTTTTATTGCTCAGTATAGTCTCCCATAAGATCAATACACTTGGTCCAACGATCTTCCAACTTTGTTGTCCCATCACGGAAGTGACTTTCTGGAAGGCCTGCAAAATACTCCTCTACGACGGCTATAACCTCTTCGTTTGATGAAAAATGCTTTCCACGAAGGAATTTTTTGAGGTGTGAGAACAGCCAGAAGTCAGAGGGAGCTAAATCTGGCGAATAGGGTGGATGCTGCAACAATTCGTACCCCAATTCACTGATTTTCGCGATGGTTTTTTGAGCTGTGTGAGCAGGTGCACTGTCTTGATGAAAAATGATTTTTTTCTTTTGCAAACCGGGTCTTTTTTCACAATTTTTTTCATCCAACTGGTCCAAAAGGTCACAATAATAATCAGAGTTGATTGTCTTACCAGTTTGGAGATAATCTATCAATAAAATTCCTTTTGCATCCCAAAAAACTGACGCTAACACCTTCTCGGCCGATTTCTGGACACGAACTCGCTTCGGAGCCAAAGTGCCTGGTTCACACCACTCCTTAGCCTCTTGTTTTGATTCAGGATCATGGTGGTAGACCCAAGTCTCATCCATAGTGATGAATCGACGCAGAAAATCCTTTTTATCCTTTCGAAATTGTTCCAAATGTTGCTCAGAAAGTCCCATTCGAACGTGTTTTTGTTGCATTGTTAGCAAATGCGGCACCCATTGTGCACACAGTTTTTTGAAACCCAAAACTTCAGCCAAAATATGCCATGTTGTTCCATGTGAGATGCCTATGGTGTCAGCTATCACATCCACAGTCGATCGATGATCTTCCAAAACCATATCCTGTATTTTCGATATGATTTCTGGTGTTGATGCACTTTTTGGACGTCCTGAGCGTGGATCGTCTTCAACGCTTGTACGGCCACGCTTAAACTCCAAAACCCATCGGTGAACGGTTGGAAATGAAGGAGAAGACTCCTTTAATACTTTCACCATCTTTGCATGGATCTCAGTAGCCGACAAACCTTCCAAAACAAAGAATTTAATCACTGCACGATATTCGGATTTTTCCATTGTTAAAAAATACACTGACACGTAAACTTCAAATGGCTTGTAAACAAAGAATGAATTGACAGATCGAAATGAAATGTTGAGTACGTTCTTGTAAAAGATGAAATATTAAAATGGCGTAGAAGTTTTGGTTTTTCTACTGCTCCATAGATGTCGCTTTCAAAACTTATTGACTAACCTATTAGTAGAAAGGTTTAAATTTTTTAGCTACAGGCAAAAAAGTATTAAAAAAGTCGAGTGCTTCCAGATTTTTGTCTGTGTTTCATACAAGTATGTAACATAAGACCTACGTACCTTAGTTGATAAGATGCTTGACATTGGGAATCGAACCCAGGAGTCTTGAGTTCGATTCCCGATGGAACCAGAAAAAAAAATAGGGTCCCAGTCAGGCAAAAGTAGGTCCCAGTCAGGTATTGCATTACACTTTGTAAAAAGTACAACCTGACGGGCGTATTGTCATGTGGCAATCTTTTCTCACCAACCAGAAATATGTTAAAGAGGATTTAAAGAACACCTAACTGAATTTTTTTTTTTAAATTTGGGATCTAACGGGATTTGGCAATTTTTAACTAGGCCACGGAAGTTTGTCTGACAACAACACTAACACGCGTTAGACTTGCGCGAATTTTATTGTCTGTTCAAGGTCAGCGAACCACGAGTCACGTGCATACTTCAATGGTTCTATTATAAAACTGATGACTCGATGAATGGGACAGAAAACAACGTTGTCTCCCGGATCTTTAATATTTTCTTATCACTAGTTCGGATATGCTGAAAGGTACCATAAAAATGAATCAATGAATATGTGAAGGATGGATATTGTTGGAATAAAAAAATATAAATGTTATATCTAGGATATAAAATTATATATGGAAATAAATTTGATTAATATTTGTTTATAATTATTTTTTAAACTAAATAAATGAACAAACAAACAAGAAAAACCCACGATAAAGTGGATCATTATGTAGGTAGTGTTCACATTTCTTTTAGACTATTTTTTTTATTAAACAAGTAAATTATTGTACAAACATTTGTCAAGGCTATACCTATATACAAATTTATTACTTAACTAATCTAAATTATATGTTATAACTTATGAACTTATTTTCCTACATACCATTTTATTTTATTTATTCAATCTTAATATATGAGATCTTAGAAACAAATTATACCCACCATGTTAATATTTATGTCCTTAATTTGAATCCATTTTGAATTTCTTTATTCACTTGCACTTGTAGGGAATACCCACGTCCCTAAAATATTGTCAACATGCAGGGTCAACGACCGATGAATCAACCTCTGGATATGTACAATTGTCACATACCAGAACGTCAACACTGTTTACACGAAAATAATATTTACATCGCATTCCAAGGTACCAAGAGAACATATCACGCCGTCTCGCCGTTTCGACAATAAATATCCTACCCACTGTATTATCCGCAGCGCTTGCGACCACCTCAGCACGCGCAGGAGTGAGATCGAGATATACCGCGGACGCAGTCACGCGCCCCGTTCTGAAATTCTATATATACCTACTTATCGATGAATAAAGAGCACTTGTTATTATTCACTTGACCATTCATCGCTGTTTACTATTTATTGATTATTCACTCTCACTTCCCGCATTCCTGAATCGACGTATTTTATTTTTAATACAAAACAAATCAAAATAATCACGACGTATCAAATTAAGCATCCCGCTAAAAACTCAATTTTAATCGTACATTGAAAAATGCTAATGATTGAATTCGACTTCGAATTCAATAATTCAGTGTTTAACTAATATTATGAAAGAAAATCGAATAATAAAAAAAGTACATTTTATATATTTAGCTCTACATATTACTATATTTAGTTATCTATGAATGTTGAACTAATTAAATAGTGAACCTCAAATTGAAATTATCAACCTAAAATGTAAAACGAGTCATTTTATTTGTTTACTTTGAACATTGCAGCCGCAGAAGAATGGCTCAAAAGGTCGGGCACAACCCACGGAGTGTTCGTTGCGAATTCCTGTTGTAGGTCGTTTAAATTTACCGTCTTTCTGAAAATATAAGTTCGTTGAACTCCCACATAAAGTTACAAACAGCACTGCTGGCAGTCGAGTTGAATACTAAATTGACTTTGCAATATTGTTTTGCTACTCAGTGAACAAACGAGTGCATTAACTTCTTCTGAATCTTAAATATAGCACAGTGATTTAGTATATGTATTTCTAAAGTTATTTAATTCAAAATGTTGGTATTTAATTAAAGCGTAATTTATTTTTAAATGTTGATAAGTTACATGAAAGACTAAAGTAAAAAAAATATCGATCACGATACAACATGTCATGCAAATAATGAATTTTCATTCTTCCCTCTTTCAGAATTTGATTTATTTGGTTGAGTCATTGCGTTTCTTTGTCTACACGAATTCCTCATACCTTCTATACTACTTGTGTATATTATTTTTGTAAAACTTTAATAAATTATTCTTTCTATGTAAATCTAAATGATCCTTTCTTCATCTTAATCACTGCACATTTTTTCAATCCGCATTCTTACCCAAAGCAATCATACCTTATTCTATCAAATATTGATTTTCCCCACTTTCAACGTTATCATTTTAACCGTATTTGACTTCATCTGAGGTGCATGGCCGCACGGTAGTAACGCACTAGACTTCCATGTGGAAGGTCGTCGGTTCGAACTCCGTGCTGTGCTACTCTCCTCGAATAACACAGGTATTTTTTACGCCTAATATTCGAGAGTATAAGAATACCTATGATTTCGGTCATATCTATTTTTTCAAAACAATGGGGAAAAAACATGCTGGTGTGCCCTGATCGTCTAACTTCAGTGTGCCATCGGATCCAGTACAGCGGTGTGGTCGGTGAGTTTGCTGGTGAGCAACAGCTCACTCAATCAAAAAAACTCCACGGCACAGCTTCGCTTTCCAACTGAATTGTCGTTGGAACGGCGAGGGGATCCTCGACTTCGAAGTCCAGCAATGGCGTGATGACGTGATGTATATTAATTTAATCCCTTTTACCAAATCTAATTTTTGGACCAAAATTTCATTATGAGCCACCAGAGTTGCATCTCTTGCAAAACCAAAGCCGAAGGTTTGTAAATTCAATACCTATCGGTAAAACAGTTATAATTCGTTTTTCACATTTTTTTAGTAAAA
This sequence comes from Odontocerum albicorne, assembly GCA_949825065.1. Classification (NCBI taxonomy): domain Eukaryota; kingdom Metazoa; phylum Arthropoda; class Insecta; order Trichoptera; family Odontoceridae; genus Odontocerum; species Odontocerum albicorne. Next base: position 15,484,790 of record OX463843.1, read on the forward strand.
GGATTTTATAGCATTTTGCAAACTAATAAATTAACTAAAAATATTTATACACCTAGTGCTAGTTTGTAATACCTGTCATACCAAGAAATCAGAAGCAACATATCAGATTGAATAAAACCTAATAGTCGAACAGGTCCCGTTAGGAATGAAACAGGGATGTCTGATTACAGAGCTATCAAATAGTCGAACAGGTCCCATTACGAATGAGACAGGTATGTCTGGATACAGAGTTATCAAATAGCCGAACAGGTCCCATTAGGAATGAAACAGGGATATATGGATACAGAGCTATCAAATAGCCGAACATGTCCCATTAGGAATGAAACCGGGATGTCTAGATACAGAGTTATCAAATAGCCGAACAGGTCCCATTAGGAATGAAACAGGGATGTCTGGATACAGAGCTATCAAATAGCCGAACAGGTCCCATTAGGAATTAAACAGGGATGTCTGGATACAGAGCTATCAAATTTAAACAAAAGAAAAAACAATGAAAAAAAATATACCAGATCGCTTCCAGTGCAATTCGAACTTTGGTCTCCTCCAGTCAAGTCAGTGAAATTACTATATTTAGCCTAATGTAGATAGATATCTTGCAACTCGATTTTGAACGTTATTTTATGTGTTTTTCATATTCTATAGCGAATTGAATTTGATTGAAAATGTTTATTTTATCGCAGTGCGATAATAAACCTAAAAAATTGCAACAAATATCGAAAAAAAAATATTGCGAGACATTTAGTTGGCGTCCAAATTCATCATTTATGCAGCAGATATTTACGGAAGCTGATAATTAAGTTTGCTATATTGTATTCACTTTCGTTGTATACAGTACAACTTGACGGGAATTATTGTCATATAGCAATCTCTTCAAACCAACCAGAAATATGTTGAACAACCCGTAAACATAAATCGGACTGGAACCCTTTATAAAAAAAATGTTCAACAACAGGCATCGAACCCGTAACCTCACGGTCACGGTGTTAATCAACTACGCCACGATGGTCGGTCATTGTTATTCAAAACACTCATTAGATAGTTGTATATACATTCATAATAAAATTCAAATATTACATTTACAAAAATATCCAGCTGGTAAAATGTGTAGCCCATACAAAATATTTACTATATCTAGAACGTGGAATGGACATTTTTTTATCATGTGTACGTCCAATTGTTACTGCCCAAGTATTGAACCAGGCACAACGCCGTTACTCACGAGTTCTTTTCATGTTCGCAGGGTAGGTGGATAGACTATCCCTTTCATATATTGTATATCTGTCAATACAGTCATTACATATTATTAAAAAAAAGAAAGTTTAGTATTTTCGACAGTTTATATGGTATAGAAGATTAAAAAAATTATCTAAAAAATGTAATGTTTTATCGAAAGCGATTACTCGCAGTGCGTACCAGACACTACAGTGAAAAGTTAATGTGAAAAGAAAAATTTATTAAAAAAAGGAAAACAATTCAAAAGTGAAATATACAAATTAAAGAATAATTCCAAGTGATTTTACACAATTACGAATGACGGGTCGAGTCAAGAGGCCGAAGGCTGTTTCAGACTAAAGCTTGGGTCATGGATGCAGCAGACGAACAAACCCTCAGCTTCATCAATATTGGACCAACATTGGAGAACCTCATGTTGGGGCCAGTTCCCTTCCCAGGCGTCGACTCATGCCATCCTTTGGTGGCAACAACAAGGTCCAAAAGTTTCCGGTCTGAACAAATTACAGCATATATGGACACGAACCACACCAGCCATGCCCAATGCATGGTCGATATTACAGTTAAATTGATACCTCTACACTCTGTCGTTTGTCAACTAGAACCAACAAGAGACGTTTTTCCCCTTATATTATAAAATATTAAAAAATAAATAACGCAGTTATCGAGTTTCTTAAAAAAGAAGCCTTGGCAGAAATTATACTACGTTTAGATGCTGCGTACGGAGAATCTTCTCTATCATACGTATTCCACAGTAAAAGATTATGCTCTACAGTTTCGCTTAATCAGATAATCTGCTGAAGATGACCCTCGTCAAGGCAGACCAGCAAAAGCCCTCACTCCAGAAAATTCAGAATATTTTTTCAGTGTAATTGAAAAAATTATTCATCATATTAAATAAGGTATTAACTACAGAGTGATTATATTAAAAAAAAAAGCATTTATTTTTTTACCCTTTTTATATCCTTTGGTCGAAGATTGGCCTTATTACGGGTGTACTGCGTGCTGTGCATCTCACACATTACTATAACTATTGGAAGAATCAGGCATCTTATTTAATTAGAATTTTTTATCATACTATAAATATGACTTGAAAATGAATGCATAGATTTACTTTGCACTGAAAGTTTTTTATCATAATGTAAACATAACTTGAAAATTAATGCATAGATTTACTTTACACTGAAAGTTTTTTTCTGTTGTAATTTTATCATTTCTAGATTTTAAAATGTCAATATATAGAGTATGGAGTTTTCATTTTACCGAATTCTGTAGTGACATTTTTTTGGTTAAGTTTTTAATTCATATTATTGTGAAGATATTTTTATTTATGTAAAAGCTTTTTTTTTATTGTAAAGAAGAAGGAACAATACTTGTTAGCACATAAGTGTCCATTGAAATATATCATTGAAATAAATTACATAGTAAACACAGGTTAAATATTAGCACTCCTTTCACAGTACATTGTCTGGGTAAAAAAAGTATACCATTTAAAGCTATGGGTGCGTAAAAACTCTGCAAGAGTAAACACAGGTTAAATATTCGCACTCCTTTCACAGTACTTTGTCTGGGTAAAAAAAGTATGTCATTTAAAGCTATGGGTGCGTAAAAATTTGCAATAGTAAGCACGGGTTAAATATTCGCACTCTTTTCACAGAACATTGTCTGGGTAAAAAAAGTATGCCATTTAAAGCTATGGGTGTGTAAAACCTCTGCAAGAGTAAACACAGGTTAAATATTCGCACTCCTTTCACAGTACATTGTCTGGGTAAAAAAAGTATGTCATTTAAAGCTATGGGTGCGTAAAAATTTGCAATAGTAAGCACGGGTTAAATATTCGCACTCCTCTCACAGAACATTGTCTTGGTAAAAAAAGTATGTGCGTCATTCGTGAACATTTTTTTTCAAGGACGTATTAACGCCTTCATGATATGTACCTACTCGTAATATATGCGAATACGTGGGTCAAATTTACGTTGTATTCAAAACGATTTGTTTGTCAGCATTATTTGAGTATCATTTTAATAACCAGTAGTGGTAAACATGCTTACCAATTAATCGGGTCCGACTCCGAGCCTACATAATCAACACACAATATTTTGATATACTCGTATAAAAAGAACGCAACACTGCACTGCTAATGTTATAAAAAGTTTTATCACTAGATTGTATATATGGTATATGTTTTAAAGAGCCTTCTTTAATTTCAAATTACGGTTTGACTCCAAAGAAAAAAAATCTTTCAAAACTTTAACAATTATTACTATACAAAATTATTGAGATTAAAATGAAACTGCGAAGCTGTAATTAATTACAATTTATATACAAATGTTAAAAAATGCCCTTTCAATATCGACAAATGCATAGGACACTTTAAATTGTTTTATTTTGCCCAGTTTTTTGTTTAAAAAAACCACGCCAGATATTATCCAGCTTGAATATATATTTAAAAAAATATTTGATTGACGTTTATGATAAAAAAACTAGTTACTCTGCCATCGAAACAATATATACGAGTAGTGCGAGTATCCGGCCTAAGATATTTCGAGGATATAGGATAACTTATCTGTGATTTCAACATCCGGGTGTCTAGATTTTTGTTATATTATTAATTACATAACTTTTGTAGCACTGTTTTTTTAATAAATTATCACTTTCGGGAGCACTATATTTTTTAATCACTTTAGGTTTGGGTCATAAAATATCGAGGCCGAGTATGAAGTTTTCTTAAAAATAAATTGTACCTATTTGTTTCTTTTATTTAATTTTAAAATATACTCCTACCTTGATAACATATGCATATGTTCAAAACATTATTTAATTTTAAAATATACTCCTACCTTGATAACATATACATAATATATGTTCAAAACATTAAACGTAAACAAAAAACTGGAGTGCAAAATATTACAAGGAAGTCATATAAAACAGTATTTTCACGTAATATGTAAAATTTCTTAAAACTATGTTCTCGTATATTTCTTAAAACACGTAATATGTAAAATTTCTTAAAAAATAATCATCTATTTAATAAACTCTCACAGTCAATTTCGTAAATATGCCCGCCAAACAGTGTACTTTAATGCACACATTTTGTTTGCTGCTTAAGACCTTAAACAAAATGCATACCAAATAGGGCTAGATGTTTCGAACTGAAGCTTTTGGAAATATTTTTTTAAATTTTAAATCAATCCCTTGCTCAATTTTATTTCTTCAGGTATTTCACGTTTGTTAGACGTTAAGTCCATCCGCCGAAGTACTCGTATATGAACAAGTCTACTTATATTATTAAAGTATTTCTTCCATGTGATTTCATGTCCTCTTTATATATGTTTATAAGGAGTATATTGCATATCTATAGTGAAATAAGGATACACATTCAATGGTTAGTTGACCTGAATAAGTTGAGAAAAAGCCAGGAGATAAACATAGTGCCAAGATCGTCCGAGATGGAGATACATCGCTTTGGAAGCCAATGATCTTTAGGAGTTAAATGACTATCAGAAGTAAGAAATAAGTTAAGAGTTTATCATCTCTATTTGTGGTAGCTAATCTTCTGTCGGTGTCACCTCCATCCTTTTCACACTTCCGTGCGACAACAGCAAAGGGGTTCCCCGGGGACAGCTCTTTTATCAAAGTACTCGTATGACAATATACAATTCCAGTATAAGTGTACGACTGTACTGTAAGGGAACCTGATTCGTCCCTAGTGACAATGTGATTGGAGGAGGGACAAATGCCTGTTAAAATTATCAGAATTCATTGACTATACATAATTGGTAAAACCAAATGTAAATTAATAAAATGATATCAAATGTATCGTATGTTTTTAGTAAATGTTGTGTCAAATATTTCCCATGTTTTGATTCTGTGTTCTACGAATTGATAAAGAGTAAAAGTTGAATTTGCATTAAACCTGTTATTGATAAGCAGATTGTTGTTTACGTCAGGAATTCCTCTTGGAAATTGTTTGGAAATTCCCAACAGCGAATAATATTTTATCAGACATAATAAATTATTTTTCATTTATCACAGCGGTCATGCGTGCATACAATGTCAATAAAAATATCCAACTCCATTTAATTTTTAACATTTGTTTCTAGACAGGTGTGTGTGTATGTGTATCTGCTTCATTGCCAATGCGATAGATCAAATTAGCATATTATTGATGACGCAATATTTTATACAATCAATAATTTAAACTACTTAAAGTTCAAAAAATGAAGGATATTGTTGTTAAGGCATTAACGTTGTGGAGGTTTAAAGACATTGTAATTTATTTTTATCAAACACTGTTTATTCCACTTTTTGTGGAATAAACAGTATTTGATAAAAATAAATTACAAAAGTTAAGGATATTGTTTTGAGATTGGCACCGACCGTGGATGAAATAAATAAAAGAAAATTAGCTCATACTCAGCTAAAATATATATATTATTAGAAATAATTGATGTTCCTAGTTGGCATAACTGTTTGGGAAAAGAAAGTTTATATTAGTAGATATGAGAAAACAGCACGTGGTTACAGAGTAATTCTCGGTAGTATTTTATATTAGTAGATATGAGAAAACAGCACGTGGTTACAGAGTAGTTCTCGGTAGTATTTTATATTAGTAGATATTATATGAGAAAACAACACGTGGTTACAGAGTAATTATCGTTAGTATTTTATATTAGTAGATATGAGAAAACAACACGTGGTTACAGAGTAATTCTCGGTAGTATTTTTAATAAATATTTGATCTTCAGCAAGTATACTTTGGGGGAAAAACTAAAAGGAATCGAATAAATGCTGTAGAAATGCGTGCACTGAGTAAAATACATGGAACGATAATGTATGACAGAACACGGAATGAAGCGTTTAGGAATGTGAATTGATGTATTAAATAAGATGAAGAACAGCATTATGGAATGCTTTGGGCATGTAGAACGAATGAATAAAGTAAGAATATCAAAACAAATATGCAATGCTGATGTAAAAGAAGGCGTGGTAGAGTACCAAATAAATTATGGAAGGTATCAAAGAAATTAAGGTTGGAGTGAATGATATTTTGAAAGAAATGAGTCAGCAAAATTGTAGGAGTTGTATGGAAAGGTGTATGAATGTGGAGTTGGCGATATATGTGTCGTGATAGGAAAGTCTGACGCTCGCTTCTGATACGAAACGGCGTGATGATATACACGTGTAACATATGTATGATATAATACTCGTATATTTTGATCACAAAATGACATTCAAATTTGTCGACATCTTTCTGTGGGGACGAAAATCTGATTTTAAATAAATTATGTATTAATAAATATTTATATTGAATTACTCGTAGTAATGTTATTAACCTTCTCCTTCCTTTGCTAAAAAAAATGGCGTGTTCCGGTGCTGTGTATTCAATACACATGTAAAAATGAGTGATTTAAAATCGGAAAAATAAGAATATTCATAACCAATCGATTAAATTAATTAAATTTTAAGTCAAAAGTGATACCTAATAATTGAAATTTAATTGCTGAAACATGAAAAAAAACATCGACCGACGCACGGAGAGGTATTTAGCCTCAAAACCTGGCCAAAAACATTTTATTTCTATATTTTATAGAAAATGTGTATCAAAGTAGCTTGGAACTCAAACTTTATTAAACAAATCATTTTAAGGTGGTGGGTGACAGACAGGTATTTTAAAATAAAAAAAAATGGACAATTTTACTGGTTTATTTTGTCATATCAAATAATGTTAAGTAACAACGCAACGCATGAATAATTGAATGCGAGTGTTCCTAACCATAGCTTTTATAACAGACCCTCAGGGTCCTCCTAATCTTCATGTGAGCTGTGTGCTCTGGATCATTTGCTCTGATGCAGAGGATTGCCTTTGTGCATAACATTGCCATTGCTATTGCATCTGCGGAGAATGCAATGTCTGCCTAAGTTTGTTTGACCTAGGCCGTATGGAATGCTTGTTATATATGGGGCTGAAGTCAACAAAAGTCTATTAAGAATATCTCGATTACAGTCTGTTCTTGAAAATTTCCGAGAGTAATTTTGCCGGTATTGTCGAAAGTGCTTGTTCCTGGCTTCTGCGGCTTCTTCTGATAGTTGCCCAATATAGCACCGCATTGTCGAGGCTGTATGAGTGGCCGCGTTGCAGACTTTTCCGTCAACCATTGTTATCAGTAATTTATGTTTTATAAAAACTTGCTCGTCCTCAATTTTGGTTTTTTGTAGACTTTTCCTGATCTTCGACATATTTAATTTCTTCATTAGTAACATCATTATTTTCTTTAAGAAATCGGATTCTAATTGGCCTGCAATATCGCGGTGATGACGGTAAGGGGTTCTGCCATATAATCTTTTGTCCGCTTAACAGCCTCAAAGATACATAGAACTTTGAAAAATGTGCGAGTCACTGCCTTCTTCATTTTCAAACTTCTGCTTGTATTGTGCTTGTTGAGAGCCATCACAACCCCACTTATATACGAGCTCAAAATGCTTATTCTCTTCCTCTGTACAGGTTTCTATAACTTCTTTTAAGTATTTGCACAATCTTAATGCCATGCCGTGTGATCGAGTAGGTCTTGAAGTCCAACTTCAGCAGAAGTTTCTGTGACAGTTATTCCTTCGTTTCTTAGGTAACAAACATTCTTTTTTCGCTTTTTGCAGGATTGAATAGCAGGGAAAGATATTCTTGTTAGCCTGTTGAATCACTGCATATTGCTTCGTAGTAAGATCAGCTTCGAGAAATATTGTCAATGCTTTTGACGCTGAATGCGGGGTTGCTGTTTCTTTACTAGCACTGGCAACTGCTTTACGAAACTTCGTCGCTCGTTTCGGAGATTTAGTTATTTCTTTAATGACATTTGCCACGTAATTTTTACCTTCGGCTCGATGGCTCATCTGTGCTGCATATGTTAATTCATCAGCAGGTACATTTTTCTGAGTTCCATTGTTTTGCGGCGCTTTGAACGGCCACTTAATTCTCCGAATTCCTTGCTTGGCCTACCTCGTGAGCAAGTAGCTGGAGGGGCAGCGGGTAAAGATATGTCAGTATTTAGCCATTCTTTATTGTTTTCCAGGGAACGTTCTTCTGTGCTGTTACATTCGAGCCACTTGCGCTTGTAAACAATCTTAAAACTGTTCAGTATTTTCCGTAATTTACCAAGTTGCTCCGTTGAACACTTTGTAGCCTGCACAATTTTATCTTCTAAATGTTGGAAATTTTGGCCCAAGAGTCTTTCTGAGCTTTCTCTGACAATCTCATGCAGGTTTTTCCGGCTCATGGTACTGCCGAAAATCTAGAAGGCAAAATATAAAAGATAAGCATACAGAATTACGATCTTTTGCCCTCACTCACATAGGTTTAGATTTCTCCCTGGGGAACTACATTGGTTTTCGGGATAAAATCTATCTTACAAGACAATACAGGAAAAACGTTCAAAATTTAATACAAATCGATTTAGCCGTTTCGGCGTGATTGAGTCACAAACAATGAGACCAACTTATTGTTTTTAATATTTTATTACAAGCAAAAGAAAAAAAATCGTTAAAAATAAATGTGAATATTCGGGAGAAGTTTTTCGCTTAAGAATGTTAAAATAAGGTTTAGGGTTTAATATTGTATATTTATTGTTCAGCACAAAAGTGTACAACACCTTTGAAATCACTATTTTCGTAAAAAAAACTTGTAAAATTACGTCATGTTTGTTATAAGTTAAGGTTTACTTTAAATAAAAGGCAGTAATTTGGAGAATGAACACTTAAAAACGACTTGTATATGATCTACGTACCTTTTTCTTCAATATCCATGGTAGTTTTTTTCACTAAACTCACTCGTAAAGTATTAAACAAATAATACAAAAACTTGACTATCAACAAAGTGCAGAGAACAAATACGTGCGTATTAGACGAAGGCAATAGTCCGACTATGAGCAAGGCCATGCGTTGGGCACTGCGAGGGTAGTGCCTATTTTTTCAAGCGAGGTCATTATCTACCTGTTCTGAGAACGGCCACTTCCTAAAAGGTTTACAATTTTGATTTATGGCCAGGTTTTGAGGCAAAATACCTCTCCGTGCGACGTTCACAAAACGGGTGAAGAGACCACCTCAAACGAAAGCCCGCGAGCTACTGAAGCGAGCGAACTGATATTATATTTCTTGCATTCCCATATACCGAAGTAGAGTGAGAGTGAGACGTGAATAGCGTCGCTTCCTCACCCATAGCGGTTTTTTAGAATGAATATACCTACCGTCACACAGTGGCACACGTTTGATTGTATTGGTGAATTTATTCCCGATTTTCACAAAATATCTCTGATGTGCCCGATAAGTGCTAATTATTATATTTTTTTTCATTCAATGCGTAAATGTATTACGGAGGAATACCTAAAATCTGAACCCAGTTATTATTATAATTATAGAGATATGAAATTTTTTAGAAGCAATGTGTACTAATTACACATCACAGGACAGGAAGGGTTAAGAAGGGGTACAACGTAGCACACTTCGTTTTAGAGAAGCTGTATATAGTGATTTCAGTGAGTAACGTATTTGTATAGACGGTACCCATATACAGTTTGTAGCTTAACCCTTCCCATCCTCCCCTAATACGGAATTTAAAAAATGCTAATCCTTTTCATTTCGGATAATGGTGTGTTTCTCACCATACAACAAACCACTACAGTTTATATCTTGTTTTCTTCGTCGCAAATGCTTCAACGATCTCATTGAAGCCCATATTAACCGTTTATTTTTTAAATATATTTTTAACCTATTTATCAGGGCTGTGGAGTCGGAGTCGGAGTTGGAGTCGGAGTCGCGGAGTCGCGGTGTTTGGGCCGGAGTCGGAGTCGGAGTAGGAGTCGTAAAAAACGAGCGACTCCGACTACTTTTTCGTTAAAATTTAAAATACATTTTTTTTTTAATTTTTATAATGAATGTGTATTGTGCACGAATATTAAACTTGCAGGCGCAAGTCGCGCCGATATGGTGAATCACCGAGATCCATTTAATGCATCAAGTCTACGAAAATGTGTTTGTCTCCTTCTTTCTCACGTCGAAAGAAAATTCTGTTAGCTAGGATCTATGTTAACCCCATGGTTCGATCCATATTGACGGAAGAACAAATAAATAGAGCTAAAAACGCTCTGTTTGAATTAACCGTTCGTATGAAAGGCCTTCGACTAGAAAAAGAGACGACAGCAGGCAGCGTACACCAAAGATCATCATCTTCATCCGACACCGCTGAATCTGAAGACGATTTAGAAAAATATCTCAATGAACAAGATAAACTAAAACGTCCTCGTTTGAATCACAGTCCCGATATAGATGAAGGAGACTATTTCAAAATTTAAAATTGAATTTTATGATGCATTGAAAATAATGGAAAAAATTGACCGAACTTATAAGTTAAATGTTGAAATGGCAATACAGCGGTATCTAGAAATCGTAAAAGATTCAGCATTGATCGTTACAGCATTACCGCGAACCCAAGTATCCGTAGAGCGGTTATTTTCCGCTCTTAAAATTCTCAATTCTGATTTGAGAGCCTCTACGAATACAGATTTAATAGAAGCAATGTTGTTTTTAAGAATAGATTCTAATAAATAATTATTAAAGTTTGATCTTGTTTTATTTTTATCCGTATAACATGAAAAAAATAGCTATATGCAAAGGTAGGAAACAACCTGATAAAATTGAGCTTTTTTGAGTCGGAGTTGTGGAGTCGGAGTCGTGGAGTCGGAGTCGTGGAGTCGGAGTCGTGTTGTTGGTAAATATAGGAATCGGAGTCGGAGTCGTGTTTATTTTTTTCGACTCCACAGCCCTGCTATTTATAAATCTTTGGGCACCCTCTTTGGCGTAGCGCCCCTAGACAAATGTCTCGGTTTGGCTGTTAGCAAACGCAGCTCTGAGCGCCATTATTACTTTTTGCATAAAATATTTTAGTAGCATGTTATTTTAGATAAAGTTGCTTTAAAGTGCTACTATTTCAAAGTAGATTTAACAACATTAGTAAAACACTGATAATTTGGTGAAGTTGGTTAAAAAAAGTAAACCTGTATAAAGTATCAACAGCAATAAAGATTATTTGATTTGTTAAATGGATATACAAGCATAGCTTGTATACGACAAAAGAGCAACGTCAGGAGGATTAATACAATAGAAATGTGAGTCACTTATAAAATTAGGGAAGACAATGTATGATTAAACAAGGAATGGGGATATTGACGTACAATACGATATGAGAGAAGTTGTAGTATTAAATAAAAAGACAGGCGCATTGTGATGGTTTGGTAACGTAGGAAAATATAATGATTTACAATACACGTATATTCGTGTAGAGTATTTATCCGATGAAGGAGTAAGGTGTCCTACCATCGGACCGAAACTCCGAACAAGCTATCCATCACTTGTAGAATATGCAGGTTTAGGAGAGTCTAGAGAAATGTGGAATGATCAAATGAATTAATTTCTCAGAGTTAAAAGTGAAAAATCTCTAAAATAGGAGAGTACGCGTGACATGGTGTTATGCGCCTATATGTCATAAAGAACGAAGTGGACTATTATTAATACCCTAATAAAGATTTGGCGTGATAGTAATGTTGATAATGTATATTTGTTTTAAACTTAACATTTTCAATTTATTGGGGGTTAGTGCAGAAAAACGAACATGTATTTAACTTTGTTAACTCAGTTTTAAGTTACCAAATTCATTTTTAAATTTAAAAAATATTCAAAACATTTTATATGATACGATTTATCCATAATTTTATAAGTTGCATCGTTGGCAAATTTCATACCATATGACCAACTGGACAATGCTCGGTTTTGATGAAATTTAGGACATCACAACGAGGCATTTGGATTAAGGAAATAATGGTAGTTTTTGTTGTTTTTTTGCGTATTGGTCGGCAATTTCATCTCCAATTAAACTTTAGTGTATTTAAATAAAAGTTACATTTTTCAAATTCCGTAGAATACTTTTAGTATTCCGTGAAGAAATACCGTAATTGGACTTTTTGCCTGACTAAATTATGTACTATTTTTTAATCTTCAATACCTCGGCAAACTTCCTAATTCTACTAGAGCTTTTAAGTAAATAGCTGTCTTTTAATATTTTGTTTTAAATCCTGAGTTATAAAATTAATCAGTTTTAGATATTCTAATGTGAGGGAGTGGACCGGCATCCGGAGTGTAGAGGAGCTGTTCGGGGCGGCTCAGGACCGAGACGGATTCGCCGAAGTGATCGCCAACGTTGGGGGGACCCGACAGGGCACTTAGAAGAAGAAGAAGAAGAAGATATTCTAACTATATCGAAACTTAAACAAAAATATCCTTATATTTATCAATTACATGTTGATCGTAATAGAGAAAAATGCTTAAAATCAATAAACAAAGCCAAATTTACTTAGTATTTATGGTATTTATGAAATACTTTATGAACGCAAATAATCAGATGTGAATGAACTTCTATTGTCTTTTCACATGTGTTGATAAAATATGAAAATACAGTTCACTGGCAATGTGGCACATGTACCTCTCATATATATGTATGTATACATGTTATCTGGAATGCTTTGTATAAAATATTTTGTATTTTAAATTCACAATGAATAGACGCCTTACAAGTATATGTTATCCTCACGAGTCTCAGAATACCAAAATTTGATTTTCTTGTATCACCAATGAATGGCTTGACTAATAAAGCTTTGTGCAGCCATTTCGCGTTACGGTTGGTAACAGACGTACGAATGTAGCGGTTAAACTAAACTTTTTTTTTTAAATAATAAAAGATGCCCTAAGAAAAGTCCGAATTCCTCTGGGATAGTAATGATTTTTCTCGATGTAAGTTATTACTTAGTGCATCCAATCTATGGTAATATGTTTATTATAATAATATAATGTTATAGTATACTTTATCCACTTCGGTAATCTCAAGTTAATACTCTCGTTACACATTCACTACCTCTATCTTGAGCGACCAACAAGTGTTCATATGTCTCTACTTTTAGGAGTGCTTTAAAGATGCTTTAGTTCTAAAAACTTTAGCTCCAAAACTTTACTGACTTCCTGCTATTCTTCATTTTATAACTCATTGTATCTGCAGATGTCAATTCCAAGAATATAAAAATCGAATGACCTTTTATATTTCTTATGTCTCACTAGTTTCATAGATATTCGGGTCATTATTTATTTTTTCAAAGAAATGGTCATGTTATATTTCAGTGAAACAAGACAGAATTATTTTCTGATCCTGCCATTAATGTGGTTTCTTGGACAAAGCATATAATTCTAATGTCATCATTTCTTCCATATTGATCATTATGAAATAAAACGAGAATGATTTCGAGCCATCTCCACCGATGGGAGTATCAATTACATTCTCCATATTCTCTTAGTATTTAGGAGCTATTAGAATAGAAATCTTGAAATTATTTCTCAAGTATAGGATGTAATTCTTTTTAATGAGTTTTTTAATAATGTCCAAAATACGTTTTTTTAGTAATCTAACGTTATTTGTATGAAGCGGCTGAATAATACAAGTACTTCTTTGAATTATTTTTCCCATAGTTAATGATAATTTTATTGTTTGAACTAATTCGTTCAGTATTTTTTCAGATTTCCTAGAATTCCCGAATCATTTATCTTTTTCGTTTTCCATGAAGATCATATTCTATGATATATTATTCTACTTTAACCTTTGTTATATAATTCCTTTGTAAGCTAATACCTTAAACTTAACATAACTTTATTAATGAATTATTATTGTTTGTGATTTATTACTCGACAAGGACTATATTTTTTTTCTGTAGATGTAATAATATAGCAAATGAACCATGAGAATATGCCAAAGCATAAGTTATTTCAATTAAATAACGACTACATCAATAAATATTCTTATTGACAAAAAAAATTGATTGTGAAAGTTTTCTGGTGTGTGTGAATAAAATTTATATTCAAAATTGTTTCCATATTCGCATAATTCTAATCAGTAAGACTCATGTCTCTAAATCCGGAGGAGGCGGATTCAAATCCCACTTTAAAAAAAAATTAAAAAAATTAAGCACCTAGATAAATAAACTCATTGACCCGTTCACAATCCCTTAACTAATTACTCATTGTCAACGTCTTGAATCGGTACATGATAAAAACTTTTGCTTTAATCATCTTTACTTCTAGTTATATTTGGCGACTTATATGTTTAAGTCATTGATCATACTTGAGTAAAACTGCAAAATATACAGCGTTATGCCAAACTGTAATTCTACCCTAATTAAGTTGAATTAATAATCCTTACAAACGGTAAGGATTATTAATTAAACTTAAGAACATAGATACGTCAAGTGTGCAGATTGTATAACCTTCAAACAACCTTGTCTTTTTCTTATTTTATTTTAAACAAAAACTTATATTACAGAGTCCTTCAATATGACCGAGTGGGTGGTATGAACCTGAATGAATTAAATTCATCTAGCCTCAAAGTTCAAATATTTTTTTAAAATAATGATTACCTGCCCGTGTGGTGTGTGTTTAAAATTATTCATATTAACGCATTATCATTTTGACCTCGAATTTGAGATATTAAAGTGATATTTTTAACTTCATCACGTCATATTTTATTCAATAACTATATACATATATATTTTTTAAATTTCTCTAATCTCAAGAATAACTGTTCTTTATAAGTACTACTTAGTTTCAACAAATTAAAACTTACACGTAAACATTATTAAACAAAGTAATTTTTTTGAAATATTGTTAACAGTTTGCCAAGTATGTTAATTAAGGTTATCGAAACTTTATAAAATTACAATTAAAATTTTTACACACTTAAGAGAAAAACATTAAGCTATGTAAATATTAACATTAAGTTTCTTGAATATTAAGAAAAGAGTTGCAGAGCACTTGAGATGTTTAATTAACAATTAATCAGATTTCAAAAACCATTTTATGAGAAAAAATACTCTTCTTTAAAATTGATCGTGGTTGAAGAATTATCTAGATTAAAAAAAATATAAGTAATAATTTTCTTTTCCAGGTGCCATCGGAGTTTAGCTCCCATCATGGCAATCATTCAACCATGATTACAAGAATTAAATAATGTGGTAGTCCCTCGTTGTTTTCCACATCACAATATTACAGACATAGGAATATGACTACACTGTCTGAATTCAAACCGTTTCGACGTCCATCTTCTCCGCCTTGGTTCTTTCTTCACGTTGCAGTCCATCGTCAGGTGATTTTCAAATTTTCCCCTCCTAAACACATTGTCATATTTGAGGCTTAAGAGGTCCATCTCCTCTGTGGCAGGCTGTAGACTCCACCGATTTGACTGCAGCATTTACTCGCCATATCACATTACCCTCGTTGGATTATGCTGTCTGATGAAAAGGCCACCGCTACACAATCACCCTCACCTCCTTGTCGTAATGCCGCTGACTGTTCGCAACTGCTTTTTCCAACTATTTGTAACTACCCCACATATCTTTGAACCATTCCAGTATTCTAAACCAGTATGCGAGACTTATAACAATACGTTTTGCCTTCTCTACATATGCCGCAATGGGAGAGCCAAATGGGGCCAAACAAGATTTTTATCTGCCAATAATAATAAAAAAATTGGAAATGCTAGAAATATTTCTTAAATTTCCTAGTAAAATTTAAAAGTATTGGTTCTCAATGCGATGCGTTTAGCAAAAATGAAACGTCATAAAATTAATGTCCAGTTGTTCATACACCATGCTTATATGCGTCGTGAGGCAACAATATTTACTCTACAATTCTCAATCGTGATACACGGAGTTGCTCGCATATCGAATATTCAATTGCAAATGTATCGAATATGAACAAAAAAAGCTATTCTCAAGTTCATTTACGGAAATCGGAATATACCAGCTCAGTATAGAGCATGTCTATTCATGTAAAACAAATAGATTCGCATTTAACTAAACATGTCGCCTAATTAATGGATGTTTCAAATCAACCCTAATAGAAAAGTTTACACACTTGCTAAGAGTGAAAAATACGAACAACTTATTGATCCCAAACACCATCCGACGACCTTCATGGCTTAGTTGGTAAGACGCTTGTCTCCCAGCGGAGGTTGCGGGTTCCAATCCCGCTGGAAACCAGATTTTTTTTTTAATTATTCCAATCTGGTTTTCACTTCAGGCGTCTTTAACATCTATCTGGTTGATTGGAAGATATTGCTTCATGGCAATAAACCCGCCAGGTTGTATTGTATACAACGAAAGTGTAATACAATGCCATATGTATGAGCAAATATCAATACAGACAAAACTGAGGTCATGTAGGAATTGTCCATCCACATCCACCTCGAAGGCTCTCCAGAATGTAAGCGTGTCGATTCCTGGAGAGCTAGAACTGAAAGCTTACGGACATGGATGTAGCCGTCGGAAAACGTGCCGATGGAACACTTCCTACCACGGACTATATGGAGGTATGTTAATCGCCTTCTCATCCTTGTGGGTAAACCAAAAAAGAATCACTTAAGATGAAGGATTGATGCAGAGGACCTACCGCTATGCATGTGGGGCGACGTTGAATGATTGTCACACCTGATTGTTTGCCCACCGTGCCCGTTAGATGTTAAAACCTGCTGAAATGAAGCCTCTATGCTGTCGAAGTTGCATATTGCTAGGCTGATAAAATATAGATATGGTATTGTCAACACGATTGGAATATAATTTAAGCAAACGCTAACTATGAAGGACGTTTAAAATAATGTATCATCTAGCATTGCATGACTAGAGGCTTGGTTGTAATCAACGACCACATTCAAATTATCTTATAAGAAGTAGTGTTGTAAAGATATCAAACTCCTGTGTTTTGTCCCTGTTGAATTTTTGCATACACCTGGATCATTCTTCTGACCATATTTTGTAGTATTGTGATGAAAATGGAGTCAGTAATTTCTGAAGGGATCTGAAACTTACCAAGATGTTTGAGGTCCAGGCCTTAAGCCGCATCTTAGTACAACTACACTGCGAGTATTATTTTTTTCCCTCTTCATCCGTCCGTCGTCTCTGCTATCCTTTTCATATTCGTGATGTATGATAGTTGGAGGAATAGTCCCTCTTACTGTGGAATAAATTCATCAAGCAGATAATGTTTCCAGGCTATCCCAGTAAATGCTCTCCACAACGAATAATAACATTTCATTCGTCTAAAAATAGTTGAACAATTAAGATAAGGATGTCAATTAAAATACGATTATATTATCATATTAACAACAATAAACGAAGACCTTTTTTTTTATAAAACATCAAATAAAAATTGTTTTTTTTTAATAAATGGAACTCGTAAGCGCCACTAATTAAATTCAGCTGGAATTAAGTTTTAAACTATAAGATTTCGTATTCCCTCTCTTTTGCGTCGTGACCACAATGCTGAGGAACGTGACATACTGGAACTATACTACTGTATATCGTACAAATTCTTCTCCAGTCCTCCCGGTATTCTGCTCTCCGCAGAGCTTGTGGCAAAGGCAGACCCGTACCACTCATCACCTGGTTGCTCCAGCGGATAGGTAATCTACCTCTGCTCCTACGACCCTCCACATTGTCAGTCACCATGAGATATTTCATGTCCTCTGAGCGAAACGTGATCGGTGAACTGAAGAATGCAGCAAGTATTATGTTTAATGTTGATATTCTCTCTGAAATGTCGTTCTTCCAATATAGCATTAAAATTGGAGGTATGCAAAATAGACCCAACTAACATTTTACCAGTTCTGAGATAATCGAGAAAACATTCGCACTTCTTTGCGTGTGCTTGTATCGAACACTTTTTAAAATTAATCTTAGCCCATTTGATTAGCTTAACATTTTAAGAAAATACATGATCGATCTGTGTTTTTTCAATATTTCAAATGAATCAAAACAATGCAATTTTTGAGTTGGGTATTTTTTGCATATAAACGTTTAATTGTGCCACAATCCTGAAATGTAATATGTTACAGAATATCACTCTTGAGTCTCATGACTTAGCTACTCATTGGCGTAGTTTAACTAAAACTAATTTTAACCAAATATGTTCAATTAATCTCAAATTCGAAAAAATGGACTATCTTTGAATTATCCAGTTTGAATATCTCGATCAAAAATAAATTCAAACATAAGACCATGTCGATATTGGAGCTCCTTCTAATGTATTGTATTTTCAAGTTCTATAATGTAATCTCAAATCTACAATATTATAAGATCTCCATTTAATAAATATTCCGTGTTTGTATAATATAATATATGGTGAATAAAATTGGACACTACTCAAACTTCAAAAAGCAAATGTGTAAGTAGAGAATTCACTGGGATGAACAGTGGGATACTGATCAAGTAATTAGTGTATTTTGACCTAAAACGTTCTAAGTTGAAATGGAAAAACACGTAAAAATGACCACTAGATTTAAAAATCGTATCTAGGTTTTGTGTCATTTAAATAGAAAGTTGCACTGATCAATGAGAGAGAGTGGCGTTAAATATAGGAGGAATCTGGTTGAAGGCATGTGATACCTATCTCTTGAAGTGGACTTATAAACGTGTAGATCAAATATGATAACATAACAGATACGAGTATAATAAAATATAGAAGTTTTCGTTTTATGAAAAAAAAATATAGAATGAAACAAAAAAATGTTTTTTTAATAAAGGCACCCTAAAGTTCAATATGTTTTTAGCACGACTTACGAATTATTCAATGCCACTGAAAAAACTACTGAATTTTCTGGAGTGAGTTCTTCTGCTGTTTGCCTTAACGAGGGTCATCCAATATCTCACCGTGGAATATGACGGAGAAGATTTTCCTTATATAGCATCTAAATGTTTCAAATCTGCCTTTTCTTTTCTTATTAAAGAAACTTGATATCCGTACGATATTAATTTTTAACGTATTTGAATATCACAAACAGCACGACTCATATCCGCTCTGGTTGACATAATACGGGGAGTAAAGGCATCAAATTTTTACTGCGATGTATATGTCCATAGACGCTATAATTTGTTCAGGCCAAAATTTTTCGCCCTTATTAGATAGATCAATTCGCAACGTTAACTCCTTTAGTCTTTGACTTATGAATCAGTGCATGTGTTATACTCGTCTATATTTTTCATAGTTTAAACTCAGATTTGTTCTAAATGCGAGATAATTGTAATGGTACACGTTAAAAAGCAAATCTAACTCAGGGATAGCGTATTGTGGTGTAGCAAGTGTTTAGACAACCGGATTATTTTGGCTCTTCGAATCTCCTTCCAGATTTTTATGAACCTACTTTCTAAGTAGGGTTCTTATCCAAAATCCCCACAAAAAAATCATCTATCACCCAAGTAATTTAACCATCAAACATTTCCTGGATTTTATTATACGCTTTTTGTCCATAATTATGCGACACTTCGGTGCGGAATTTGTCTGTATTTACAATTTAAATAGTAAATTTAATTCGTGTTTCATCGCTGAAATTCAAAGCTAACAATAAAACATGTATGTATTTATGTCTGCTTGAACACCAGTGAACACATTATCTTTAGATCTATATTGAAAATAATCGACTTAATTTTTCAATGCGTGATGTGATGTCTTGAGTTATATAAATGACTTGACACCATTTAAATCGAAGCATCATTACAAATAATATAAGATCAACAATTGAACTCAAATATGTCGCCAACAAGCAATGATTTGACGTTGATATATAGTCATTACTTTTTGTTATGCAACTGTTCCTTTAATTAACAAATCTTTGCATTTGCCTACGCCAAATATTATTTTGCGTTTAATTTTAAAATATTGTTAAAACCATTTTCATTTTATCTGTATTCTAGTTGTGCTGTTATCGCAAATAAATTATATTCTATTGTTGAAAATAAATATGATATAGCGAAAAGTAGAACAAATTTTGCGATAATATTGAAAGCCATAGCAGCGCGCGATCAAATGTTGTTGGCTGTGATTGAAATAAAATAGTCGAACAGTCTGTAATTATGCGACATATTACAATATAATATGTCAATCAATTGCATGCATAAATGATTAATGGAACAATGAAAACAGGAACGAAGTAAATAGTGTTTTATTTATACGAAATTAGTCACATACTCGTATGTTCAAAACTAATAAATGTTTAGATAAATAAGAACTATCGATAACTTTAAAATTCCTTGCAAATCTAATATTTAATTTTTATATTTTTTAGTAACACGGCAGTTTTTTTTTAACGTAACGAAAAGCAATCAAATAATTGAAATATTTCTAAAGGCTTTATTAAAACCATTGCCATATTTTGATCTATGAGCATTAAAAAATGTACTCAGTTGATAAACTCAACTTAACCTTGTGTCGTTAGAGGACTTTGTAATTAAGCAAGTGAATGTTCTGAATGGTTTAAAAAATTGTCAGGATTTTGGCATTCTATATTGTAAAAAATAAATTAATCATTCGAACCAAAACTTCGGTCAATCAATTCATAGTGAAAATATTTTTATAGTTGTATATCAAACTCAAAATATTCGACGAGACATTATTAAGACTTTTACAAATATGTATACGTACTCGTATACCTCAAACAATGCGCAGCACGTGTGAAGCTGTGTAGGCAAAGTTTGATATTCTATGTTTATAACTAATGAGCAAACATCTTTACTGAATGCAAGACGTTGTCGCCTCTCTTCTACCAATAGATATTCACGACTAAACCATATGATGCAGCCCTAATTATCTTTCAGAGCTTCCTGATATGATGAACTAAATCAGAATAATCTTTATTTTAGTAATAAATACAATAAATACGTAATTAAGATTAAATAACCTAAAGCATTGTTATTGATCTTTGCGGCGCAGCTGCGGGTTGACAAGGTCTGACTGGTAGAACAATACTTATGAAAATTCCGGTTTTGTTATGCGGCACGTTATAAACATATATTATTTAAATTCGATTAAGGAGATCGTCAAACTGGAAGTTGTTATAACTAATCTGAGAAAATTTCAATGACTTCAACAATCATATAATTTTCCTTAACTTTCCCTCCATTAAGCGGTTGAAGAGTATTGAGTGGAGAAGTTGGTATCCACGAGGACAGTTGAGAGAAAAATCCGAAGCAGATTAATGTTTGACATATCGCTGTATATTTCGTCAGCAACGAAAATGAGTCGCCAACTATGAATAGAAATAAACAAAATTAAAACAAAAGTGTTTATCGTGTGCCGATTTGTGACTCTGACAAGAAGTAATTCGTTTAAGATTACGAAACAGTTAATGAGTTTATTTATCCAGGTGCTTTAATTTCAAAGAATGGAAGATATGAAGCAGAAATCAGCAGATGAATAGGAATGCCAAAATCAGCTATGATGACAAAGATATGGATTATCCGGTCTATACTCAGAATAACTAAAAGCCGTCCAGTGGAATCTCTAGTATTCTCCATTGGACTTTATGAAGTGGAAACATGGACGATGAGAAAGAAAGAAAGAAACAATATATTATTCTTCGAGATGTGGTGTAAAAGACGGATGTTCCGAATCCCATGGATCTCTAGAGGCACATCTCTATCATTCAAGAATGAAAGATTATCAAATGCAGAAAAATTAACTTAACTCACTTTGGGCACGTTGCCAGAAAGAATAATTAAAGTCTTGAGAAGCTGGTGATTACGATGACAGTTGAGGAAAATAGCAAAAAGAAGATCTATTACAGGGCAAATAGACCAAGTAAAGGAGTTCACAGAATTATCTAAACATTGCACACAACAAAACCCATGACATGGAAGGATAAAGACAGGTGGTGCACCAAATTCCAGACAGCTGAAGACCACAATGTTCAGCATTGAGCATGCGGTAAAGGTGAAGTTCTCGACTTCACCTTTACCGGGGTTGTCTTATTTATTGTTTTTTACAATACCTTTGAAAAATGTGTTGTATCAATTATCTTAAAAGTCTTGATCAGTATGTCGTTGTTAAACATTACTTTTCAAAGTTCAGAGGTCTATTGATCCAACTACTGATACATACTCGTATCATATACCATCGAGCCATATCCCTTTTGAGATAAATACGGAGGACAGATCTGAACACTTTTCTA
This sequence comes from Odontocerum albicorne, assembly GCA_949825065.1. NCBI lineage: Eukaryota > Metazoa > Arthropoda > Insecta > Trichoptera > Odontoceridae > Odontocerum > Odontocerum albicorne. The sequence continues at coordinate 15,507,096 of OX463843.1, forward strand.
TCAACACACTCAGTTTTTAATTCATCTATGTGCATACATTTCCTTCTGGTACTCACGCTTTTCACCTTTTCATCAGTTAAAATTTCTCCAACTATTTTCTTCTATTTTTTCCTCTTTCTTATTCTTCCACGATAATTAATTAATAAAAATGTATTTGTTTTGTAAGTATTTCATAACCTACTATTTCTGTGTCCATAATTCTCCTTATAACATTTGTTTCTAAAAAAACAGTTATATGTTTTTACATCTTCACTCTTCATCATGGCCTAGTCTCCGAACTCGGGAATTGCGGGTTCGATTCAAGTAGGTACTTGTTTTTTTTTAAAGGACATCTGTTTGGTTTTAACTTCAGGTCTATTTTACATCCTTCTGGGTAATTGTAAGAGATTGACACATGGGAATAAACCCGCTGGGCTGTACTAAACACAAAAAAGTCTTATATAATACAATACTCGATCACATATTGTATACCTTATATCCTTTGCTTGGCAAGCATTTCTATTATAGCACGAGTACTTATAAGATATACAGAGACAATTTCACAACAACTACAGAACAATCTTAGATATATGCAGTTGCTGCAGTTGTAAGCAAGATAATAATTTTAGTTTATGTAGATAACCGAAATCTTACTTCAATTTTAAATTATAAAATAAAATGACTATCTGGATTTTTCATCTCAACTGCTATAATAATAAAGTGACTTTGAAAATAACTGCAGTAGTCCAGTTGACAATGATTGAACCATATCTGAGTTTTTTCAACAAGTACTTATGTAAACGTTTTGACGACGTGACGGTACAATAAATCAAATATTTAATTTTAGTCAGATTTGGCACTTGTTTATAACAAATTTCATAAAGGTGGGTTATCCCGTGATCCACAGCTAAATCATTATTCCACTGGAGTATTTATTGATTAAACAGTCTTAATTACAACTTGAACACATGTTTTCTTAGAAATTGTAATCGAACGTGTACGGCAATAATTTGCTAATAAATATATGCTGATATATCTCATTGTCTCTTAAAAATATAGAAAGGAACAAATCAGTGCTAAAGTATAAAGTTTTTTTTTTTTAAATATAAAAAGTTAAAAAGCGGTACTAGTGTATCTACGAGTATATGGCTTGTTTCTTAAAATATCCATTATAGAATGTAACAAATCGGTACAAATGTAGCTTGTTTCTTAAAATAGAAATTAATAAATCGGTACTAACGTTTGTAGCTTGTTACTTAAAATATATAGAAAATAACAAATCGATACTGACGTGTGTAGGTTATTTCTTGAAATACGAGTATATAGAAAGTAACAATGCGTTAGTAATGTAAGTATGTAGCTTGTAGCTCAAATATACAAAAAGTAACAAATCGATGCCAACGTATGTAGTTTGTTTCTTAAACTGTATAGAAAGTGACAAATCTGTACTAACGTGTGTAGTTTGTTTCTCAAAATATATAGAAAGTAACAAATAGGTACTAAGTATTTATATAGCTTGTTTCTTGAAAGATATAGAATGTAACAAATCGGTTCTAACGTATGAAGCTAGTTTCTTTAAATATATCTTCTTCTTCTTCATCTTATTTTAGACCTGTTGGCCTTTTATGGTCCTGCATCATTGTTTGCCTCTTGCGAGGTCGACTGCCAGCTGTCTTTCCATCTTTTGGGAGGTCATCCTGGAGGTCTGCTTGCTTGGGGGATACTGTCCCAGGCCATTCTGGATACGTGTTCGTTCCAGAACCTTCTCTGTCATCCCCATCTGACAATATCTTCAACTTCTCACGTCCTTCGGATTTCTGTGTTTCGTACTCTACCACGAAGGGTTTTGCCAGCGATACTCCTGAGTACCTTCATTTCGCTGGTTCAAGGAGATTTTTGGTTCTGACAGTGTCGGCTTTGGACTCTATGCTGTATGTCATTATGGGACGGACACAGGTCTTGTATATCCTCACCTTGCTTTGGATGCTCATATGCTTGTTTTTCCAGATAGTGTTCTTTAAACATCCGGATATAGCTGCGGCCTTTTGTGATTGTTCAAGCACTTCGCCATATAGGTCATTATTGCACATTATGTTAGCACCCAAGTGTTTAAATTTTGTTACTTGTTCAATCGGTGTGTCATCGATCGCCACACTGCATCCAACTTGCTCTCTGGCTAGAGTCATGCATTTAGTCTTGCTGATGGAGATAGACATGTTGTATTTTTTGGAAGCAGTGTAGAATCGATGTAGCATTTATTGCAGGTCTTCCTCTGATTCGGCTATGATGGTGGCATCGTCAGCATAGCATATGATGTTTAGCATATTGTCGCCCATCTTGTATCCCAGGTTAAGGTCGGGAACTTCTTGTATAATTTTATCCATAACCAAGTTAAATAGATATGGGCTTAAACTATTTCCTTGTCTTACTCCGGTTGGTGTTGGAACGTCATTAGAGTTCTCCGTCTACGCCAATTCTTGTGGAGCTATTTAGGTGTATGTCTCTAATGGTTTTGGCGATGGAGGGTGACACCTTCCTTTCGAGCAAAATGCTTGTTACATCTTCCAGTTGGATTCTATCAATGACCTTGGTCAGATCGATAAAAGCAAGGTAAGCAGTCTTGTGTTCCAAAGACTTTTCTTTAATTTGCCGCAGTATGAATATATCATTTGTAGTAGATCTGTTTCTTCGGAATCCTTGTTGTTCATCTCTATTTTCAATTTGTTGTTCTAATTTTACTCTTAGGATGTTGGTGAAGAACTTGAGAAATGCGCTTAAAAGAGATATTCCTCTATAGTTACCAGGATCAGATTTTTGTCTTTTTTTGAAGATGGGAATCGTTATACTGGCCCTCCATTCATCTGGTATTGTTGTTGTTTCAAGGATCATGCTGTAAAGTTTATGGAGACTTTTCGCTAGTTCTTCGCCGCCATATTTTATGAGTTCGTTTGGTATATTATCACTTCCAGGAGCTTTTCTATTTTTGAGTCTTTTCATTCCTTGTCTAATTTCACTCTCCTCCAATGTCGTGGGTTCGTTAATTATTATATCTGGAATTGCTGGTGGAGATGTGTTTTTAAACAGGTCTCTAAAATATTTTTCCCATTCCGCTATAGAAATCTTGTTAGTTTGAGCGTATTCATTAATTGGTTTCTTTTTATCTCTTAGCATCTTCTATATTTTCTTTTGGGCGCCATAGAGATCACGCTCCATATCTTTGGTGAACTTTCTCCAATATTCTTCTTTTATCTTTCTGATTTCGGAGTTTGCCCTGTTTCGAACAGTTACATATTTGGAGTATTCTTCTCTAGATGGGTCGCTTCTATAAGTCAAGTAACTTCTCTTTTTATCCTCTGCGAGCTGTCGTACATCGTCATTAAGCCATGGTTTGGTGTTTTTCTTCGCATTGACATTTAAGTTTCTTTTTCCTAGAACCTCCGTGGCAGCTTTGTCAATTTCTGATTTTATGTTTTTCCATGCATGATTAACATCATCGGAAACTAGTATTGGATTGTCAATGAGATTTTGGGACAATCTATTTTGATGTAATAGGCAAGTGCTGTTATGGCCAATGGATTATATATTGAGTTTGCTGATTATCATCGGAGGTTTGCGAATTATTTTTGGTCTTTCAATACTCAGCTTACAGAGAACAAGGTGATGGTCAGTTCCAACATTGGCAGATGTTAGTGCTCTCACGTCGATGATCTGGGATGGTTTGATAGATCTATTAGTTATGATGAAGTCGATAATGGACTTCTCGCCTCGTGAGTTGACAAACGTATATTTGTGTTGTTTTTTATGAGGGAAGAAGGTGTTATTAATCCTCATTTCGTTTCTGGCACAACAGTATATTAATTTTTCTCCGTTGTCATTTAAGGTTGGCTCATTGTAGATTTGTTTTTAAATATATCGAAAGTAATAAACGTGTGTAGCTTGTTTCTCAGAATATTTACATAGAAGTAATAAATCGATTAGCTTGTTTGTGAAATGTTAAAAATTTCAAAGTCAATCTGCATAGTTTTTATGATTTATTTGATACTCGATTATGTATTTGATAATAAAAAAACACTGCTTCTTTTAAATAATTGTACAACACTTAAGATCTATAGAGTTTACATTGACGAGTTTATTGTCATATGGAAATCTCTTTCGACCAACTAGAAATATACCTGGAACTCTTTTTAAAATATATTGATTTCAACCAGAAATGGAAGTTGTAATTCTCTGGTTGGATAACAGACATCTTACCTATAACCCACGGAGGTTGTATGTTAATACGAGCAAATATTCTTTTGTCTCTAAAATAGCTACTCCATATCAACATAACATATATAATACTCGTACTTACTGATTTCAAAATTATCATTAAGCTGACAGAATCCTTATCAAATTTAATAAATACATTCCTAGAATTGATAAGAAAATGGGAATGTCGAAATGAAATGTGTTCTAGGCAAGAAGGATAAAAGTAAGATTAATGTTATAGAGCTGGACTCATTAAAGAAACTTGGTGAAGGATGCAAGAAATGTGTTCTAGGCAAGAAGGATAAAAGTAAGATTAATGTTATAGAGCTGGACTCATTGAAGAAACTTGGTGAAGGATGCAAGAAATGTGTTCTAGGCAAGAAGGATAAAAGTAAGATTAATGTTATAGAGCTGGACTCATTAAAGAAACTTGGTGAAGGATGCAAGAAATGTGTTCTAGGCAAGAAGGATAAAAGTAAGATTAATGTTATAGAGCTGGACTCATTAAAGAAACTTGGTGAAGGATGCAAGAAATGTGTTCTAGGCAAGAAGGATAAAAGTAAGATTAATGTTATAGAGCTGGACTCATTAAAGAAACTTGGTGAAGGATGCAAGAAATGTGTTCTAGGCAAGAAGGATAAAAGTAAGATTAATGTTATAGAGCTGGACTCATTAAGGAAACTTGGTGAAGGATGCAAGAAATGTGTTCTAGGCAAGAAGGATAAAAGTAAGATTAATGTTACAGAGCTGGACTCATTAATGAAACTTGGTGAAGGATGCAAGAAAGAGAAATAAACGCATCGCCAAAAAGAATGCCGATAACATGATGAACAAAAGACCGTGAAGATGGTTAACAATCGTGTAGAGAGAATTAACACATAAGTCGGTGTGCTTAGACAAACGTAGACCTAGGAAAACGTGGTAAAAATTTGAAAGAAGAGAATGTGAGATACACGAAGAATAAAAAGGTTATTTATGACGAGATATACATATGTTATATGGATGTAGAGCAAGCAAAACTACTGTGCCTGGATTGTGTGAAGAACAGTTCTCTCTGCCTACCCCAATGCAGATTTATTTATAGTTACTTTTAAAACCAAATTAGCTTATTTTTAAATATAAGGGTTTCGCTAATCTCACAAGACGTTCAACATCATTAAATCGATACTCTGGATTACTGTTCATGTAGGCAACATTACAGTTGTCCATTTCCTGTGGAACAGGAAACTTTTTGCATTGTATTACACTTTAATTGTATACAGTACAACCTGGTGGGCTTATTATATATGTCAATCTGTTCCAACCAAATTTCATCGTACACAAAGGAACAAGAACTTCTCATTATGTGATTTATATTAGAGCGGTATAATGAACTACATAGAAGAGTTTTAATCATACTCGTACCAGTGTGCTGTACAAAGACTGGATACCAGTGTGCTGTATAATGACATTTTCTACAGTAGATTATTATTTTATCCCTTGCACGTGACATATGTGTACAATTCGGATCAGCAGCATCTTAAAAGCCAGCCGATTTGCGTGGATTGACTATGTTCTCAGAAACGATGACCACCTCGTGACCTAGTTCGTATGACGCTGGTCTTCTACAGTGGGAGTTTGGGTTTGATTCCGGATAGTACCAAATAGATAAAAAATCTAGTCCCGGTATGTTTCGTGAATTCGTCTGATAACAATACTCACACGCGCTAGACTCAAAGGATCAATTATTAATTTATTTTAACACTTTCATGTAAAATGCATCTGGCGGATTTATTGCCTTAACCGTTTTACTGCGGGCCGTCGATATATCGACGCTTTATTACTGCGCGAAAACTGCGTACCGTCGGGATATTGACTATTGCTCAGTTTGATTTTAGATATCGACCTGTGTAAACGTGTCGCGGTGCGCGCGCGCAAATCATTTTTAATTCGTCAATAATAATCATAAATAAACTTTTAAAAAGTATATCGCGGTGAAAATAACATTAATTTTTGTATTTTTTTATCAGTAAAAATTGTTTATTTCCCTCATACGATGTCGAATTCGTCAAGTAGCAATGATGAAAACACTTGCGGAGCTTCGCATGAAAATCTTTCTTTCAGTGACAGTGAGGATGAAATCAGAATGTTTACAAATGGAAGAATGCCTGTATTTGTAGTGAAAGTGAAGCTTCCGAAGATGATTCTATTTCTTTGGACGGTCTTGATACCGATACTTTCGTGCAACTTCCTTCCGACCTAAATTTTTCCAACGAAACCGATAACAATTTTTTCGAAATTCCCGGACCAAAACATTTACCTGTCGGTATTGAAAAGCCTATTGGATATTTTGAATTATTTTTTACGTTTTTGCTCCTTAAAACCATTGTAAAAGAAACCAATCGATATGCCCAACAGTACTTGAATTCTGGAAGTGAGCTGAAACCGAGATCACGTGCTAAATTATGGAAGCCAGTTTCGGAATTAGAAATAAAAGCATTTATCGCAGTTTTATTGGAAATGGGTATTACTAAAAGACCAACTATAAATTCCTATTGGTTTAATAACTCCAGATGTATCCCGTGGTTCAGAAAAATGTTTTCGCGGGACCGTTTTCTGTTAATACTTAATTTTTTTCACTTGGTTGATAACAAAAATGTAGCTCCACCAGGTCAGCCAGATTATGATCCATCTGCCTGATTTTCTCCACTAGTTGATCACGCCAACAAAGTTTTTCGACACTATTACCAACCTCACCGAGAATTATCAATTGACGAGTCTTTAATTGGAACCCAATGCAACTCTGTTATGAAACAATATTTACCGAACAAGAAACATCATAGGTGGGGCATAAAATTTTGGATGTTGTGTGACTCCATCACTAATTATTGCCTAGGATTTTATTGTTACAAAGGAGCAAGGTTAGCGGGTGATAAAAATGAATTAAAAGAACATGGACTTGGTCACATAGTTGTAGAAAAATTACTCAATATGGGGGACTATCTGAACAAGGGTTACCACTTATTCACAGACAACTTTTATACAAGTTTGAAGCGTGCTAGAGCATTATTGGAGAAATGTACATATATTACAGGCACAATAAGAAGAAATCGAAAGAACATTCCTAAGGAAGCAAAAACAGCCGATGTTGGTTTACCTAAATATTTCAAAACCAAAGATGTATTACTATGTTCATTTAGGGATAAAAAATCCAAAAAGCTCCCCGTTTTATTTATTTCAACAAATGGAAATACAAGTAATGTAACCACAAAGAAAACAAAAGGATAATTTGAAATAGAAAAGACAAAACCAAGCATCATTCACAATTATAATAAATTTATGGGTGGAGTAGACGAATCAGATAAAATGTTATACGTATATTTGGATGAACGGAGAACACTAAAATTTTGGAAAAAAGTCACATTCAATATATTTGGAAGAATGATATTAAATTCATATATTTTATACTCAAACAACGTAAATGAAAAAAAGATGACTAGACTACAGTTTACTTCAGAAATCATCGAGAATATTGAGAAAGAGTGGATGGATAAAAAAAGCGTCTCGGAGACACCATCAACATCAAAGCAAAGCTTTGGTTTGGAAAAGTTACCAGGGACGAAGCTTCGACGCTGTACCGTTTGCAGTAATAAAGGAGGTAAAGGAATAACACGATCTTCACTAATTTGTGCGTGGTGTAAGAAGGGAGTACATGGAGTTTGTGTAGGAAAACATTTTTGCATATAATTTTTTTTATATTCTTCTTTGTTTTTTTATTATTTTTAAAAGATAAATAAATACAGTTATAGTAAAAACTATCTTTTATTTGAGTAGTTTGATATGTTCCCTACACACAACCGAAAGAATCCCTCTATATTTGATGAAAATGTACACAATTTTGTGCACACTTATTGAAAGATTATTTTTTCTCTAAAATTCTTCCGCATAATATGTGAAAAAAGGCTCAGCAGTAAAACGGTTAATACAATCTCGTACAGTCAACCAGCTTTTGTTTCAAAATTATTATCGGTATACATTACCATATCTTAAACATAGATTACTCCTTGCCACGCTCACTAACATGTCCGCATTATGGTACGCAGATGCGAGGAAGTACCGAATTGAATGACCGCAGCCATATATTCCTACAGTCAATTTGTTTTATTTATTGTAACACATTCATATTTTAAAATTTTCAATGATAGTGGATTCAAATTCTAAGTTAGAGCGCCCTAGATGAGAATCTGCTACCTAAAAGTATGTAGCAGAGTAGATATAAATCTTATTTTTAAGAGAATCTTTAGGAGAGAGATACGAATGAATTAAAAAATGTAAGGAAATTTAAACTCTTAACCATCAGACATATTGATCTTCAGAGGCTTAAGATTCAGGGATACTTTATTAACATTGATTAGAGACGAAAAATTGATAAAGCATGCAAGCATGATTATAAAAGTTCTTCAAATTGTATGGCATTTGCAGATAACTTCGCAAGGTGCTTCTTCTTAAAAGTAAAGGCTGTATTTTTTCCATAAGACCTTATTTTGAGATTTGAGCTGTTTTTTTTTCCAACATCACTGAAAACGACTCTTGCCTTCCACCCGAGGACTTCGACCTCGATTCTTGATGATACTCAATCCGATCTCGGTATGAGATGGGAAATATTTCAACTTAACTTTCTCATCTGTCGACCAGTATGATTACTACATCTGTCGACCCACATATTGAGGTGAAGTGCAGGATTGAAGCAGCCCGTAGTTCATTCAACAAAATGAGATCAATATTCTGCAATGATAAATTGAATCTGAAACTAAGGCAGATAATGTTGAAGTGCTATGTTTGGTATGTTCTGTTGTATGGCTCGGAAACATGGACGCTGAAGGTTCATACTATGAATCGGTTGGAAACGTTCGATATGTGGTTGCACTGGAGAATGCTTCGTATACCGTGGACTGATATGATCACCAATTCGGAGGTCTTGAGGAGAGCTAATTGCCGTAGACAGCTGCTGACAGATATTAAGGTCCGCAAGATATCCTATCTGGGTCACATTTTACGTGGAGAGAAGTACGAAATCCTCCAGTTGATACTGATGAGCAAGATCGAGGGGCAGCGTGGTCTTGGTAGAAGGCAAACATCTTGGCTGCGCAATATAAGAGACTGGACGGGGATGAGGCGTGTGGAGGACTTGTTCCGGGTTGCGCAAGATAGAGAAGCCTTTGCCAGAGTGATTGCCAACATCGGGGGGGGACCTGATGGGACACGACGAGAAGAAGAACTTTCTCAATATGCATAAGTGCGTCACTATATCACCACATGAATATAAGAGCCTTAATTCGTTACATAATATTTCCGAGTCTATTTCCCAGTTTCCACCTTTTTATTTATGGGAATTTAACTTAAATTTACTATTATTTACATAGACAACAATTTGAAAGCAAAATAATATCGTGTTTTACTTACGCTTCAATTTTCAAATATAATTAATTAATTTTTAAATTTTCAAATGAAAGTGTACATAAATTCTCGATAGATGGCAATACAATCGTTGTTTTTTGCCAAGCGGAATGAAGTCGAGATGAGGGTAAGTAAACGAGCACCCTCACACTGCTTAAATTTTATTACCCATCACCTCAATTGTAGATGTAGGTTGCCTCGAGGTCTGCTTGCACGGGAAGGTCTTTGGCTTTTCTCATAGATCTCTTGGAGCTTATCCTACATCTCAAACTAATTTTTGTAAAGATTAGCTAAGGGCATGGCCAGCTCTTTTCTAATCTTGCTAGAGGAAAATGTTACAATCGCTGAAGGAAGGTTTCAAGTTTGTACTATGTTCGATGAGAGCGTACGTGTATGTGATAGAATTTATCAATGTGTGAAAATGGTTATGACTAAGAAATTTTAGTTTTTAAACGATCAACAAGTACATTTTAAAAGTTTTTTTTTATTTACTCCAAACTTAATTATGTCCGAGGTTTCATTGGAAATATCCAATTTTGAATTAATGGTGTAAATCTTTTTATTTATTGCATTGGACTACCTTGCGGAAGATCGCCTGTTCGAACCCTACTCTATGCTACTCCCCTCGAATGACATAGGATTTTTTCCGTCTAATATTGAATAATTTTACGGAAAACCCGGGTCACGGAAGTCGTCAAAAAAATAGAAAAAGCGTAGGGAATTTGTATATTTAATCTTTATTTTACGAATTTACCCTACTGCCCGAACTCACAAATCTTTTTTTTCGAATATTTTATTAATTTAACTATTCGAATTAATTTTTATTCAGTATACAAACAATTAACTTTCACGATTTAAATAAAATCTTGCTGTTGATAAATAAATGACTTACGTTAATCAGGTCCTTGTCTAAAATGCGTCCTCGGAAAAAAAAATAGGTCTACAATGTATGTCAGAATACAAAATGAAGTGATTAAGAATAAGTGTAAACTTAAGGCTGATGTATTCAATAAGATAAAAAGAGCATTATGACATGATTTGAAGACCTCAAACAAGAAGTGACATCCTGTTCAAATCTTTGGCGGTAGAAGAGTATAACATCGGAATTGAAAAATTGGTTCCACGTTACAATAAGTACCTTGACAGCCATAGCGACTACATTGAAAAATACAGTAAGGTACTGTGACTTTGTAAATAAAGTTTTGTGTTGATATCTTTCGTTCTTATTTAGTTATGGCAAAACGTTCTTTACTTTTGGGACGACCCACGTAAGATTAACAAAACAAGTATACAATGACAATGTAAGTGGTAGAGGAAGACCAAAGAAAGTATAGTTGGATCAAGTGAATGATATTTTGAATGCAGTCAGAGAAATCGTAGGGGCTGTATGTGAACATGTATGGATGTAGAAGAGGCGAAAGACATGTGTAGTGATAGGAAAATATGGAGCTATCTCCTCTATGCCCATCCCAAGAGGAAAATGTATGTATGTACAAATAATTAACTTTTACCGTCATTTAAAGTAATATCTTGCTGCTGACAAATTCCTTGACACTATTTGAAATTTAATAACTAATTTATAAATTTCAATTCATACTATAAGGTACCCTCTTATTAATAGGGTCCTGTTTCTTAAATATTTGATTTATTTATATTACTACCATCCTATACATTTCATTAAAAGAGCACAGGGATGTCATGACACACTTGCATCCAGATTAGTTCACAGCTTGACACTTAGTGCCCTATGTAGCTGTGACCAAATAAACATCGAGGTGTTATACACATATGGCTGATCTCCTAACACCCTTAAAATGATTTATTTTAAAGGTGTTAGGAGATTAACCCAATGTCCTCAAAGACTGGAGAAAAATTTAAAATGGGGAGTCTTATTAGCGAATATCTGCCTCTTACAGATAACTGAAAAATACCACTGATTACCTTTTTGTTTTCAATTGAATAATCTTATTCGCAGCAATCCATTCCGAAAGAAAATAATACATCATGTCAAACTAAATATGGTCAATTAGATAATTTTCTATAAAGGTGTCCCTTATAGAAAATGGTCTTCTCTTTGACACAGAATACAATGTAAGAAAACAAAGACATTATAGTATTTAGTGTAATAGATTGACAAAGCATGATGTTTGGTACTTCACAGAAAATCATGATCTAACACTGATAACCAAAACGACAGTCTATTAAGCTATAATTTTACTATCTCTAATATATTAGTGCCAATCATGGATATCATACAGACGACACCCAAAAAATACCAAAGAAATATCCTCTTTGTATTTTATAGTATTACACTTTCGTTGTACGAGTATACAGTAAAACCTGGCGGGCTTATTGACATGTGGCAATATCTTCCAGCCAACAAGAAAGATGTTACTGAGGCCTTAACTGATGGAATACTTTTTATAAAATAAAAATCTAGGTTCCAACAGGAATAGAACACGCAACCTCCCGGTTGGGAGACAAGCATCTTACGTCGTTGGTGAGCTAACGGAGGGCAGAAGAAAGCACGGTGGGCAACGTAACAAATACAAGATCGTACTGCATATTATGCTAAAAAACACAAATGCTCTGCACAATTGGGAGCAAACCGCAGTAGATCAAATTAAATGATGTATAACTGTTGCTACAGTAGTTATCAAGGACCCTATAGAGAAAAAAGATGTAGACAAGCTGCAAGTACTGAAGCTACATACCCTGTAATAACTGGATATGCATATCACAAATTAGCTTACAAAGTATCAACAAGTATCCTAATCTGTCACTTTGTATTGTGCTTTATATTATACTCATCATGGGAAATGGGCATTCATTAATATTGGAAAAATGCCTAAACTCCAAGTTTAACCATATCACTGTCGGCACATTTTGATTTCTTATATAATATATTAATACCAGTCAAACCGAAATTTCCATATATCATATGTAAGCTTTATTTTGGGATTTCTCACCTTGATCACTGAATCGTTGCTCCATTTGAGTAGGCAGATAAAAAAGGTTATAGATACATATAGGTTACATAATAATATACTTCTATTTTTATATGTCACGAGCGTTGATAAATATGAATACAGAGAAAGAAAGGATAGTGATGTAAACATAGACATAGATATTTGAATAATTATAAATATATTACGAAGATGGGGGCGGGGGAGAACGCTGTGACTTTAGAATAAATAGTAGTACATATATAAATATGGAGGTAAGATAGATGCCTTATGAAGTGCGGGTATGTGCACTGGACACTATTCGGCGCCTACCGTTCCGAATAGGGGGTCGGGGGGTTGTTCGAAGCATTTGTTTGGGCCTGGGGTGAATAAGATTAGCGTTCACGTCGTAGTCCGTGAGTGAGCTGATTAGGGGGTTCGGGTGACTCGAGAGAGAGCTGTAGAACCTCTCGGCCAGAGAGATCGCGTATACTCGGATAGTGGGGAGATCTAGGTCATCGTGAAGCCGTTTGTTGCTGACAAAGTAGGGCGCATCCATAATGGTACGCATTGCCTTGTTTTGCAACACCTGGAGTTTGCGCATATGGGTTTCGGCCGCATGGCCCCAGACTGGGATGGCGTACGTCATCTGAGGACGTATGATGGCCTTGTACAAGTTTAACTTGATACGAGGGGACATCTTACTGTGTCTGCCCAAGAGTGGTGTGAGGACTTTCAGAGTGCCGTACGCCCTCCCGGTGATGTTGGTGGTGTGCTTTTTCCAGGACAGCTTCGCGTCGAGAGTGACGCCGAGGTATTTCACCTCGTCGCACCACGGAACGCTCTGGCTGAAAAGTTTAAGTGGTCGGATGAAGTCCAGACGTCTTCTAGAAAAACGAACTGCTGCACTCTTGGAAGGGTTTATCTAAACCTTCCAATTTCTACACCAGCGTTCCAGTCTTGGAATGAAATTTTGAATGCGAGAGTGGGAATCGCAAGAGTGTTTAGAGGAAGAAAGAAAAGCCGTATCGTCCGCGTATTGTGCGGTGATAGATTGGCTGGTCTGGAGAGAGGGCATATCACTGGTATATATGTTGTAGAGAGTGGGGGAGAGGAGGGCTCCTTGCGGAACCCCCGCTTGTATGGGGTGGTGGGATGAATTTATACCGCTTACCTTGACGGAGAAGGTGCGGTCGCTGAGAAATGATGCTATGATCTGCACGAGGCGGAGAGAGATTCCGGCCTTGTGTAGTTTGAAGAGCAGCCCGTTGTGCCAGACCGTGTCGAAGGCTTTCGCCACGTCCAGCGAGAGGAGGGTGGTTTGATGTTTTCTGTTGTAACCAGTCACTATGTGCTCTACGACGCGAAGAAGTTGATGAGAGGTCGAGTGTCGCGGTTGAAAACCGTGTTGCGTGTCTGGAATTATGTTAAGCGAGGCTATCTCGCTTGTTAGGCGATCGAGGATAAGTCGTTCGAGTACTTTACCTAGGGTATGCAGTAAGCTGATCGGGCGGTGATTTTCGGGGAGTGTTAATTTTTTACCCGGTTTCGGAAACATTATAACGTCTGCGCATTTGAGAGCGGAAGGGAAAAATCTATGCCTGTAGCAGGCATTAAATATTGAAGCTATGGCGCAGACGGCTTTGTTCGGGAGTTTCTTCAGGGTGAAGTTGTTTATTGAATCTGGACCGGGAGCTCTCTTATTATGAAGGTTGTGGATGATTTTGTGGATTTCTTGCGGGGTGAAGAAATCCGAAGTCGGTGGGGGTCGTGAGGCGACAATTTGTTTGACCTTTTTGTCAACCGAGGCGGAGTGCGTCGGGTTATTGAGGTCAGAATTTGGGGTGAAAGTGGTGGCGAGCGAGCCGGCAAATATTTCAGCGCGGTCGCGCGCCGAGAAAACTGTTCCGTTAGGGCCCTGTAGGTGGGTGGGCCGTTGAGGGGTTGTGCGGAGAGAACGAGTCAGCCTCCACTTTTTGTGTTCCTCGACTTCTAGTGATTCGATAAATTCGCCCCAGCGATCATTACGATGGCGCTGTAGGTCGAATTTGGTCTGTTTCACCAGACGATTGTACAGTGTTTTGTACGTGGGATTGGCGGTCTTCTGCCATAGCTTTCTGATCTTGTTCTTCTCCGCGATTTTAACTTTAATATCGACGGGGAGCGGGGGATCCGGCTTTTGGGGAGGTCTCAGTTTTGAGGCTGACTCAAGGGCCGATTTGATGTTGTCGGTGAGATAACTCACCGCTGCCATCAATGGCCTCGGCGTCAGGAAGAGAGGTCGGCATCCTGAGATTTGACTCGAGAGTGGCCGCGAAATCATCCCAGGAGGTAATATGCCTCCTGAATGGTAACGGATCCTGGAGAGGGTTGTTGTCGGTGAGTGTTAGTAAAACCGGGTAGTGGTCGGACTGCAACTGCTTTAACACTAGCAAGTCGCTATAGAACGGGATGTCATTTTTGATGATGATGTCTAAGACGTCTGCAGAGTCGTTTACTCTTTGGGAGGATCTTGTTGGAGTGGCGGGTGCGTCCACAAAGTAATTTTTGCGGGAGGAGATCTCGGCTAGCGCGCGGCCTTGGATGTTTTTGACACGACTGTGCCAAAGCGGATGTTTAGCGTTGAGGTCTCCCGCTACTATAGTGGGAAGATTGTCCGCGAAGAGTAAGTCCAAATCTGACTCGAGAAGCGGTAATGACGGTCGGAGGTACACGGACACGAGCTTGAGAGGACCGTGGTTGAGGGTTTGAACCACAACGCTGGTACTCTCCATGTTGTCCGTGGGGGCGGATGCGGAAAGGCAGTGATCGATGCTCGCCTTTATTATGATAGCTGTGCCGCCTCCTCTGCCTGTGAGGCGGTCATTACGATAAACATAATAATTTCGAAGAGAGTATCGGTGGCTGGGTTTTAAGAAGGATTCATTAATCATCATCACATCTAGGTTGTGCTCGACGATGAAGTCCTCGATTTCTTGCTTGTTATTTCTGCAAGTGCCGTTTGCATTCCAGAACGCGACAGTCAGCGTGTAGGGTCTGCTGACTCTAGCCATTGTAGGGGACACACATTGCGAGGGAGTTGAAGACCTCGCGGGCCATGTGCATGGCCTCGTCGAGGTTCTTCAAAACCGTTGAGATGTCGGCCTGCGACGGATATCGCAGATTTGGGGGTGCTAGTTGGGGGGTGGTTGGGAGGAGAGCTGAGGGCGGGCATTTTTTGCGATGCTCGCGTAAGAAACTGTGGGGGATGCGACTCTCGACACTGGCTTGGCCAGAGGAGGGGACATCCTTTGATGTATCACCAGCCGTGCTTTATGTAAAATCATTATCTCTTTGTTATTATTGACGGCCTACCTTTTTGTGATACAGGGTGACCATGTATAATATAATTTTATTTTTGATTTAATGTGGATTCCTTTTTGTTTGTTTCTGCTCTGCCCTTTGATGTATCACCAGCCGTGCTTTATGTAAAATCATTATCTCTTTGTTATTATTGACGGCCTACCTTTTTGTGATACAGGGTGACCATGTATAATATAATTTTATTTTTGAGTTAATGTGGATTCCTTTTTGTTTGTTTCTGATCTGCCCTTTGATGTATCACCAGCCGTGCTTTATGTAAGATCATTAATTCTTTGTTTTTGTTGACGGCCTACTTTTTGGAATACAGGGTGACCATCTATAATATTTTGTGTTATTTTAATTTTATTTGGAAGTCTTTTTGTTTTGTATCTGATCCCCTTTGAAGTATCCAGTGACCATGCCTTATGTGAATTTGTCTATAATCTATTGTCTTGTTTTTTTTTTGTATTTGTTTGTTTTGTTTATTAAATTGTTTAAGGAATTGTACTAGCTGTCTTATGCGATTGTTTTCGTGCTGGTTACCCTGTGGTTAAACCAGTATTGGAAAAGCCATTTCTCTGTATTATTGTGAGGAGTTACAGGGCTTCTCTGGCTGGCGGGGGCGCAGAGGGGTGGGCGTGTTTTGCCGTTCTACTCATGGGGTGAGAGGGACAGCTTCTGTAGTTGGCCGGGTGGGGGCCGCCGCAATTGGTGCATTTTGCAGGGGTCTCAGCCGGCTTTTTACAGTCGACTGTTCTATGGCTTCGTGCGCATTTAACGCACACGGGAAGGGCGTGGCAGCTACCAGCGCTGTGAAAGAATTTTTGACAGCGGTGGCACTGTCCTGTTGGGGACGTTTTGCGCAGCTCCTCCACGGAGATCTTCATGTCGAAGATGCTGTGGAGGTCGTTGTAGATGCGACGTCCATTTTGTGATTTGGTCAGTTTAACGATGACCAACGGTAGGGCTTTCCTCTTCCGGTCCTTCATCCTGAAGACGTTCAGGACCGGATAGTCGAGGGATTTAAGTTCTTCGATGACTTCCTCGACTCCGAAAGAGGTGTGGACGCCGCGTAGAACCACGAGGAGGGGTCTCTCGCTGTCCAGCTGGTATGTGTAGTAGGGGACCTGAAGCCGGCTGGTTTCCTTTGCCAGCAGACGGTACGCATCTACAGACTTCGTCTGTATGCGGAGGTCACCATTGCTCATTGCCTTCGAGGTGAAGGGCATGTTGGCGTCGTGAAGTTTTTTTCTAAGCTCCGCGTATTTTTCCGCATCCCGCAGAATAATCGGCGGGATGCGTTCCGACTTGATCGGGAGCGGAGCAGTTAGGGAGGGAGCCGGTATGGCTTGGGATGCTGAGCCCGGTGGGCTCGGGAGCCTCTGCTTTTTTGCAGTGGTTAATTTTTGAGCTGATAGCTCTTTCGGAGGGCTCTCTGGTGACCTCTTTCGACGGTTTAGTACCATCTGCCAGTCCATGTCGGAACCATCCGGCTGGGCAGGTGAAAAGAGGCGGGACGCAGGCACGACGGTGATTTTGGGGACAGGGGCGATGGGTACACCTTCCGTGATTGAACAGATCTTAATGGCGGGAGGGGCCGACAGTGGTGAGGAGTTGGCGGGCTTCCTCGATGGTACCTTGGGCTGGGCGGGGGGTGTCGGGGGGTCACTGTTGATGACGTTGATGGGGTGGAGAGCGGGGAGATGACTGTGTCATCGCCTATAATTTGGACCTCTCCTCGTTTGAGGAGGGCCGACATGTATTTTGCGCCTTGCACAAATGATTTTTTAGTCGCGTCATCGCGAAGAAGATTTATTGCCTCTTGAAGAGACATGGGGGAATGGGGGAGACCGGCGGGTCTTTAGTTGGGAGGACCCGTGAAATTTTTCGCTGCGATCCTTTTTTTTTAATGCGCCAGTGCACGATGTCCGCGCTGGTAGGCATTTTTTGTTTTTAAATTTTTTTTGAAGTCAAGGTGAGAATATATAATAATAAAATATATAACAAATAGTGAGGAGGGTAGGGAAGAGAAAAGTCCGTTCACTCACCCGAATGAGGAGACGTCGGTGAACGTCGTCGGGCGTGACACTCGAGCACCGGTGATGGCTGGAACTGCGGTGTCGGGTGGCCTTCTTCTTCCCTCCTTCTTAGTGATGTTGATGTCCGTGCGGGCTGATAATGATGGTTGTGGCGCTGATAGTGATGGTTGATGGCGCTCGATGGTGTGGTGGCTTGAGACAAGGAGCGAAAAAGCCCCTGTTATGGTTGCTTCAGGGATGCGGAGGAGACTGATACACACACGTGTAGATAGTGATGATGGCAGCTGCGGGTAAAAATCTCGCCAGCGCTAGCGTGCTGACGAGCCAAAACCCCGGCTTGCGTGACGGTGGCGGTCTCCGTTTGCTTCTAGGTGGTGAGAGCGTCGGAGAGCGGTGTTACAGGCGACCGTCCTGTCCTAGTCGGCTGTGAGCGGCCAAATGTGTAAAATCACCTATTTAATGAATGTTGTATACAATATTTTATATTTTTTTTATAACTCTTGAATAAATTATCTTTTTAGATAAATTGTATTGTGCTTTCGTTGTGTAGAGTAAATGTGGAGAATTTATTATATTATAATATAATGTGACAATATCTTCCAATCAACCAGAATGATATTTAATCAGCTTAAATGAAAACCAGACTGAAATATTTTTTTTATAATTTGGTACCATCAAGAATTGAGTCTGCAACCCTCTAGTTAGAATATAATTTTCTTACTAACTAGACCATGGGGGTTGTCAGTATTATAAGATTTATTTTAAATTTCATGAAGGTATAGTTAATCATATTTTTTTACTTCAATAGATTTAAAAGCAAACTATTTAAAACTAGGTTTATTAAAGAACAAGATATACGAGTATATACATATCTTCTTATGAAGCTCCATATATTTATCTTACTCCTTAACTTTGAAAAATGTATTCACTTGGTGCAATCATACTCATACGTCCTCAATGAGATACAGGCAAAAGCCTAGTTTACTGAGGATACGACAAATGAAAGGCAACAAACCCAGATCCATTAAAATTGTGTCCAAATTAAATTACCTGTTGTTTTTTCGCAAATTATGTACATTTCTTGTCATGTTTAAAATAAATAAATAAAAATAAATACTGGTCCTCTACCACAACTCCCCCATTTATGCTTGCACTATAAGTTTGTTTAGCTTGTCTGCCTAAAATAGTCTACTTTGTGGCGACACGTAAAGACGTTGAAATGAACTACAAATATGCGTGCCCAGTTGCAAAACGATCGATCAGCTGAGATATTCTCACCTCAATTGCTGGAAATTGGGAACCGAAAAGTGCCGGTTGATATGACCTCAGGACAAATTCCATTGCCTCATAACTTTTACAATTTAGTGACGTCAAAAGAAGAATTGATTGAAAAAGTATTTCCCTATATTCAAATCAATTATAAGAATTACGATTGGCAAGCATTGTGAAATTAAACATATTAGAAACGTGTGCTTTCTCTTTTCTTTCTTTTCCATTTAACCAGACTGAACCACAGCAACGCGTGGCAGGGTACAGCTAGTATATCAATATGGATATAAGAGCCTTAATTCGTTACATATACTATAGTAATATTTCCGAGTCGATTTCCCAGTTTCCACCTTTTTTATGGTAATTTAACTTAAATTTACTATAATTTACATAGACAACTATAAAGCAGAATAATATTGTGTTTTTACTTACGCTTCAATTTTCAAATAAAATTAATTCATTTTTTAAATTTTCAAATGAAAGTGTACAGAAATTCTCAATAGATGGCAATACAATCGTTGTTTTTTGCCAAGCGGAATGAAGTCGAGATAAGGGTAAGTAAGCGAGCAACTTCCCTCTGTATGCTTTCACTGTTTCATATAAACCTGGGACTAGGATGAGAGTTTCCAGGAGATCTGCTTGCACGGGAGAGTCGTAGACTTTCCTCACAGATTTCTTGGAGCTCATTCAAAGTCCCCAACCAATTTTTGTAAAGATTAGCTAAGGGCTTGGCCAGCTCTTTTCTAATCTTGCCAGAGGAAAATGTTACATTCGCTCCACCTGTAGGAAGATTTCAAGTTTGTACTGCTCTAGTTGGGATTTTTCTCGGAGTGTCGGTCCAACTTGCGGGCACCTTACTCCTACATGTGAAATTTGAAGGTCATTTGGGTGGTGGTGTGAAAAAGTATGTTATAAGAGAGGAAAGGATAGAATTCGGTACATATATTAAGGTAATAAATACATATAGATTACATATTAATATACTTATATTTTTGTATGTCACAGGTGTTGATAAATATGAATAAAGAAGAGAAAGGATAGAGATGTATACATATATAAATATAGATATAATAATATATTACGAAGATGGGGGGGGGGGTGAACACTGTGACTTTTAAAATAAATATTTTTAAATAGATAAATATGGGGCTGAAATAAAATACGTATTATGTATGCGCTCTAGGCATAATTCGGCGCCTACCGTTGCGAATAGGGGGTCGAGGGGTGGAACGAAGAATCTGCTTCGGCCTGGGGTGGATGATATTTGCGTTCGCGTCGTAGTCCGACAGTGAACTGATTAGGGGGTTCGGGTGGCTCGGGAGAGAACTGTAGAACCTCTCGGCCAGAGAGATCGCTTATTCTCGGATGGTGGGGAGATCTAAATCTTCGTGAAGCCGTTTGTTACTAACAAAGTACGGCGCATCCATAATGATGCGCGTAGCTTTGTTTTACAACACCTGGAGTTTGCGCATGTGGGTTTCGGCCGCGTGGCCCCACACCGGGATGGCGTATGTCATCTGAGGACGTATGATGGCCTTGTACAAGTTTAACTTGATACGTGGGGACATCCTACTGTGTCTGCCAAGGAGTGGTGTTAGGGCTTTCAGAGTGCCGTACGCCCTCCCGGTTATGATGGTGGTGTGCTTTTTCCAGGACAGCTTCGCGTCGAGAGTGACACCGAGGTATTTCACCTCGTCGCACCACGGAACGCTCTGGCCGAAAAGTTTGAGTGGGCGGATGAAGTTGAGACGTCTTCTAGAAAAACGGACTGCTGCGCTCTTGGAAGGGTTTATCTTGACCTTCCAGTTTCTACACCAGCGTTCTAATTTTGAGAGGAATTTTTGAATGCGAGAGTGGGAATCGCAAGAGTGTCTCGAACTCGAGAGAAAAGCCGTATCGTCCGCGTATTGAGCCGTGATAGATCGGCGGTTCTGGAGAGAGGGCATGTCACTGGTGTATATATTGTAGAGGGTGGGAGAGAGGAGGGCTCCTTGCGGAACCCCCGCTTGTATGGGGCGGTGAGAGGAATTTATGCCACTCACCTTGACGGAAAAGGTACGGTCGCTTAAAAATGAAGCTATGATCTGCACGAGGCGGAGAGAGATTCCGGCCTTGTGCAGTTTGAAGAGCAGTCCGTTGTGCCAGACCGTGTCGAAGGCCTTCGCCACGTCCAGCGAGAGGAGGGTTGTTTGGTGTTTTCTGTTGTAACCAGTCACTATATGTTCTACGACGCGAAGAAGTTGATGAGAGGTCGAGTGTCGCGGTTGAAAACCGTGTTGCGTATCTGGAATTATGTTAAGTGAGGTTATCTCGCTTGTTAGGCGATCGAGGATAAGTCGTTCGAGCACTTTACCTAGGGTAGGCAGTAAGCTGATCGGGCGGGGATTTTCGGGGATCGTGAGTTTTTTACCCGGTTTCGGAATCATTATAACGTCTGCGCATTTGAGAGCTGTAGGGAAGAATCTATGCCTGTAGCAGGCATTAAAGATTGCTGAAATGGCGCAGACGGCTTTGTTTGGGAGTTTCTTCAGGGTGAAATTATTTATTGAATCTGGACCGGGAGCTCTCTTATTATGGAGGTCGTGAATAATTTTATGGACTTCTTTCGGGGTGAAGAAATCCGAAGTCGGCGGAGGTCGTGAGGCGACAATTTTTTTGACCGTTTTGTCAACTGAGGCGGAGTGCGACGGGTTAACGAGGTCTGAGTTTGGGGTAAAAGTGAGGGCGAGCGAGCCCGCAAAGATTTCGGCGCGATCTCGCGCCGAGAAAACTGTGCCGTTCGGGCCCTGCAGAGGGGAGGGCCGTTGAGAGGTTTTACGGAGAGAACGAGTCAGCTTCCACTTTTTGTGTTCCTCGACTTCGAGTGATTCGATAAATTCGCTCCAGCGATCGTTACGATGGCGCTGTAGGTCGAATTTGATCTGTTTCACCAGACGATTGTACAATGTTTTGTACGTGGGGTTGGCGGTGTTCTGCCATAGCTTCCTGATCTTGTTCTTCTCCGCGATTTTTATTTTAATATCGACGGGGAGCGGGGGATCCGGCTTTTGGGGAGGTCTCAATTTTGAGGCTGACTCGAGGGCCGATTTGATGTTGTCGGTGAGATAACTCACCGCTACATCGATGGCCTCGGAGTCAGGAAGAGAGGTCGGCACTCTGATGTTAGATTCGAGAGTGGCCGCGAAATCACCCCAGGAGGTGATATGCCTCCTGAAGGGGAACGGATCCGGAAGGGGGTTGTTATCCGTGAGAGTTAATAAAACCGGGTAGTGATCGGACTGCAACTGCTCTAGCACTAGCAAGTCGCTGTTGAACGGGATGTCGTTTTTGATGATGATGTCTAAGACGTCTGCAGAGTCGTTATCTTTTTGGGAGTATCTAGTCGGAGTGGCGGGGGCGTCCACAAAGTAATTTTTGCGGGAGGAGATCTCAGCTAGCGTGCGGCCGTGAGTGTTTTTGACTCGGCTGTGCCAGAGCGGATGTTTGGCATTGAGATCTCCCGCTACTATAGTGGGAAGATTGTCCGCGAAAAGTGAGTCCAAATCTGACTCGAGAAATGGTAATGTCGGTCGGAGATACACGGACACGAGCTTGAGAGGACCGTGGTTGAGGGTTTGAACCACAACGCTGGTGCTCTCCATGTTGTCCGTGGGGGGAGATGAGGAAAGGCAGTGATCGATACTCACCTTTGTTATGATAGCTGTGCCGCCTCCTCTGCCTGTGAGGCGGTCATTACGGTAAACATAATAATTACGAAGTGAGTATCGGTGACTGGGTTTTAAGAAGGATTCGTTTATCATCATCACATCTAGGTTGTGCTCGACGATGAAGTCCTCGATTTCTTGCTTGTTGGTTTTGCAAGTGCCGTTTGCATTCCAGAACGCGACGGTTAGATGGCAGGGTCTGCTGACTCTAGCCATTGTGAGGCACACACATTGCGAGGGCGTTGAAGACTTCGCGGGCCATATTCATGGCCTCGTCGAGGTTCCTCAATACCGCGGATATGTCGGCCTGCGATGGATAGCGCAGATTAGGGGGTGTTACTTGGGGGGGCGGTTGGGCGGAGAGCTGGGGGCGGGCATTTTTCGTAATGCTCGCGTATGAGATCGCGGGGAACGCGACATTCAACACTGGTTTCGCTAGAGGAGGGGACCTCCTGGGGGCTTCTCTGGCTGGGGGGGGGGGTGCGGAGGAGAAAGCTTGATTGGCATTTCTGCTAAGAGGGTGTGAGGAACAGCCTCTGAAGTTGGCCGGGTGGTCGCCGCCACAGTTGGCGCATCTCGCGGGAGAGTCGTCCGGCTTTTTGCAGTCGGACGTTCTGTGGTTGCGGTCCGCATTTAACGCACACGGGAGGGGCGTGACAGCTGCCAGCGCTGTGGAAGAATTTTTGGCAGCGGTGACACTGTCCTGCGGATGTATTTTTTCGCAACTCCTGCACGGAGATCTTCATGTCGAAGATGCTGTGGAGGTCGTTGTAAATTCGGCGTCCTTCAGGGGATTTGGTGAGTTTCACTATCACCAAGTGTGTACTGTTGTCGTTGAGGGCGTACGTGTATGTGATTGAATTTATCAATGTATGAAAATGATTATTATGACTAAGAAATTTTAGTTTTTAAACGATCAACAGGTGCATTTTAAAAGTTTTTTTTTATTTACTCCAAACTTAATTATGTCCGAGGTTTCATTGGAAATATCCAGTTTTGAATTAATGGTCTAAATGTCGGTGCTCCAATCGTCTCACTTCAGCGGTCCAGTATAACTATGTGGCCGGTGAGTTTGCAGGTGCGCAACGACTCACTCACCTAAAAAACCACGGGACAGCTTCGTTTTTCCAACTGAATTGACATTGGATTGGCGAGAGGAAAGGCGACATGGCTCGTTTTTGTCTAGCACATGCGATTATTTTTACCAAATGATCTCTTAAATCAAACTGGTACCATTTTGTATTTAAAATAACTACTAATATTTTTATTTGAATCATTTTTCGGAAAACCCGGGTCACGGAAGTCGTCAAAAAAATAGAAAAAGCGCTGGGAATTTGTATAATCTTTATTATATGAATTGACCATAATGCCCGAACTCACTAATCTTTTTTTTCGAATATTTTTGAAATTTTTATTAATTAAACTGTTCGAATTAATTTTTATTCAATATAAAAACAATTAACTTTCACGATTTAAATAAAATGTAGTTGTTGATAAATGACTTACCTTAATCAGGTCGTTGTCTAAAATGCGTCTTCGGAAAAAAATAAATAGGTCTACAATGTATGTCAGAATATAAAATGAAGTGATTAAGAATAAGTGTAAACTTAAGGCTGATGTATTGAATAAGATAAAAAAGAGCATTATGACATGAGTTGGACACGTAAAACGAATGAATAAAGTACTAGGCGCGTCCAGAAAGTAAAGAACGATTGCGCACCACGCCTTGCGCTGATCCCCCCACCGAGATCGTATGCGCACCAGTTAGCTCCTTCCCCGCTTCAGTACGAGCCAAATTTTTTGCTGAATGGTCGTACGCCTTTGTTCTGTAGCCTTTCAAAATGGCTGCGCCCATCGACAATCCCGCCAAATGTGAAGTGCGTAGTGTAATTCGTTTTCTGAATGCACAAAATGTTCGGCCTATCGAAATTTATAGGGAACTTTAAGCAGAGTATATGAATTTGTCCCACAAATTTCACGATCGCTCCTACATGAAATAGTGACAGAGCACCTTGGCTACAAAAAAAATGTGTGCTCGGAAAAGAAAAACCGAATCTCAACACCTGAAATGTGATGGCGACTGTTTTTTTTGGGATCGAAAGGGTTTGATCCACGTGGAGTTTATGCCAAGAGGACAGACAATAAACTCAGAGGCCTATTGTGAAACTCCTCAAAACAAGAGACGTGGAATCTTGTCGGGAAAGGTGATTCATGACAATGCGCGGCCTCATGCATCAGCACGAACGCAGCGAGAACTTCAACATCTAAGTGGGAATTTTTTTACATCCTCCTTATAGCCCTGCTTGGCACCAGTGATTTTCACTTATTCCCGAAACTAAAGAATTTTTTGGGTCGAAAACAGTTCGCAAACGATGAAGACCTCAAACAAGAAGTGACATCCTGGTTCAAATCTTTGGCAGTAGAAGAGTATAACATCGGAATTGAAAAAATGGTTCCACGTTACAATAAGTGCCTTGACAGCTATGGCGACTACATTGAAAAATAGAGTAAGGTATTGTGACTTTGTAAGTCACCGCCGTTTGACAAAAGTTGGCGCCACCAGTAAGTTATGGTTAAAATTGTCAGATGTAAAATGTCATTATCGTAAGGTTGGACATCTGTCAACAACATGACCTTGAAATATTAGTGAATTTTTATCAGTATAACATATTTTTTTGTGTTCGAAAATGTCAAGTTTTGAGCCGAATAAGCGTCATTTGCGGGAACTTTTGATTTACTTCTTCAATTTGAAGAAATCTGCAGCTGAGGCGCATCGATTGCTTGTAGAAGCGTATGGTGAGGCTGCCTTAAGTGAGAGAAGTTGTCGTGAGTGGTTTCAAAAGTTTAAGAACGGTGAATTTGACATCGAAGACAAAGAACGTAGCGGAAGGCCGAAAGTGTACGAAGACGCGGAATTGGAAGTATTATTGGATCAAGATTCGTGCCAAACGCAAGAAGAACTTGCACTTACATTAGGAGTGACTCAACAAGCAATTTCACATGGGTTGAAATCATTGGGAATGATTCAAAAACAAAGAAATTGGGATTCATATGAACTGACACGGAGAAACTTTGAATGCCAATTTTCCACATGTGAAATGCTGCTTGCCAGGCATAAACGAAAGGGTTTTCTGCACCATATAGTCACTGGTGATGAAAAATGCATCCATTATGATAATCCAAAAAGGAAGAAATCATGGGGATCCCCTGGTCATGCTTCAACATCTACGGCTAAGCCAAATATTCATGGAAAAAAACTCTTGTTGTGTATTTGGTGGGATCAGCTTGGTGTCGTGTATTATGAGTTGCTCAAACCGAATGAAACCATTGCTGGGGCTGTCTACCGAACATAATTGATGAGATTGAGTCGAGCACTCGAGGAAAAGCGCGCCCACTACTACGCCAGACACGACAAAATTATTCTCCTGCATGATAATGCTAGTCCACATGTTGCGGCACCGGTCAAAACCTATTTGGAAACACTCAATTGAGAAGTTTTACCCCACCCGCTGTATTCACCAGACATTGCTCCTGATTACCACTTGTTTTGATCGATGACGCATGGCCTGTCTGAGCAGCACTTCACATCATATGAAGATACCAAAAATTGAGTCGATTCGTGGATAGCCTCAAAAGATGATGATGATGACTGACGCGGTATTCGTATGCTGACAGAAAGATGGGGAAAAGTAGTGGCAAGCGATGGGTACTACTTCGAATAAAACATGAGGTTCCGTTCTTTCACAATAAATGCCCATTTTTTTATAAAAAACGGCGGAAACTTATTTGTACACCTAATATTTAGTTATGCCAAAACGTTCTTTACTTTCTGGATGACCCACGTAAGATTAACAAAACAAGTATACAATGACAATGTGAGTGGTAGAGGAAGACCAAAGAAAGTATGGTTGGATCAAGTGAATGATATTTTGAATGTAAAGTCAGAGAAATCGTAGGGGCTGTATGTGAACATGTATGGATGTAGAAGAGGCGAAAGATATGTGTAGTGATAGGAAAATATGGTGCTATCTCTTCTATGCCCATCCCAAGAGGAAAACGTATGTATGTATGATGATACGTATGTATGTACAAATAATTAACTTTTACCGTGTATTTAAGTAATATCTTGCTGCTGACAAATTCCTTGACACTATTTGAAATTTAATAACTAATTTATAAATTTCAATTCATACTATAAGGTACCCTCTTATTAATAGGGTCCTGTTTCTTAAATATTTGATTTTTTTATTTTACTACCATCCTATATATTTCATTAAAAGAGCACAGGGATGTCATGACACACTTGCATCCAGATTAGTTCACAGCTTGACACTTAGTGCCCTATGTAGCTGTGACCAAATAAACATCGAGGTGTTATACACGTATGGCTGATCTCCTAACACCCTTAAAATGATTTATTTTAAAGGTTTTAGGAGATTAACCCAATGTCCTCAAAGACTGGAGAAAAATTTAAAATGGGGAGTCTTATTAGCGAATATCTGCCTCTTACAGATAACTGAAAAATACCACTGATTACCTTTTTGTTTTCAATTGAATAATCTTATTCGCAGCAATCCATTCCGAAAGAAAATAATACATCATGTCAAACTAAATATGGTCAATTAGATAATTTTCTATAAAGGTGTCCCTTATAGAAAATGGTCTTCTCTTTGACACAGAATATAATGTAAGAAAGCAAAGACATTATTTAGTGTAATAGATTGACAAAGCGTAATTTTTGGTACTTCACAGAAAATCATGATCTAACACTGATAACCAAAACGACAGTCTATTAAGCTATAATTTTACTATCTCTAATATATTAGTGCCAATCATGGATATCATACAGACGACACCCAAAAAATACCAAAGAAATATCCTCTTTGTATTTTATAGTATTACACTTTCGTTGTACGAGTATACAGTAAAACCTGGCGGGCTTATTGACATGTGGCAATATCTTCCAGCCAACAAGAAAGATGTTACTGAGGCCTTAACTGATGGAATACTTTTTATACAATAAAAATCTAGGTTCCAACAGGAATAGAACACGCAACCTCCCGGTTGGGAGACAAGCATCTTACGTCGTTGGTGAGCTAACGGAGGGCAGAAGAAAGCAGAGTGGGCAACGTAACAAATACAAGATCGTACTGCATATCATGCTAAAATACACAAATGCTCTGCACAATTGGGAGCAAACCGCAGTAGATCAAATTAAATGATGTATAACTGTTGCTACAGTAGTTATCAAGGACCCTATAGAGAAAAAAGATGTAGACAAGCTGCAAGTACTGAAGCTACATACCCTGTAATAACTGGATATGCATATCACAAATTAGCTTACAAAGTATCAACAAGTATCCTAATCTGTCACTTTGTATTGTGCTTTATATTATACTCATCATGGGAAATGGGCATTCATTAATATTGGAAAAATGCCTAAACTCCAAGTTTAACCAAATCACTGTCGGCACATTTTGATTTCTTATATAATATATTAATATCAGTCAAACCGAAATTTCCATATATCATATATAAGCTTTATTTTGGGAATATTTCTCACCTTGATCACTGAATCGTTGCTCCATTTGAGTAGGCAGATAGATGGGATCATCACAATTTTCTATTTTATATCTTTTTTATAAATGATCTAATGTCTCTCAAACACGTCTTCTTGCTACAGCTTTTAACTTCCTTATAATTCTATTCACACCCTATTTTTCTTTTATCGACTTGTTTGAACCATTATAAAATTCCTCTGTAATCTTATAATTACATCATTTTTTATGTTATGTTATATGTTATTCATTTTTGCTTATTCATATTTCAGTCTTTTGATGAAACAAATATGGACGCTTATCTTCCACAGTGGTTTCGGGTTCTATCATATTCCAGAAGATTCCCAAGAATAAAACTAAAACAGGGTTCCTATAAAGTTTAAGAGTTCACCTGGTAACAATACTAATTATCAAAAAATTCAAATAAAATCACCTATTTAATGAATGTTGTATACATTTTTTTTTTTTTATAACTCTTGAATAAATTATTTTTTTAGATAAATTGTATTGTATTATTGAATTCTGCTTTCGTTGTGTAGAGTACATGTGGAGAATTAATTATATTATAATATAACGTGGCAATATCTTCCAATCAACCAGAATGATATTTAAGCAGCTTAAATGAAAACCAGACTGAAATACTTTTTTATAATTTGGTACCAACAAGAATTGAGTCTGCAACCCTCTAGTTAGAATATACTTTTCTTACTAACTAGACCATGGGGGTTGTCAGTATTATAAGATTTATTTTAAATTTCATGAAGGTATAGTAAATCATATTTTTTTACTTCAATAGATTTAAAAGCAAACTATTTAAAACTAGGTTTATTAAAGAACAAGATATATATATATATATACATATCTTCTTATGAAGCTCCATATATTTATCTTACTCCTTACCTTTGAAAAATGTAATCACTTGGTGCAATTATACTCATACGTCCTCAGTGAGATACAGGCAAAAGCCTAGTTTACTGGGGATACGACAAATGAAAGGCAACAAACCCAGATCCATTAAAATTGTGTCCAAATAAAATTACCTGTTGTTTTTTCGCAAATTATGTACATTTCTTGTCATGTTTAAAATAAATAAATAAAAATAAATACTGGTCCTCTACCACAACTCCCCCATTTATGCTTGCACTATAAGTTTGTTTATCTAGTCTTTCGAAATCCATCTGTTCAACATATTCAAAACCCCTCAATGAGTTTTTCACTCATATTCATAATTGATAACTGTATTTTTTATTCTGTCATATCGACACACCTTATATTCTTCTCAGTGCATGCATTTCTACTGGATTTATTTAGCATATTTCATTCATTTTCATGTCCTCGTTTTACTTCCCTACAGGTTACAAACCATAATTTTAACAGATGTCAACATTGATTGATTTGAATATATGTAGTATACGATAAAAAAATTACAAAAAAAAAACAGTGTTTTTTTATTTGAATCCAGACCGCAGCCTCTGAGTTAAAGGCAGATAAATGTATTAACAGTTACCAACTAGGACAAAGAGATATTCATAAATAAGCTAGTTATAAATATACTCGTATATCGGATTGTGTTTGTTTGCATAACGTATTTTGTAAAAACTCACTTATATAATCTAAAGTAATTGTCAAGGTTGTTAAAGAGACTACTTTTTCCTACTATGGAGATGTTGTTTCATATATGCATGCTGCAAATAATAGAAATGAAACAAGTTTTATCTCAAAAATAATCATTTACATTGATATAATAGGTTAGTCAATAAGTTTTGAAAGCGTTCTATGGAGCAGTAGAAAACCAAAATTTCTACGCCATTTTAATATTTCATCTTTCATAAGAACGTACTCAAAACTTCATTTCGATCTGTCAATTCATTCTTTGTTTACAAGCCATTTGAAGTTGACGTGTCAGTGTATTTTTTAACAATGGAAAAATCCGAATATCGTGCAGTGATTAAATTCTTTGTTTTGGAAGGTTTATCGGCTACTGAGATCCATGCAAAGATGGTGAAAGTATTAAAGAAGTCTTCTCCTTCATTTCCAACCATTCACCGATGGGTTTTGGAGTTTAAGCGTGGCCGTACAAGCGTTGAAGACGATCCACGCTCAGGACGTCCAAAAAGTGCATGAACACCAGAAATCATAGCGAAAATACAGGATATAGTTTTGGAAGATCATCGATCGACTGTGGATGTGATAGCTGACACCATAGGCATCTCACATGAAACAACATGGCATATTTTGGCTGAAGTTTTGGGTTTCAAAAAACTGTGCACAATGGGTGCCGCATTTGCTAACAATGCAACAAAAACACGTTCGAATGCGACTTTCTGAGCAACATTTGGAGCAATTTCGAAACGATAAAAAGGATTTTCTGCGTCGATTCATCACTATGGATGAGACTTGGGTCTACCACCATGATCCTGAATCAAAACAAGAGGCTAAGGAGTGGTGTGAACCAGGCACTTTGGCTCCGAAGCGAGTTCGTGTCCAGAAATCGGCCAAGAAGGTGTTAGCGTCAGTTTTTTGGGATGCAAAAGGATTTTATTGATAGATTATCTCCAAACTGGTAAGACAATCAACTCTGATTATTATTGTGACCTTTTGGACCAGTTGGATGAAAAAAATTGTGAAAAAAGACCCGGTTTGCAGAAGAAAAAAATCATTTTTCATCAAGACAATGCACCTGCTCACACAGCTCAAAAAACCATCGCGAAAATCAGTGAATTGGGGTACGAATTGTTGCAGCATCCACCCTATTCGCCAGATTTAGCTCCCTCTGACTTCTGGCTGTTCTCACACCTCAAAAAATTCCTTCGTGGAAAGCATTTTTCATCAAACGAAGAGGTTATAGCCGTCGTAGAGGAGTATTTTGCAGGCCTTCCAGAAAGTCACTTCCGTGATGGGACAACAAAGTTGGAAGATCGTTGGACCAAGTGTATTGATCTTATGGGAGACTATACTGAGCAATAAAAGTGATTTCCCCCCAAAAAAAATGTATTTTCATTTCCGCTTTCAAAACTTTTTGACTAACCTAGTATATACATAACACCATCTTTTTTTATTTATTTTACATTCGATACAGGTTTATATTTAATTATATTACAAAAAGTAAATGCATAGAACAAAAGAAAAAAATATATAAAAGTCTAAAAATAATAACAAAAGGACAATGATACTCAAGCTACCCTATCAAAAGGCTCAGTTATATCTATAAGGTTTATTAAGGAAAACAATCCTCAATACACTATACACCGAGATATGGAAGATATCAATATTGAAAAACTCATTCAACAAGGTCATTCCGTGTTCAAGTGACACTCTTAATAGCTCAGTTTGTGAATACGGTGATGAAAATAATGTTAATTCAGGATGGCTTAAACAACTGTCAGGGTACATTAATAAGAAGCTTACTATATTTCCTGTTAGCAATTTGTATACACACAAACAGGTACATATGACAGATATCCAAGCATACTCATTAAAAAAAGGTATGATAGATTAAAGCCATGGTAAAATTTATACTTTTTACAATTAAAATCACTATTTCTACACAGATTTTTTTTGACTTTTTAATTTAGAAAAAAAAAGATCACTCTACGAGCATCTATGTTAAACATTTATGAGGTATGATCAATATAAATCCAGACTTTCTTTAAAAACATCTTTATTATTAAATAATTACTTTTGGGACTGTATCCCCTTCAAAACAGTCTCTTTCATTATTAATACAGCGAATCCAGCATTTCTGCCATGCTGCAAAAGCCCCCACAGACTTCTTTGTTAAGCTGGTAAAGCACCGCCTGTGATTCAGCTTTGTTTCAGGGTCATACCCATACACTAATATCATCACCTGTGACTAGGATATTATCGATAGTTGATGAAGGGTCTAATAAGCCAAAATGGTGAAACAAACGGATAATCTGTCCTAGGAGTCTTCACCTAGAAATAGCTAAAATAAGAGTTGTAGTGTCAAACAGACAGGCGTGGCTATAAATAAAAACCCTAGCAAATACGTCTTTGAGTAGTAGCCACATATTCTGCATATAATAAAAGTTTTTTATTGAAAGTTATTACAATTTCTTATAATGGGCCACATCTTTTTTTATTTTTTCATTCCATATGTTGCCACCAATTTTCACCTATAAGTGTAGTTTTATCCTTTGTAAAAATAAATAATTTCTTCTTATACATTAATTTATTTATTTTGATAAGTTGACCTTCGTGAGGAAATAGCAAAAATGAGTTTTTCTCTTTTGGTCGAAATAAAAACTGAAAACAGCAATAAAAATTTAGTTTTAATAGAAAGGCAAACTTTCCATTTAATTAATACTGGAATCTTTTTTAATACGTCTCTCTATTGTTAAGTATTTATCAAAATAAAGGATATCAAATGTTATCCAAAAATAATACCAGACATGTTATGGAAAACGTATATGTATTTGTTTCAGGAGTCAAGTTTAAGCTACTGAAATGCAGAAATAATGCTGCAATATCTTCGAAATCTCTGGATCGAAAAAAATAATCAACACATTATATTCACAAAAAAATCGAATAATGGTGGTTTTTTTTTCAAGATGACAGGTGATTGAAATTTGCTTGCTGCGAAAGCACACTTTATATAAGTAAAACAATTATACCTACGAATCGAAATGTGTCGAGTACCAATTTATATTCTCAAACAGATAATTTCAAAACCTGTTATTTCTGCCTCACACACATTTATTTTTGTAAGGGTTTGGTGTGTTGAACAATTCATAATGGTTTCCCGATCACTACTATCACAATTGTAAATCCAAAATGTCTTTCGTATCTGGTTAAAAAATTTAACTGTCTTTCAGAACTTGAATTGTTCCTCCAATCTAGTGATGAACGAAACCCCCTGAATTCCAATGAATCACTGATCATTCTTTACATCTTTTACACTTCGTTGCGCTTAAATATAATTCATTCTTCTTTCTTTCTCTTAAGTAAGACCTGTAGTCTGTCGTTAGAACTGTCTCTCTTGAGATGTTGACTCCCAGATATCCTTCCATCTTTTAGGAAGTTTTCAACCACATAATGAATTAGATTGTTCATCTTCGGATACAGCACCACCTTATAATCTCCAAAGTAAGGGTAGGGCACTGGAAGTGGTTGGCTTGAGTATTGAGCGTGATTCCTGGTAGCTGGTCAAGATCTGTGCTGTTTTATCCCCCTCAAGGGAGTTGATGAATCGGATACCTATGCTGCACTATGGTATAGGTATTCACAGTCCTAATGCAGGGGGGCGTGGAGTACAAGGATGTGGATTGACATTAATGGAGGGGTTTTAAGCCTTATGTTTTCGGTAGAATTTTTTAGAATGCTAATGCTCTGATGTAAAAAAAATCTTTTGTCCCAATCCCAATCCTTAACTTAACGATTATATGTAAAAAAAAAGATCTTTTTAGATATTTAAACAAACATTGGATCACCACCTCCTATGAGCTTGGACGAAACGGGATTTTTAAAAATGAATTTAACTAGCTGAATTTTTTTGGACAAACATGATTGATTTAAGCTCAATTAATATTTCTGATAAACTTATTTTATATTTCACATCCAATTAACTATCATAAATTATTTCAAATTAATGACTATCAATGACATTTGTAAACAATATTTCCAACTTGTTCTCGAATATTATTCGTATTGTTCTCGAAATTACATTTACTAGAAAGAAGTTTTTCTTTGGTCTAAAGTGCACTCACTCAAACTTAAAAAAAAATTGTGTTGATTAGACCTTTAATTGCATATATGCATCTAATTGCTAGAGTGAGTAATTAAATAAATTGACATTTAATAATATACAAGTGACCCATTGTAGATTGTCAAACTCATATGAACGTAATAATGCAAAAAAACCCTATGCACTAAACACATGATTTATTTGAAATAACAGTATTGCATAGATCAGTCAGTATGTACAAAAATATTAAGCCTGTTAATACATATTTTATGAATGAATTTTTAACATTAAATTACTTTTTTATTTCACTAATTATTTTAATCCCTGCGACACGTTTCTACCTCCTATCCCAAAACTATTCAGGCAGAATAATCCCAGTCTGTTCTACCGTAATTATTTTGCCAGAAAAGTCTCGTGATAGGAGGTAGAAACACGTATTGTGGGGATTAATAAAATTAGTGGAATAACAAAGTTATTTTTTGGTAAATATTCTAATGTGGAATCCCACAAAGTTAAAGCCAAAAACATGAATAGTATATTTCATGATTTCATTATGACAAAGTTTTTTATTCCACATGCAAGCATAAACAAAACTGCAAGATATTTCCTCAATTATTTCAGAACAAATAAAATGTGCTTTGAGTACTTTTGCATAATTAAATCAATATTAGAGAACAAAGTGTCAACATTAAAATTGTATTCAAATTATGCCAGGGATAATTTTCTATAGTCTACTTTTGTGACATTACCTAAAAATCAACTCCTGATGAAGTGAAGTGGCTAATGCGACATCAGCTTGAATAATCTGCTGATAATCATACTCAATCACAAAGGATAGTCAATTGTATAGTATTAATATAAACATGAATAGGATCTTGGCGATTTAGAAAAGTTTCTGATATACATCAAGCATAATACAGAACTTGATTTTAAAAGTGGAAAAATCAGTGTAAATATGCATTTAACATATACGAGTATACATGATAGATGATGCAAAATGGGTGTATAGGGCTACCCCATCAACCCAAAGTTCAACTTCACCTACACATGGTGTATCCGCTGGCAATAGACGAGGCTCTGGCGACCGAGTATCTGTGGTATATCCAATACTGGAATCCAACATCTTTCCACATAAAACGAAAATGAAATGACTCCTTCCAGGGAAGCTCAAGCACAGTGGATGGCATTATCATCTACATAACCACCATAGAGCTGCAGCCCAAGTTGGACCGGGAGCGTGACTGATCCAACTTAATAAATTATACACAGCCGACAAATCAAAAATGGATCGTTCGAATGGGATTCAATCGTAATCCGGAGGTAAAGTACCCTCCCATTCAATCATCGGGGAGGGCGTCGATCCGAGCGAATCATTGCAATAGACACACTGTGAGGAATGTCGTAAGCCACTTCACCTTTAGCACTTGGAACATACGAACACTCTCATACCTCTGCTCACCCAGAAAGAAGAATGCCCCTTATTGACAGGGAACTTCAGCGTGTGAATGTGAACATTGCTGTTCTCAGTGTGACTCCCCTTCTTATTGAGGGTAGCATTAAAGAGGACAAGTGCACATTTTTTTAGAAGGGATACCCCGCAAATGGCAATAAACTGCATGGTGTAGGATTTACCAGATCCCAGTGGGTATTTTAGAGAGATAAATGACTTCAAATTTAATAATCAAATTTCAGACAATGTTTATGTCAATGTTATTTCTGCCTATGCTCCCACCCTGGACACAGCTGCTGAAGTTAAGGAGTCCTTCTATGACGAGGATCTCTAGCTATGAGCATATTATCCAGCATGGCAATTCCAATGCTAAAGTGGGTAAAGATTCCGATATCTGGTAGGGAGTTATAGGTAGAAATGGTATGTAAAAAATGAACACCAAAGACGAACTGCTCTTTTCGAAGTATGGTGAACACTATCACATCATTACCAATACATACTTTCCACTGAACAACAAATTTAAAGAAACATGACACTATCCAAGATCTGGTCCCTGGCATACTCTGAATTATATTATAGTTAGAAGAGGTGACCTTAAAGATATGAAAATCACTAAATAAAAGGGTAGACATTGAATGTTTAACAAATCACCGACTAGTAGTATCCAAAATGAAAGTATGTCTGTAACAAAAATGTCTCCAAAACTTAAATACTACAGAAATTGTATCTACATGGAAAAAAAGACACAGAGGTGCAAGAACCATGATAAGATCAAACTTACCCCCTGTAGCAGAGATTATTAATGTTGAACGCTTCTGGACAAAAATCAGGGATACAATTCATTACTCTTGCCTGTCAGTGATTGGAATTACTGAAGGAAAGTGCCAGGAGCATTGGTTCAAAGAAAGAATTCAACAAATAGATCCTCTACTACTTTGCAAATATAGGGTATATCTAAGAGTAATAAACTGACCTCAAGATCCCACGGCAGCCACTAATTATAAAGCTTGCAAACTTGATCTGTGTAGAAAAATTAGAATGGCCGTGGAGGAATAAAAAAGCCCATGAGATTCCAAACTTTATCCCGTAGTGAATGACTTCAACAAGTTCATAACTAGAGAAGAAATCCTAACAGCTATAAAAGAGTTGAAAAATAATAAAGCTGCAGGATGCGACCAAATTCCGGCTGAAGTACTAAAAAACTCTTACGAATGAAATAATTGACCACCTCATATTGTGCTTTAACAAGATATGGGAGAAAAGCAAACTGCTGTTGCATCGAGATTCGCATGTCGCGTGCACACCTCCGTTGGTCTGGATATGTGCCTCGTATGCTTAAGTGAACTCCCAAGAAATATTCTCTTTGGCAAGCTGATGAAGGGTAGAAGAAGGCATAGTGGTTAGCGCAAGAGATATAAGGATGTATTGCATGAGACACTTAAAAACATGAATACTTAGCACAACTGGGAGCAAACAGCAGCAGATAGAGCCAAATTACGTGGAACTGTTGTTAGTTATTGGGAACCCAATAGAGAAAGGAGACGCAAACAAGTTGCAGGTACTGAAGCTCCTTGCCTTTTATTCAACAGGATATGCCTATCACAAATTGGCTTGTATAGTCATCTCCGATGGCACCAATGTCAAGTACCCTGATCAGCCATTTCATATTGTGGCCTCTATTATACATGTCACAGGTTATGAGCATTCAGATGATGAAAAGTCCTTCAATAGGGTGAAAAATACTAGAATAATATAAAATGCTTTATGCATGTAGTCTCAACAGTCAAAACATTAAAAAAAACCTACACTGGTATCAGAAAGCAGTAAAATGAGTGAGAAACAATACAACTGATGAAATAGAAATTCAACATGGTGTCCACCAACGTTGCATATGATAGTACATTCAATTCATGGAATGGGCTGAAAACCATCAATCATTGAGATGGCTGTGTAATGAGCTAGAAGTATTTTTAAAACAACTATTTGAATTATTTTAGATTATGTTTGACAAATGCAGATGACTGCTTCATACAAATTTGGATTTTCTTCTTCATGTACCGTGTCTCGTACTCCTGACATTGATGATCACTCATGAGAAAGTACAAAAATATGCCACAATTCATCAACCGTGTTGTATAAACCCGTGTTATACGAGGCCCAGTTGTATTTCCAACTTGTTTAGCATTCAAGTGTCCATGGCACATGTTTAACACCATAAAGTAGAATAAACCATATATAACACTAACTTATGCTTTGCCCAAGTTTAAGATGCAAGTTTCAGCATTTCATTTTACTACCTGGGTGAAAATTACAGGCAATAGGCTTCATAGATATTTGAAACTGTCAACTTGCTGTGAGATTTTCAATTTAAAAACATAAGTTTTGTTTTTTGAACATAAATATTCAGTCCTTGCTCCGCACCTGCTATGTTTATCCTATCCAATACAAACTGGGTCATCCAGGTTATCCGCTAGGATTGCTGTATCTTCAGCATATTTTACTGTATTGATAAACAATCCATTTACTGTTTTGAGGCTTTTGTCGTTCTTCATTTGAGTTGTATAAGGTGTTTCAGAGTTTGTAGCAGTGGTTTGACTTTCGACGCTGACATTTTGAAAATGTTGCAGTTTTTATCTTCAGAGCTTGTTTGTAGTCAACTTCACCACAAGTGGATGTGCACCGGATACCGCTTGGCCTATAGCGGGGTCTGAACCATAACTTAAGGGCATGGGTTCATATTGGTTCTCGAACGTAAAGTGAGCACATGGGTCCGTGAGATGAGAACAAACTTGTGGCTTCCAAAAAGGTTGAAGTAATTGTTCAATTTCATTTAATTGTCGCTTCGATTTGGTTATGGGGTACCATGCTGATTTGAGGTGGAATCCGTGGAGTGGCAGATAAAATTTTCAGTGTAGCTTTCCTTCCACATATGAGAAGTGTTACAGACAAAATTGTCAAAATCCTGAGAACATATAAAATTCTAACAATTTTCTGTACTAAGTTAAAGCTGGAAATCATAATAACATCTCCCAAAGACTGTGACACTTTAGAGTAAAGCGGTGTCTACAGATTTGATTGCCAGAAATGTAAAGTGTATACACATATAGAACAAATGGTGGGGAAAGTGAACAAAATAATAGCCAAACATTAGAGAGCCTGCAGGTTTACTTATTCTAGAAAATCAGTTTCAGCCGAACACTTCATCAAATAAGTCACCATTTTTACATGAACCAAAAATACTCGGCAAACAAATCAGCATGTTAAACCATAATCAAATTGAAACGACAATCAAATGAAAAAGAACAATACCTTGAATCTTTGTTGGAGCTGTGCTCTTGTTTTCCCACGGTGGGATGGACTCATGCGCTCATGTTACGGTTGAAATACCATTATAGGCCAAGCGGTATCCACTTTTAATTAAGTTGACTACAAAAAACCCTTTAACATGTTCAATGCGTATAAAATGTCATACAGAGATGCTGAAAATTCACGAATTTTTGAAAACCCATAACTTTGTTAAAAATCAAATTCTACTTTCTATTGAAACATCATATACAAGTGTATTCCTTCGTGTCTTCAAAACACATGAAACCGGCGACGAATCCTTATCGGAAAACGTTTATGAGTGCACTCAACATTCAAGACTATTTTGTATGGACACGGGAGCCGTGTTCGACGCAGTGAACGTGTTAAATGAAAACTGCAAAGTTTTCAAAACCTCAACATCAAAAGCCTTATACAACTCTATTTTTATCCTTTTTGGTTCATTCTCAATGGCATTTTTTTAAATTCTGTCCAAATGAGAGTAAATATGTAGAAGTGATGAATGAAAACATAACAGATGGAAGCATTTTTGAATTTCCACCATAGATGTTTATGTTTGACCATATTTTACTATTGCTTTCTGTTACTAGTAAAGGTTTTTTATAAAATTTGTCGTTTTCATCTAACATAAGCATCTTGTAAAATTTTTATAATCAGTTTGTCGTGTTGCAAACAAATTTGGATGCTTTGTTAATTTTGAGGAATATATTTAATCAAATATTCTAATTCTTTTTACCTGTTACATTATGAATTTTGCAAAAATTTACTGTGAAAAGGTAAACAATA
Source organism: Odontocerum albicorne (assembly GCA_949825065.1). NCBI lineage: Eukaryota > Metazoa > Arthropoda > Insecta > Trichoptera > Odontoceridae > Odontocerum > Odontocerum albicorne. The sequence goes on from OX463843.1 coordinate 15,546,880, forward strand.
TGTTCAATACTGAAAACGCCTCTAGGTGTTCATATTAATACATTTTCTCGACTGTTCAAAACGCCAATCGCGGTTCTTTTCCAAATTTCTTTAGATAGATTAAAAAACAAATGATCCAAGCGATACTGATAGGGTACTAATGATACTGATAGGGTTTGTAAGTGTATGATATAGTATATAACAATTAATTATATATGTTCTCACCTTTTTACTTTTTTTTTTAGAATTTTAAATATGGGCTAGTTTTTAACAGAAGTTAATCATATTCTTGTGTCTGGTCGTAAACATAATTTGTAAATATCCAAAATCTTAAGGTGATTTCCTACTTGAAGGTCATATCGTACAAACTTCATAAAGATCATTCAAGGGTCCAAAAACTACACGCGGGTAATCTAACAATTTGGTTTGACACTCACAAAAAATTGTATGCAAGCCCTGTTGTACTCCAGACATGCTAAGCCCATGGTCTCATTTGACAGCGGACTACTAATGAAAGACTGCTTTTTAGCAGCCCACAGTCAAATGAGAATCCAGCCTGAGTATTTACTACAGTTTTTGATCATTTCTCTCCAACATACCTATAATAAGTCTTTATTTTATACTTGGAAAGATACGCTAGGAGGGCAACTTGGATTACCATTTGAGTGCATGCTTGGCTGATGTCAAATTGCAGCTTAATTAAAACGGATTTCTGTTTCATCAGACAAACGAATCAAATAAAAAACCCATCAGACAAAAAAAACAATCATCAGACAAACAAATTTAAAATGAGTTCTATGCATCTCAAAACAACTGTAATTCAGTTTATGTTAGTTCATTGCAGAGAAAACACATGCCATATCTAAGAATAAAAATATAGTCTCAGCATTTCCAGTGCTGACAATGGTAATAATGAGAAAAGAGAGGAAAACATAGGCTAAAAAGTGACTATATACTAGGAAGATTTGATACATACAAAACTTTTGAGTTGAAGTCTGCCAGTATTTTTTTTTCAGGGGTGAATAATTACTTCAGTAAGTTACTCAATCTTCATGCGTTCATGAAACTGTCACTTGACTGTCCATGGCATTAGATCCTGGACTAGCTGCCAACCAAGATAAGATTTGATCCATTATTGGTGTATTTCAATCAACTACTCAAAAAGTAATATATTCCCATCAGTGACATAACATGTTTTCTGGTTCCCCCATTATCCTTCTTACCAATATCGCCTTATGTCTCCTAGCTGCAGATGAAATTGCTATATTTTAATTGTCAAATGGTTGATTTCATATATTTATTACAATTCTGTAAATTATTATTTTATTTTCTGTGTAAAAAGCTGTAATGGAAATCTTTAGCTTAATATTAGAAACTCTCTCCACATACCCTGACAGGGAGATGGCGTAATGGTATGTATTATATGTGTAATAAACCAGGTGAATTACATTTGCTAAAACCTCGACTTCTACCAGGTATGAAAAATGTTTACAAGATCAAACATGAAAATTCCGAGTGTTACAACAAACTTTTTCTATAAATGAGGAAATTGTTAACACTTGAATGTTGAATTGATGTGAACTAGCCAGAATCTAGCTTTTGTTTCCGACAATACAGTAAAAACGTCCTTGTCAAACACCTTTCACTCTAATGCTTGGACGGACAATCTGACATTCAATTTGTCAGTGTAACAGAGGTTCCAACTGACCAGATATGGTGAGTGAATCAAGCTTGTTAGATGACTGCACTAACTAACCATCCAATATCGAGAAGATACTCATTTCTGTCGACCAATCAGCCTACAGGTAGTCCATAGTCCAACCAAATTAGAACATATACATTGTTTAAATCAGATAAGAATCAACTTTAGCATTGCCCCGAATTACATATCGTCTGTTTTCTTCTCCGATACCAGAATGATCTATTCCTGCAATCAACTGATATTTTGTTTGCCAGTAATATTTATCTGGATGAACTTCGCAGTTATCAGTGAAAGACCAAACTGGACCCATGCAGGCCACTTGATTTAGTGTGATAAATTAATTATATGAAGATATGTAGAAGTGTTGCCATCCTTAACGCACGCAGTCTTGGTTGGGTTGACTTCAAGCAAGCATGTGGACTGGCCACGGTTACATGGGAATCCGGCCTAATGGTGATTGCCATATGTTGTATATGAATGAAAATTAATACTGAACATTCTACTATATCTGCAATGGAGGGAATTTTCATGTGTATTTTGACATTTTATTTTTCATCAAATTTAGAGAAATATAAAATAGCTGAAATTATGAAGCAATCGACTGTTTTTACGTTTGATAACAAAATCGAGCCAACTGAAAAAAAAAATTGAGTGAAAAAATTAAATACGTCACGAATATCCTAATTTCCATTTTATAATGTTTAATACTACAGGGGAAACAAATTAGAGTTACTGATGTTAGTCAATTTAAAAAGGTTTAAGTTTATCTGCGGATTTCTCTATAACTTACATGAAATGTCAAAATATACCAAACTGACAGAACTGAGATATAAATACGCGCGAAAAATTACGTATTCAGTATTGCCAATAAATTCACGTAAAATTATAATGGTAGTGTTTCTGCGTAGGTACCAGCTAAGAATAGATTCACATCTGATTTTTAAAACATAAATTGCTATGATTGTAATATGTGGGAATAAACCATTTTTCTCACAGGTATTCACGGCTCAATTAATATTGTCTAGCAATGTTTTATTTTTCTTTTAGCCTCATGGAGTTTTTTCTTGATTATTTTGAGCAATAGTATATTTCCGTAACACATCAAATTTATTTCAAGATATTGGTATATCCAAGTCGTTTTTTAGATTCATGCCGTTGAAAAACTATAATCAATTAAAAATGATTTCCAAAAAATTAGGAGTGATTAATGAATGGATAATGTCCTCAAAGAAACATTTCTTGATAAGTATTACAGTTAAGATAATTCAGCTAGCGAGGCTGACGATTCTAAAGAAAAATATGCCTTAGATTAAAGTCCTAGTCATATGTTCTTTTCATATATCGCTCATGACAAAGCAATACCTCGTAAGCTACTTAATACAAATTCTACAGGGGAGGCAAAAAACTTCAGAATATCTACATTTTTTAACTATTTTTGGTATAATTAGGTTTTTTGTACATTTTATATAAATACTTTTAATATTAGTTTATTTTTTTTAAATTTTTTTTTTTATTTACTTATGTAGGATACGAGGTATTGCTTTCACTAAAGTAACAATATTGTGACTTACAAGTAATTGCTTCTAACAAATGCACTAATAATAATGTCTACTGTTACAATAAAAACACATTTTTATTACTTCACTGGGTCATATGTTTAAAATATACAACATATGACCCAGTGAAGTAATACCCAACTATATAAAAACACACACTTTATACATTATAATTTATTTAAAAATCACTATATAAAACAGGAATACGCAAAAATAATATTTATATTACATAATATGACCAAGATAATTGTTTTTAAAATATTATACAACATATGACCCAGTGAAGTAATATTATAGAAAGTAATATTATAGACCCAGTGAAATAATATACCCAACTATATAAAAAAATCATCAAGAAGCAAATGAAATAGATATTATTATGTATCCATAAAGTTAAAAAATGACTGATTTCAATTGTTGGAGATGACGATATTTTTATAAAGCCACTTTCCTTGGAGATGAATTAAGTTTTGGCCATTCAATTCCCTGGCTTACATTTTTTATTCTCAGAGGTAGATCTTGCCAATCACTTGTAAAATCTAATTTATATTTTATCGTTCCGTTGTAATATTGAAGGTCTGTAACCGTACTACTCCCTGGCCTGGCTCGCAGGTCTGTAACCGTACTACTCCCTGGCCGTATGCCTTTAAGTCTCAACAATTTGGAATCACTAAAATCATTTTAAAAAGTCATAGTTCATCCATTTGGCTTCATAAGGGAATGGAGTTTTCCTTGTTACAAAAAAACACACTTTATACATTATAATTTATTTAAAAATCACTTTATAAAACAGGAATACGCAAAAATAGTATTTATATTACATAAGATGACCAAGATAACTGTTTATGAAATATACAACATATGACCCAGTGAAGTAATACCCAAATATATAAAACACACACTTTATACATTATAATTAATTTAAAAACCACTATATAAAACAGTAATAAGTCAAAATAGTATTTATATTAAATAATATGATCAAGGTAATTGTTTTTAAAATATACAACACATGACTCAGTGAAGTAATACCCAACTATATAAAAACATACACTTTATACATTATAATTAATTTAAAAATCACAATATAAAACAGGAATACGCAAAAATAGTATTTATATTACATAATATGACCAAGATAATTGTTTATAAAATATACAACATATGCCCCAGTGAAGTAATACCCAACTACAATATATAAAAACACACATTTTATACATTATAATTAATTTATCCTAGTACTTCTGGTTCAAATAGACTACAATTTTCAAAGTGTTATTCGTGAGGAAGGCAGTCACAGAAAGAGGAACAATCTGGATGAATGACTGATTTAAGTTCTTGGAGATGGCGATATTTTTATAAAGCCACTTTCCTCGGAGATGAATTAAGTTTTGGCAATTCAATTCCCTGGCTTACACTTTTTATTCTCTGAGGTAGATCTTGCCAATCACCTGTAAAATCTAATTTATATTGTATTGTTCCGTTGTAATATTGAAGTGATCGCAGGTTTGTAACCTGGCCTTATGCTTTTAAGTCGCAACAATTTGGAATCACTAAAATCATTAAAAAAATCATAGTTCATCCATTTGGCATCATAAGGAAACGGAGTTTTCCTCGCTTCCTTTGATACAGAGAGATACGTACTGGGTAAATATATTTCTTATTTTTTTATTTTTTTTTCGATACAACTATGCAGAGAGTCGCATTCCATTTGCGTATGCCCTCACTCAAGGTATTGTAGCGGACTCATTACGAAGTATTGCATCGGACAAAATGGAATACGAGGTATTGCATTAATTGAATTAGAGACATAAATATTTTTTTTAAGAAACGAGCTTTTGCCAGGTTACGTATTCACACATTTAAAGACTAACTACATAAAAAACTCGTTTTTTACAAAAGTGTGGTATGCGAGGTATTGCTTTGTCATGAGCGATATTTTTTTATAATTCTCTTTCTGTTTATTATTCCCTCATTTTTTATAAAAATGTTTAGTTCTTGAACTGTTATTGCATTATTATGGGTAGTAATTATGTTAATCTGGTCAATGGTATGATTTTACATAAAAAATGATAAGAGGTTTATAGATTTATTTCAATAAACCCATGGAAACAGATAGAACAAGTCTGCTCATAAAAACACTTTTTTTTTTTTTTTTTGAAATTGCTTAAATAATTGTAATTTTTTTCTTCAAATACTTAAATCTTAAACATGAATCCATTCGATTTATAAAAGTAAAAATATACTTAAATACGTTAATTCAAACTAAGACAAATAAGAGACTAAGAGATTATATTTGATAAAAAACTTTTATTTACAGAAAATATTCACCAAATTACTTGAGATAGTTTAAAAAATTTGAGATTTGTATTAAGAACTGATCTATTGTTTTTTTTTATGTACAATACGAACATTAAAACGTCTAGACTACAACTCATCAATATGGTTTCCTCATTACGTGACCCATGCCCAAACATAAGAAGACTAAATTCCAAACATAAGTAAATACAACGAACCGTGAAATTATTTATATTTTTTTAAAATATCATTGTAATCTTTGTACTACAAGAAAATATTTAATATAATAATGCGATTTAAAATCATTTAGGTACCATCGATGCGCCTTATTTACTTAAAAGTGCTTCATTCCGTATTTGCTCTCTAGAGCAAATACGGAATGAAACACTTTTGAATGAATCTATTCATTCGAAATGAATCTATTCATTCAATGAATTTTGAATGAATCTATTCATAAGATATCACCATCTCTTTTAAATGGAAAATTATTATACTTTCTTTTAAATTGACATATTATTTGTGTGCTTATACTTAAAAACGAGTTATCCAGCAAATTAAATATTTTTGATATGAGTATTTTTAAATTTAATATTCATCAAAATTTCATAATATTTAGAAAGAGTTATTGACTGACTTTTATGACTTCATCCAACAAGATAAATAACTGAATATAAATACAATATCGTCGTTGTTCTGCGAAAAGTATTAAGTGAAAAGTATTATTAGTAAGTCCAAATATTGAGTTTTGAGACAAACGCAATTTAAGTTTCGGAACGCGATGTAAAATCAAGTTTGATGATTTTTTTTATCTTCTCATAACAGCGAAACCATTTTACTTTTGGACATACATGTTTTTTCCATGTGTAAATATTTTAATTTTAAGTAAAATAGCATCAAAAAGTCATGTTAAGCAAAAATAGACTTAAATACTCGTACTTTTCGCAGAACAACTACGATATATTGCATTTGTAGTTCAGAAATCTTATATCAACATGTGCAATATAGCATTTGTATTTCCTGCTTAAAGTAAACCTATATTTTTATTATTTGTTTAGATTGTTATCTATCATTACACAATATTCATATATTTTTTGCTTATTTTTTTACAAACATTTTAATATTTAAATTCTAATAAATTCCACACAACATATTTATATAATAGATTCAAATTTTTTCTCCGAAAAATGTTTAAAATGAAAAGATATACATATACACATTAGAACATCATCAATGTTTTTTTTCATTCCCCTTCCGTGGTTGCAGTCCTAAGACTGGTTTGCAGCAATTTGAACTCTTCTCCTCCATTCCCCCCTGTCCTGTGCGGCTCTTTTTAAATCTGTATATGTTGAGCAGCGCACGTCCACCAACAGGTCCTCCAGGTACTCTCGGCGTGGGCGTCCCCTAGAGTTTGTCCCCTCGGTCATACCCTCCATTATGGCATGCAAGAGGCCCTCTTGTCGTATTATATGACCGATCCATCTTGCACGCCTTTCGGACAGGATCCTGAGCAGGTGCCTTCCTCCTTCGATTCGTTGGAGAACCTCTTCATTTGTGATGCGGTCTCTCCAGGAAATTCCTAATAGTCTTCTATAGGACCACATCTCAAAAGCCTCTAGTTCATTATATTCTTCTAAAGTATAGCCTCATTATATTCGTCTTAAGTATTTATGAAATAATTTAACTATGCTGTTATGCCGTGAAATCAAATAAATAATTATTGTAATTTGTTATTTTAAATAGTTCTGTGTGAATCGTATGAAATGACATTTGTGTGAACTGGAATTTATTTTTGAATGAGCAATTTTTATTCAATTGTCGTTGGTTTTTGTATATTCGCTATGAATTTTATTGCATATCAAAATCTGTGTGTGTCAAGATCAGTCAAGATTTCTTTCCTTTTTTGAATGCTTGTTTTTTGTCAATACTCTTAAGAATGTCTGAATTACGCTTTTGATTAGTTTTATTTATAGTGAGCAGTATTTAAAATTTCTGACAGCATAAGTTTGCCTAAAGAGAACGAGTTTCGACCGAGTTTTGTGTGCTTTTATTTAGTACAATATGCTAAAATAGTTTCTCGTTTAGAATATGACGTGTATTATCATTACGATGAAACGTGAAATAGTAAATATTTGTTGTTGTTTATTCGTTTTTGGTGCTTTTTTTGCGTTTGTTTTTGCTGAAGACACTTCAGATAATGTCATGGCTAAATCCGAAAGAGAAGAATTAAAGTTAGTACATATTTTTCTTCGTGTCACTTCGTATTCCTTTCGTGAAAAAAGTTGACGTTATTAAACGTATTTTTCATTTCAGGGAAGAAGCTAGAGATATGTTCTATCATGCCTACCGTGCCTACATGGAGAATGCGTATCCAGCTGACGAGCTGATGCCTCTGAGCTGCAAGGGGAGATATCGAGGAGTGGCCCCAAACAGGGGCGATATGGACGACATTCTTGGAAAGTAAGTGCATTCTTTGTTTTAATTTGGTTTCTTATTTATTTGTTTTTCTTCTCTAATTTGGATATGGGAAAAGTATCTTGCTTTAAAATCTTAGAGTGGTGTAGCTAGGTCTTATTGGTGTATTTTTCTGACAGATTGAGACACAGCACAGTTACATCGCTTTATTTGAATCAAACTGCGTAATGACTTTATACTTTAGGGAACCGTATGTTGTAGCACAATAGTAAAGGGCTTTTACAACTTGTAAATGTCAAAAACACATTTAAAAAAAAACAAATCTACAATTTGTTGTTCAAGTGTGAAGGCTGTCTAAATTAAGTAGTTTATATTTAGAATTAGTTAAAAAAGCCCATTAAAAAGGAAAAAAAAAGACTTAACTAGCTGAGAACCTTTGCTATATAGTAACAACTATGGTCTAGATCAGGTCAATGTGAGGATTATACAGTCGAAGATGCCAGCGAGTATGATAACCTTAGCATTGTTTCGAGTCTGTGCCGAAAGGAGGAGCCGAGAGGAATAAAATCAATTTTGAAATAATACTTGATTTGTATTAACCCTTTTAATCCCAGCATATTTTGGTAAAAAAAACAGTAGTTTATATTTTATTCTTTATCTCAGTTAATATTTAGTTTTCAAAGCATTGTTTTAAAAGTGAATGATTCTCAAAGGTTATAAAAATATGTATTCAACATAAAAACTTGTATGAAAACTTTGAGGCCGATGATCGGCCACGTGGGATTTTCCCAATAAATCATCTGTCGGGGCCGATGATTGGCCCCGTGAGGTTAAAAGGATTAAATGAAAATTGCACAACTACTTTCTAAATTATGAAATAACATCAACATTATTTTGGCAATGCCAAACATAAACCCTAACTGTGACCAAACATTGGCATTGATCAATAAAAGTAATTAAACAGTTTTGAAAGAAAAATTCTCTCAGCAACTGAATTCTGCGGTTGGTAGTTTTCTACTGTGAGGTTCGTTTTCAGCATTCTACCGTCCACATTTAAACTCATCTGCCCACTTTTTATGACAGAGCAGACTCAAACAATTTCAACCCCTCTTCAATGATTTGTTTCAGTGTAAAACCTTAGTAAAAAAATATTTAGTAATGAAGTGCGCTTGAATATTATCTATTTTCACAAAAATGTCTAATAGCTGGCAAAAGTGAACAAAAATTCTGAATGTAGTAATATAGAAAGTTTATATTATCGATAACAATAGTAAATTGAGACTTACCGCTTCTTATTTTAGCTTCTCTCATAATGCAGCTTTTGGCAAATAGAACATTATTTTTGCTACAGCATTACCTCCCGAATTTTTATATTTTTTTTAATTTTTCTGAAGTTTCATCTACAATAATATTATACCTCATTGGAAGTAAAATATATTACTGCTGGAATCGGTTATAATGTGATACAGATATCACCAAAAATGTTCTCATATTAATAGTTTAACTTGAGATTTTATTTTTATGTAGCTTACTTACACATGTATATGGGTTAAACCTTCAGAAGATTGTTGGAACTATAACTCTCTTCTTCCCTTTTTGAAGGTAGGTCCAATGTTTTCTCTTTTATTTAAAAGTATACACTTTCATTTTAATAATAATATATATTAAATATTTTCAAGTTTTCAAATTATTATTCCTTTATATTTTCAATCCAGGTTTTAGGTTTTATTTTGCTTCTGCTAGTTTTTACGCTTTCACATACAAAATGTAAATGGAATTTTGTTTACTAAATAATTCACTGACATAATGTATTCATATGGAGTTAGGTAATCATTGACATTGGTTTTCTGTTTGTAGGTTATATTTACAATTTTCTATAAACAAGTTAATATTTTTAGAAAGCAGTTAAAGTTTGAGCAAATTTGATTAAGAAAATATAGGTCATTAATGTTATGATGAAAATTAAATCCAATTTAGCCGATATCAAAAGATACATTGAAACAAACTAATAGACACCTAGCAAGCAATTTTTAAACTATTGGTGAAAAAGATTCTAAAAAAGGTATTGTACATAATTGGAGCAAATATGTGTCATTGAAAAGTCTGGCACTCTCTCTATCTACTCCACAGGGAAACAGTGTGCTGGTATGTAAATATTTGGGGGACCGGAAAGTAATCAAAATTTTGGGATGTATCCTTTTAGTCAGTTTGTCTCGAGACACGGTTTAGGAAACCCATATTTTTTGTCAGAAAGTGAGAGTTGTAAATTTATTGTTTTTGTTTTGAATTATTTTTTTTACTGTTATAAACTTTTATAACTTTTGCGTTGTTACATGCTGTTTTTATTCATATGGGGATGTTTTAAAACTTAATAAGTGTCATAGGTGGTTAAGAAAATAAAAAAATGGCGATAGAAACCTCAGGGATGTTCATAGAACGGGAAGACCCCATAAATTGGATGATGACGTGCTGACCTTTCCATCCAATAGTCCTTCCATCTCATACAGACCTATCCTTTTTCTGACGAAACCCTTCCATTCTTATCTGTGATTCCACTCAAACATTCCTATTTTGAATATGATCCACATCACTTTTGGACTTACAAACTCATACTCTTTCATTCATTTGCTCAACCACTCGGATATTAACCCTGCTGGGCTCTATCATTATCCTTCACACCGGACCACACACCTAATATTCCTCGCACCTCTTAAACTTTTATCTTTCATTACATCATACAGTTAATTCATCTTTCCATTCATTCCTCTCCAAATATTCCACATGCCTACTCTAAACTCCGTCCTCCTCTAACCTCCACCACCAGAGACATGACACAGTGGGTTGCAAAGCTCACTGACACCTTTTAGGTGCATCTCTAGTGCTCTTACACATTATTTTACACTGACATTTTATATTATATATATACAATTATTATATATACAAAACAAAAAAGTTAACTTGAACCCATTAGAACTAGTACTTTTCTACTTTCTTCTTCCTGGCTCCATCCCAACTCACCATCTGTGAAGGCTGTTGGGGTCAGCTCTCCTCGTCCTCAGGTTGTATGCTCTTCTGTCCCGGACTACGTCTTCCAGGCCGTGCCTCTGTATCAGGTTATCTTTTTGCACAACCTATGAATTCTTTGGTCTTCCTCTGGTTGTTATTAGTACTTTTACTTTTCTTACTAGTACTTTCTTTAATTAGTACTTTTCTACTAAACATACTAAATACTGCTTATTCTTCTAAATTAATATATCTTATGAATATTTTGGAAATGTGAAAAATTTCATTCTTCACAGTTGTGCAAAATGCAATTGTTTTTACAGCAATCTCCAATCGTCAACAATATAGAAACGATTGGTGAATTATGAAAATCAGCTGTGGAGAATTGGAAATTGTTTAGGCTTGTTTTTTGTAAATATGGAATCAAATAAGCTTCATTGAAAATTAATCAATGAAGTTTATTTGATTATATATTTTCAACAATTTTTCTTAGTTTTTAGTAATACTGAAAATTTTAAAGGACTACCACATCAATGGTCAAGCTGATTACATTACTGATAAGTTTTTTAAGGAATATTTAATAACAACTTTTTTTCTTTTTGTTATAGTTTTTCATTGACTTTGGTGGACAGTCTGGACACTCTAGTGATTCTTGAAGATTTTGAGGAGTTTGAGCATGCAGTGAAACTAGTGATTAAGGATGTTTCCTTTGACAGAAATATAGTTGTTTCAGTATTTGAAACAAACATCAGAATGCTTGGGTAATTATATATGATATATTTCTTTAAAATTTCTCGCAGGGTTTCTGATCAATCCAGCAGTTTTTACTTATATGAAAATTAAATATCGCCTGTAAGAACCATACTCACACATTTATGATATGGAAAATATATATTTTCTTGATTAGTTTTTTAAGCATATACAATGCTACTAGTTTCATTTTGAAAAATATGTTACTCAACCCTTTAACAGCTCAGTCTTATATGGGTAATATACCCCCTAAGTACAGATGTTTTGAAAATTCAAGATTTAAAATATTAGGTTGTCTGGACGAAAATGATGTATTTTGCATGGTCATTTTTGACCATCAGTTGTGTTCCAGTCGTTGGTCCTACAAGACGTGTTTTGTGTTCTGTTCATCAATTGACATCTGATATATGTGTCTCATTGTAAAAATGTGAATGAATGAACGTATGCTCATTGCGCATGACGAGTATAATAGAAGGCACAATACAAAGTGGAGGATCAGGGTGCTGGACATTGGTGCCACTAAAGATGACTATCTAAGCCAATTTGTGATAGGCATATCCTGTTGCATCATATAAGGCAAGGAACTTTACTACTTGCAACTTGTTTGCATCTTCTTTCTCTATTCGGTCCCTGATAACTAGCAACAGTTTTACATCATTACTCAAAAATATAACATGTGAACCAAAAGCGCAAAACGGTTCCTTGACATTGAATGGTGAATATGGTGAATACAGAGATTTTCTTGTCTGATGTTCCTTAATTTTGTTTCCGGAGTTTTTAGACATTAGGAGACAGATGCTCGAAAATGTGTTCATTTCATCAATGCACGAGTCGACCCATTACTGCATATGACGGATTAAACTATTAATTTTTTTTGTTGCATATTTGAATTGCTTATTTCTCTCTCGAACCAATATTTTTATAATTGAGGAATCAATTCACAGCTTGAAGTTATCTGCCTCAGTGCCATCGGTAGTCAAAATATTTGATTTTGGTCCAGATGAATTACTATTCAATGGAAATACAGATGGGTTGAAACACCTAACTCCCATGCAATAGTAAGTCATTCAGTATTTCTGGAACATTATTCGAAGTGTTTTTGGATTCTTCGGCTTCTTTCAAATTGACAAAATCGTTTGTGACATTCTGAATATTATTTCCAGTAAGATAAATTTCATCACCTGACTCAATAGTCTGCAAAAGATTTTTAATTTGCTCTTTGTTCTTGATGATTTATAGTTATTTTCAGATATAATTTTATAATATAAAAGTATGTTACTATTTGATTAGTAATATTCACAGTTATAAAAATCAAACCCAATTTTCGAAACTATTTGATCTAAAAACACATAGCATTCAAGAAATTTAGTAATGCAGGTGTAAAGATAAACAATTAGATTGAATTTGGGAATAAAGTTCTTAAAAATAATCATAACATATTATAACAAAATAACTGCTTAAAAGCGATGACATATTATATGTACGTATATGTCGAGTAATTATTTATATGATTACGTCCCAGGCTGTTAAAGGGTTAAAATACTATATTGTTCTTACTTGAGGGCTGTTTGATAATTAAGGTGAATTTCACGAATATGTGGAGTAATTATTTATATGACTATACGTCGCAGACTGTTAAAGGGTTAAAAAATATTGTTCTTACTTGAGGGCTGTTTGATAATTAAGGTGAATGATATAAATTCTTCAAGCAAAAAAATTCAAATTTCAGTTCCGTATATTGCTTAGTTTATGTATGATAGTTCGTCTATCACTATAGTAAACTATTAGGTGTACAAATAAGTTTCCGCCGTTTTTTATAAAAAAATGGGCATTTATTGTGAAAGAACGGAACCTCATGTTTTATTCGAAGTAGTACCCATCGCTTGCCACTACTTTTCCCCATCTTTCTGTCAGCATACGAATACCGCGTCAGTCATCATCATCATCTTTTGAGGCTATCCACGAATCGACTCAATTTTTGGTATCTTCATATGATGTGAAGTGCTGCTCAGACAGGCCATGCGTCATCGATCAAAACAAGTGGTTATCAGAAGGAGCAATGTCTGGTGAATACAGCGGGTGGGGTAAAACTTCTCAATTGAGTTTTTCCAAATAGGTTTTGACCGGTGCCGCAACATGTGGACTAGCATTATCATGCAGGAGAATAATTTTGTCGTGTCTGGCGTAGTAGTGGGCGCGCTTTTCCTCGAGTGCTCGACTCAATCTCATCAATTATGTTCGGTAGACAGCCCCAGCAATGGTTTCATTCGGTTTGAGCAACTCATAATACACGACACCAAGCTGATCCCACCAAATACACAACAAGAGTTTTTTTCCATGAATATTTGGCTTAGCCGTAGATGTTGAAGCATGACCAGGGGATCCCCATGATTTCTTCCTTTTTGGATTATCATAATGGATGCATTTTTCATCACCAGTGACTATATGGTGCAGAAAACCCTTTCGTTTATGCCTGGCAAGCAGCATTTCACATGTGGAAAATTGGCATTCAAAGTTTCTCCGTGTCAGTTCATATGAATCCCAATTTCTTTGTTTTTGAATCATTCCCAATGATTTCAACCCATGTGAAATTGCTTGTTGAGTCACTCCTAATGTAAGTGCAAGTTCTTCTTGCGTTTGGCACGAATCTTGATCCAATAATACTTCCAATTCCGCGTCTTCGTACACTTTCGGCCTTCCGCTACGTTCTTTTTCTTCGATGTCAAATTCACCGTTCTTAAACTTTTGAAACCACTCACGACAACTTCTCTCACTTAAGGCAGCCTCACCATATGCTTCTACAAGCAATCGATGCGCCTCAGCTGCAGATTTCTTCAAATTGAAGAAGTAAATCAAAAGTTCCCGCAAATGACGCTTATTCGGCTCAAAACTTGACATTTTCGAACACAAAAAAATATGTTATACTGATAAAAATTCACTAATATTTCAAGGTCATGTTGTTGACAGATGTCCAACCTTACGATAATGACATTTTACATCTGACAATTTTAACCATAACTTACTGGTGGCGCCAACTTTTGTCAAACGGCGGTGACTTATTTGTACACCCAATATTTATAAGAGTTGGACAAATCATTTTATAAACTCCCGCATAATACGTTTGTGTAGGTTAGATAATCATTATGGACAATGTATGGACTTCCATGTGAATCTAAGAGTCTTCAAGAGTAAGATAAAAAAGTTGTTTTTGCCCGGATAATTCAATCTTAAGATATGAGTTTTTTGTGTATTGCTTACATGCTTGCAGATCAAGTGAAAGTTTTTATTTTTATTTTTGTTAAATTAAAGTAACCGTAATGTATGTGAATTTCTGTATTTAAAGATATTTGATTGTTGAATATAAATAAATAACTAAGACTCAATCATAAAAGTTGTAAAATACCCGAGAATATGATAAATTTTTTTTTACTCAGAAATGAAATTCAAGGTAGAAGACAATTTTTTTACTCTTGGATCATGGATAGATAGAAGACAATTTTTTTACTCTTGGATCTATAATAAAAATCACTTTATAGTAAGGATAGTGTTTATTGAATAAACATATAATTATACTCCGATTATTGATAGGAACTACTTTTATATCAACAATAATAAACGTAACTACTCACAAGTACTCCTGAAAGTAGCCAATTTTTTTCCATTATATTCGAGGAGAGATGATTGACGTGGGTTTCAAATTGGTGACTTTGCAAGTGGCATATCCAATTGGTTACCTTATTTCTCAAATATTAATTTTATGTTAACATTGAAGATTCTCATTTTGTTTATTATTTTACAGAGGTCTCCTCTCAGCACACATACTAGCGACAGGGTTGCAGGAGAGTGGAGAATATTTGACTTGGTACAGAGGCGAGCTCCTGGATTTAGCTCATGATCTGGGAAAAAGACTTCTACCTGCATTCAACACATCTACTGGAATCCCTCATGCCAAGGTATTTTGACTATGATTTTTTTTAATGGAATAGGTAAATCATTTATTTGATTCAGAATAATGTGTTTCAAAATTAATATGAGAAGCTGTGTAAATTTAGATTGGACACATAATGGAGCACAATGACCAACTTTGTACAGGACAGGGCTTCTCTTTTTGGAGTTTCGACTCTCTTAATATACGAGGGTGGTCCGATAAGTACTTAGCCTACAAAAGAATAACAGAAATTTTGGAAAAGTGGCGATTTTTTTCTCAACATAATCTCCTTTGAGTTCGATACACTTGACCCAGCGATGCTCCAACTTCTTTAACCCGTCTGAAAAATACGTTTTCTGGAGGTCTCCAAAGTAGGCCTCCGTGGCGGCGATAACCTCATTCGACTCAAATTTCTGCCCGGAGAGTGACTTTTTCAAATTTGAAAACAAAAAGAAGTCGCACGGGGCCAAATCCGGAGAATACGGTGGATGGGGCAGTTCGTAGCAGTTCGTAGCCTAATTCTACCAATTTGGCCGTGGCGACGGCGGAGGTGTGAGCCGGTGCGTTGTCATGATGGAAGAGCACTTTTTTCTTCGCCAAATGGGGCCGTTTTTTCTGCAATTCGGCATCGAATCGGCCCAATAATTCGGCATAGTAGAGCCCTGTGACCGTTTTGTCCTTCTCCAGGAAGTCGATGTAGATCACACCTTTTGAATCCCAGAAAACGGTGGCCATCACCTTTCCGGCCGATAGGACAGTCTTCGCCTTCGGAGCACATTCGCCGGGTGAAGTCCACTGTTTCGACTGTTCCTCGGTCTCGGGTGTGTACCAGTGTATCCATGTTTCGTCGACGGTCACGAAACAACGCAGAAACTCCTTCGGATTGCGCTTAAACATCGTCAAACACTGCTCTGAAGTGGTTTCACGGTTGCGCTTGTTGTCCGGAGTGAGCAAACGCGGCACCCATCGCGCCGACAGCTTTCTCATGCCCAATACTTCATGCAGGATATGACCCACGCGGTCTTTTGAGATGCCTACTGTCTCAGTTATCTCGCGCACCTTCAATCGGCGGTCTGCCAATACGAGATCGTGGATTTTTGTCACCTTATCCTCCGTGGTAGCCGTTTTCGAGGCACCTGGGCGTGGCTCATCAAAAACCGACGTGCGACCATGTTGAAACTCGTTAAACCAATTTTTGACGGTCGCCATCGAAGGAGAAGAGTTACCGTACACAGCATCCAAGCACTCTTTGATTTCGCTGTGCGATTTCCCTTTCAATGACAAGAATCGAATCACCGACCGATATTGCTCTTTTTCCATTTTTTTCAAATCCGCGGACACGCTCGCTTCCACACGCGGTCAAAACAAAACTACACGTACGATTCGGCTGAAATTTTGACAGTAGCTGTCAATGAGAATGTACTACGCGATAAAAAATTGCTCTTGCGATAATGGTGTCATCGGGCGGTGAGGCTAAGTACTTATCGGACCGCCCTCGTAAAGGGATGAAATTGGATTCACCAATTCTAATATCTTTGCATTTATTAAAATTCATTATATCTATACTTCTATTTAGAAGAAGAAAATATGTTTTTCGAAAGTATTATAAATATAAAAAAATTAAGACCTCCAAATCCTTGTTGATAAGACAAGACGCCTCTCTTACGACCTGGGGATTGCGGGTTTGATTTCCGTTGAAACTCCATTTTTTTTTAAACTGTCCAGTCTGGTTGTCACTTAAGGCATTTTTCGGCATCTTTTTGGTTTGGAAGTTATTACCACTTGACAATAAATCTACCACGCTGTTCAACAAAAATCTGCCAGGTTGTGCAACAAAAATTTAATACATTTAATACAATACAATATGTTAGATTTATCCATTTGAACAAATAACAAAAGTAAACCAAAGTACTACTCATTCATGAAGTATGTTTTTGATATGAAATTTTAATTAAGTTATTATTATTTTTATATTTAAACAAGTGTTGATTAACCTTTTCTACTCCGTTGGCGACAATATTTCGACATGGTAAATTCTTTTGTAACTCCCTTGGCGACTATAGGTCGCCATACATTTGTATTGTTTACCCTTAAAAAAGGTCTAGGTACCTATTAGAGCAGGTATAAACACTATTTATCAGTTTTGCAAGGTCATTGCTACCATTCCGACGCATTTACGTTGTTAAATTTAGTACTTAGTAAAAATATTTAAGTTTTTTTTTCATCCTTAAAAATGGAAGAAAATTTCGAACTAAGTCAGAGTGAAGATGGGTTTATTTTAAGTATGTATGGTGACAAAACAAATTAAACTATGTTAGAAACAAGTGATAATCAGAGTTCTAGTGGGTAATTGGTAACAGAGAAACCAGCCGTGGTACTGAACTACACAAAATCTATGGGCGGAGTGGACCATGCAGACCAATATGCATCCACATACTGCTTCCTTAGAAAATCTTTGAAGTGGTGGAGAAAACTTTTTTCTGGGGGATGGAATTGTGTTCAATTAATGCTTACATCATATACAAAACTATAAAATTTAAAAATAATGAAAAACCTTCGAGTCTCTCGAAATTTATAAAACTCGTGGTAGACCAGCTAGTTGGAGACTTTCGTGAGCCTCGAAGTAGGCCATCTACTTCTTCGTCTGAAGTACGACTGGATGGTAAAATGCACGTTTTGCGGAAAAGATCGAAGAGAGACTGTGTGGTGTGCTCACAGATGAACAAAAAAGGGCAAAGACACGAAACATACGAGTACTGTGACACTTGTCCTGGAAAACCTAGGATGCATTTGGGAGATTTTTTTTCAGATACCATACTATGAACAATTATAAAATATAAAAATATTTATCTTATATATTGTTGTTATTTTGCCTAAATAAATTAATTTATACATATGTCTAATAATTTGAATGTCCATTTGCATGATACCTTTTTTATTTTATTTTTAAATAAAGTTTGTCTAAAATCTACCATTTTTGCTTGAAATTGCAAAAAAATACAGTCGAGTTACACAGGTATGTCATACAAAAAAAAATCCGGAGTTGAAAGGGTTAAAGTAATACATTTATGAAATATTTTATGCTTATAAAGAATGCAAAATTCAATAATATATTCCCCTCTCATATGCAAGAGACTTCAAATTGAAATTTTGTTTTTGATAGTTATTACAATGTTATTTCTAAATATGAATGATTTTTTTTTAAATTTCTTTTTTAATTTTCCCTTGTATAAAATTGACTTCAATATTTCAAATGTTGTATTAAACACTTTCAAAATTTATCCCCGTTAAATGAAATAGAAGTTTTTGGTAACATTTTTTGCAATGCTACATAGTTTGTTGACGCCATTATGGTATTTAAAGTATATGAATGTATGTTTTTTTTACTCACAGATATAAAGCATAATTTTAATCTGTGCATTTGCTAGTTTGATTAAAGCATTTGCTAGAACTAGAAATGGGTAAATTAGTAAGACGCTTGTGTCCTAACCCGGAGGTTGCACGTTCTATTCCTGCTGGAACCCAGATTTTTTAAAAAAGGATTCCAGTCTGGTTTACACTTGAGACCTCTTTAACATTTTTCTGGTTTGTTGGAAGATATTGCCACATGACAATAAGTCCACCAGATTGTACTGTATACAATGAAAGTATAATACAATACAATGGGCCATTATTGTAGTATGATGATCCAGTATATTTACTCTATTAAAAATGTTATTAGACTACTGTATTCATCTTTTGAGGGGTGAGGAAATTTTGGTCAAAAATGTGCTAATAATTCGTTTTGTAGATAACACTCAATTTAAGGATCAAAAAGAAATGTTAAAATAATCATTTTAAGAGTCAATTATAATTTTTAGTACCAAAAATATAAACAGTTGTTTTATTAATAAATAAAAAATTGTTATTGTCTCAGGGATATCTTAGTATTGGTATGACATATTTAAATAAATATTAAAAACAGTTTTTTATTGAATAAACAGTATATTATATTTTTTTAATTATTATAATAAGAAATTAACATAAATCGCTATAAAAATCAGCATATTGGACTTAGTACCCAGAACAGTGAGATTTGTTCAAACCTGATTCAAGTGTTTTCATGTTTGCTATAGCTATTTGGAAACATTTCATTTCTTTCTTTTTACCTTTTTGGGCATCAAATGATTAATTTATTTCCTATAAAAAATATAGTGTAGAAAACTCTTGTCTTTAAAGTGAGTAGAAAAGAAAATTTCAAAAAGGCTCTATCCTCTTAAACATATGCTATGGTGGCTACAAGAGCGCCACCATAGCATATGTTTAAGACCATAGAGAAGTTATGTGCTTTTCACAGGCTAACCAGAATATAGACATGCTGATATTCTCACTTGATTATTATAGTAATACAAATTATATTCCAACAATTAAGAAGTTATTTAAATTAAATAGCAACAATTAATGCTTTTTATTGAGTGGCGTTCCAAGATTAACCTTAAAAGTTTTGTAAAGAAGCCGCTAAGTGTCTGAAAAATATGAATCAATGAGAGGTCTCATTTGTCAGTTTTCAAATTGAATTAAAACGTAAATTATTCTAATATGTAATAGTAAAAGAGCTATTTATAAAAAAAATATTGAAGAATTTAAAGAAACACATTTTCATTTTTGTCTCTTTTTGCAGGTGAACTTGCGGAATGGAATGCGGGGCATTGAGAACTCTCGGGAGACTTGCACTGCCTGCGCAGGAACAATGATCCTGGAAATGGCTGCACTCTCCCGCCTCACTGGGGAGCCAGTTTTTGAAAAGAAAGCTCATGAGGCCATGGACAAGTTGTGGAAAATACGTCACAGGTGTTTACATTTTAATATTTGAACTATTTTATTTTTATTTTTTTTATTTATTTTACACATGACAAGAAATATATATAATTTGCGAAAAAAACAACAGGTAATTTAATTTGGACACACAATTTTAATGAATCAGCATTTGTTGCCTTCCATTTGTTGTGTCCCCAGTAAACTAGGCTTTTGCCTGTATCTCACCGAAGACAAAATGTTTAGTGGGTTGATATTAAAATATATAAAGTTGATATAAAGCTGGGTGTTGTTGTCCATGTTCATAAATTATTTTATTTAGTCCAATATACTAAAACAGATACACAGTTATGGCCACACATATTGTTTAGACCATTGTTATTCAACCTATTTTGTTCGTGTTCCCTCAAAGAACCTCATTCTTATTTTTGTTTCTTTTATATGCAATATTTTACTACAAGTAAACTTCTACATTTGAATTCTAATTGCTTCCAGTGAGTTAATTATTTTTGTACTTATACAGTCAAGCAGATGATAAGATCGCTTTTACGCACGTGTTTTGTCTTATGTGACAAATTGTCATAAATTTTTTAAATCAGTGGAAACAAATGGGTCAGTCACTTAATGCTCATATGACAATAGTGTAATTACAATAATACAAAATACAGTTAAGTAAAATATCAGATAAATCATCACTTAGCTTATTAATGGTAATAGTGTAATTACTACAGAATATGGTTAAGTAAAAAATATGTTTCTTTTCCAAAATATTTGTTTCTTGTTTATCTGTCACATATAACCGGTTGAATAATGCTGGTCTAAATTGTGGACTAAAAATCCTAACATGAAGTGGTTAACACTCTTTACATACTAAATAAACACACTGACTTTATTTTTACAGGACTTCTGACCTGATGGGTACTACTGTGAATGTTCATTCTGGTGACTGGATCAGGAAGGATTCTGGAGTTGGAGCTGGAATCGACTCTTACTACGAATATTGTTTCAAGGCGTACATCCTACTGGGGGATGAGACATATTTGGCTAGATTCTATCGTCACTACAATGCCGTCATGAAATACATCAGTAGAGGCCCTATGTTGTTTGATGTACATATGCATAGGTAATTGTTTTTATTACCGATTGTTTTATTTGATTGATAAAACAACAATTGCTTTAAAGCAATAAATCCAGCAAATATATTTGCGCGAAAGTGTTAAATAAATACATAAAAAATATTATGTCTAAGCTTTTCAGTTATTATTTTTACTTTCAGATAAAAGTGACATAAATTTCTGAACGCAAAATCAGTACACTTTTATTTACTTTTTTTTGGTATAGATAAACCGAATCTATGCCTCAAGTGACTTATTATCTAGGTTTTACATTTTTTAGTGGGAAAAATTAAAAATCATGGAATAGCAATTTACACATAATCTGAATATATTTTATTTTTCATTAAATACAGTTTTAAATATAATATCAATTTTGTGTTGTTATCTTAAAAACATTCAAAAATATATTTGGTAACATCCTTGACTAAAAATAACTTATAAATATTGGAAACTTTCTAAAAAATTAAAACTATTGAAATAAAAAACAGAATATCAAAATTTCTTCAAAATACATTTCATAAACATCCTCAATCACAAAAATTGAGAAATTTTCATGAAATATTTTTCAGTTAATTCTAAAAATAAATCGATATACACAAACAATTGAAATATGCACTCAGTAGTTGAATGCTATTGGTACACACTGTAAACTTTGTGCAAGTCGCTAAAATATGGGAATTTAAATTTTACAGACATCAAATATGGATTAAAAAAATTTATGAACTTGTATAATAATGAATTGGGTAAAAATATTTTAAATGTATATTACGGGAAAATGTTTAATGTCATAATGTAAAACCCGGGTAATACTGCATTATATTAGGACAAATAATAATATTTTTAATAAATTATGCATGTTGCGTAATATTCAGCTTCAGAATAGATCATGTCTGTAAATATGAAATCGGATTTTTTTTATAGAAAATACACATTTATTGTATGAAAATGGTAAAAAATATTTTATTCAAAGTATTGCCCATCGCTAGCTACACATTTTTCCCATCTCTCTAGTAATTTGTGGATGTCACGCCAAAAAAACTGTTGTTTTTTTGAGGAAAACCAACATCGAGCCATTTTCGTAAGAAGTGAAGCGCTGCTCAGCAAGTGCGTGTCCCATCGATGCAAATAAGTAGTAATCGGATGGAGCCAAGTCTGGTGAGTAAGCCGCATGCGAAAGTATTTGCCAACTAAACGCCTCAATCGTTTCCATGACCGGTTTTGCTATGTGCGATGGTGCATTATCATGAAGCAAAATCATTTTGTGTTGCCTCTTTTGATAGTCTGGTCGTTTTTCACGCAATGCTTGGTTTAAATCCATCATTTGTTGTCGGTAGCGTTCAGTATTAACGGTTTCGCCAGGTTTTAGCAGCTCATAATAGATAACACCCTTCTGATCCTACCAAACACAGAGCATTGTCTTCAGTCCATACCGATTTGACCTTGCAGTCAATGTCGCTGGTTTGATTGGAGTTACCCATGATCTTTTACGCTTAGGATTCTCGAAATAAATAAATTTTTCATCAGCAGTCACAATTGGATGGAGAAATGATTTTCTTTTGTACCTGGCGAGCAGCATTTCGCAAGTGGTTTTTCGGTTTTCCTGCTGTCTTTCATTCAGTTCATGTGAAACCCATTTTCCCACCTTCTGAATCTTTCCCATGGCTTTCAAACATATGGAGACGGCTTCTTGTGTCACATTTAATTGATCCGCGAGTTGTTGCGTTTGAGTGTCATCCTCATCCAACAATGCTTGCAATTCGGCATCTTCAAACTTTCTCGGTGGTCTTCCACATTCTTCGTTTCTCACGTCAAAATCGCCACTTTTGAATTTTTCAAACCACTGTGATTTACCAAGAGCATGCTCACCGTAAGCTTTGACGAGCATTCGATGCGATTCTGCAGCAGTTTTCTTCAAATGGTAACAGAATATCAATGCTGTCCGCAAATCATAGTTTTCAGGCACAAAAACAGACATGTTCAACGCTATGAAAACATATGTAGTTGTATTAAACTTGTATTGTTGTGAGTTAAAAGTTTTTGACAAATGTAAAGACAAGAAAAAGGCGGTTTGACAGTCATTACATTGACAACTAGAGCTATCTATGAGCAAATTCCAGTTTCATATTTACAGACCTGATATAAGAAAATATTAGTGATATAATACATCTACATATATTCATTTGAATAAGAAATCACTTTTAACAGCCCTTAATTTAAAATACCTTAAAACTGACTACTTTATTGTATATTCAGAATAGTTGCGGGAAAACACTTCGTAAATTAGGCCATTTAATTCTGTGTAATAGGGTGATCTTTTACATATTTCCGGATATTCTAGTCTTATTTAGTTATTTTTATAAGTCTATATAATTGGTTACTGACAACTAAAAAAAACAAATATTTATTAGAGCTACTACCTTGATCAAAAAGTTTTAGGACTTTATTCATAAAATCGAAAATACAAGTTTATTCATCAAAATCGATATGGTCCCCTTCCAAGTACTCCCCATCGACTGCAACACACTTACGCCAGCGCTTGATCCAATCCTCGAAACACCGCTGGTACTCAATTTTCGGTATGTCCATTAGAGCCGTCTTCGATTTTTTTCATGACATCCTTTCGGGTGCTGTAACACGTTCCGCGAAACAGTTTTTTAAGTCGGTTGAACAGGAAAAAGTTGCAGGGAGCCAGATCAGGTGAATTCGAAGGCTGCTGGATAGTAGTCGTGTTGTTTTTGGTCAAAAACTCATGGAAATCATGTCTTTCGCAATTTCAACGCGATCCTTTTTTTGCATGAAATTGAGGTCTTTCGGCACCAGTTTTGCAGCGACACGTCTAAGGCCCAAGTCACTAACCAAAATGTCTTGAGCGGATCCATAAGCGATGTTCAAATCCTCTGCCAGCTCTCTGATGGTCAATTTGCGGTTTTCGGCCAACATTTCTTTGATTTTATCGATGTTTTCATCGGTTTTCGACTGTCACTGCGTTCGTCATCCTCGACCGACTCCCGACCACTTCTGAAGCGTTCGTGCCACCGAAAAACACTTCTCCAACATTTCCAAGGTCTGCGGACCGTTAAATCCGTTATTCACACAAAATTTAACGCAAACTCGTTGATGCACAGTTGATGCCATTTTCAAACTTGTAAAAAATCGAAAACACGCACAAAGACAGATGTACTCGGTACAGCGTAACTTTTACAAATGTCAAGCTATGACACTGAAATTTGGAGGAAAGTGTCAATGATAGATGTGGTAACCTAACAAAAAAAAAAGAATTCCAATCGGGTGACAGCGCCACACGGTGGCCGGTCCTAAAACTTTTTGATCAAGGTAGTTAATATAGCTTTATTTATATGAAAGAAAAATTTACTGGATAATTTAATGTCATTCATTTAAAACCACTCGCAGGATGCATCTTCTTCCTTTTTTTACTTTTACAGTTATAGCTGTTTCAATTATCGATATTGATGGCAGAAATACGCTATCTAGAGTCTGCTGCTTGGCTATTCTTTTCCATTCCTCTAGTTCCAAACAGAATAAACTGTGTTAAAGTGAATTGGTATAAATAGAGGGATTACTGTGTAATCCCTCAAGTTTAGAGTATATATTAGGTCCTTACATATGAAATTGGCGTTTTGCCGTACTGGCAACTTTGATCTCAAATATCTTCTCTTTGGTTAGGAATTCCAAATTAAAATTTATACAGCTATTTACTCAAGTATTTGTGTTTCGAAAATTATAATTCATTTGTTTTTTCCTCAATTGTTTTTTTTCTTTGCGTCACTCAGTTTACAAAATGGAAAACTTGAAATATCGCGTTATTTACGAGTACGAGTTCCACCGTGGCACCAGTGCTGCAGAAACGGCTCGAAGGATTAATGATGTGTATGGCGACGGTGCCGCAAAAGAAAACACAGTGCGTTTTTGGTTCCAACGTTTTCGTTCTGGAAATTTCGACCTGCAGAAAAAGCCCCGTGGACGGCCGGAGACCAAAGTTGATAATGAAGAATTGAAGGCTATTGTGGAAGCGGATCCATCGCAAACCACGTCCGAGTTAGCTGCAGGCTGCGGTGTTAGTGATAAAACTGTTTTAATCCACTTGAAGCAAATTGGGAAGGTGAAAAAGCTTGAAAGGTGGGTACCTCACGAATTGAGTGAAGCAAATCAACAAACGCGTTGACTGCTGCGTTGCATTACTCAACCGGCACAATAATGAAGGGATTTTGAATCGAATCATTACCTGTGATGAAAAGTGGATCCTGTATGATAATCGGAAGCGCTCATCGCAATGGCTGAACCCTGCCGAACCAGCCAAACCATGCCCCAAGCGAAAATTGACTCCAAAAAAGTTACTTGTGAGCGTTTGGTGGACTAGTGCTGGTGTCGTTCACTACAGCTTTCTTAAATCTGGCCAGACGATTACGGCAGATGTCTATTGTCAGCAACTGCAAACCATGATGGAAAAGCTAGCTGCTAAACAACCGAGGCTGGTTAATCGCTCTAGGCCACTGCTGCTTCATGATAACGCTAGACCACACACTGCACAACAGACGGCTACCAAATTAGAAGAGCTTCAATTGGAATGTCTAAGACATCCACCGTACTCTCCGGACCTTGCCCCGACAGATTACTATTTTTTTCGAAATTTGGATAACTTCTTGCAAGGGAAAAAATTCAACTCCGATGGGGCAGTCCAAACCGACTTCAAAGATTTTATTGATTCCCGTCCGAATGGTTTTTTTAGTAAAGGGATCGATGAACTACCTATGAGATGGCAAAAGTGCATAGATAGCAATGGTACATACTTTGATTAAATAAATATATTATATTAAAAAAAAATCAACTTTATGTTCCTCCCAAACAAAACGCCAATTTCATATGTAAGGACCTAATATAAATATCTTATTTTACAATTAGTATTTGCCACCAATCATCTCATCTTGATTGTTTCTTTTAATTGTCAGATGAGATATTCATAAGTATGGAATTTATAATCAATATTAAAAATGGTTTAACTTTACTGTTGTGTGTAGAATAGTAGTACATGTGTACATATCAAATTTCTGGTATTTCAGGCCACAGTATTTACAGGCACGGTATTTCAGGTTTTATTTTTGGTATTTCAGGCCACATACACAGGCTCGACACTTCATGGATGCTCTCTTAGCTTTCTGGCCCGGCTTACAAGTCCTTTTGGGAGATGTGCAGCCCGCTGTGGAAACACATGAAATGCTTTACCAGGTTATGCAACGTCACACATTCTTACCTGAAGCATTCACTGCTGATTTTCAGGTTAGATTAATCTATTTTCTTCCTAAATTTTAATGAATTTATTTTATTTTGCTAAATAAATGCTATTGTTAATAATCTTCATAACAAAAAACAAATATTTGATTAATTTATCAATTTGTATTTCAGGTGCACTGGGGGCAACATCCACTCCGTCCAGAATTCTTAGAATCCACATATTTCCTTCATCGAGCAACTGGTGATGATCACTATCTTCAAGTTGGAAAAGCAGTACTTAAATCATTACAAAAGCATGCCAGAGTGCCATGTGGCTATGCTGCCATGAATGATGTTCGAACACGTGTCCATGAAGATAGAATGGATTCTTTTGTTCTTGCTGAAACTTTCAAATATCTTTACATTTTGTTTGCGGATGATGCAGAATTGCCAATCAATTTGGATGACTATCTTCTAACTACCGAAGCTCATTTGCTTCCGTTGACACTTGCAGATTATAATAGGAATACAACTATTGACAAAGGACACATTGACGATGATAACAGTTCCTATCAATATTCGAGGTATATTATTTTTAATATGTTTTGTGATGGAAGTTAAATATTTTATTTTAGACACTAAATATACCTGACAAGGTTAAGTAAGTTGGTTTTAGTGATATAATTGATAGATGATTCATAAATGTAATTTATTTTTGCGAAATTCTAAGTTTTTTTTATGGTGGTTCAATTTTGAATTGAAGACAATTTTTTCCCTTAAGTTTAGAGTATACTTTAAAAAAATCCTTATTTTCTCGAAAATTAAAAAAAACTATACAAATAGAATGTAATTATTAGCTTGATACCATTTGATTTTTAAGTAAATAAATTTGCAGCAACATAAAGAATTGCAAAAATGGTACATAATCAGATGCTTTAGTTAAATAAATCTTTTTTATTTGCCAGCATTGATTGCATTTGTACGCATAGCGGTTTTATTTAAGAGTGATTAATGTATTTTAGAAATTTTCTATTGCTTTTGCGTAAATTTTAGTATTCTGTCATACATTGTCTCCCCATGTATTCTCAGTACACACATTTCTACAGCATTTATTCGCCTCCTTTCAGTTGTTTTCCACATCCATGTTTCGCTCACATACGAGGGCGGTCCGATAAGTACTTAGCCTCACCGCCCGATAGCACCATTATCGCAAGAGCAATTTTTTATCGCGTAGTACATTCTCGTTGACAGCTACTGTCAAAATTTCAGCCGAATCGGACGTGTAGTTTTGTTTTGACCGCGTGTGGAAGCGAGCGTGTCCGCGGATTTGAGAAAAATGGAAAAAGAGCAATATCGGTCGGTGATTCGATTCTTGTCATTGAAAGGGAAATCGCGCAGCGAAATCAAAGAGCGCTTGGATGCTGTGTACGGTGACTCTTGTCCTTCGATGGCGACCGTCAAAAATTGGTTTAACGAGTTTCAACGTGGTCGCACGTCGGTTTTTGATGAGCAACGCCCAGGTGCCCCGAAAACGGCTACCACGGAGGATAACGTGACAAAAATCCACGATCTCGTATTTGCAGACCGCCGATTGAAGGTGCGCGAGATAGCTGAGACAGTAGGCATCTCAAAAGACCGCGTGGGTCATATCCTGCATGAAGTATCGGGCATTAGAAAGCTGTCGGCGTGATGGGTGCCGGACAACAAGCGCAACCGTGAGACCACTTCAGAGCAGTGTTTGACGATGTTTAAGCGCAATCCGAAGGAGTTTCTGCGTCGTTTCGTGACCGTCGACGAAACATGGATACACTGGTACACACCCGAGACCGAGGAACAGTCGAAACAGTGGACTTCACCCAGCGAACGTGCTCCGAAGAAGGCGAAGACTGTCTTATCGGCCGGAAAGGTGATGGCCACCGTTTTCTGGGATTCAAAAGGTGTGATCTACATCGACTTCCTGGAGAAGGGCAAAACGGTCACAGGGCTCTACTATGCCGAATTATTGGGCCGATTCGACGCCGAATTGCAGAAAAAACGGCCCCATTTGGCGAAGAAAAAAGTGCTCTTCCATCATGACAACGCACCGGCTCACACCTCCGCCGTCGCCACGGCCAAATTGGTAGAATTAGGCTACGAACTGCTGCCCCATCCACCGTATTTGGCCCTGTGCGACTTCTTTTTGTTTCCAAATTTGAAAAAGTCACTTGCCGGGCAGAAATTTGAGTCGAATGAGGAGGTTATCGCCGCCACGGAGGCCTACTTTGCAGACCTCCAGAAAACGTATTTTTCAGACGGGTTAAAGAAGTTGGAGCATCGCTGGGTCAAGTGTATCGAACTCAAAGGAGATTATGTTGAGAAATAAATCGCCACTTTTCCAAAATTTTTGTTATTCTTTTGTAGGCTAAGTACTTATCGGACCACCCTCGTACATCAAAGTTGGTACTAAAAAACTGTTGTGGACTGGGGATGAATGTGAACTTAAGGTTGCAGATGTATTGAGAAGGAAAAGATCATGAAGAAGAAAAAGATCACGAGATGGTATAGGGATCTGGAACGAATGAATGAAGAAAGACCAACATATCAAATTTATGGTGCAAATCTTCTTCCTCTTCTTTTAGGACTGTTGACCTGTTACGGTTCTGCATCATAGTTTCCGTCTTGTGACGTCGACTGCCAGCTGTCTCCATCTTTTGGGAGGTCGTCCTGGAGGTCTGTTTGCTTGGGGGATACTGTCGTTGGCCATTCTCACGGCTCATGGTTCCGCCATTCTGCATACATATTCGTTCCAGAACCTTCTTCTCTATCGTCCCCATCTGACAATATCTTCAATTTCGCACATCCTTCGGATTTCTGTGTTTCGTACTCTATCATGAAGGGTTTTGCCAGAGATACTCCTGAGTATCTTCATTTCCCTGGTTCGAAGGAGATTTTTAGTTCTGACAGTATCGGCTCTGGACTCTATGCTGTATGTCATTATGGAGCGGACACATGTTTTGTATATCCTCACCTTGCTTTGGATGTTCATATGCTTGTTTTTCCAGATAGTGTTCTTTAAACATCCGGAAATAGCTGCGGCCTTTTGAGATTGTTCAAGGACTTCGCCATAGAGGTCATTATTGCACATTATGCCTGCACCCAAGTATTTAAATTTTGTAACTTGTTCAATTGGTGTGTCGTCGATCGCCACACTGCATCCGACTTGCTCTCTGGCTAGAGTCATGCATTTAGTCTTGCTGATGGAGATAGACATGTTGTATTTTTTGGAAGCAGTGTGGAGTTGATGTAGCATTTGTTTGCAGGTCTTCCTCTGATTCGGCTATGATGGTGGCATCGTCAGCATAGCATATGATGTTTAACATATTGTCACCCATCTTGTATCCCAGGTTAAGGTCGGCAACTTCTTCTATAATTTTATCCATAACTAAGTTAAATAGAAATGGGCTTAAACTATCTCCTTGTCTTACTCCAGTTGGTGTTGGAACGTCATTAGAGAGTTCCCCGTCTACGCGAATTCTTGTGGAGCTATTTAGGTTTATGTCTAATGGTTTTGGCGATGGAGGGTGACACCTTCCTTTTGAGCAAAATGCTTATTACATCTTCCAGTTGGATTCTATCAAAGGCCTTGGTCAGATCGATTAAAGCAAGCAATTTGCCGCAGTATGAATATAGCATCTGTAGTAGATCTGTTTCTTCGGAATTCTTGTTGTTCATCTCTATTTTCAATTTGTTGTTCTAATTTTACTCTTAGGATGTTGGTGAGGAGCTTTAGACATGCACTTAAAAGATATATTCCTCTATAGTTACCAGGATCTGATTTTTGTCCCTTTTTGAATATGGGAATCGTTATACTGGCCCTCCATTCATCTAGTATTGTTGTAGTTTCAAGGATCAAGTTGTAAAGTTGGTGGAGACTTTTCGCTAGTTCTTCGCCGCCATATTTTATAAGTTCGTTTGGTATATTATCACTTCCAGAAGCTTTTTTTTTTGAGTCTTTTCATTCCTTGTCTAATTTCACTCTCCTCCAATGTAGTGGGTTCGTTAATTGTCATATCTGGAGTTGCTGGTGGAGATGTGTTGTTGATGGTGCAAATGATCATGTGAATAATATTTTTGGGATTTGTGTTGCTATAGGAAAGTCGCATTCTGTCCTTGCTGCGTGCCCTGGAATTTGTATTATTCTATGTTATATTGCTAATTTTGCAAAACACTTTTTATTGAATACAAATTTTTGTAATAAGTGTGTCTTATTTTAATGAGTTCTTGCACTGTGTACGACTTTATGACTAAAATTTTGATGACAGTTGTTAAACATACACATTAAAAATGTTTGAAATTTGGCAAACATAACCATAAAACATCCTTAAGGTACTATTGGTAAAAAAAAATCTTAAACTTGTAACGTATCAATCAACAATTCCCGGGACTAACCAACAGATGGCACCTCTAATAATAAATCCATACCATTCTCAGTTAGTGCCAACCTTAAGAAGTTACGTGTCAAACTTTTATGGCATTACAACATTGTGTCATTGAGTTACAGTGGTTTTAGTGATGCTACTTTTGCTATTTTCAAAACAATGGAAAAAACCCGATTTTCGTGTGTTGATAAAACATTGCTTTTAATGGGAAAAAATACCGTTCAAACTCAGCGATGGCTTGAAAAGTGTTATCCGGGCTCTGCTCCGTCGAAAACAACCATTTGCCGGTGGTATGTTGATTTCAAACGCGTACAGACACAAATGATGTCGAACGCTCTGGTCGTCCAAATGAGGCTGTTACACCAGAAAACATAAAAAACCTCTCAAAATCGTGATGGAAAATCGCAAAGTAAAGTTGCGTGAGATAGCTGACACCCTGAAGATATCATTTGGTAGTGTTAACACTATTTTGCATGAACATTTGGTCATAAAAAGCCTTTTTTCGAAATGGGTGCCGCGTTTACTCACAATGGAACAGAAACAACAACACATCGATGATTCAGAGCGCTGTTTGGCACTGTTTACGCGAAATAAACATAAGTTTTTGCGTCGGTGTGTGACAATGGATGAAACTTGGAACCACCAAATCGGAAGCAAATCGGCAGTCAGCTGAGTGTAGAGCAGCCGGTGAAAGTCGTCCGAAGCTACCAAAAACTCAACAGTCGGCCGGGAAGGTTATGGCCTCTGTATTTTGGGATGCGCATGGTATAATATTCATCGATCACCTTGAAAAGGAAAAAACCATCAATAGCGAATATTACATATCGTTATTGGAGTGTTTGAAGGCAGAAATTGCAAAAAAATGACCCCATATGAAGAAG
The DNA here is from genome assembly GCA_949825065.1 of Odontocerum albicorne. Taxonomy (NCBI): domain Eukaryota; kingdom Metazoa; phylum Arthropoda; class Insecta; order Trichoptera; family Odontoceridae; genus Odontocerum; species Odontocerum albicorne. The sequence continues at coordinate 15,578,945 of OX463843.1, forward strand.
AAAAAAGTTCTCTTTCATCAGGACAATGCACCGTGTCACAAGTCGATGGTAACAATGGCCAAATTGCACGAGTTGAACTTCGAATTGCTTTCGCACCCACTGTATTCTCCAGATTTGGCCCCCAGCGGACTATTGGCTGTTCGCAGACTTCAAAAAGATGCTCCAGGGAAAGAGATTTGGCTCCAATGAAGAAGTGATTGCCGAAACTAACACCTATTTTGAAACCAAAGATAAATTGTTCTACACGGCTGGCATAGAAAAGTTAGGAAAGCGTTGGAATGAATGAATCGCTCTTGAAGGAGACTATGTTGATGAATAAAGAAGAATTTTGGCAAACAAATGTTGATTTAGTAGTTAGTCCCTCCACTTATTGATCGATGTGTTATATTGACCCTAATAGTTTTATAATTTGTGAATGGTGTTGTACAACATTTAGCACAAAGTAAACCTATTTATTGATTTGGTATTTGTATTGTGGACTCTATTTTTAAACAGGATGATTCAACACTCAAATGTGAAAAAAATCTACATAATAAACTTAAATTAAAGTGACAGGTCTGTTTCACTTTACAAAAACATTGTCAAACTGTGAAACAGGTCTGTCATTTAAATTTAAGCTTATTGTTTAAAAAATTTTCACATTTAAGTGTTAAATCGTTCTGTTCAACAAAATAAACCATTCCATAAAAAGACAATTTTAATAAATATTTAATAGCAAAATCAAGGAAAACTACTCATAACAACATAAAACACCTAATATGATGAAATAACTTTTATGTATTAGGTGTACAAATATAAGTTTCCGCCGTTTTTTATAAAAAATTGGGCATTTATTGTGAAAGAATGGAACCTCATGTTTTATTCGAAGTATTGCCCATCGCTTGCCACTACTTTTTCCCATTTTTCTGGCAGCATACGGATACCGCGTCCGAAGAATGCTTCATCCTTTCAGGCTATCCACGAATCGACCCAATTTTTGGTATCTTTTTTTTTTTTTAACCTGGTGAGTTGATTGCCATGTGGCAATCTCTTCCAACCAACCAACCAGAAAGATGTTTTTATAGGCCCTAAGTGTTAACCAGACTGGAATCCTATTTAAACAATCTGGGTTCCAGCGGGGATCGAACCCGCATCAACCCAGGGATCGAACTCCATAAATCCTCCGGATCGGCAGACAAGTGTCTTACCACCAGGCCACGGAGGTTGTCTGTCATATCTTCATATGATGTGAAGTGCTGCTCAGACAGGCCATGTGTCATCGATCAAAACAAGTGGAAATCAGAAGTAGCAATGCCTGGTGAATATGGCGGGTGGGGTAAAACTTCCCAATTGAGTGTTTCCAAATAGGTTTTGACCGGCGCCGCAACATCCACGGACGAGCATTATCATGCAGGAGAATAATTTTGTTGTGTCTGGAGTAGTAGTGGGAGTGCTCGACTCAATCTCATCAATTGTGTTCGGTAGAGAGCCCCAGCAATGGTTTCGTTCGGTTTTAGCAACTCATAATACATGACACCAAGCTGATCCTACCAAATACACAACAAGAGTTTTTTTCCATGAATATTTGGCTTAGCCGTAGATGTTGAAGCATGGCCAGGGGGTCCCCATGATTTCTTCCTTTTTGGATTATCATAGTGGATCCATTTTTCATCACCAGTGACTATACGGTGCAGAAAACCCTTTCGTTTATGCCTGGCAAGCAGCATTTCACATGTGGAAATCGGCATTCAACGTTTCTCGTTGTCAGTTCATATGGAACCCAATTTCCTTGTTTTTGAATCATTCCCAATGATTTCAACCGATGTGAAATTACTTGTTGAGTCACTCCTAATGTAAGTGCAAGTTCTTCTTGCGTTTGGCACGAATCTTGATCCAATAATACTTCCAATTCCGAGTCTTCGTACACTTTCGGCCTTTCGCTACGTTGTTTGTCTTCGATGTCAAATTCACTGTTCTTAAACTTTTGAAACCACTCACGACAACTTCTCTCACTTAAGGCAGCCTCACCATATGCTTCTACAAGCAATCGATGCGCCTCAGCTGCAGATTTCTTCAAATTGAAGAAGTAAATCAAAAGTTCCCGCAAATGACCCTTATTCGGCTCAAAACTTGACATTTTCGCACACAAAAGAATATATTATACTGATAAAAATTCACTAATATTTCAAGGGTGTATTGTTGATAGATGTCCAATCTTACGACAATGATGTTTTACATCTGACAATTTTAACCATAACTTACTGGTGGCGCCAACTTTTTTCAAACGGCGGCGGCTTATTTGTACACCTGATACATGTGCCCTTTTCTAGGGTTACTCTCAGTAAAAATGTCAACCAAAAACCAATCGCTGCTTATGACGTACTGGAAATACCGAAAGTAGAAATTATTAGCAGCATTGTAAATATTTGATATAGAAATACAATGTGAAAAAAAATATATGTGATTATTTTTGTTTTTTTTACAGAACCTGTCCCAACACATTGAAGTTTCTTCCGAGGCGTGTACGAAAAACCCTCAAGGACAAAATACGCAATCAGCAGGCTTTTCGAAGAATGTCTGCTCAGCAGTTTAGGCCAAGTGATCCAGAACATATTCGAAATCTGGCTGAAATGGGTATATCTGTTCTAACCTTAGACGATGGAAGACTTCAACTCCTTCACACCTTTTCTACTGTAAGCAAACCAAATGAATCCTATAATGTTAATCTTTTCTTTCGTACCTTTTTCCTGCTACTTATTTGCATGATTTTAAATTATAGTTTGTTAATGATGATGGTAACAACACGTCGTGCTATAAGAATGTCGACGTAACTACAAGTAATTCAACTCGATATTTAATTTTTTATATAATCCATGTTGTTTACATACATACATGCAATTATTTAATATATTACTGTAATTGCATTGCATTGCAGATAATGTATTATGTACCTACTATGTAGGGAACTGATAATATTTAAAGGTATACAAAAACATTTGTTATTGCATACACTATTGACTACCTACCGTGGAGGGTACAAATCAAAATGTTGACTTTGCCTTGATATAAAATTGTTAAACGTATTATAGGAGTTTATTTTTTTTGTAATTTGATATTGCAAAATGGTAAAAATTGTTAGTTTAAAGACACCTTAAGTATGTTTGCTTCAGTGATATTCTACACAGTAAATCGAGGAAACAATATACCTTGTCATTTCATAGTTTCAAAGATTCATCACTTTTTACACGCTTTTTATATGCACTTTTAAAAGTATTAAATTTTTTTGATATGAAAGAATTTTTTTTATAGATTTTGGTGCTTAGACAAAAACCCTGGGGAAATTTTTATTTTCACCCTTGTTATAATAACACCATAACTTCATTATGGTTTCATAACCAACACCATATGTTCGTACACATTTTTTATTTCAATTTTAATATTTAAAAATACTCTCTTACACCTTGTTCAAACTTTCATGCAAATATGCATTTTTTCCACAAATTAAGTTAATCTTTTTTTTATTATTTTTATTAAGTTGTTTGAAGAAAATACATTTTGTTTTCACATGCAATAAAATTTGAAAATATTGAGAATTTATTTACAATCACGTTTAATATCTCACTTTAGCAAGATTAAAATTTTTTTTTTGGTTAAGATGAATTTACTCTCGTGAGAATGTACAGTACCCGGCGGTAAGTAATATAAATCGGGCTTAAGAAAGAGACTGTCGGCCATAATCGGCTAACTTCGGCTTTGTAGAGCGTCGTCTCTGTCATTCATACACGTGTTCCATCGCGATTCGTCCTTGATTTACTCTTTCTAGATATCGAACTGTTAGCACATCGTGCGACAGAGACGACGTTCTACAAAACCGAAATTACCCAATTATGGCCGACAGTCTCTTAAGCCCGGTATGTATTACTTACCACCGGGTACTGTAAATATATTTTTAATACAAATGATATTTCAAGTGATTAGAATTTTGTGATTTTTATTTTAGCTACTTTTAGTGTGGGAAAACAAAGTGAAATATATTGTTGAGTAATGTTACAATTAAGTTTATGTTTGATAATAGAATACACATTTATTCTCGAAAAACATTTGTAAAATGGGAATTATATATTAACTTTTAAGCATAAATTTTAAAGGGGTGTAATAATAATAAAAAGTTTATTCCATTGAGTATGCATGATGGTGTAATACAAAACAGGCCATAATTTTCTATAGTAAATTAATAGATTAGTCTGTAATTAAATGAATAAAAATATAATGTAATTAAAAAAAAAATGTCCTGAAGCAAAGTATTTAAGCAAAGTAGTGACGAGAAGTGCAATAAAAATTTAAGCTGTGAATAATACAATTATTAGAAATGTTTGTGAAAAATATTTTGATGTATGATAATATTAAATGAAATGTAACAACTGATATTCAAAATCTGAGTATACATACATAGAAGTAACGAAATGCCACATTAATATTGTAGTGGAAACTACATTATTTTCCAAAAACACACTAAAGATAGCAGTCTTGTTATATTTTTTTAATTTAAAAGCTTTTGAGAAACAACTTTTATATGTACGGTAATTTATTTGTATATTTTATAAGTTTATATTTCATATTGTTGTACAATTGTGTATTTGGAATTTATAATTTTCTAAGAAAAAAAAAGTTTGACTGAAAAAAAATGCAGAACAATAAAATGAAATTGAATATATTTGTTATCTTTTTTACTAGGACTGTTGTTGTCTCCAGATATCTTGACTTTTTGTATGAATAATTCATGCTGCCTGAAGTGGTTCACTTCTCATATATATGAGTACCTATTGCCATTTGTATAGTGAAGATTATTGCAGTCCAGAAATTAGTAGTTAGTAGAAGTTATGATTTGATGATACCCGGGGAGGTCATTAAAGAGAGTTTACTCCTCAATGTTTACCATCATGATCATCCAGGGCAAAGAGATTTTTATTTTGGGAAAAGCCTCCTGAAAAATGAACTCTATTGCTCACGTCACCTGATGTATACCTAGCTTCTGCTCCTGCCATTAATACTTCCGATTATAATTGACTTTTTAAGGATATCACTCATCACTCTCCCCGTACTCAGAGTCTTAAGACAGATTTATTTTTCCCAGAGATCTTCATATTCATTGATTGCCATTTCATCAAATTTTGACTGTTTGGGTATTCCTGAAGCTGTGCATAATATTTGAGTTTATTCAGATAATTTTTTTTGATAAGTTTGTTTTATTGTATTTATTTCATTATTGCAACTGTCAAATAATTGTTGCGTAATAGTGAAGTGCTGTTGTTTTGGGTAACATTTGTTTTTTCTAATAATATTTCAATTTTATATCAATAATAAAGTCGATGATATAAACACCACGATATGGGATTACAAAATAGATGTCCTTGCATTAAATGAGACATAGCATGAGAAGGGCTCTTTTTTCTGTATAAAATACATCCAGGACTTAACACATCGCTCAAAAAGCCCCGGGACTAACTACTAAAACAACATTTGTTTGCCAAAATTCTTCTTTATTCATCAACATAGTCTCCTTCAAGAGCGATTCATTCATTCCAACGCTTTCCTAACTTTTCTATGCCAGCCGTGTAGAACGATTTATCTTTGGTTTCAAAATAGGCGTTAGTTTCGGCAATCACTTCTTCATTGGAACCAAATCTCTCCCTGGAGCATCTTTTTAAGGTCTGCGAACAGCCAATAGTCGCTGGGGGGCGAATCTGGAGGATACGGTGGGTGCGGAAGCGATTCGAAGTTCAACTCGTGCAATTTGGCCATCGTTACAATCGACTTGTGACACAGTGCATTGTCCTGATACAAGAGAACTTTTTTCTTCTTCATATGGGGCCGTTCTTTTGCAATTTCTGCCTTCAAACGCTCCAATAACACTATGTAATATTTGCTATTGATGGTTTTTCCCTTTTCAAGGTGATCGATGAATTTTATGTTATACCATGTGCATCCCGCAATACGGAGGCCATAACCTTCCCGGCCGACTGTTGAATTTTTGGTCGCTTCGGACAACTTTCACCGGCTGCTCTCCACTCAGCTGACTGCCGATTTGCTTCCGATTTGGTGGTTCCAAGTTTCATCCATTGTCACATATCGACGCAAAAAACTCTTGTTTATTTCGCGTAATCAGTGCCAAACAGCGCTCTGCATCATCGATGCGTTGTTGTTTCTGTTCCATTGTGAGCAAACGCGGCACCCATTTAGAAAAAAGCTTTTTCATGACCAAATGTTCATGCAAAATAGTGTAAATACTACCAAATGATATTTCAGGATGTCAGCTATCTCACACAACTATACTTTAAATTTTTCATCACGATTTTGCTGGGTTTTTTTTATGTTTTCTGGTGTAACAGCCTCATTTGGACGACCAGAGCGTTAAGCATCATTTGTGTCTGTACGACCGCGTTTGAAATCAGCATACCACCGACAAATGGTTGTTTTGGACGGAGCAGAGCCCCGATAACACTTTTCAAGCCATCGCTGAGTTTGAACGGTATTTTTTTCCATTAAAAAACAATGTTTTATCGACACACGAAATTCGATTTTTCCATTGTTTTGAAAATAGCAAAAGTAGCGTCACTAAAACCAATGTAACTCAATGACACAATGTCGGAATGTCATGAAAGTTTGACACGTAACTTCTAAAGGTTGGTACTAATTGAGAATGGTATGGATTTGTTATTACAGGCGCCGCCATCTGTTGGTTAGTCTCGGGACTTATTGATCGATGTGTTAGGTTATGCTGTTTACAAAGTTACTAGGACTTGTCGTCTAATAGAACTGACTGTAGACTTTATCAAGTCACCCACCTCAGGGTTTTTCAGTAAGTTGATTTCTTTATTGGAATGGACAGGAAGATATTAGTTTCCCATTGTCATAACTGGAGATATCAATGTTAAGCTTGATAGAATGAATTTCCAATTTTGTCAAACTCGATAAAATATTAAATGATTTTGCATTCTCACAGATAATAGTCTTCTACTCATATACGAGGGTGGTCCGATAAGTACTTAGCCTACAAAAGAATAACAAAAATTTTGGAAAATTGGCGATTTATTTCTCAACATAATCTCCTTTGAGTTCGATACACTTGACCCAGCGATGCTCCAACTTCTTTAACCCGTCTGAAAAATACGTTTTCTGGAGGTCTGCAAAGTAGGCCTTCGTGGCGGCGATAACCTCCTCATTCGACTCAAATTTCTGCCCGGCGAGTGACTTTTTCAAATTTGGAAACAAAAAGAAGTCACACGGGGCCAAATCTGGAGAATACGGTGGATGGGGCAGCAGTTCGTAGCCTAATTCTACCAATTTGGCCGTGGCGACGGCGGAGGTGTGAGCCGGTGCGTTGTCATGATGGAAGAGCACTTTTTTCTTCGCCAAATGGGGTCATTTTTTCGGCAATTCGGCGTCGAATCGGCCCAATAATTCGGCATAATAGAGCTCTGTGACCGTTTTGCCCTTCTCCAGGAAGTCGATGTAGATCACACCTTTTGAATCCCAGAAAACGGTGGCCATCACCTTTCCGGACGATAGGACAGTCTTCGCCTTCTTCGGAGCACTTTCGCCGGGTGAAGTCCACTGTTTCGACTGTTCCTCGGTCTCGGGTGTGTACCAGTGTATCCATGTTTCGTCGACGGTCACGAAACGACGCAGAAACTCCTTCGGATTGCGCTTAAACATCGTCAAACACTGCTCTGAAGTGGTCTCACGGTTGCGCTTGTTGTCCGGCACCCATCACGCCGACAGCTTTTTCATGCCCAATACTTCATGCAAGATATGACCCATGCGTCTTTTGAGATGCCTACTGTCTCAGCTATCTCGCGCACCTTCAATCGGCGGTCTGCCAATACAAGATCGTGGATTTTTGTCACGTTATCCTCCTTGGTAGCCGTTTTCGGGGCACCTGGGCGTGGCTCATCAAAAACAAACGTGCGACCACGTTGAAACTCGTTAAACCAATTTTTGACGGTCGCCATCGAAGGAGAAAAGTCACCGTACGCAGCATCCAAGCGCTCTTTGATTTCGCTGCCGATTTCCCTTTCAAAAACAAGAATTGAATCACCGACCGATATTGCTCTTTTTCCATTTTTCTCAAATCCCCGGACACGCTCGCTTTCACACGCGGTCAAAACAAAACTACGCGTCCGATTCGGCTGAAATTTTGACAGTAGCTGTCAACGAGAATGTACTACGCGATAAAAAATTGCTCTTGCGATAGTGGTGCTATCGGGCGGTGAGGCTAAGTACTTATCGGACCGCCCTCGTATATGGGGGTATTCTCTATGTCGTTAATGTGTAGGTAAAATTTAAACCAGTGCTCTGTGGTATAATAGATGTAGGATTGTCTGATCATTGCCTTCTACTTACTAAATTTAAATTTGCTTCAAGAGTGTCAATATATAAAAAGTCACATTTAAAAATTGGTCAACGTTTTCAATGCTGCTACTAGACTAGTCCACTTCTAAAAGTCTACACTGGTGGCTTAAGTATTGGGAACGGATTGATTCAAACTTTGTCTTTATGTATTCAAGCCCCTTAATGGGATGTCTCCATTATATCTTTTGAATTTGTGTCTGAGGGATGTTTCTTCGGAGTGAAATAGATCTTTGAGGTCGATTTCTTTTTCACCTAATAAATTGGTTGTTCCAAATCAATTTATAGATATTATGATGAAGTTTTTGCCATTGCTGGTTCTTCTGTGGCGTGTGGTCTGCCTCTCAGTGTCAGAGATATGGGTGGCATGTGCAGCTTTAGGATGCATTTACAGACTCCTTTTTGGGGGGTTTTATCAACATTTATGAGTGGGTTCGAATCCTGAGTTAGTTTGCTCTCTAAACAGTGCTATATATGTCGTTCTTTTAGTATTATTATTACTATAAGCATAGTTGAAAAAGCCTTGACCCTGTTGATATGCAGGTCAAGCGCTTTAATCTGCCTATATTTGCCAAAAACCTCCTTTGCAGTTTGGCAGCAATAGAAATACAGTAAAAGTTCGTTAATTTGAAATACAAGGAACCAAATTTAAAAAAAAATTTAATTATGAATGACTAAACGATCACTAAAAAAAAATTAATTGGTGCGGTACTTCCCAATGGTTGAGAATATCGTGGCCATTTTTTCTTGCTGGAAAAGTAATTTAAGTCAATAAAGTTTTGTTAACATATATCTGCAATATTGAGACGTATTCGTAATAACATATTTAATGACTAAATAAATACGTACTTTTTTTGTTTCGGAGCCCACTTGACTGCAATGTGAACATTCAACTGTGTGTCGGGTTTACTAAATAAGTATTTTTGCATCTCTCCTAAATAACGCAAAACATTTTTTCTGAATGGTTTGTCTTCCTTCATTTCTGGATGGCATTGCCTTCTTTCCCACATCGTCTAACAATTTTATTTTCTTCCTGATGGTCAAAAACTTGTAGGAGTCTCAAACAGGTCCCATTTTAGGGTGTTTTGTTAAGCACAGATATATAATTTATTACAATTTTTGATTATCAAATGAATATTTATAAAAAAATATAATTTCAAATAGTTTTATTATTATTTATAGCTAAGGCATTAACACAGGAGATTTAAAGATACTGTAATTTGTTTTAGTTAAACACTGTTTATTACACTTTATATAATGGTACAATCCTAATGGTTTCAAATGAGTCTTGTTTATACTCCCCTGATGATGAGGTAAAAACCTTGAAACCGGTAAGTTGAAACCATTATGTAAAGTGGAATAAACAGTGTTTGACTAAAACAAATTACAAAATAATTTCTAATTATAAAAAAAGCTTCAAACAGTGAATATTACCAATGACTTGTAACCAATGTTGAGATTTATGAACGACTTCTCATTGAAGATAAACAAAGTAATTCTTGGGGATGTCAACAAAGAAATGTGTGATGTTTATAATATAAAAAATAAACATTGTAGGTCACGCCACTTGAATTTTATCTCAGAATTCAAATTTCGTAATAGAGAAAATTTGCTAATTTGTAGATAGGTTAAAAATAACGTATGAAAAAAATACTAAAATTGTATTTTCATTATATTCTTTTTACATAGTTTCCTTATTTTTATCAGTCTTTTGTCAATAGGTCTTCTTTAGCACGTGGATCTTAATGTTTAGTTCTCAGAGGGCTTCCCCATGTTTACAATAATAATCTTGAAATATTTCGATATTAAATCTCTGTATATAAGGGGAACCCCAGAAATTTAACCACTCGTTGGTATTTAATGCACCAGTCGAACTACTGCCAGGGTGGACTTTTTAAGTGTATCCGTAATTTGCATGAAAATTTTTGAATTATCAAGATTCAAAATACTATTGTCAAAAAACATTACGAATTACAAAATACACTGTTTTTCGAATAAACAGTACATTTATTACAAAAAGTCAATTTTGGGACCTAGAAATTGGTGAAAAGTACGAATTATGAATTATCATTGTTCTAATTAACGGACTTTTACTATATAAGAAAAATATTGTAAAATATATAAAAAAACAAAAAAATAGTTTTCTTGGAGATAACAATAGTGCTGTCATCAGCAAGCAGATTCCTGACTTTTCTTCCTCCTATCATTATGTCAGAGTTCATTAGTTTAAGACTGAACCAATCAGTTTTGGTGATAAGCTACATTTTCTAACCCACCCTTCACGACTTTGAAGGACTAAGACTTGATCTTGATGCATGCTCGTTCATCCATAGGTTATGGTGAGCAAGATGTGATACACCCATTTCCACTGGTATCCACTGGTATGCTGAAATATTCTAGCTCATCAAATGCAGTAAAATAAATGCCTTATCATAATCAATAAAAGTACATCTGGTAAATCAAACTAGCAGAACTTTTCAATGACTTAACATTGAGAATCTCTCCATGGAACCCTATACATGAGACAAAGCCTAAATATTCAGTAGGTATTTTGCAATCCAAATAGTCTTAACCTTTATTTATAATTCTTAGAACAATTTCTAACTCGTGACAAGACGGAAAGAGTTCTGTAGCAAGAATATTTCAGCATTGAACCCCTTATTTTTTGGCTAGTTATAATTATTCTACTTTTATTTTAAATTAACCAGATTTTAGATGTATATCAACTTGAAAATGATCTCATTTTATACTTTTCTCACATGTTCTTAAATCTGTTGATACATTGATTAATTCATATTTTACCCTTCACACATCTGAATTGGCAATGCAGACATATTGAAGAGAATAGCCAGGAGACAACATTGACTTAGCCCCATTAATCGAGATTTCGGGATTAGAACTACATACTGGATTAGGGAGGGAACTGAAAATTCGTCATCACACTTGTTGGCAATATATGCATGCATCATGCAACGGCAAATAAGAGGCAACAATGTTTGCATATTTTCAAGTACATGCAACCAAACTGGGAGATTTTTTTACCAGATTAAGATTTTTTTGGGTATCATTGGGAATTGAACCTGAAACTGCCTGGTGGAAGCCAAGCATACACAGTCTGTCCAATGATAAAGGTGACTGACGGGAAATGAAATACAAGACATTGTTTATTTTTAGTTTACCTTTTATTCAAAATACACTGGGTTAATACAATACTAGAAGTGGTTGTAAAATTTTCTGCAGCACTCCTGAAACTCATTCTTCAGAATTGCCTCCAAAATCACGGTCGAAACCTTCTGGGTGTCTGAAATCGTGTCAAAATGCTTCCTTTCATTGCCAATTTCAGTTTCGGAAATAGCCAGAAGTCACATGGAGCTAAATCAGGCGAATATGGGGGGTGATCGATAATTTTTTTGGCCAAGAAATCACATATAATCTTGCGTTGGTGCGCCGCCAGTGCATTGTCGCGCAACAAAGACCATACCCTTTGTTATTATTCGGGTTGAACTCTAAGAATCCTGGCCCATAAACAGTTCAAAACACCCAAGTACACTTAGCCATTTAACATTTGACCTGGCATGAAATTCTTATGGATAATTCCTTTGAAATTAAAGAAAACGGTGACCAGAGTCTTGATTTGGCTCTTCAGCATGCGCACTTTTTTCGGTTTCGGCGATTGTGGACCCTTTCGTTCCGAGCTTTGGCACTTTGTAAGTGTTTCATACTGAAAGCACCATGTTGTATTACCTGTTACAATGCCTGACATGAAATCTGGATCTATATCAGCCACTCTTGTCATGTCTCTACAGTGCCGAAAATTTCCGTTAAAATGAGATGGACAGTGGATTTAGGAATTCCAGTAAGCTCCTCAATGAGCCTAGTAGACGCACAATGATCATTTCGAAGAATTTCAGCCACTTTTTGAACATTTTATTCAATTCGAAGTGTCAATGATGGTCCAGGCCGTTGATCATCTTCAATGCTCTCTCTACCATCACGAAATTTTGCATACCACTTAAAAACGTTCTTACGACTCATTGCTTCACTACCATAAACAGTTTGAACCATTTCAAAAGTTTCTGTGACATTTTTACCCACACTTTTGACAAAGTTACCAGAATAACTACTGTTTTCTGTTGTCTAGCACCTTTGCACCATTTGTATAATTTTTCTGTTGAACTTTTTCCCAGTTTTTTTAGGTATTTTTGTAGCGTTTTAATTTAATTTTGTAATTTCCAATATTTTTTCTGCTAAGCTAAATAAATTCCTTCCACAGAGTAGATCTATAATTTTTAAGTGGTTTGTAATAATTTTCGAGTGAGGTTTATTTTATGTTCAAACAGCAGTTGTGGTTGCTGCTGTCAGCTTCTGAATGCGTTTTTGTATAAGATACTGATAAATGTCAGCGTGAGGCATTTGCTGTGTAATCTATAAAGTTTCTATTGTGACTAGACGAGGACTCGGTGTAGAGGCATTTTTGATGTTGTTAAAACCAAGTATTTGTTATGTTTAGTTGATTTTCTTCTCATAAATGTATAATTGTTCACCCTAATTCGTATAGCTTTCCATGCTTCACATTTGTCAGTTGTCATTAACACAGCAATATCATTATTGTCGTAGCAATATCACTATTGTCGTCATTATTTATATTTTTATTATTCTTAGCAATGAAATTCGCATGGACAATTGTGATATTCATTTTGTGGATTTTCAGCTAATCTGTGGGGTACTATTATCGTGTGGTTACTTGCAAACACAGTTCCTTTAAAACAACTATGATTATAAACATACAGTTGATCTTGTAATTAATGTCTGTCACCATACTTCATCACCATAATTATCGACAAAGGAGTAAAGACACCATGTTTACCTGTATCGAATGAAACATAGCTCTTTGTGCAAGGCCATGCTTTATGGAGTATCACCATATAAAAAAAAACATTAAATACAGTAAAATTAAAACCATATATTATGTAGTGTAAAATTTTGTATTATAAGTACTTATTTATATTCAGGTACCCAAAAGTAATGTGTTTTTTAAAATGAAACAAAAAAGTGTTGTAATCAATTTATTTATCAAATATTAATCTAAAATACTCGTATGCTTTCCTTCACCAGATATGACTTTAATGTCAATTTAATTTCTTAATGCATTTTTCTAAAAAATTCAGGAGGCTTCGAATAAAAATATTCAGCGAGTCCCATTTTCACTTCTTCGTAATTTTGATTATTTTTCTCATCTAAATATGTTGCATTGACCAGAAAAGATCTGATGGTGCAAGGTCTGGACAGATACTAGATGCTGAATCATTATTCATTCTAAGCTCTTGATTTTATCCTTGGTAATGCTTACAGCATGAGGACGAGCGTTATGCTGTCAAAACAGTTGATGACCATTAGCTTGAGTGAGCTGTTCTTTTAATTTTTTTCATTAAGACAGTCCACTTGATTACAATAAACATTGCCGTTACTATTAAAGTGTTTCAAAATTTATTACACCCTTCCAGTCCCACCATAATGAAAATAAAACCTTTAATACCGTTAGTGATGGGTTAATGGTAGGTCTTATTATCTGCCCTTTTAATAACCACTTGTTTTTTACATCCCTGGTTCGAGTACAATACCAATTTTTTTTTTCTGTAATGAGATGATTCAAAAATGGCATTTTCGCACCCCCCCCCCCTGTTTTCACTCAAATGATTTGGTATCTATTTTCCTTTTCTCCACACCTTTCCAATTTTTAATATCGTTCTGCATACATGACCAGATCATAGATTTCCTAAATTTTCAATATTTTTTTATTGATAAAGTTAGATTTGCTTCAATTTCAGCTATTAGAATGTACGAGGGTAGTCCCAAAAGTACCCGACCTAACAAAGAAAACACAAAAAAATTGAGAAAAAATATTTTTATTTCTCAACATAGTCTCCTTTCAGCTCGACACACTTTTCCCAGCGATGTTCAATAGCTTCGATGCCCTGTTTATAGTGAGAACCGTTGAGCGCCTCAAAATAGCCATCAACCGCAGATTCCACCTATTCATTGTTGGCAAATCTTTTACCACCGAGCCATTTTTTCAAGTTTGGAAAAAGAAAATAATCCGAGGGGGCTAAATCGTGCGAATAGGGTACGTGAGGAAGCAATTCGAACTTTAATTCATTGATTTTGGCCACCGCGATAACGGATGTGTGAACTGGTGCATTGTCTTTGTCATGACCTTGCCTGCAGATGGAACTGTCTTCGCCTCTTTTGGAGCCGATTCTCCCCTTTCAGTCCATTGTTTTGACTGTTCCTTCGTCTCAGGTGTGAAGTGTTTATCCATGGTTATGAATCGATGCAAAAATTCTGCTTTATTGCTGTGAAACATTGCCAAACACTCGATTGAAACATTCTCACGACGCTGTTTTTGTTCCATTGTGAGCAAACGCGGCACCCATCTTACGCACAGCTTTCTCATGTCTAAATTTTCAGTCAATATGCGATGTACAGCACTTTTTGAAATGCCTACCATGTCTGCTAGCTCGCGCACTTTCAATCGACGGTCATCCGATACCATTTCGTGGATTTTCTTTACCATTTCTGGCGTGGTCACCTCATTTGGTCGACCACTGCGATGTTCGTCTTGGCAGCTCGTACGGCCTCGTTTAAACTCTGCCACCCAATATTTTACTGTTGTAAACAAAGGAGCGGACTCCCCCAGAGTAGAATCTAGCTCGGCTTTGATATTGGTTGGACTTAGACCTTTCAAATGAAAGTATTGTATCACATAACGATGACCAATTTTTTCCATGTTTACAAATTCACTGAGAGCGTTCACTATTGATGGCTGCCAAACAAATACTAAACAACGTAGTGTCTTAAAACTTGAAACTTAAGCTTTATAAGTTTAGTACTTTCTACCATAGTAATTTTTTAAAGCAACAACCACCATATTTACGTCAGGTCGGGTACTTCTGGGACCACCCTCGTAGTCATCTGCTTTTGTTGGTCTTCCAACTCTAGGACTATCCTTCAGATCAAAATATCCCTATTAAATTTTTTTGATCCATGTCTGGCAATTCTGAACGTCCAAAACATCAACAAGTAGATCTCAAATGTTTTTAGTATTAACAGTTGCAATCTCTTTCTGCAAAATATGATAAAGCGTGCAATTGCATAAAAATCTTACTTGAAACAAACTATCATTGAAAATGAGTTTAAAATTTTTACTTTTGAATAATAAAATACACTTGAGGTGTTAAGCTATTTGATGCAAAATGCGTGTTAAACTAACTTATCCTTGAAAATGTTCATTATAAAAACATTACATATTGGGTACTCAAATATATAATCTAGGGTTTAAGTTTGCATTATAAGAACATATATCTACATAAAACAGTGTATTTTTGACACGAACCGAGTACTTTTGACACGAACCAACCACGAAGACAAACTGGATTTAAGAAGGGTTTTCAGTACCATGGATCAAATTTAAGTACTGCGGGAAATAATAGAACGCTGTGAGGAATACGAACTTCTATACCTAGCCTTTGTGGACTACGAAAAGGCATTTGACTCAGTCAAGAAAGTTGCCATACTAGAAGCTCTATAGACACAAGGCATTGATAGAGCATACATTCAGTTGTTCAATAACATCTATAAGGACGCAAAAATACATCTCCACAAATCCTCGGAAACCTTACAAATTGGTAAGGGAGTTCGTCAAGGAGATACTATTTCCTCAAAATTATTCACAGCTACACTTGAATAAGTCTTTAGTAAACTGGAATGGGATAATAAAAGCCTGGTGATTGATGGAAAATACCTGAGCCATTCGAGATTTGCAGACGATATGGTTATATTCTCACAAAACCCGAATGATCTTCAGCACCAACTGCAAGAATTGGCAGAGGTCAGTAAAGAAGTTGGTTTAAAAATGAATATATCAAAAACCAAATATATTATGAACAGCTTTGCTACCCCAAAACCAATAATCGTAGATGAAAAGCCGCTAGAACTTGTCCAGGAATATGTGTATTTGGGCCAACTTATTTCCTTAGTAGGTGACATATTGGAGGAAATAGCACGAAGGACAAAACTAGCATAGAGCTCATTTGGATGTTTGAACAACATCTTCAAAAGTAATCTCCCAATATCTTTTAAGCGAAAGGTGTATTCTACAACCAGTGTATTCTCCCAGTACTTATGTATGGCTGCGAGACATGGACGCTCACAATAAAGAACACACAAAAGTTCCAGACCGCACTAAACGAAACACCTGGATTCACAATATTACAAAGGTAGAAGACGTTATAAAGGTGTGCAAGAAAATGAAATGGCAATGAGCAGGACACGTAGCCAGAATGTCAGACTCCCGATAGACATCCGAAATAATCCAATGGTACCCAAGAGGCATAAAGAGGCCCAGAAGAAGACCAAAGGTATGCTAGGATAGATGAAATCAGGAAGCATGGCAGCATCACATGGCATCAACGAGCAAAAAACCGAACTATTTGGTGTCAACTTGGGGAGACCTTCATCCAGCAGTGGATCGACCCTGGTTGACAATGATGATGAATACAGTGTATAAGTTTGTGTAATTTGGCATTGAGAAAAAGGAATAACACACTTTTGTTTGGTAAGTTGTATTTTTTAGAACCAACAGTTGACGATTTCTATAAAAAAGTGATGGGGTTTCCTCAATAAATATCTGCTAATTGGTCTAATTTTATTTTTAACATGAAAAGTGTATTTTGAGAATGATGTGTATTTAAATTTTCAAAAAATTAGTAATTTATGAAATCAAAACAAAAACTTAGGTCCCATGCACTGGTTGGCTCTGAAAAACTCACTCTTGATCAAGTTAAAGATGACTTTTAGTTCATTTATAGAAGCTGTTTAGATAATCTTCAACAGCTGCAGAAGTCGGTCTGTAGATTTCTACCATATGTAAGATGCATTGATAAGCTTCGATTTTGATTGGAAATATTTAGCTACTTATGGTTTCACAGTCTGTCACTACATGTTTGGAATCACAAAACCATTACATCTAAGGTTGCTTTGCTGCGAAATGATTACCATTATCACAAAATTACCATAATCTCTCAAACTACCCTTACTCCCATAATTCCCACATTGCATCTTGCCATTTCAGCTTATATAATACACAGTTTACCTAGTCAAATAATTTTGCAGACCCATTTTTAGTTTTTCTTCGTAGACAGTCCTGATTGAAGACTAAAATTATTTATAAACAATATCTTAAAAAAAATTTACTTAGTGCAAGAATGGAAATTTTATTTTCTGAAGTTTTAATGAATAATATTGGATAAAGTTAAATTCAATTTTATATTTTCTGTCAAAGATATAGATAGTATAGTAAAACCCTGTTAATTCAAAATTTAAGGGACCAAAAAATAAAAATTCAAATTAGTCAAACCTCGTTAATTAGAAATTAACAAACACAGAAATAATAATTTTGTGAAAAAATATACATATTTTCACATATTCCTCGTAAACATTTCGATATTATTTGATTTATGATGCAAGTATCTGAAAAATATTATAAATTAATGGGGTTAATCAACTATGAAATTAAGAATTTGGGTCTCGAAGTGTTTGTAAATTCAAATGATGTCGAATTAAATGGGTTCAAATTAACGGAATTTTACTGTTATTATTTGACCATATTCTTTTGAATAAATAAATGTATTCCCTTTTCTAAATGGTGTGCTTTGAATTTTACATTGCAAGATAAATGGGAATTTTGATTCAAGTTACCTTCTTACATACATACATATCGTCACATCGTCTCCCTGTCAGAGTAGACAGAGAGGAGAGAATGCCTGATTTTCCTATCGTGACACATTTTTTGCTTCTATATCCATGCACCTATGATTTTTCTGAATTTTTACATTTTCTTCTCTCAAAGTATCATACACTTGATTCAACCATACTTTCTTTGATCTTCTACCACGCTTTCTACTCACATTTGCACTTTATATTTGTTTTGTTACATCTTCATTCATTCCTTCCACTTGTCCAAACCATCGAACAGTGTTTTTCATCTTACTCAACACATGAGACTTAAGTTCACATTCATCCCCATTCACTTTGTTCTGTGTTCTGTTACCTCATATGTTTTTCTAAGTGCACGCATTTCTTCAACATTTATTCAACTCTTTTCAGTCTTGTTGCATGTCCACGTTTCACTCCCATATATCAAAGTTGATACTAAAATACTGTTACAGACTATTTTGATACTGTCCTGTTCGAGTATCTATGTTTTAGTGCCCCATTGACTTTGTTTCCCTAGTAACTCTTCCGTCACATGAGAAAATACTACCTTATAGCAGAAGTCTTCAACGTGTTCTAATCTTTCATTACTCACCCATATGTCACATTTACTTTTCCTTTCACACTTTTCTATAAGACATTCGTTCTCAGATCTTTGTCTATATCTCTCATACAAGGTATTTATCATATTATTCATTATTCACTTAACAAACGATGAACAAATTTATTAACTTTATTGTGTTATTTTTCAGGCAAGATCAGCACAAGATGCAGAAGAAGGTTTGATATTTATGAGAGAAATGGCAGAAATGTCTGGTAAGATGACTGGAGAAGTGGAAGGGTCACCCGGAGCCGTAGCTATACAGTCAAATGGTGCAGTGAAGATCCTGCCTGCTGGACCCGCCCACTTCGGACCGGAACTACAAGGATCCACCCGTGTTTCTGCTTCTGTGACATTTGCTACTCCTGCAAAGGCTTGTTCACCTCTTGTGGATACTTCTAACAAATATAAAGGAAAAATTGTCATTGCTGAGCGAGGTGATTGTACTTTTGCTGACAAAGTTAGGAGAATTCAGAAGAAAGAAGCGGTAGGCGTCATTATTGTTGACAATATTCCTGGATCATCTCAAATTCACTCTCCACTCTTTGCTATGTTTGGGGATGGTGAAGATGATATTTTCATTCCAGCAGTATTTTTATATTCTCAGGATGCTGAAGTATTAACCCATCATTTGATGGAGGATCCTAAATTAGAAGTTATATTAGGAGATAAGACAGCAATTGAACAAGATTTTAAAGATGTTATCATTCAGAAAAATGATCCATTTCGTGTTATTAATACTCTTAAGCTTCAACTTTCTGATTCTTGTAGTAAAGAAACTCCTGAAAAGATTGTTGTAGATACAACTAAAGATGAACAAGTACTTCAAATTGTAAAACCTGATCCGAATGCTGAATCGAAAGAAAAAAAAAGTGAAAAACCAGTTCAGAATTCTGGAATCTGGGAACCTGAAGTTGTATCAGAATTTGAATATCAAGTTTACATTCCTGTGGATCAAACTGTTGCTGGTTTTAAAAAGGAAGCTGACAAATTAAATTCACAACTTGTAGCTAAAATCTTGGAAGAGATGAAAGCCCGTTTGAATACAATGCAAGCAATTTCTCTGGGTAAAATGTTTAATACAGAACTCTCAAGTTCTAGCCAAGATACTGAAGCTCATGATTCAACACAAGAAACTGATAGACAATTTATTGAGCAAATAGAACAAGTTAGTGAAAGTTCTGAAAATATTGATCAAGTAAATCAACCGATCGATAAAAGTAAAGAGTTACCAAGCACTCAGAGCAGTGATGAACTCGATATAATTGCATTAATAAAACACTCCAAACGGGATGATTTAACTTCAAACCGAATATATCATGACAATCCTCGAAAAGCAAGAATGTATGTCAATACAGATCTTTATAAATCTTTGGTGGCTGAACAAATCAAAGCTGAAAAAGCAGCTGCTAATGTAAAATTACAAAGAGTGGAAATTGACCCTAAATTAGTAGAATTGGTAACATCACAGTCATACATTGAGGGACATAGAGACAGACCTCACAAAGTAATATTAATGGAATCAAAATTTGATTTGCTCAAAGATTGTAAAAAACCTATAAGTTTAGATTGTGAATCAGATGAAGCAAAAAAATCAACTCAAAGTTCTGACATTTCAGCAAATGACAAAGGATTCAAAGAAATCGAGCCAAAGTGAAGTAAATCAGAAGACTGAAAATGTTGATATCCATTGTGTGGATAAATTAGAAGAAAACAAAAAAACTATTCCAACACGATAACTCTGTAAAGAATGTTTATTAATCAAATTTGTTCAGAATTTTTGTATGATTCCATCATGAGCTTTTATATTGAATGTTTTATCATTAGTAATCATAAAAATAGTAATACATTTTGCTAAATAACATATTGACATTTTTTAAAACGTGACTGATACTATTTATTAATTTCTGATAGTTTTGTTAAAAAATATACTTTTGATTTAGCTTCGCAAATTCTCTGTGATAATTTTATCACGCTACTTTTAATGAAGTATGGCAGAATACATGTTTTCATCAAATTCAGTTATGTATTTTCTGCAAAATATATAGTTATGAAAATAATAGCCATCAATTTTGTCCTTTTAAATTGTTAAAAGTCACATATTACTAGAAATGTTATATTTTGAAAAGTTTCACATTAATTTGTAGATTAATAGATATAAAAAGATATGTTCACTTCAGAAATTCAATATGCTTAGTTGTGTCATTTTGCTCGGTTTCTGAAGAGTCAATAATAAAATTTTATTGTTTGAGAAGTTCAATACTTTGTTTCTCTCTATAAATATGATGAATGCCGTTAAGTTAGACTAAATTCAATAATTTCAACATTTAGATTCCTCTAATATTTCAGTATTTGTCACCACAGATGTTGGTTTCAGAAATATAACATTATTTATTGTGATATTTCTGAATTCTAATTTAATTAGAATATTACTCGTGAATGTCAAATGAATTCTGATCAGTTTTGAAAACTTTATTATTTAAATTATGTTTAGTCTAATGTGCTATAAAATTTCCTTTCTGTTTTGGATGTATGCTTTTTTTTAACGTGCAATGAAACCTTTTTTACATGTTTTTAAGGGACCAGCTAATTACAACATTCTTAAGAGGGTAGTCTTAGAGTCATGTGTTCCAATACAGATATTTTTCCTGGGCAAAAAAAATTAAATTCATATCTAAAATTGGAAGATCTTATGTTGTTATTTGAGTTGCATTGAGAGCGCAAGGTGTAGTACAGAATATATTTTTTAGTAATTCAAATTATATTGAATGTTTTTAAAATGGACTTCTACTTTAATATGAATCAAATTATTCATCATTTGTGCTCTTTACAACAATACTTAATAGGGTGTTGGAGCCCACCTTGACGTACGGAAGTGAAACTTGGACTCTGCAGAAGGATAAAAGTAAGATGCATGCACAAAAAAAATTGGAGAATGTCAATGTTTGAAAAAAAGACAGAATTATGGCATCAGAAATGAATGCAAGTTTAAAATGGGTGTATTTAGTAAGATGAAGAAAGGAGTTTTAAGATGGTTTGAACATGTGGAGAGAACGAAAAGGAATGCGTGCGTGGAAGAGGTAGACTGAGGCATGACTGGATCAAATGGACCAGATTTTAAAAGAAGGTAAAGTGAGAAGCATGAATATGAGGAAGATTGTGCATGACGAGATGTATGAATGTAGAGGAGGCGAAAGCTGTGTGCTTGGATATAAAAGTTTCAAGAGCTATCCTCTTTGTCTACCCTTGAAGGGACATGGCGTGATGGTATGTAAAAATAGAAGTTTTCCAAATGTGTTTATGTGATTGGATTTATGTACTTTCAATTTCCATTTTTGCTCTAAATTAGAATTGCAGTAATTTTGATTTTAAAACCTATAATTAAATTCATAGTTATAATTTGTTTACTAATTTTGCACTGGAAAATATTACAAGCATTTACATTCTACAGAACTAACTCCCTTCTGTTATCAAATTTGCCAATTTATATATTTAATGGATTCTTTTTCATTTGATATTGTTTTACAGGCATTTCTTACTTGTTTTCTTACAATGTTTGAGGTCGAATTCATTCACTGCATTTGTGGGGTCTTCTTGTGTAACTCGGGATGCATCTTTTCGTGTTTCTTTGATGTATGAGAGTAATTGGGGTCATAATGCTTCTTTGATGTACGGGAGCAACCAATGTGAGAACTGGGAATATATACCGTTTAAAAACCTTTCTCTTAAGGCACATTGAAAGATTGTTTTTGAAAATATGTTTCATTATTGTCTTTTTTTTTTCCTGAAGGATATGTCATTGTTTTTAAATATTTAACAGTAAGTTTTACAGATTCTACAATTTTAAAATTGTGGTCTATGCTAATCGGTCTAAAAACCAACTAACTTACACCCTCTTCATTCCATTAGAAACATATGAATGCCACTCAACGCCTCCGTCCAGTTGTTCTACAGCCCGGCTGATATGAATAGATTCTCAAATAAAGTATAGTTTATGAACAAGAAAGTTACATTAAAAATAATTATATATGTTGGAATTGTAAAGAGTCCATGCAATTTATTATCTTAACTTATTTATACAATTGGAACATATAAATCTTACATTTTCATTGCTCAATGCAACTTGAAAACATCTTAAATCAGTGTCACTGTATGAGTAAAATACCCAATATTTAATATATTTTTTTGTTAAAGGTTTCTGAAAAATGTGATAATATACTGAAAGCATGATGAAATTTTATTTTACATGTATTGTACTTTATTAGATAAAAATATAATATATATTTTAAGTGGTAGAAATGAATGCGTGGGAAAACAATGTTTTGACAGACTAAAGAATGAATGCAGATTGAAAGAAGATGCAGTGCTTAAATTGAGGAAAGGAGCATTGAAATGATTTAGACATGTAGAAAGAATGAATTGCAAAAGACTTACAAAACTTATCTACACAAGCAATAAAGAAGATTTGAGAACTTTCAGAAGATCGTGGCATTGAAAATGTGGCATGATTGAATAAATCAAATTTTGAAAGATAAGTGAAAAGCTTTTATAATATGAATATGCTTGATGAAGTGTATGGACGTGGACTATGCCAGGATAGAATGAAGTGGAGATCTACCCCAGTAGGGACATGACGTGATAGTACTGATGATAATTTAAGTTAAGAAATATATCTTTTTATTTTTAAGAAATTTTATTTTATAATAGTTTTGTTTTTTTTTTATTGTAGATATTTCTAAAAATTTAAACCGAAACTCAAATTTGTATACTTAATGAGTCAATTGGTTCTTTGCAATCAATATTTTATCTGTTTTTTAATATTCGTACTTCATTAAAATAGTTTATATAATTTCATTTAAATAAGGGTTTGATTTAAAGGAACAAAAATTAATACTTTTCTTTTATTTGTGATAATGATTTTGATTATTGAAACAAAATATATGAAAGTCACTTCCCATATTTAAAGAAAAGTGATTTGTTTAAAGATTTTAAAATAATAATTTATATAACATTATCTAATCATAAATAAGATTTATTCAGCGTTAATTTATTTTGATGATTTAAAACTGCTAAAAAAAATTCACCTTAACTTATATTTGCTATGAAAAACATTTAAAATGAAAAATAACACTTAACTCTAAATAACACATTTGATTGTTATTAAAAATTGACAAGAGAATTAAAAAATATTTTTCAATTTCAACACTTTAAGTTAAGAAAAGTACGTGTAATTAATAATTTTTAGCTTGTGCAATTGTGTAAATGCAAAAATGTATAAATGAAATATAAACATAATATTTATTTATTTCTATATAGCTTAGCAAATTCTTTTTATTTAATTTGGGATTATTGGAACCATTCGTAATATTTTAGAACCAACATATTTTATTATATAATACGTACATATTTTATAAATTCCTTTTATTATTTTGCAATAATTTATGCAAATTAATTGGTAAGACACGAAGGTTACTGTCTTCCTTACTAATTGTACGCATAAAAATACCATGTGTTCAAAATATGTATGTTAAAAATATATGTAATTTTATATCTAATATATACCACTAAGATCCTGGCCTGAACAACAAAACAAGATTTTCGGCATCTAAACATACTAGACAGTATCTAAACATCTTTTGAAAGAAGCATAATAACCGTGCAATTTTCAATTTTTCAACATTTCAGAATATAACGAAACAACACGGCTTTCATCGGATTTAGTGACATACAACTAATGGTAGAGGTATCAAATTTTAACTGGAACATCACCCGACCATGTGGTTGACGTGGCCGGTATAGTATCGGTCCATAATCGTTCCAACTTGTTCAGGCCGGAAACCTTTGATCTTAGTGATATAGTTGATTACAAACTTTAGTGTTCATACATTTTTATTATGATAAATTAACTATTTATCTCTAGTAAGATCTTAGTTTTATTTATTCCAATACATTTGTAAGGTATCGATTGCTTTTACGAAATTCTTAATTTCATTCAATGTTTGTTTGTCAGTTTCAAATATAATTTCTTTTAAACCTTTCAGATGAATAATACTATTTCTTATATATATATAAATTTATGAGTCCGTTTTAAATACAAGCTTAACTTGGTCCTTATTTATTAATGTATTTGCTCAATAAGACGTTATTTATTTTCAGCTGTACTATGAACTTTGACATTATTATTTCTCTATTTAAACAAATTTCAAGGTTAATTTTGTTTTATGAGTACTCATGGTTGTTTCTTCAGTTCTAAGGGTCACGATATCACAACAATTAGATCTTTCCATTGTGTGAAAATTCCAACTTTATCCAGAGCATACTGAAGAGTGCATCATGTGTCTATCTCTGCATCTGTGTATTATTGCTTCCTACTTGTGAATATATGTAACTGAAGCTTTTCAGTTTTGATTCTTTCAATTTGTTGTATTTCTATTTTTATATGATAAAGATGTACAAGATATGTATATCTTTTAACTTAATATATTCCAAATTGTAAAATTTTATTTAAAAGGCAATTTTCTCTATTTGATGAAAAATGTATATATGTAAATATTACAATAAATAGTATATTACATGATATTGTTTTTTCTTAAAATAAATCCAACACACATTGTATAAAAAATATATATATATATATATATATATATATATATATATATATATATATATATATATATATATATATATATATATATATATATATATATATATATATATATATATATATATATATATATATATATATATATATATATATATAT
>OX463843.1:15604665-15651281 GCA_949825065.1 Odontocerum albicorne
TTGATTATTTCTTTAAAAAAAAATTTTAATGAGAATACGGATAAACACTCATTTAATCTTCTACATACTGTGTAAAAAGAGGAAAAAATATTCCCTTTAACGTAAATGAAGGGGCATAGCTGTGGCCCTTTACCTCGTGTAACAATGGAGGGTACCAGAGGAGTGGGTAGCCAACATGGTTTATTGGATTTTACTAGAGTTTTATTTTAAAAAATCTACAAAGTGTATTTTGGTATTGCCCAAGGGCTTGTAATAACGATCTGCTTGACTAAGTGAATCAAGAATCATGGTGTAATATTGATTTTTCATAAAAGTTATATTTAAACAGGAAAAGGAAATTTTTGTCTTAAAGGAAAATATTATATTTTATTTAAATGACATAATGGGAAAATGTTATTACTTTCGACCCCATGTAAAAATTAACAACATTGTTTTTTTGCCAAAATTCGATACATTAATGGAAAATATCTAAAATATAAAAAATATCCTTTTTTTTTAAAGTTATTCAAAATATTATTGCTAGTAGCAACTTACGTTACATGTTATTTTATAAATTACAGTTTTTTTAGAAAATGCTTATCAGAAATTTATTTTACACATGACAAGAAATATACATAATTTGCGAAAAAAACAACAGGTAATTTAATTTGGTCACACAATTCTAATGGATCTGAGTTTGTTGCTTTTCATTTGTCGTGTCCCCAGTAAACTAGGCTTTTGCCTGTATCTCACTGAGGACATATAGCATGAAAAAAGAAATAGATAATTATTTTAAGAAATAAGTATCGATTTATGTTTTCATGCTATATGTGTATTATTCTATAATAGGTTAGTTTTTTTATCTTATTTAAAACAAACAAGATAATAAAATGAACATTGCCCATATAAAAAACTTCTGGAGAAGAAAAAATACATTGGGTCAAAGCGTAAAGAGATAATATTAGAAATTATAAAAAGCATTATTTAGAATAGATGTTTCGAGGAAGGGAAAATATGATAGTTAATTATCACAGAATTCAAGACAAAATTGAGTCAAACTGTTGAAGTTAACATGTCCTTTGAGGTTAAATTACTGTAAATCTTAATATCAAGACGTTTGACATATGTATCCTCCTTCTATTAAATATGGAGCAGGAATCATGATTCTGGAGTTCAAAATTTACCAATAAGTTACATGTTAACAAGCATTAGAATGAACCATGCTTGCAGTAAGTCTAATATATCATAACCTGAATAACGGAATCTAAGTATTTTTTTTTTAATCTAAACGATAGCAAAACTTGTAGAGCTGGGAAAGTTATGTAGATTAACGCTGGATGCTCAATGGAATAATAGGTTGTTTGAACAGGAAGAGCAATCCACTGTGAGATCAATGAAATTATCTAAAAAATAATACATGGATACTTCGAATATGGATAGAAGGATATACCAAAGTTCAAGTGAGTGGAGTTCTTTGAACAATCTACGTTGATAATGAGAATTAAGTAAGAATGAAAACAAGAAAGAAAAAACTTACACTATTATTGATATTATAAATTGAATATTTTCGGGTATTGATCCCTTACCATAATAACCAAGAAAATTGACGTATGTTACGCCTGGTTCAAATAGCAGTTGGATTCAATTCTAAAAGCTAGAAATTGTGACATTTAATGTTTAGATTTGTCATAAAATATATTACATTGCAATCTTACAAAATATCTACGTATTGTTATTATTTATTACTATATCACCATTAATCGCAAAATGCAAAAAAATAAAATTTACTCATGAGTGAAATGAAAAAATATTACACTGCCCTTTCATACTATCCTTTATCCCTCTTCCTAATCCTTGAACGAATTCCTTTCCTCTAGCCATATTGATAGGTTTTAGAGGTAAGCACTCGTAATTTTTCATAAGAACAAATTTATTTTTAAAAACGTTTGATATGGATTAAAATATCTTTACATATCTAAGATAAACAATAGCCCCGTCACATGTACCATGTACTCAAAATAATACATTACGATAGGCAATCCTTTTTTGTTTTTTTTTACCTGGCGAGCTTATTGCCATATGTCAATCTCTTCCAGCCAATCAGAAATATGTTTTAATGGGCCCTAAGTGAAAACAAGACTGGCATCCTTTTTTTTTAAATCTGGGTTGTAGTGGGGATCGAGCTCGCAACCTCCGGATCGGCAGACAAGCGTCTTATCACCAGTCCACGGGAGCCTTCGTTAATAGCGAATGATTCTCAGCCATCCTGTGGATAAAATATTCCTGTACTTGTATTGGTTTATTATGTTCGAGCTGTTGCACTTCAGCAAACACACAGTCTTGAGAGATCAAACTAAAATTTCCAATGGCAAAGAGATTAAAGTACCAAAACAATTGACATGTTATATGTTATATATACTACAGCCTTTCATTCGTTTTAACATGGCGCTGTAATAATTTATGATAAACAGCACCTAAACTAAAGAAAAATATAACCTGAGATATAAAAATGATAAAACCCATTTGGAAGGGAATCCTCCAGGAATCGAACCTGAGGCGACTCTTTAATTAACCTGAATGTTAATTGTTAGACTTTTAGCTAGGTTAGACTTTGGCCACAAACGAAACAACATAATAAATCAATGAAATTATTAAGTAAGAACAATATACTCGTATCAATATACATAGGAAAGTTATTTTTCTAATATGTACTTGGCAATACTTTTATATACTTATTATTGGCAACGAGTATTTCTCCAAGTAGCAAAGTTTAGAAAACAATGTGGGCGAAAATTGAACAACATCGTTTCTATTTTAGTTTGTGGATTAAATCTTTTGTTTTTTGGCAGACATTGATTCCATATCCGGCGAAAGGCTACATAATATAAACATGAAAAAGCCTGCCATCAAAGGAAACTCGGAGTATGTTTAACAAGCGACAGAAAATGGTTGTCAGAATTTGGGGGAACCAGAAAACTTGTGTTTTTTGTGTTTTCATTTTTACTGAGATACTCGTACATTTTCATCATACATGATTTTTTCAGAATAAATGGATTAGTGAAACATCATTTTAATTAAATTAGTCATAAAACATATTTTGAACATTACATTAGTCAATATGAAAACAATGAAATACTTTGTTTTACCACTAGGCAATGATGAATAGAAACGTTAATAATCATAACCATAAGTTTTGAAGGATAGCGAAGGAACTTTTATTAAGTTAAACAATCCCTTCATACCTTCATAACAATTCAGAACACTGAAATAAATTAGAATGTTCTCTCCTTTGCATATCAACACACTACTTCTCATTTTACATATCCTCATTTGCGGTCCACTCGGTGCAACAGTGCAATGAATTTTCTAGAGTTATTAGATGTGCACTTTCCTCACGTTTAAGAGAGAATAAAAAAATATAAAACATTACTCGGAACATCCTTTCATCCTCATTTTCTTTAGTTTCCATTCCTCATCTTTGAGTGAATTTATTTTTTCTAGTCCTATCATTATTGTTTAGAGAATGGTATGTTTTTATACTTTAATACAATACATTTTTTAAAATTACAATCATAGATCAAAACATCATTTAGTATTCAATATATGCTGGTTGGTTGGAAGAAATTGCTTTATAACAATAAGCTCACTAGATGGAGCATGTATAACCATAAACACAAAAGTTGACATACATTTACAACAGGTATCACAAGTAATATTAATCGTAGTGGATACTGACGTAGTTTTAGATACAAACTTTAAAAAAATAGTTTTCATATTTTGTTTTCACAAGTTTCCTTTATTTTGGATTAGGGGAATAATATATATATATATATATATATATATATATATATATATATATATATATATATATATATATATATATATATACATATATATATATATATATATATATATATATATATATATATATATATATATATATATATATATATATATATATATATATATATATATATATATATATATATATATATTTTATAAAAATATTCATTCAACTCTGGCTTTACACAAATTAACCTAAGGGACATAAAAAAGATATACAGAAATCCAAGACCTTAGCCAGAATAAATGAAAATTCAGAAAGACAATTCCGAGAAGCTATAGAGATTATGAAAAGACCAAACAGCTTAAATCAGAGAGATGAAGCCCGAAGCCTCGCAGATGTATGGATTCATCTTTTTAATCCTAATGCACCAGAAACGTATAATCCTGTAATTCCAACGGATAACAGCAAAACAATAAGAAATACTTCTACCAAAAACCAATCAATAACGTCCTACTTGAAACCTTTACCTGAAAATATTAAAAGAACTAGTGAAAGACAGAGCAACCGATTCAAAAAAAGAAAAGAAAAAGAAGAGGAATTAAAATAAAAGTCAACATCACTACACAAAGCAGTTTACAAATAACTCCCAAGAAGATGACAGATGCGATTCTGTCGAAAGCTCGGAGACAATTATCTCAAACTACGCGGATAAACCGTAAAACCAAAATGACATATTCATTCATCCGTGAAAATCTTAAAACACACACATATATATATATATATATATATATATATATATATATATATATATATATATATATATATATATATATATATATATATATATATATATATATATATATATATATATATATATATATATATATATATATATATATATATATATATATATATATATATATATATATATATATATATATATATATATATATATATATATATATATATATATATATATATATATATATATATATATATATATATATAAATTTGCAGTAAGTTAAACGGTATAAGAATCACTGATAGATAGCGATGATTCTTTCCATCGAGACGTAAGGCCACCCAAGTATTTTATGACAACCCTCAAATTTGTGGTTAGTTACATAACTTGAACTTTATTGTCCAATTATTATTCGGTATATCTTCGTTACCTGGATTTGTTTCCATGTAAACAGATCAATAACGTGGTGTATTTCTTGTATAAAAATAAATTTTGACTAGTAATTAATGACAGTAAATTTTTAATTTGACTGTAAAACGACTTCTTCTACTAGCCATGCATCGTATAATTATATATTATTATTAGTAAGTAATATATCATGTTGTAAAACCATTAACTTGACTCAATGCTTTATTAGATGAAATTAAATAGTTTTAAAAGTGATATTTTCTATTGTCTGAAACTATAATATTTTTCCGTTCTTTGGAGTTTGAAATTTTGAATCCACAGACTAACATATAAGATCATTTATATTCCATTAAGAAAAATCGTTTTTTTTTTTCAAATAAGATGAATACATGTTTTGATCCTGTTTACTATTGTATATTTCTAACCATATTGTTTTATAAGTAAGGATAAATATTTAAGGAACGTAATTTTTGATCCTGCCTTATATTGTGTATTTTTAACCATATTTTCTTGTAAGGATAAATATTTAAGGAATACCATTTTTGATCCTGTTTACTATTTTGTATTTCTTACCATATTGTCTTATAAGTAAGGATAAACATAGAAGGAATACAAATTTTATAATGTCATGGTGAAAGAAAAACATTAATATTTGACTAAGTAAGGAAATATTATGGCAAGCTAAGGAATTCAGCTATTTTGGTAGTATTTATCAGATGATGGGAGAGTTCCACAGAATATTTAATGGGGTGTATGGATAGAAAAAAATCAATAGATTACTTAAACATATATACCCCAATCGATCAGAATCTGTCAAATCGATTGCCTTAAAGAAAAACATAGGAAATAAGATTGAATTGAGAAAATGATAATTGGGAAGAAAAAAAAAAGTTAGTGAAACCGTAGAAGCCACATATGAGAATAAGTATGGATGTAGAGGAGGCGAAAGATGTGCGTCGCGATAGGAAATTATGGCACTCTATCCTCTCTACCTAGGATGTGATGCTTCATTAATACCTAAGTTCCTCTGTGGGCCATATAATTTTATAAGATGTTATATTTGCTGTCTGATATGATAGTAAATAGATTAGTAAATTTATCTACTTTCTGAATTATGTCGGTCTCAGTGTGGTCTGAGTCTTTCTATGTCATATTTGAAAGATTTATTCTTTCTCGAGACCGACATCTAATATGTATTTAGGTATGTATTTTAAGATCAATAATTACAACAGATTTTTAAGGTTAATTGTATATTTTTTAACCCATAGTGATATCCTCATAAAATACATTTTTTAAGGATTTGTTATGATGGTATGAAGTCGAATATTATCCAATGCTCTGAATTGTGAGTGTATGACAATAAAATGTACTTTTCAAACAAGCTTTTTTCATATAAGTTTATAATAAAAATAAAAACAACTTCTTTTATACGTTGCACCCTAGTTGATATTTTAAATTAATGGAAACGAAACGTATTAGAGAAAAACAAAAATAATGGCTAAGAATAAGAAGATTAACTTATAAAGAAGACGCCAACATTTGAATTATGAATGCCGAAAGAAATATGAAATTCTTTCGGAGGGAAATAAATATAATGCTAAGGGAATAAATTCTGTCTGTATGCATGTTTAACTAACACTTTTGGAAAATTATATGTTTCTTAATTGTGTGAAGTGCATAATTAATTAGGACCACAAAAAAGTCTGGAATGGAACATAAATGCTTTCGTTTTACTAATGATAATCTTAAATGTGGTCTCCAGTATCAAAACTTTGGTGAGGATTGATCTTAATCTTTAAGATGGTTATTTATAGTATATTTATGGATATTCGAAGATACGCGAATCTATATGTTAGAATAGTCGAATGCTAGGTTAAGTGAAACACTCTCGACATAGCTACCTAATTAACAATACATGTCCAATTAATGATGGATTATGCCTGATGAGTATAAGAACGTGTATGATGTAGTCATTACGTTATCATCTATCAATTACTAGTAACACACTTAATGCAGTTAATGAGAACATTGCATAGCGTGTAATGCAAATTACCGCATCTATCAATATCCATAGACAATGTTCATTTGTCCTGCTTCATTATACGTTCACGGTTCAATTAAGACCAGCCGTATTAGAGACAACGGTTGAAACGGTGATATCAATTTGTAATACATTGTAAACTATAATTATCAATTACGAGTATTAAATGAGTAAATATACTGATTTATTAAATCTGAGTTACGATATTGATTTATTAAATCTAAGTTTAGAATACTGGGAAGTTTTCAATACTCGAAAAGATAAATAAAGGTCAAGACTGCTGAATTTTTATTTATTTTGACCATTAGAACAGTAGACAATATTGAAATTAAACATCAGAAATTAAAGTGGGCATGAATACAAAAATCTTAGAGACATAAAAAGTATAAACATCAAAATGTTAGAATGACAAATAATACAAAACAATAGAAACACCTGAATAGTATTACACATACGTGTAATTACACAGAAGGCCAGCTTCATGCGCAAAACTCGACACCTGTTAGAATGGGTGATGTTCTTTCTATTCGATTATATAACGGTATACTCGTACAATGACGCCCGTCAAGGCGGCATTGTCTCCATATCTATTTAATTTATTGAGAATAAATATTAGACGTTTAGGATGTATCATGGTACGATACCATAAGCTATCCAATGTACGATTTGCAGATGATATTATCTCGACCAGATTTTTTACATCTTTGTTTTATTTTGTAAGAATTCCGTACACATAGTAAAAGATAAATATTATATTTAGCACAGTTTTTCTTTAAACTTATTTATCGATCAAGTTGTAATTTTAGATATCAACCAAAATATCAGAAACAGATTGAAAACTCTTAATTTGAAGTCAGTAATGTTATTAGACGTTTCGTTACTGATTTACTTTTCCTCTTACAATCACTTTCTTCGTCCATCGATAGTAAATATTATATTTCACTTTTATCGTTATTATTTATATTTTTACGGATTTCGTATAAATTAACAATAATTTGAATATTTTTTGCAATGTATTGTAGATTTTCTTTAATCTGGTTGGTTGGAAGATATTGTCTTCTGGCAATAGACCCCCATATTCTGGCAATAGACCCCATATATTAATGAAGTGTTAAATGAAAAGCTTTGCAGTATTTTGGTGTCATGAAGAATCAGCAAAATTTAAGGGCTAACATGTCTTATTTATATTTTGTTCTTTCTTTTACTTTCAGATGTCACGCATTGTCCCTTTTATTAAATAAAGAAACACTCTACTTTTAAAATAAATACAATCGATCTAACATAGTTATTATAAAATTACGTTCTAATTGTGCAGAAATTCAAAATACACTCAAAATTTGTCGAGGAAAATATTTTGGAATATTGAAGTGGATGGATAGCAGAAAAATGTAATATGATCGCGGAGAATCATTTAAAATAACATGACAGTTGCAGCTTTGCTGTTCCAAATGAGTGAAAAAAAGGTAAATTAATGAATTATTCCAACTATAATGCCCATCTTTCTTTCACTGCATTACTGGCACAAGTACAATTTATCATAAAATTATACTTTAAAACTTGTGATAGATAACTTGTGTTAAATCACGTGATCTCGGTAGCCAGTTCACGTCGTCGCCGCGCGAGATAACCATGTCCTCAAATCGCTCGTGCAGAATGTCCATCGTGGCATGCGCTGTGTAGCACGTAGCGCCGTCCTGTTGAAACCACATGTCGTCGATATCCATATCATCCAGTTTAGGCCACAAGAAGTTGCTTATCATCGATCTGGAGCGCTCGCCGTTGACGGTTATGGCAATGCCAGTTTCGTTTTGGAAGAAGTACGGACCGATGATTCCGACAGACCAAAATCTGCACCAAACAGTGACTTTTTCGGGATACATTTGGTGCCGGTGTATCTCGTGTGGATTGGTATCGTCCCAAATCCGACAATTTTGCTTGTTCACACATCCATTCATCCAAAAATGGGCCTCGTCGCTAAAGATGATTTTTTTGGCGAAATTTGGGTCAACTTCCAACTGCTACAGAGCACAATCAGAGAACACACGGCGTTGTTTATGGTCGTTTATCTTAAGTTCCTGGGTCAGTTGGATTTTATACGGGTGCAGACTCAAGTTTCGACGCAAAATTTGCCAAGTTGAAGTCGCAGAAAGGCCAAGTTCTTGTGAATGACGAGAAATTGTACACTCTCACGCACAGCAGCGATGTTTTCAGCAGACCTTGCGTTTTGGTAACGTACAGGTGTTAGCTGATTATTTATCTAACCGATTGACTCAAATTTGGTCACCTAACGTCGAATAGTCGACTTGGCAGGATGGTTGTGGCGAGGACAAAAATCACGTAATGCCCGGAACGTTTCTCGAACGGAGCACTGATTTTGAAAATAAAATTTGATAATTTGCACACGTTGTTCAACGCTATAACCTTCCATAGTGATTTGCCATACACTACTAAACAATTCACAATACATTTGACAGATGTTGCCTTAACAACAGGGCCGCTATAACCTAACAAATTTTGAGCGTCCCTATTGAAAAACCCTATATAATTATAGCAAAATATTTGAAAACAACATATACAATATTGTTTAAACTAATACGGTTTAATTATTTTTTTCACGCATAAATCATAAATTGTCATTAACAATATTATACTATGTATGCAAATAACGTATAAGTGATAATTTTCTTTCAATTTATATACCGAGTTGCTATATTTTTTGTTTAAGTTGATATATGGAAAGGTAATACTTTATTCATAAATACGTAGTTGATATATCGAAAGGTAATACTTTATTCAGAAATACGTAAAAAAATTAAATGTATTATTTATTTAAAGAAAATATAAATTAACTTCCCATTATACATTCCATTCCATACTCAGGAAATAAATTCACACGTGTCATTGAATTATTGATAAAGATTATGTTTTTATTCTAAAAACTAAATAAAGATAAGTTTAAGTGTTCAAAGTATGTTTAAATTATATCTTGATTAAATGTAGCTTTTCTATGCTTATATTTGTGGAGTTAGTTATCCAGTTTATCAACTGTGACGTTGATATATAGAACAACAGAAACAACATTTAAACTTAACATCTCAGAAAATTGTTATGTTATTTTATGTTTGACTTAAGTCCAATCATTTATTCTTGAGGATAATTTAATCATACACGAAAGGATACTCTTCACAAACAAAAATTAAATTAAAAAGCAATAGTTCATTAAAGGTTAGTTGCATTGAAAATATTCGGATGACCATACGAAGGTAACTATGTAAAAAGGGTCCAGCTCACATCTGGCCTTTTCTGTATAATTGAGGAAATATATTTCCATCTCACATGGAACGGAACGAAAAACTAAGACGCAATTTACCATAAAATACCCATTTGACGAGTTTGACATTTTTTCACAAACAGAAATGATTTACGTTTTTTCGATATATAAAATATACCAAAAAATGTGTTTGAAGTTGGGTCTTTTTTGCATAATTACGTTCATATTCCACTATTCATGAAAATATTTATAAAGTTTTCATAGGCTAAACACATATATTATCCAAATAGTTTTCTTGTAATGAAAACCTTCGCAAGTCAGTAATCAATATAAATTAAAATCAAGATGACCTCTCTAATCAAGCTGGCATTACGTGTGTCGTTTTGATGTCGGTTCCGGGTTCAATTTATGGTGGTACCTAAAATATTAAAAATTCCTCGAATATTTTTTTAAAATTTAAAGACTTTTAAAATTTTTCTGATAATTTGGAAGAAATAGTTACAATGCAAATAACGGCAGTGAAATACAAAACATAACCATGATAACTAGACGATATATATATGCATGTGTTTGATTAAAGGTAATGTGTAAATTGTGATAAATAATTCATATAAATCGAAAGAGGCGATGACAAAAGCATTCAGTAGAATTACATGACTTGGTTTTGATGAAGCAATTATTTAAAAAAATAACATATGGTTGTAACACATGGAATATGGTTTTTCTACATGAAAATATAAAATATTATAACTTTGCAAAATTTAGATTTTTTAAATCGAAATAAGCTCCATCGGCTACAATTGTTTATATCCAACGTACAATCAACGCATATATCCCAAGTCTTTTAAGATCTCTCTTTGATTTATATATGATACACTTTGGTGCGCAGACATACTCGTAGTTCTATATTGTAAATTGACGAAAATCCGTTGGTGATAAGTCTGGACTATATGGTGGGTGTGGCATGACTTCATATCCCAACTGTGTTAATTTATTGATGGCTAATTGTGAAGTATGCGGCCTGGCATTATCATGAAGCAGGAGGGGCCCATGAATGTCTATTAAAGATTAACTGTTATTTTCTTTAGTTTTATGTGCATTTCATCAATTTTGTAGTAATATGCATCCGTAGTAATCGATTTCGGGGTTTTAAAAATTAATAATAACTAATTCCTTTAGCAGTCACCATTACCTTATTTTTTATCATTTTTGGCTACGGAGTGTTTTAGAGATTCAGTACCATCCAACCATTGACCAGATTTTTTTCATTTATTGTCAATAATGATTTTTTCGTCCCAAGCAACAATCCAGTCTAAAGTACATGTTTTTTCATTTCTTATTAATTTCTGTCAATTCATGTTTTTAATTTTTTGACTTTGCCTTTGTCTGCTAAATGTCTTAATACTATCATAGCTGATACACCAAAGTGTGCTACTCTACTTCAAATAATAGATCTCGAATTATTTTCTACCATTATCCTCAATTCTTTTAAATTATTGT
Organism: Odontocerum albicorne; assembly: GCA_949825065.1. Lineage (NCBI taxonomy): Eukaryota > Metazoa > Arthropoda > Insecta > Trichoptera > Odontoceridae > Odontocerum > Odontocerum albicorne. Next base: position 15,616,394 of record OX463843.1, read on the forward strand.
CGGGGTTTCTTCGTGTCTCATTTTTCAAATTTCCTATACGGAATTGGAACGGAACGGAATTTGTGAAATTTTCTGAACGGCATTTTCGAAACCACCCTATTCTAGTGTTAGTTATACCTTCCCCAAAAGCTTTGATATTTTACTGGTAAGGATTGCAGTGTGTCCCAAGTTGAATTCATACAAATAAATAATCCGCACTTCACTTGACGACACCATTGTTTAGGTCGGGGGTAAAACCTGTTTATATAATTGCTAATTTTAACATATCCAACATTTAACTAACTAACAATAGTAAATATAAATTATAGAGCACCACACAATCTTACTCTACGAAGAATAAAAATGCACTAATAAAATACGACATTTCATATGCTACAACCTATATATTTACGCGTTAAAAATACGGTGCCCAAAAAAATAGAGCGATCAAAGGAATGTTGGCTCGAGCAAATAAGTCAGAAAAAAGCTGAGTTTAAAAATCAAAGGATGTGCATAGCCAAGTCTTTGCAAGTGATAAAAACAAAATTGTATTTTAGAATATAATTATGATGATGAATTTAAACCAGTTTTAATTGAAAATCGTAATTGTAACTTTAATTTTTGATGTAAGTACTTATTTTATACTTTTTTTCCTGGTTTGTACATAAATGTTTTTCATATTGTATAACTTTTGATATTTTCCAATTTCAGTGTAGATTTTTATTTTGTTAAGTGATGTATTTTGATTTTTTTTTAAATTTTGTTATTATTTGAATTTTGTTTTTTTTTTATTTTTCGTGATTCTAATTTGATCGTAGAGGCAGATAAAAAATAAATGACTTATAAAGAAGCCTTAAAAAATAATAAGATAATAAATAATAATGAAAAGAGCGTCGGTATATTCTGAATAAGCTTACTGAATAGGTTAATACATTTTTAAAGACAAACAATCTACCATGAAGTCATGGGAACATCATTATTTTTTCATTTATTTAAATAATCTTAACAAATTTTATTATTGTGTTTAAAACCAAAACCAGAACCGCGTTGACATTTTTAAACATTTTTTTTCGCTTTTTAAATACTCAACTATTCAGCATAGAAGTTTTAAAATAATGTAAATAACATTAATTTACTATTTAATCGATATATTTCTTCAACCGAAGCATAAGCACGGATATGTTTTAAGCAAAAATATTGTTAATATTTTAGAAGTAAATGTTCCGGAGTTGATCACATAAAGGGTTATAATTTGACTATGCAACATATTTTATCTTTCCAAACTTAGTAAAAAAACTTCCGCAGAGGTTATCAATATTCCAAAATGAAAAATATTTTACTATATATTTTTTCTACACTTGTTTAAAAATCATCATTGTATTATAGTTTATCAATTTACTGTGACGCTTATTTAAATTGATTTTGGGTCCATTTTTTTAAGTAAAACTTCCATAGGCGTGGTAGGGTAAGTTGGCCTCAACGTCACGAAAAGTGAAACGGTGTAATATATTATTATTTTACTATTATTAAATTATTATTTTTAAATATTTTATTTATTATAAAATTATTATTATTTTTTTAATATTAATAATTATTTATTACTAATAATAATTAATATTATTAAGTGTAGTATATTATTATTAAAATTATAATTATTTATTATTTAACATAATTTTTTTTATTTAATTAAGAGAGATTTTCTTGAATTAAATTCCACATAACCATTTCCTAATCCTAAAAAAAAATCGTTAACAAATGGAAAAAAACAATGCATAAAATCAACTTTTCCTAGGAGCTAAGAAGTTTCACTTCGACCGCGCTAGAGTCTCACGCATCTGTTTTTTTTTTAATATTGTGGCATCTTCAGACTACGCAAAATTTAACGAACTACGCAAAAAATGTAAAAATCTTTCCAAAAAGCGTTTCTCTGAATTTGTAAAACAAAGCGAGAATAACATCAATAACAACTTGAAATGTTTCTGGAACGATGTAAATTAATTGAGGGAAAATGACTCAAACATCCCAAGTTGCATGTTTTATGACCAGAAATCTGCTGATACGAGTACTGTGGATGGGACTATCAATTTATTTGCGGACTTCTGTAAAAGTGTACATGAAGTGGATTCACCCAATGCATCTCATCCCACACCTTCATATTCCAATACTGTTAACCTTTTTTCATGCTTCGTCACCTTGGACGAAGTAGTTAAAAAATAAACAAACTTGACTTATTTAAGTCTGCGGGTCCTGACAATGTACCACCCATTTTTTTTGAAAATCTGTGTATCAGTTTTAGTACATCCGTTGCAAATTCTATTTAATAAATCATTGGTGGAAGGTCGATTTCCACAAATATGGAAATCAAGTTTTCTCACGCCAATATACAAAAAAGGTGACAAAAGCGATGTTTCAAATTATACACCGATTTGTATACAATCAATGATTCCTAAATTTTTCGCGAGTCTTATCTTAGACAACATTGTTGATTAGATTCGCAGTATTATTATCCCCCAACAGCATGGATTTATTTCAGGTAGATCCACACTGACAAATCTACTCGAATTTGAAAACTACATTTTCAATTCGTTGTCAAATGGAAAACGAGTGGACTCAATTTACAGAGATTTCAGTAAAGCGTTAGACGAAGTATCACATAATATTCTATTAAATAAAGTAAAAGCTTTAGTAATAGTCAGTCCGCTTTTAAAATGGATCGAAAGCCACATTAAAAATCGAATACTTACTGTCAAAATTGACGGTTGTCTTTCATATCCCTTCACAGCTTCAAGCGGTGTACCCCAAGGATCGCATGTAGGGCCAATATTATTTATCTTACTCGTTAATGATATAGTTGACACACTTAGTGATGTAGAGATTTTACTTTTTGCTGATGATTTAAAAATGTTCAAAGTCATAAATAATACTGTTGATTGCCTTAAATTACAAGAAAAATTAAATTAATTACAACAATGGTGTACCACCAATAAACTGCACTTAAACCTGAGTTAATGTGAGTCCATTAGTTTTTATAGAAATAAAAATCCAAGTAATCACGAGTATTCGCTAAATCAATGTACATTAAAACGTATAGCTTCTATAAGGGAATTATATTTCATGAAAAACTTTCATTTATAAAACATGTGAACAAAATCACTCGGGAGAGTTCAAAAATCTTGGGATTTGTACTAAGAACTGCCCAACATTTCTCGGATTTCCGAACATTAAATCTGCTGTACTGCTCTTTGGTACGTAGCCGCCTTGACTACAACTCATCAATATAATCTCCTCATTACGACGCCCATGCACAAACTTTAGAACGTGTACAAAACAAATTTCTAAGATTCATAAATTTTAAACTTGGAATACCACATGGACAAAGAAATTATCCCAACTTATTAAATGCAATGAAACTCTTGAAGCGGTGTGAGAGAAGAAAAACAACCCATATACTATAGTACTGCTATACAAAATCATTCACTCAGTGATTGATGCACCTCACTCACTCGCAAGCATTTCATTTCGTATTCCACAAGACAGCTCAATCCCTTTTATACCGAAAATTGCTATACTAATTATATTATAAAATCAACTCCTCTTTAATTCGTATGCAAAAACTAGGAAACGAGTTTTGCAACAATTTAGATATTTTTAATATAAGTATATATAGTATCCGCCAGAATATCACTAAAATATTTAGAAATAGCTACTTACTTTGTGCTCTCCTTTATTAATATAAATAACCTAGTATAAACGAAACATTAAGGACAATACTTTGCCTCTGGAGTTGAATAACCCTGCATCAACATGTGGAAGGTTTCGATTCTGCAAAGCAACTTGCATCTCGTTCTACAAGTGAACTCATGTGTTTTCTATATCTCAAAATCTATTCATAAAATTCTCAAAAAATCCAATTTTTGATCTATGTAAGCGTTGTTCCACTAAAAACAAATCTGAGTTCTTTACCTCTATAAAATAAGCCTTCGACAATTACGTAAGTCTGCTTGGTAAAGTTTGGTAATATTTTGTGGTATAAATACTAGTACATATATTGAACTTAAATAAATTATACATATTGTATAATTATTGAATAATTTAAAAAAATGACTGTAATTTATTATTACTACTGCTTTTGTATCTTCATGTTAGTTAAAGATAAAGTTTTGTATTTTCTGTCAATAATTTTAAGTATAGTACTTGTATAACCTGTCACATGTTCATTTGTATATAAAGACACTGTTGTGTCGTTAATAAAATAAAATAAAAATAAATAAAATCTTGAGATATTAACTAGTGTGGGGACGATATTGACTTTTAATTGCTCTTAAACTATGCATATATTGATTTATTTTATTTTGTTTCTACACATCTACTCGTATATTTTTTGCATACTAACATAACACATTTTACATATCTTCAATTGTGGTTCATTTGATTCGACGGTGGAATGAACTTTCAAGACTTATCAAATGTACTCGTACATTATCCTTATTTGTGTTTAAGAGAGAATTAAAAAAAATATCATATCACAATTTTTCTTTGATTCCTAATTTAATAATTTACATAAAACGTTCTACTATAATTACTTATGATTTAGTTTTGCTTCGCGGTATGATTGGTAAAAGGGCAAAATATCCTTAAAACGGGTTGAGTATCCGGAGTCGATGGTTAAGGGTAACCGATTTAAAATAATTTGAATACGCGTTCAGAGTTTATATGTTTATCGATTAACATAAACATTTTTGAAGAAATTCCATAGTATTAAGGGCCGAACAAAGGAAGTAACCGGTAAGTGTCAGCTTAGATAGGAATTCTCGTAAATCAATTGGCGTTCCAGCATAACGGGAGAATGGTCAACATTAATTTGTACTACCGACTTTTGTTGCAAATGTTTATTTCTACCGAAAATCAATAATTATTTTGAGGACATATTGTTGTGCAAAGCGAAAACGACCATACGAATATTTCCTTGATTTCAAAGGAGACAAGTGTTATTCAGTGTCTTTAATGTTATGTATCATTCCTTCTCTTATTTCATAATTGCAAAATGTATATCAGTTTAATATACTCGGATACGTGTTGAATATTTTACAAGAAATTATTCGTATACGAGTGCGAAAGTATTTTGTTAATTTCTTTTACAAATATTGTTCAAGTATACTTTTTCTAAGCAATAAAACTTAATTGAAGAAATTTAGAATTGTGATTGAGGATTATTTTAAAATCAAGTAAGTACAATGCTTTAGAATTAATGTTTGGCTTTGCAAATTAGATATGTGCACAGTAAAATGTTTATAGCTTTAGGTTATATTTTTAAGTTAAATAATAATTTATTGTCTAAGTATACCCAAAAATGTGTGATGTACAATTTGAAAGTAAATTATAGCTTCACAAGTCGCTTCGTCTTTCAACTTCCAAAAACCTTGACAAAAAGTCTAAATAACTTATACTACAGACCGAACACTTAGTTCGGATGTAAAATGATAGATAGCTGTCGGTGATTAAAATTATGAATTATTATTCTTAAATTAAATGAATAAACAAAGAAATGATAACTCAAATTCTTTAAAGTTAATTTATTTTTCGTAGAAACTGGTAAACTTGCATTAGCAGTGAACTCAATAAATTAAACAGTGATGAGAACAAATAATAATTAGATTTAATTTATTTTTTTCGAAATTAGTTAAAACAACACCAGAAAGCATTTTAAAAAAAAAATTGAAGTACTTAATTTAGATTAAATTGTATTTGATCTAGATTTTTGTATTAAGTTTACTATGAATATGGTCTGTCGTATTTCATTCCACTTTTCTCGTACAAAGTAAAAGTTTGCAAGCTGATTGTCTAACAGAAGTCGCCATCAAGCAACCAAAGATATTAATAAAGGTCTAGTGTGAAAAACTAGACATGGACCGTTTTTGGGTTCCATTAAGCATTGATCTTACAAAATACACCAGTGCTGTGGTAAGTAGATTTGTAGTCTTGCCACACAAATATTATACACAGATACACTCCATCATTTTAAGGCATTTTAAAACCAGGTTTAAATGACATATTTTAGAAATAAGTATAAATGTGGTATACTACGGGACACTACACATAAATATAAATAATTTTCTGCAAGTAAATCAGGTTAATAAATTTTTTATTTCATTCCAGCTTAATGATCCCAGTGATAAGCAATATTGCAGTAGAATGCGCGTTGAATAATTTTATTTCATTACAGCTTAATGATCCCAGTGATAAGCAATATTGCAGTAGAATGCGCGTTGAATAATTTTTTATTTCATTACAGCTTAATGATCCCAGTGATAAGCAATATTGCAGTAGAATGCGCGTTGAATAATTTTACCTTCGTACGAACTCAAGTTTATCATAGTTGTTGGAGGGAATGGAAAACGAAAATAACTACACGTGTAGAATACTTTTAACATTTCATTTAACATTAATTCCACCTTAAAACGGCAGCCGGTCGCCATATTCGTCAAGAACGTTAAACGTTGTTCATTAACAAAAATAAAATGTTCGTGCCATTTCTTTAATCACAATTTTAGCAAGAAATATATTAAAAAATACATGGTTTAAAATATGCAACTTTTTTAAAGTATCGTAGTTTTTGTAATATAAATTAAAATTTTATTACTATTTTAACTTTCCTAACAAGGATATTTAAATAAGCTTTCAGATGTTTTTTCTTTCACTATTTTCCAGTTCTCGATATAAAATATATATATTAATTAAATTGATCTTAGCAAAAATTACAAGACGTATTTAGTGATTTACGATTACGTTTTCAATCCATTCAATTAAAAAATATATCTAAGGATTTGTAGTTCTTGACTTTGATAATATTGGACAAATAGCTAGCGAAGATCAGGGATGTAGTTCTTAGATACTAAATGGAGCCGAGTGTAAAAAGACCATTGAAAATCGCATCGACAGTTTCACAAAATAACCGAATCTTAATTGTCAGGTTTATTCATTTTGAAACTTTCATCATGAATTTTCTAAATAATATCTTATAACAGTAGCTTTCATATTATGCTGTCTTTTGTATTATAGTAGCTCACTAGTGTGTATGAATTGAGTGATAAGGGATGAATGAGAACATAAGCCTGTGTTTGGGCATGTAGAACGAATTAATGAAGAAAGATTAACAAAACAGATGTACAGTGCAGGTGTGAGTTGAAGGGGCGTATCTGAGAAGGTCTATGGAGGGATATGGAAGAGGCTAAGGATGCGCGTCGAGTTAGGAAAGTATAGTGCTCTGTCCTCTCTGCCTATCTCGACAGGGAAATGGCGTGATGGTATGTATGTAGGTTTTTTTATAAATAATAAATGTAAATGTATGATTCAAGAGTTAGCATATTTTTTCATACATATATCATAATATTTATGCTGCCAAATTCTGGAAGCAAGAAAAAGGTTGATCGTATTTTTTTTAAATTTTATCAATCTAAATCAATATTTCCCTGCCTCATCTGAATGATCCCTCTCAACATATATGAATTGATAATGTGAACATGTTGAGCGTGGCTTGGAGATAATATTGGCTTTCACTCCAGTAATCAAGCTTTCGTATTAAAACTACAGGAGTAAGCGAATAAATCATTGTTCGCCATTGTACGTATCAGAAACACTACCGCAGGTGGACAGACAACACTCACACACATCTAGCGTCTGCGAGTATTATTAGCAAATGTACTCTTTCATTAGACTGGGAGCCCCTTTTTTAGATAATTCGAACTCAAAACCCCTGGGTGAAAGACAAGCGTCTTACCAACTAGACTACACATGTTGTCATTATTAAAATGATGAGCCATTAAAACATCATCAAAAATAAAATAAGATTATATTTGAAATTATCTTGAAGTCTTGATAATTGCATAGACCTTATAAAAAACTAGATTTAATTTAATAAGTACAATAATTCATGATTAAAAACGTGAAATGGGAGACCTGAATAATAATTATAATCATATAAACGTGTAATTAAAACAATCCTAAAGAGTTATGTACATGTACTGAATTATTAGTTATTGATTAAACTAGCAAAAAAATATGTCATTAAGTAAAATAAAAGTGAACGCGGCATGTTCCTTTTTTTAACGTTATAAATAAAATATTCGCGGGTGGTAGCATTATAAATAAAATATAAGGTTGTGATGTTTTCATCGCTTTTTTTGTAAAGAATACCTTGTGGTGTCAGTAATGAGTAAACTAAGGGGTGGGTGTAATAAATAGCTTAGGGACACAATTATGGTGAAGATCAGAAGACATGGATTGGACTGACTTGACGACGTCTCTTACAAATCAAACTATTTTTGTTAACCTAAAAATTTGTCAATGATAATTGTATATACTCGTATAACAGTTATCTAGATATAAACGACGTTCGATGATTGCAATCAGTTGAAGTGAATTCTCTCATGGAAGCAGATGATTACAAAATATTTTTTTCTTGTATTTCTATAGCGAAGTTTAATTTGAAAATTATTTTTAACATTTAAATCATCGGCGTCTTCACACCTTTTAGGTGTACTACCTTTTGTTTTCCAGCTGCAATTCTTTTTTTTTTGCTTGTTTCTCCCACGTAATGCCAGTCCACTTGCACTCTAACGATTCACCTTAATATCCCTGAGCAGAATTTCGTGACCGAGCTTCTGGTTATCCACGCGATAAATATGTCCCAGTCAGCATAATCCACTAATTTTGATTACCCTGGTCACACAAGCACTTTTCCCAAATTGTGGTATATGTACCCCTTGTAGTACGTGAAAGATTTGAGTGCTTCACGGTTGAATTTTTTATCTTAAAAATATTTGCTTTATTTGTTGTGCGACAAAAATAAAGCGTAAGCAAGCACTCGGTGACAAAGACATTCGACAACAGCCGAGACAAAAGAAAATAGCCTAGATTATGCGTTATATTGTGTAACAGTTCTACGAGTACAATACTCTACTTATCCCTAAATTTTTTTGTTGAAAGTGGAGAACGCCAATAAAATACAGGGTGGGGCATGAATATTGGTACAAAAATAAATTTAAATTGCTAAAAAAATAATTTTAGCAATTTTTTATTTGAAATTATTTTTGAAATATTTGTTTTCAAATGTTTTCAATACAGTCAATTTAAAAAAAAATATTTAGACGAGAACGACTTGGGTGGTTCAACAGCATTTTCTATTAAAATCCCAAATTTCAGTACATAACACGATTTAAGAAATGAGGACGGAATATTCCAAGCAGATGGACACTAACGCGTTCTATGGAGCAGTTCAACGAGACAGGAAACGTCCAAAGAAGCCTTTCGAATGAGACTGAACAGCTCGCATAACAAATAACGTCGCCATTCAAAATGATCCTACCAGGCAATTGGCATTTGAAATTTGCGGTAGTCGAAAAAGTGTATTACGCAAAGGTTTGAATTTATTCCCTTACAAAATTCAACTGGCATATAGTAAAAATCCAGGATACCTGCCAATTTATCGAATTTTGCCGAAAATAAGAACAATTTGTGGAAGAAGACACAAACTTGTTAATTGGTTGTTTATGTCGAGCGAGGCCTTTTTTTGGACTTTAAAGGCAACGTTAACAGGCAAAACTGTGGTATTTGGGATATGGGAATTTTCAAAAATTGCAGCAACAAAAGTTACTCTCAGTGCAAGTCACTGTATGGTGTGCGTTATTGGTTCATATTTTTTGAACGAAATGGTGCAACCATAACAGTAAATGGTAGGCCTTATTAAGATATGTAGGACCAATTTTTTCCACATAATTACGTCAACGAAGGATTGCCTTAAAAATGTATGGTTTCAAAATCACTTGTTACATTACAAGACCCTTAACGGATGCTTTACATAGGATATTTGACAAAAAGATAATCTCTCGGAACAGTACGCATCGTTGGATTTCAAGATCATCAGATCTCACTGCTCTGGATTTACATTTATGGGGTTATTGCAAACAAAAGGTGTATAAAACTAAACCACGCAACAGGAACGAGTTCAAGGCATCAATCAGGGCCGTTATTGAAATCCTACCTTAGCAACTGGTTGAACAACGTTTTAGTTCGAGACAGGCGTTGAGTTGAATTACCGAATTCAATGAAAAAAGTTCATTAAAATTCAAAATAAAAAAAGTTATTTAAATTTATTCTTGTAACAATTTAAATGTACTTTTATAACAATATTCGCTATATCGCTACAAAAATAAATTTAAATTACTCCTTTGATTGAAAGATAAGATCCAACAATAGTCCGTCAACGATATCTCAATCTCCTTGTCGATGCGTTGCGTTTTATTATTGGACTTTATTTTTTGAAACCATAACATAAATTTCTGCATTATCATATATATTTATTTCACATGGTGTTTTACTTTTAACTTTCTGATTGAATTATGTACTAATTTTCCTCTCGGCATTCGACTTGACATGCTTGACTACGATCTCATATTGAATTACATCCGTCTTCTTATTTTTTTTGAAAGAAGGATCATATTCGATTTGATGTTTCTGTTTAAGGTTATTATTCTATGCAATATCTTTGAAAGCCCCGATATATTGTCGCAAATTGGTTTCCACACTCCTGCTAGAAATACTAGGAACTTTTTACAAATCAAATGTGTCAATACGGCAATCGCACGTTGTAATTCATCATTCGTGAGAATGTAACAATTGGGTAACTCCGGTATTTCTTCAATCTTAGCGTATGACTGGGAAATTAGTTATTCCATTTTATCCCACAAAATTCTCAAAGGTTATTAAATAATTTTAAAACGATGACTGTAATTTATTCTACTGCTTTTTGTATCTTCATGTTAATTTAAGATAAAATTGTATTATTTGTCAATAATTTGAAGTACTTGTATAACCTGTCACATGTTCATTTGTATATAAAGACACTGTTGTGTCGTTAATTAAATAAATAAATAAATAATTGAGATTTAATTTGTAAATTTTGTAAGTTAGATTTTACAAGTCTTGTCAAACATAACTTATAACATTATCTTGAAGGCGCATGACCGCGTGGTAACGCATTGGATTTCTGACTGTTCGAACCGGAAACCTTCCGTGTCGAAGGTCGCCGGTTTGAACCCCGTGCAGTGCTGCACTCCTCAAATGACACAGCCATTTTTCGACTAGTATTCGGGAGTATAAGGATACCTATGCCTTCAGTTATATCAATACTTAAAAAAAACTTTTAAAAAAATGTCGGTGCGCTGTGATTGTCTCACTTCAGGTGTGCCATCGGATCCAGTACAGCGGTGTGGCTGGTGAGTTTGCTGATGTGCAACGGCTTACTCACTTGAAGAGGATAAAAAAGAAGATAAATACGAAAAATCCCTAGCACAGCTTCACTTTCCAGCATCGAAGTTGCAATGGCGACGGTATCCTCAACTATAAGGCCCAGCAATGGTGAGGGGATCCTCGACTATGAGGCCCAGCAATGAAGATGACGAGTTTTGTATGGTTAATTAAATATAATTCAATAGTTCATTGAATTAAGATTATGTATCATATGTTGAAAGATATATGTATCTTAAATTGTTAGTTTTTTTCAAGATATTGAAACGTTATCTTTTGTTTTATAATTGTAACTGTGCTATATAAAGAACACTTAAGTGTCGTTTATTTTGTTAAATAAATATTGTATCAAAAAAAAATTTTGAGTCCAACTAAAATGGCTTGCATTGAATGCTCATATTTTTAACACGAGGTCAGGCCGAATAGTGGCGCTAAAGAAGTTTATTCCTAATGGCACGCTATTCTAGTTTTGCTCCAAGTCTTTTGTGCGAAATACGTGAAAAGCAACGACAAAAGATTGCATCTCGGTATAAAATACAAATATTTACGTTCTACTTTTATTAACAATCGTGGAATAATGTAAGCTAGGAAATAAAATTGTGATACAATCATTTCTAACTGTGATTCTCATACTGCAATTAAAATAACATATTTCACTTTTTAGATGTAGGATTTCTTAATAGTTTATATTTAGTATTTATTAGGAATTCGAACTAGATATTTTAATATTGATTGAGTATATTGGAACTGGGATAGACAAAAAAAAACACAAATAAAGTATATTTACTATACAAACTTCTTCTTTCTTTTTAGTTAGATCTGTGGTCTGTAATTATAAGAACTACGTCTCTAGAGTTTTCTTACTCTATATCTAAGTATTTTGCCTGAAAAAGCTAAATATATATATTTATGTATACCTCTTAATCTCTTAACCCATATTTTTTTCCTTTTCTTATTTGTGTCTTGTCCAGTTCTTATTTGTTGACGATACTCCAGCAAAAACATCTTTATTCTGCGCATTCTGGAATAGATCTTTGCCTATTCTAATACCAGTCCAATCTCGGACTTTTCCAGTTAGAAACCTGCCTTTTGATAACCTCACAACGAAACTCAAATTGCCATTGAGTAACAACTATCGAATGTTATACTTTTCATCCATAATCCAGGTACGCTATTTTAAGCTACCAGATAACCTTGCAACCTTGCGCCATTGCTCCCGATTTTTATTGTAATTCGCAGATGGAAAAATCAATCTATGGTATTCAAAACTTTTTCATGTGATCACATTTCAAATATTGAGTATTTTAAATATTTCGATTTTCAAATCACATGTTACCACACCATAGAGCAGAATCAAAAGTATTTTTTTTATTCATTGTTTAAATGTCATTTTGAGAGTATCATTTTAAAATAAGGGTTGTATTCAATATATGTTAAATGTGACATGCATGATTAAAATTATATTATTTGATTATTTGTGTGAACTTATATCGTGCGTATAATTATAATTAGGCTGCAAAGGTATTTGAAACGTATTTCTTATTTTTAAACTGGAGTCAAAATAAATGTTCATTTCTAATAATACAAATAATGCGTGCTAATAAAATTATTTTGCTTCATCAGTTGTCTCAAGGACTATTTGTTCTACAATTTAAGGGAAATGAAAGACTCGGTTTTTTTAATTCCAGGGGAGCTGGATGGTTCAGAAAAGTTGCAGAACTTATATCTCTGAGGGGATTTAATATTTGAGGGAACGGTCCTAAAAAATAAAAAAATGTGAAGTGTCAATATATGAAAGAAGGCGGAATGAATAAAATACCTAGATTAAACGATTTTTTTGTCAAATGAATCGCATTTAAGTCATTGTCGTTCTGATCCTCGTAGTCGAGGATCCCCTCGCTATTTCAATGTCAGTTTATATGGAAAGCGAAACTGTTCCGTGGTTTTTTTTTGTTTTGAATTGAGTGAGCTGTTGCACATCAGAAAACTCATCAACCACGCCACTGTACTGAGACGATCGAAGCACATCGGCACATTTATTTCCCTTTCTTTTTTGAAATAATAAATATGACCGAAGTCATGTGTCCTTATACCCTTGAAACTAGACTGAAAAAAAAACGTCCTAGGCGGCGACCTCCGTATGGAAGTACAATGCATTACCGCGCGGCCATGCACCTCGACGTTTCAAGTCAGATGATGAAAGAAGCCTCAAAATGGTTTGGAGATGCAGATAAACTGAATAACGAATAATGAAATAACGAAATAATGACTGACCCTATAAGGTGTGCGAAGGCAGAGGTAGACTGAGGAAAGCTATGAATAATAGAAGATGAGCATGAATGTGGGGAAGCGAAATATGTGTTTTGATAGAAAAGTATGGAGATCTCATCGCTTTGCCTAACTCGCTAAAGACATGACGTGATGATATGCATGTATGTGTGCAACGGTCATTGCGATCAGCATGTGCATGTTAGTGTATTAAAGACATGTCCAGTCTAAAATAAGTAATAATATTGGGTTCTATGATTGGCTATTTAATATTACCTGACCACTGCTACATAAAGATCAGCATGTGCATGTTAGTGTATTAAAGACATGTCCAGTCTAAAATAACTAATAATATTGGGTTCTATGATTGGCTATTTAATATTACCTGACCACTGCTACATAAAGATCAGCATGTGCATGTTAGTGTATTAAAGACATGTCCAGTCTAAAATAACTAATAATATTGGGTTCTATGATTGGCTATTTAATATTAATTACCTGACCACTGCTACATAAAGATCTTCATATTAAGATTCAATGATAGATAACTATGAACTTAACGAAGGTACTTTGAAAAATGTATATTTAAGGCAAAGTAGTACAGATAAATAAAAACTTGTTCGTCGTTAATATAACGCTGTGAACCCATTTACGTTTAGAATGCAGCAGGATGACTATTCAGCCAGATTCATATTTAAATAATAAAACATATTATTTTGTAATTTATTTTATCAAACACTGTTTATTCCACTTTTTTAGAAAAAAAGTGGAATAAACAGTGTTTGACAAAATAAATTACAATGTCTTTATACCTCCACAACGTTAATGCCTTAACTATAAACAATATATAAAAAATATTAATTCTAAATAATGTTCTAATAAACTGATTTAAATTTGACAAATAAATAAACAGGCCAAAACCCATACGACGGCTGTCGTCAAAGAAAGAATACGAGAATTGAATTTTGAATACAAGAGAGCGAGAGAGGAATACTTGGATTCTCTCCGAAAGTAATTCGAAATTTGAACTCGGTGGGTCCGTGATACTGAACGAATTTTAAATACCTAGCTAACAATTTTTGAACAGGGGAGTGTATATATACATATATAAACAAATTTTACATTTATTAATATATATTTTCATAAATGTACAATTTGTTTTACTTACGTGAATATTTCACGGTTTGCAACTAGTAGTATAGTAAGCAAGCTCCTGCTTTACTGTGAATCATTTTTAACTTCTCTAGTTAGGTGTATTTCAAAGTATCTGTTTTTCTTTTACAGATTTGTTTTTTTCATGCATCACGTCCTCAGTGAGATACAGGTAAAAGTCTATTTTATTGGGGACACGACAAATGAAAGGCAATAAACCCAGATGCATTAAAATTGTGTGTCCAAATTAAATAACCAGTTGGTCTTTCGTTATATTAAATAAATAAATAAATATAAAAAAAATCTGAATATGCTCAGTTAAGGCTTTGAACAGTTTAGTTATAAATTTGTGTCTGAAAAATGAAATTGTTGAGAAACATTGATCGAGTATATGTTTTATAGAACACGACTTGTTGTTGGTAGCTTTGCATATCTTGAAAGTGTTATAATACACGAAAGTCAGTAATATGATTTGTTTATTTATAATCTTTTCTTTATATCGATTAGTGCTGTTTAATTAATTTCATGCGCCTAAAATTTCCCCTTTTCCGAGAATGTTCTCGTGAACGCTTTTCAATGAGGCGTTCTTTTGTTAGTTCTATAAATAAGGTTATTTAAGGAAATTTAATGAATTTGTCGAAAATATTTTTGAAAGATTAATTATTGGATTAAAAAAGCATATTTCTTTGATTATGTTTTTTTAATTTTATACTTTTAAAATTTCTTCTTTTCCGTGACTGTTTTTATGAATTCTTTCGAAGGAGGCATTATTAATTTATAAATTCTACAAATTATTGTAGGTTATTTGATGACCTCCGTGGACTACTTGATAAGATGCCTGTCTTCCGACCCCGAGGTTGCGGGTTTGATTCCTGCTGAAGCTCAGATTTTAAAAAATCTCACAAGGTTGTATTGTACATAAACATGATTCGCTCGGGCGATGCTATAGCTGGCAGACCTGATTTGTTTAGTAATAGTGGGTTCTTGTCCCGAGTTAGAGCGCCCTTTAGGAGAGTACTTGTGAAATTGAATGATTAATTAGAAGCCAAAAACTACACTGTTTTTTTGAGAGAATATTCTCATGAACGTTTGTCAATGAGACATTATTTTATTAGTTCAACACAATAAGGTTTTTGAAAAAATCTTATGAAGTTTGATAGTTATTTATTTTTTGAATGATTAATTATGGGCGCAAAAAATATACTTATTTTTGGTACAAATTGATATTTTGTGATTATTTTAAATATGTTTAATGAATGAATTGGTATTTTTTTAAATTAAACTATGCGGCATATTTTCCAACGACAGTCAACTGAAATATGAATAAATCATGTTACATAAACCTTTATTTCAACATTCCCTTATTTTTCTAAACACTAAAGTATTAAAATTTATTATTAGATAAAAAAATGATTTGTGCTATTGTAAAAAAAATTTATATTAGAGCATTTTTATGTTATAAATTTTCAACTGATAGTTGAAATTATTGGATTATCAAAAATTATAGAATGAAGAACCGCAACACTATTGATACTTTCATTAGACACTTATATAACTGTCGTTGCTTCATCTACCAAAAGATTATTAAGAATTGAGCTCAAACGAAATATTTTTTATGTCAACGAAAAAAGTGTTAAATAGTAAAGAAATAATTATAAAAAACAATTGAATACGAGATGAAAACAATTGAATCTGAGATGAAAACAATTGAAACTGAGATGACTTGATGAATGCAAAACGGAAATTAAATGTCATAAATATAATTGAATAAGGAATCTCGTGTTGGTTTTGCTAAATTTGGAAAATTTGTTGCGAGACACTAACAAAACAAATACATCTGTCTCAAATAAACAAGTTGAGTACATTTTAACTGAGGCAAAGGTGAGAAGTATGAGAAATGTGTATGATGATCTATACTCGTATACGAGTATATTGGTAGACGAGGGCAAAGCTGTGTGCTTGGTAGCAAAAAGTAAAAATAGACCATCTCTGCTTTCTCCAAAAGGAACACTGTGTGATATTATGTCTATTTGTTAAAAGAAGTAGAAAACATAAAGTTTAATAACATCACCGAAAATGACTTAGTAATTCAATTTTGTTTTATTTTCGCCTAAGACTCAAATATGCGACATGAACAAAATAAAAGAAAAGCACGAACCACTTTATATAATAGTTATTCAAGGTATGACTGTGTAAATTTAGGTACAGTACGTATTGTACTCCAGTTCAACGAGGGGAATTCGAACAAAATATTGTGGTATGAATTACAGTTAATTTACGAGCCGCTAAGAGGCACTATAAATCGAGCTATGTCGCTACATTTCAGAAATGTATTTATGTTAATTTAAATTAACGAGCGATCAATATCTACTGGAATAACTCTATTTTTTCCTTTGTATATTGACTTTTGGCGATAGAGAATCAAGCAATGAATTTATATGTATAAAAGGGATTTCAGTAATTTATCATATATTATTTATAAACTTTTTTATCATTTATAATTGAATAGTTTTAAATAACAAAAGTAGCTTTATCAGTGTTTTGGTTGAAGTTGAAGAAGATGACATTCACAATTATTAGTTAGTAATTTTGCCCAATAAAATGTTTTGTTGAATATTTTCCTTACCTTGAAATCAACAAATAATAGTAAGAGGCATTTTTTTTGCAGAATTCAAATAAATTTATAGTCCGGAGCATTAAAAATGGGATTACAGAGTATTCATTAAGTATCGTTAAATAAGCCTGCTTAGTCAGTCTGGAAAGCTATATTCTCGAAGACCAGAAAGAGGCGCCGGAGGATAGAAGAGCCCAATACTTAAGATGAACAATGTGACTTTCCAATGTAAAGATAAATCGTGGATAATCTTTTCATTCTTAGTGAAGTAGTCTAAAACAGCTGGGTATATGGTGAAAGTGTTTTTGTCTCATAGACCTTGAAATGGCCTACGGTACAGTCTCGTGAGTTAACTATGAGAGGTCCTTGAAAATCATGGAGTATATACCATATATCTTCAGTAAACTATGATCAAATCTCTGTACGAGTGTTATCACATCTTTGTACGAGTGTTATCACATCTTTGTTTTTGTGAGTGCTCAAAATACTTCCCAGTAGAAGCGGACATTAGAGGTAGGCTGTTCTGTTTTCTCGTTCATTTTCTTTGTTGTCTTCATGGACTAAATCAACATACGGATCCGTACATTTGACTGCATGAAGATCGGAGATATACACATCGAATCACTGTTTTATGCAGACGAAATGTTCAAATTGACGGTACCGTCATAAATAACATAGGTTTTAGCGATGATGAAATCAACCAATCAAAGGTTCAAATCTAGAATATGGCAGATATGAAATATCTCAGAAGAGTCATAAGGGCCAAACAAAATTACAAAATACGCGAGACCCTAAAAATATAATATTTGATTCATTACATCTAGAAATCTCAGCGGATACTTTTTTGAGAATGGTTCCAGATCGTCTGTTAAATCGAGCTTTCTTGGCGAGTGCTTCAGAGAAGAGAGCTGTTGGATAATCGACATACGAGTATACTCGTACATCTAGGACTTCATACCTCTGATATAGAGTATTAAGACGAGCAAGTAAACGCCATCGCTGAAATTGACCGAGTAGAAAAGACAGTTCCGTATAACTACAATATAATAGGGTGATTGTAATATACCGATACAAGAGGATCATATACAGTTGGCTCAAGAACCAATCATATTACTCAGCAAATTGGATTGATTCTTGCACCAGATTGCATTACTAGAACCCTCGAAGAAAATACTCAAACCAATGGATATTGAAGGAATTAAAATATTTGCAAATTAATATTAAAAACTGTACATGTTTTAATTTCGATCTACAAGGTCGACAAAATAATGCCAGAATTATAGAACTATCTCCCTCATCTATACTATAAGAAAATGATCCTACTTATTAAGAAGACAAGATTAAAAATATAAATTCAGTTATCGGTATGGTCAAAACGAGTTTACTAAAATGTTTTAAATTGATCCAAGCATATGAGTATATAGTTAAGATGGTTCTAAGGATATAGTTACATCAAGTGGATTGGTTGAAGGCTTTAAGGATAATGAAAAATAATTTATCTTTAAATATCCTAGAACCTAACAATTTATACGCCGTGCTATGTCAAAATATCATTTGAAAGTTTTTGTAAAGAAATTATAGAAGCTTTGATTTTTATATTTATGTAAAAATGTTTTCACCTATCAAGATTAGTACTACCAAGACTCGCATTATTGCAAATGTCACCTCGCAGTCATATATGTTATATGATACATATGTATTTATCTAAGAATGTCTTCTTCCTGCTTTAATGAAAAACGATTTTGTCTGTTTCAAAAGCCACCAAACGCAACAGAATATGATATATTGTACGAGTATTTTTGAAATGAATGCTTATATATAATAAATTAAAAATGAATCGTTATTGTCGCAACATTCATATAGAGTTACATCATTATTACATGTTTCTAACATACTAGTAATTAGAGAGTTCTAAACAGAAGAACAAATTATGTACTAGTGTTACAGTAAGTCTATGAACATGTGGCAATATGACAGTTTGACAAAAAAATATTGATGACAATTGTTGAGAATACCAATAGTTGTAAATAACCATTCGCTAGATATAATAATTTAATTAATATGCTTTGTGATCAAACTGCAAAATGCATACAAAATGGCAAAGGCCTAATTCGGATAGAGGGTGTTTGTACATAGAAAATATTAATTCACCACCTTTAGATATAGGTATACGAGGAAGAGTAAGGTAGTAAATAAATCTTCATCGCTTTATCCTACAATGAAAAGACTCTTTAATTTACATCTGTCCTACGCCAACTTAATGTTACAATCCATGGTTTATTCTAAAGAAGGCTTATAAGAAGGATGGAGTTAGGACTAAAGAATCTACTTCTGCATCCGTTTATCTGCATTGAAAGTACGAAATCCAAGACTAATAATATTCGACCGCTTAATATGGTATTAGAGAAGCTCTTAGCCGATAAACTTTTGTGATTTCATATTTCTTTTATAGTGTTTAATGTATTTCGAATTCGGTCCTTTGACGTCACTCCTTTAATCCTCTCAGATACCTCATTTGATCAACACGAATCCTTGAATGGTATATTTTGGAGATTAACAATATTTGTAGGCCGCGTGTTAAAGTGAGATTAAATTAAACATATACTCAGCATCAAAGTGTTATTATGTTGTGGTATATGCAGGATATCAATTAAGAGCATGACTTCTTATTTTTTTTAATGTATTTTTATTCCAGACTGCTTTTAATAAGGGTTTCCGATTAAGATTCTTGGGTGTATTTCGAGCAAGAATATAGATATGTAAAAAAGAGAAAAGAATGACATTTACATACACAAAATAAACCGTGTATAAAGCAGGTGTGAATCATTGTTTTGCACGTTTGAACCTTTGAAGAACATTGTTCGTGTAGAATAACGAAGGGTAATTACGCTCAGTTAATTGAGACTAATTTTCCATTACATTGCCCGCCACGAACAACATAAAGATATAAAGATACTGAAAAATTACTATTGTAAAATTTACGTACTAAGCTGTTACTTAAAACCCTTTGAGGTACTCTATTTAATTTATTGAAATATTAATATTTTAACAAAAAATACCGTTTATATATCATATTCAATTCGTCCTCAATCCGTCAATCACTTGCACCCTGTTAAAATTACACCATCGATAACCATGTCAATCTATGAGTATATGATGTAAAGTTTTTGTTCCCTTTTATATTATTTTTACTCAGAAGTTTCGGTCTCTATTTACATATTGGTTCATCAATGATTTTATATTTTTCTTAGGAAAGCCGTAGTAGGCAGGACGATGTTAATAACATTTTTAACTTCCATCAATTTAAATCGTAATCAGGCCTGATTGTGTAAATATTTTTTTTATCTTTTCTCAATTCTTGACCCCTTTGAAGTTCGAGTTATTAATTCAGAAAATATTTTTTTGCGTATTTATTATAAGACCAATTTTAAATTCTGCTATTATGAGCCCACGGTTTATAATATTTTTTACTATGGCTGACTAAAGCCAAGTTAACTAAGGAAATGTTTTTTTAAGTTATGCATACACAAGTTAAAGTCTGTTTCATTGAGTTACCGCTAGTGTTAAATTATTTGCACCACTTTTTAAGAGCCCTTTGAATCATGTAAGATAAAAAGGTCACTATAATTCAAGCTCGTTTAATATTGTTTTTTTTTTAAACATTCCCATGTTATATTAATTTTGTTTATTATATGCGAGATGAGCTGGTTGGTTAGAAAAAATGCTGTTTGAACAGTTTTCTGGCTTTAACAACATACGCTTTTCAGACATAGTACATATCCATATGAATAGCGTCGTCAATAAGCTAAATTGATGCTATTGGAATGATAAAAAACCAAGACAAACACCCGGCTACTCTATTGTGCAAAAGTAACAGTTTGGGTAGCCATGTCAGCGTCAGGAATCATCTGCCATTGAAACAAAACATTCAAGACATCGTAGCGATACCTCAGGAAACATGCTTCAAAATTTTCGACCCAGATTAGACGAATGCCGTTAACGCAATGGTGATCACTTTGATATTATATTTAAAATATGAATTTCAAGCTTTTGTTACATGTTTTTAGTAATTAAAGATGGTTATAACAAAATATTGTTATATTATGATTTTTTAAAGTTAACTTTTTTCTGGGTCACCTGTACAAAGTTTGTGTAGGAGAGGTATACTGCCTCATAAGCAAAAACGCAGCTAATGGCAAAAGTTAAGTTTTTAGAAAACTGCACCTTTATGTTTTTCATTGCTGCTTAAAAATGTCGTGATTCATAAACAAAAAAACAGTAAAATGTGATTCATAAGCAAAACGCAGCAAACGCATAGGCACCTGCTGTCTTTTTGCTTATGAATCACATTTTATTGTTTTTTAGCTTAGAAAAACCTAGTATTTTGTAAAATAAAAAAATGCATTATGTCGATTTTTGTGTTGAAATAAATGGTTTTTTGTATTTTTTTGTGGATTATGGTTCAGAATTTGATATGGAATATTGCCTCATACTTAGTTACATTTCTGATTTTTTCCCGTTATCTGCGTTTTTGCTTATGACGGCAGTATAGAAGAAGAACACTAATACGGTAATGTAGAACGAATGAATGAAGAAATACTATCAAAATAAATAAATAGTGCGAATGTGAGTGCAAGACGAGGTAAAGGAAGATTAAGGAAAGTATGGTTGGAGCAAACTAATGATATTTTGATAGAAAGAAATGTAAATAGTCAGAGAATTCGTAGGAGTTGTACAAGAGTTGTACATGGATATATTGTAGAAGAGGCGATAAATATGTGATGCGATAGGAAAGTCTGAACATGAGATGGGCTGATGGTATGTATGTTTTAAAAAAAGTTTTTATTTAGTTTTTAAAGAGAAAAATCTTCATTAAAATAATATTTTAATTTTAAAACACAAAAGCAAAGTGTTCATGTTTTCATCCTTACATTTGCGTTGTTTTACAAGATAATGGTAATTATTTCATTAAATAAGCACGATACGATGTTATTCTTATCACGCATAGTGTATAATTACCTATTGTGAGACAAGTACGAGAACCATACTACCTTCTCGGTAAGGACCATCGAGGTTGAATGGATCAATTCACCTTATAAGTGGATTGCGATGCGTTTATTTTGATAAGAATATAAAAAAAATAACACAGTTGTTGGTAATTTACTTGAGACTATTATGATATATAATATAATTTAATAAATATGTTCATATCTCACCTTAAGATCTTACTAGGATTGTATACACCGATCGTAGAATATGGGATGTGAAAAAGGTACTTCATTAATTTCAACTGATTTTGAAATTAATTTATTAAAGCACTGTTTCTTAACGAAAACAATGGTATAACCCTATCGGACTTAAGGTTTTCATCTAATCATCAACACAAAAAAGACTGAACAGAATTATATGTATGTAAAAATGGAAGATCGTTTCGAAAAAATACTTGGTAAACACAAATCCGTGTTAAAGGATCCACTAGTTCATTTTATAATGGCTTATCATTGCCACCAACAAGATCACATTTTATAATGGCTTATCATTGCCACCAACAAGATCACATATTTTTTTATCGATGATTCCAAATTCTTGCATATCAATAATTACGGAAATAATATTTCCATAATTATTGATATGGACTGATTTGAAGCCCTGGAAATATCAAAGGCAGTGCATTGGTAGACACATGTGTTCTCAAGGTCTAATCGGTGTTTTTTTCTTAAGAAAATATTTTATTTCTTAAGAAAAAAATATCGATTTCGTGTACGCACATTGAGTTATTAAACCGAATTCATTGATCACTAAGAACTCTGGTTCATCTTAGGCCCCAGTGGCGGATTATACTATCGTCTATCTTCCCATAAATAACCATCATTTGGGCCAATTACTTAGCATTGTTACCCACCTTGCTACCCGCTACCAATAATTTAGAGCAGTCTGGGATTGTATGAATTCAAGTTTAAGTAAGTAGATAAAATGAAGACACCGAGTAAAACCAAAAACTCTTCGATAAAATGAAAATTCAATAATTTGATTTAGCTCATGGCTTTTTTGGTGAGGAAGTATTTACAAGATATTTACACACACACACCGCGTGGATTACTATCATATTTGTCCGTCTTTACTGAAAAATATTTTTATAACAGTAGCTTACAAAATGGACTTCTTTTATGAAAATGCTATTACTATTTGAAAGGTGAGAAAATATTTTTATATTTTAAAACAAACCCTGCTTATAACAAACATTTGTCATGGAAAACTTTGATAGATGGGTTTGATGATTAGATCGAGTATTTCTAAACAAGTCGGCAAAATACCAATGGTGCAACGATGATTTTAAATACTCTGAAGCAAAAAAACATTTAAATTAATCAAATGATAAGAAAAATCTTCGTTCAACGTAAGATTTTGAGATATTTTTTAGTTTAACTAGAATAAAAAATTAAATAAATTTATATTACAAAACTTGTAATGATATTATTATTCAATATAATCATTATAAGTTTTATTTTATTTATTTATTTATTTATTATTACACATGACAAAAAATATACATAATTTGCGAAAAAACAACAGGTAATTTAACTAAGACATACATTATTTTAATGGATCTGGGTTTGTCGCCTTTCATTTGTCGTATCCCCAGTAAAGTTACGACCTTATTCTCAATATAATGTTATTTGTCCCACTAAACTATGTTTTTTAATTGTTGAATTTTCATGAAAATTACATAAAAATCACTTTTATTGTATAAAAAACTCAAATAAAACGTATTCATTTTTACACTTTTGTCTAATTTAAATACATAAGTTGAGTCCGAAAATTCAAAGAGAATTTGGTATTGAATATTTAATTTAAATCATGTAGCTAGGCGAATAAAATTATTTCGTCGTATTTTGTTGTGAGTACTCTTAACATTGTTCATTTATTGTAAAAACAGTAACATTTTTAATCGTGTTTTTTGATACTTTTTTCGTCTGTTTACATTTACATTGAACCATCTAGTAGATAATATAAAAAATAAACTATCTCAAAAAAAAAAGAATTCGTCTAAGACAATTACGAAGAAAATAAGTGATGAAGCTACAAGTATTTAAATATATTAAAAATAATTTAAATCAAAATAAGATACATAATCTTCAAAACCATAAAAAAATATATCTTCCAATCCATATAAATTAACACAAACAGAAAAATACCAAAGTACACATAGTTAAAATTAGATAACCGTTCAGCTATTTTAAAGAAGTTAAACTCACGGAAGGGGATTTTTTTTACTTCATAAAGTATTATTTAAACGACCTATGTGCTGTTGACAAACGTTGGTTAAGGATTCGATTTCCGAGACTGACCAAATGAAAGTGTTCCGGTCTAGTTTTTTTTTAAATTTCAGAACTTCTTTTATCTAATAAAGAATTTGTGAAATGACCTGTTATATTATACTATTTACAATAAAGTTGTAATATAATTGATCAATAAAAGTGCCAGGCTATCAAAATATATTCATCCATACTAAAAATTGTTCACTTTTTAAAATTTCAAGACATATTTGTCCATTCTGTGTTTCACCACTGGTGAACTTTGTCGATAGAGTCGGACCGGACCGTCAAAAACAATGAATGCACTATGTAATAAATTAACCTCCGCTGGTATAAATTGCCGATAACAATGGGTTTCGTTTCAGAAATTAGATGTTTTGTTTTGCTTTTTTGTTACAAAAAAATGTGTTTAAATTGTTATTTAGCATTTTCCAAACGGTGTTAGATTTTGTTAAATGTTTTAATAAGGCAACTTGATTGATGCGTTGAATAATTTATGGTCGAGTGTTTGCATATTTTTGAAGCTTCAAATATTTGATAATTTATATAAATTTTATTATGATTATGCAATTGGTTGTCCATAAATATTCCCATATATACATTTTTATTTTTTTGTTATGAGACGCATTATTTGTTACGAGAAGTATCGTTATAACGATTTGTATTTTTTTAAATAATAATTCATCACTTTGTTGATTAAAATATGAAAAACGTAAACATTATAAAATAAAACGTCTTCTATGGCCTTTTTATCAAGATACGTCTATTAATCCGAGGGTTGCGTGTTCGATTACCATTAGAACCAAGATTTTCGTTTTAAAAAACTGACTAGTCTAGTTTCAAGACCTCTTTTACGTCTTTCTGGCTGGTTGAAAAAAATAGCCACATGGCAAGATAGCAAAGTTAGTTTTATATGTGTCACAAAATTAAAGTATCCCAATGAATATTTATGTACATTAGAAATACAAAAAGCCATAACGAAAAACAAAAAGCAATAAATAAACAATGCATGCTAAACGTTTCCCTTCCCCTTTCCCTCCATTAAATATTTATCTTTTATAACCACATACGAGTACTTCCAATATAAAACGTAACATGAGACAAGTCTGACCTAAGCACTGCTCTAGGAACGAATCAGGATAGTTGAACCCCCTGAAGAGTGCCTCGAGATAGGAAGTAGAGACACGTGATTGGTTAAATATATTTTTATTTTGCAGTTTTAAATGCAAATGATTGCATTTATTGAAAAAATAATAGCTCTATAACATATATAATTGGACTTGGAAATGCAACAAAATCTATTTAATTTATACATGTTACGCAACGTTTAAGGAAATATTATGTTATATCACTTTGTATGGAGTGAGTTTTAAAATATTATACATTTCTCTGACTTGGTACCTTAATAGATATGTGACTAATGAGTGATTGTGTAATTTTCCAAATAAAACAAGTCTGTGGCAATAAATAGACTTCTATTATGTTAAAACTTACATTTTACAGTTTGATACTTAATTCCTCTGAGAATTAAAAATATTGCAACGTTATGTCAATTTACCACTAATGAATAAATGACGACTTCTGTGGCATAGTTGGCAAAAAGTTTGTCTTTCATTAAGAAGTTTAGGTTTCGATTCTAAACGGTATCCAACAAAAATAATAAAAAAGGTCATAGTCTGGTTGAAGATTTCGTCAGGGGATAACACACATGTGCGATTATTGTTACCTGCCCCATTGCGATATTATTTAAAACACGCACGAGTCGCGTACCTACTTTAGTGGTCTTGGACCCGATTATTTGGGCTTATGAAAATATTAGCATCATCTTCAACACGTTCTAATGATCAATTCCATACGAACCATACGAATAAATAAACAATTAATCTTAAATGAACATTAATTTGCAATCTTCTGTGTTCACAATTGATTGTGTTTCAAAGATTTGCTGTTATTTTAAACTAGCTCAATACCTCGTATACTTTGTGAATTGTACTTTTTTTCCTTATATACTCGTAGTTCTATCGTTCTTTTTTTAATATTAAGTGCTAGTTTTACTTGTTGAAGTAAACAAAAAAAATTTCAACTCTTTTTGTGGACCAGTGATTGACATGCGGCATAGCACCCAGGCGTCCCAGGTGTGATTCATAAACTGAATTTACTCTGACAGTTTTTTTCATCAAATATACTCGTATAGTTTTCCTGGCTCCAAACCGATAGACAAAATATTTTTGGAGTACTCTTGAGGTACCTGATGTTACGAAATAGCGCTGAAAAATCGTCTTTTTTTCGAGTTTGATGACTAAGAAAAATATTGGAAAATATTGTAACCTGGCAATAAGCCCGCCAGATTGTTTTTACAATGAAATGTTAAATAAATGAATGCGTCAAACGAAACCTGTGTGGCTTAGTTGATAAAACGCTTGTCTTCCTGATTCTTCATAAAAAGTAATTTATCATTACTATGGTTGGTCGAAAAAAAATGTCACATGACAAAGAGTCAAAGGCATTGTTATACTATACAGCATATCTTTATTTGTTTTGAAAGATTAATTATTGTTCTGATTATAAACGTGCTAAGTAAAATTATTACCATAGAACATATGCCCAGTCGTCGATATATATTTTTTGCAACAAAATTTTAAGCATGGAGATAAAAATTTAAGTATAAAGATAAGTATATTTGTTTACAATGTGATCAAAATTTTACGTCATGTGGACATATACATGTAATAACAATAAAATATTTTTAGGTATCTGAGGAAAAGTTTGTTCGGCATGAAAATGATTTTACGAAACAACCGAATTGAATCGTAAAATACAGATGTATTTTACGATTCAATTCAGTTGGATCTTTGGATATTTTCCAAATTAACTACCAATCGATATGCACTCATTAATATTAGATTATCCAATAGTGCAATGCGCGAGGGAACCTTTCACAACGATCGGGAACAAGTTTCCTTACACCTTAGTTATGCAACTGCATGAACAACCTTTGTTGTGGTTTACTCTCTTCATGTGTCCCTTTTTTCTCTTTTTATTTGCGATTCTTAAGGTTTATAAAATAACATATATTGCGACCATTTTGCTATTTTTTAGTTTAGTTTAGTCAGTCAGTCAAATATTCATTACATAAGGTAATTTTGTACTATTTCGATTAATAGCTATAATTTTTTTATAAATATTCGGTTGAAAAGATTAAAGAGAAATTAGAATGTCAGTCAGCAAAGCGCTTAAAATGCGTTAGAAAAAAGGATTTTTTGCTAAGATTTTTATAATACGAGGCATATCCAGAAACTAAGTGTACTGAATTTTTGTAGGTTACAATTGTTTTAATTTAAACAAAAAAATTACGTGGTTACCGTAGTATCTATGTAAGCTATTTTTCGACATAGTCGCCATTCCTCTCAATGCAGGTGGTGAAGCGGGGTATCAACTTTTTGATGCCTTCCTCGAAATAGTTTCCCGTCAACACCTCCGTCCACTTCTCCAACTCCTCCTTTACCTCCTCGTCGGTTGAAAACCTTTTTCCACCCATGTGCAGCTACAGGGAGGTAAAGAGATGGGAATGCGCGGGATGGTTTAGGACATCCCATTTAAACGAGGCGAGCAGTTCCTTCGTGGCGTTGGCCGTGTGTGGTCTTGCATTGTCGTGCAGCAGGCA
The DNA here is from genome assembly GCA_949825065.1 of Odontocerum albicorne. NCBI lineage: Eukaryota > Metazoa > Arthropoda > Insecta > Trichoptera > Odontoceridae > Odontocerum > Odontocerum albicorne. The sequence goes on from OX463843.1 coordinate 15,644,691, forward strand.
GACTCCCTTTGTCAGCATGCTTCTCCTCTTGTTCTGAATCGCCCTTCGCATTTTTTTTAGGGTCTCACAGTATCTTGCAGAGTTGATGGTGTCCCCTTGAGGCATATATTCAATTAAAATTATGCCTTGACAGTCCCAAAACACGGATGCCATGATTTTCTTGGCTGAAATTGTGGTTTTGAACTTTTTGGCGGAGGGTGAAGAGGTGTGACGCCACTGTTGAGACTGCCTTTTGGTTTCAGGCGTGTAGTGTGTAACCCTAGTTTTATCTCCAGTAACGATGGAGCGGAGAAATTAATCTCCATTGAGTTTGCAGCGCCTCAAAAATTCATGCCTTTTTACAAAATTTCGCACTTGGCGGGAGATTGGTTTGACATTTTTCACGAAACGTGTTGTCACGTCGACACTTCTCAACGTACTGACCTCGAACCGGTCTCGTTGCGGAGGGGATGGGTCAGGCTACACGGAAGTGTAGCCAACATGTCGAAAATAAAATCCATCCGGTCGTGAGAGCCTCAGTACACTTACTTTCTGGATACGCCTCGTATTTCAATATTTAGTTTTTTTTTACTTCTCGTGGTAAAATATTGGTCTTAAATATTAAGATTCTTAATATAATAAATAATTTTTTTTGCTACATCCTGAGGTATTATCAGATATATCTATTAAATGAATTATTTTATAGGGTTGATTAAAATAAATCAAAATAATTTTTAGGAAGCTTATGTGTTTTTCTAGTAATAAGTTAGCAGTTTTAAATAATGGTGAGGCATGGGCTTATGTACATTGAATTGTAGAAATTTTATGTTAAAATTAAATTTAGAGTCGTGATTTCAAGTTCTTTTAATTTCGTTTTAACGTGATTTGAAAGATAATCCTCATATACGAATGCCAAACTGATTTTGTAAGTCGATCATTGATCATTGATTATTGATCCATAAACAGTACGGAAGTATGTTCTGAATTTAAAAAAAATACCCTTAATCTTAGTTTAGTTATATGTTTTTTAATTTGCAAGGAATTATTTATCATAAATATCAAAAGGAGTACTTTTTCGAGAAATAGACATTGACTATTTTCTTGATTTAAGCCATTATGTTATATATAGCGTGGGCCTGAATATATGTCATGTTTTCATTTTATTTTTTCTTGACCGGTTCACATTTACGAACAATATTTTCAAACGTTAATTAATTTTCTCAACTTTTACTCTTTTGTGAACTGGATTAACGTAAAAAAAGTACTGTTATCTGTATAGAGGTAACATTTATAATACTTGATTGCTGTACTCAAATGAGTAACATATTAGATAACTAGTCCTTGTGCAGTTGCGGATAAGGTAGAATAAATTATTAAGCAAACTAATTCATTAAACATGATTTTTTACTCCATCCTTTCCACTATGAAATCATTTGTTTATCTCTGGGCGCACGGTGACTTAAACAAAGCCCTGGCTAATAACGCACCTGTCTCCCAGTCACGAGCCGCCCTTTTGACAAGGACAGCTAAAAGCAGAACTGACGATTATAAAAACATCTGCTTTACGCCATTTTATGCCTTGAACGAAATATCTTAGAAATGTCTATATGTCTTTGCAATAGTTATTTAATTTAAAGGCTGACATGTAACGTTTTATTTATTACTTGAAATAACTAAATGAGAGTTGTACAACATAAAACTAGGGAAATTTTTCATTAAGGAGATAACCAATTACAATACAATCGAATTGAAATTTAAAAAAAACATGCTTTTTTATTTTGTAGACGTGAGTTATGACCAAAATAATTATTACAGTTTTTTTGTGTTCACTACAACCTGGCGGATTTATTGCAATGCGACAGTATCTTTCAACCAACTAGAAATAAATTAAAGAGGCCTTAAATGAAATCCATATAGGAAATCTTTTGATAAAAATAAGACTCCAACTGTAAATAAACCTCTAGCTTCCGTGTCGGAATACAGACTTATTACCAACTAGGGCACGAAGATTATTTTATTGTTCAAATTTAGATGTTAAAAAATTTCAATGTCTGTCTCATTCTATTTATTATTTCTATGGTATATCTCCCCGCCGGGTCTCTTCCTAAATAGGCAGATAACAAATCTCTACATTTATTTCTATGGTATATCTCTCCGCCGGGTCTCTTCTTAAATAGGCAGAGAACAAATCTCTACACTTATTTCTATGGTATATCTCCCCGCCGGGTCTCTTCCTAAATAGGCAGAGAACAAATCTCTACACTTATTTCTATGGTATATCTCCCCGCCGGGTTTCTTCCTAAATAGGCAGAGAACAAATCTCTACACTTATTTCTATGGTATATCTCCCCGCCGGGTCTCTTCCTAAATATGCAGAGAACAAATCTCTACACTTATTTCTATGGTATATCTCCCCGCCGGGTCTCTTCCTAAATAGGCAGAGAACAAATCTCTACACTTATTTCTATGGTATATCTCCCCGCCGGGTCTCTTCCTAAATAGGCAGAGAACAAATCTCTACACTTATTTCTATGGTATATCTCCCCGCCGGGTCTCTTCCTAAATAGGCAGATAACAAATCTCTACATTTATTTCTATGGTATATCTCTCCGTCGGGTCTCTTCTTAAATAGGCAGAGAACAAATCTCTACACTTATTTCTATGGTATATCTCCCCGCCGGGTCTCTTCCTAAATAGGCAGATAACAAATCTCTACACTTATTTCTATGGTATATCTTCCCGCCGGGTCTCTTCCTAAATAGGCAGAGAACAAATCTCTACACTTATTTCTATGGTATATCTCCCCGCCGGGTCTCTTCCTAAATATGCAGAGAACAAATCTCTACACTTATTTCTATGGTATATCTCCCCGCCGGGTCTCTTCCTAAATAGGCAGATAACAAATCTCTACACTTATTTCTATGGTATATCTCCCCGCCGGGTCTCTTCCTAAATAGGCAGAGAACAAATCTCTACACTTATTTCTATGGTATATCTCCCCGCCGGGTCTCTTCCTAAATAGGCAGATAACAAATCTCTACACTTATTTCTATGGTATATCTCCCCGCCGGGTCTCTTCCTAAATAGGCAGAGAACAAATCTCTAAACTTATTTTTATCAAAATTACCACATTGGCTCCCTCCACATTCATACACCTCGCCATGGATAATGTTCTATAAGTTTTGCTTTGTACTTTACCCTCTAACATAAAACATTGCCCACTTGATCCGGCATTGTTTAGCACGGTCTACCTCTTCCGCACACATCCAAATTTTTTGACGTGTATCATCGCTTAGTTATTAATTTTCTTCACATGTCTAACTAAACGCTCAATATATCTAAAACTATGATGCGGGCATATTGAAAAGCGTTGCCAGGAGGTAAATTATCTTCAGTACCAATAATCGAGCCTTCGGGTATAGAGCCATTAAGGTAGGCTCGTAATCGTATGTGTTGGAAATACTACTACACATGGAGAGGTAACGACACTCGAAGACGTCTAGTGTGTGCGAGTATTATAACCAGATGAATTTTATAACCTTTCTATGACCTTGTTTCATTTATTTTATTTTTTGACTAACACTTTAAGACGCGATCAAAATCCTGTGAGGACAACCTTTCCCAGTGCCGGATTGTTTTTACTACAATTTCTACATCTAAGTAAATATTAAGAATATTATAATGGACTTTGTATATTTGTTTAAAACACTTTATTTAAGTAGGATCATTTTAACATTCTCCTTTGTGGAGAGCTACATCATACTCCTTACACATGTATCAGATCTCACTTCTCTTCTTGGGCTTAGCATATACACCTTACAAGTTCTGCAAGGTTTTTCTTTTATGTCAGTTGATGGGATACATGCTTTTTGACAATAATTCATGCATATTTTCATTATCCAGGGTATTGTCCATGTTAAACATCAGGAGACTATCCTTCTTAAGAAGAGTTATCGATCACGAGAATATACGGGACTGGAACTCAACATAAATCTAGTTTATCACTTTAAACATGGATCGGGATACAGAGTGTTAGCAAACGGAATCGAATCTGTACGCTCCGTGAGGAAGCAGTGGTTTTACTAACAAGGCCGAGCGGTAATCTCTTATTATACAATATTAAAATTTAATGGTTCTATTATCCATAAAGTATCACGGAAGAGGTTTGAAACAGTTTACAAAACAAGAAAGCCTGTTCATATAATTGGATTGGCTGGAAAGTTATTTCATATTTTTAGATAACTTGCTCGTTAACGGTGATTTTCGATATTTTTATATTTCTGCAATTTCTTGTGACGTAAAACGCAGGTTATTCTCGATTAAAGTATTGATTTGGTTATCATTATTCACTTTCTTAAAAAAAAATATAACGCTAAGTTAGTTTTTATAAACCCTTTTAGGTTTGTTGTAAGTAATTAGCACATAGAAATAAAGTAAAGAACTTGTACTGTATACAACGCAGCTGCTATATAATATAAAATTATTCTGGTTGGTTAGAAGATATAAATGTACTGTATACAACGCAGCTGCTATATAATATAACATTATTCTGGTTGGTTAGAAGATATAAATGTACTGTATACAACGCAGCTGCTATATAATATAAAATTATTCTGGTTGGTTAGAAGATATAAATGTACTGTATACAACGCAGCTGCTATATAATATAAAATTATTCTGGTTGGTTAGAAGATATAAATGTACTGTATACAACGAAAAAATAATTTAATACAATACGTGGTTGTGCTTGAATGTGCTAGTTTTAATGGGATTTAACCGATCTGTTTAATTGATTATCTGAGGTAAAGTAATCTACTTGTTTGCAGAAATTTTGAGTACAGCTCGTGTATAGAATACGGGAGGAACATAAAATATCCTGACAGTGGAACGAGTACGAAAAAAATCTGAAGCAAATTTTTTTAGGCAAAATGTTTTTTATCCATGCTATGATTTTTCTTTAAGGTGTGATCGATAGTCACAAACTAGAAGAAATTTCCATGACTATGTATTGACATATGCCAACTGGTTACTGTAAATAAAGTAAATATGGTACCTCATTGAAACCAATTTCTGATTAATATGCCTGATCATTACTTGCTTAATAATCAGTTAATGTTACGAGTATATTCGGTCCCTTTTCCTCGAACATAACTATCAAAAGCATCCTCAGTCACACATGTGTTGATATTATTGAATGAGCTTTTTGAAATATACTCGTACATACATTTCCTTGGCACCGACGGCTAGATCAAGAATTTAACTATTTGTAGACCTTTGTAGATAACTAAGCTACTTCAAAGGAAAGCATTACTCTTATTTTAATTAGCTTTATTTTTTATGATTTATTTCTTTGAGTATAATTATTGTTAAATATTGTTAAATAATTTAATTATTGTTAAATAATGAGTATAATATGATTACATATAGCCTGTATCAAAATCACAATAAAATAAAAGTTCTACAGTGTCGTTATTCTATGAGGAAATTGTGTCACACAAATTGAACTTTTATATCAAATTTGAAAAATGCATGACTGATTTTTTTACTTAAAAAATGGTTAAATATTATGCATTGTAAGCTTAAAAATGGGATTGCAGATTAAAATTTTTGAAACTTACAATATTTTTAATCATTCAAATAGATGCATTAACAAATGTAAGTATTTAAATATTTAATAAAATATAAGGATGTACTTTTTAAAGCTAGAAAATTATAAAAATTCACACACACATACACACACACACACACACACACACACACACACACACACACACATATATATATATATATATATATATATATATATATATATATATATATATATATATATATATATATATATATATATATATATATATATATATATATATATATATATATATATATATATATATATATATATATATATATATATATATATATATATATATATATATATATATCATCATCATCATCATTGTCAACCAGGGTCGATCCACCTGCTGGATGAAGGTCTCCCCAAGTTGACACCAAACAGTTCGGTCCTTTGCTCGCCGATGCCACGTGATGCTGCCATGCTTCCTGATTTCGTCCATCCAGCGTACCTTCGGTCTTCTTCTAGGCCTCTTTATGCCTCTTGGATACCATTGGATTATTTCGGATGTCCATCGGGAGTCTGACATTCTGGCTACATGTCCGGCCCATTGCCACTTCATTCTTTTGCACACCTTTATAACGTCTTCTACCTTTGTTATATTGCGAATCCAGGTGTTTTGTTTACGGTCTCTTTTAGTATATCCCAACATGCATCTCTCCATGCTCCTTTGTGCGGTCTGGAGCTTTTGCGTGTTCTTTACTGTGAGCGTCCATGTCTCGCAGCCATACGTAAGTACTGGAAGAATGCACTGGTTGTAGACCCTTCGCTTCAAGGATATTGGGAGATTACTTTTGAAGATGTTGTTCAAACGTCCAAATGAGCTCCACACCAGTTTGGTCCTTCGTGCTATTTCCTCCGATATGCCACCTACAAAGGAATATGGTACAAAGGAACTAGGCCAACTTATTTCCTTTGTAGGTGGCATTTATATATATATATTATATATATATATATATATATATATATATATATATATA
>OX463843.1:15651481-15727558 GCA_949825065.1 Odontocerum albicorne
CTACTCATTTTACATTCTTTCAAAATCTTGCTCATTTGATGAAGCCACGTTTTTTTGGATCTACCTTTAACACTCATACTTTGCATTTCTGACTTGTATACTATCTTAGTGATTCATTCTCTTCACATGTCCAAACCATCTTATAGCTCCTTTTTTCATCTCACCTAAAACATACATTTTTTCCACGTACTAATTTCTGATTTTTTTTTTCCGTCTTCTATCATACATTGACTCTCCACTTTTTTTTATTTGTGCAAGCATCTCTACAACATTAATTTTACTTTTATTCTTCTTCTGCCAAAATTATAATAGTAACAATAATTCAAAAAAAAAATACTTGATTACTTTTGAATAAATGCAAAACGTTACCTTGAATGCTTCTGCAAACGGGATTCAAGTCCCATTTAACGATATTTCTGCAAACGGGATTCAAGTCCAAGAGCTTAGTTTTTATGTGAAGCTTCTTTTATTGCTGAGATATTGTAGACTAATCGCTAATTTCCATAGGGTTCAGCATTTGTTGTTTTGTTGTTTTTTTTTCGGTATCAACAAAAAAGTTGATACCGAAAAATAAGGGGTTCTAATCGAACCGAAACGATTCGAACCCGCAACGCTCAAGTCGGAAGAAAGTCATATAACATAAGGAACTAGACCATAACGGTCAATACTCGAACTATATAAATACTCGTATAAAAGAAAACAGGAATATATGCTATTTCGTAATATCAATTACCCAAGAACTCGTAAAGATTACGTGGCTACAAACTACCATACTAAAAATTCATTATGAAAAAAAAATGTCGACAAGTAAAAAATACCTGGAAACCTGTTAAGAATTTAATCGATAAGTTGCTAAACAATATATCCACCCATCCTGTCATGTAGCTCATAACTGAGCATCGTAACTTCCATGAAATGTTCTTACCACTCCTCTACATCCATCTCTGCAATCCGCAACTCGAAGGATAGTTGTCAAGGGTTGTCCAGTTGCATCTCACGTGGTGAGTCCAACGCATTGAGATTCTTCCTCTTGTGCGTCGTCCTTCTACACCTCCAGTTACCACAAACTTCTCCAAACTGTCTCCTTGGCCACGAGCAATGTGCCCAAAGAATCGGACTCGTCGAAGACATCTTGTCGACAATCTGTTGATGTTCTCAGTTCTTCGAGAACGGAAGCGTTAGTTCGCCTTGCTGTCCATGGATTTGCTAACATCCTTCTCCAGCACCACATTCCAAATGCATCTATTCTACGTCTCTTGGTTCCTAGTCTCCGCGCCATACATGCCTATTGTGAAGACGAAAGATTTAACGGGGCACATTTTCGGCGTGATAGTGATAGTTCTGCTAGAACAACATATGTTATAAGGTAACATTAACATATAATATTTTGATTTATCGAAATAAATTTTTGATATTAAAAAAAATGTTATAGAAAATTTTAATCTAAAGGAGTAAAAACAAACTTATAAAAGAGTATTGTAAAAAAATATGAAAAAACCACAAAAAGTTTAAACCATTTTGATTTGCATTAATCGATTCTTATCTTAAATACGCACATGCATACTAATAATGTGATATACTCGCTTCTCTATCCATGCGCACAGCTCTCGCCTTGTCTTAATCCATACATCTCATCAGCCATACTCTTTTAATTATCATATTCCTTTCTTTCAGCTACAATATCTTGAACTATCTCATTGCACTCTTTTCAAGCTTTATTAATTCTTAAAGATCATCCAATCAAAGGAAATAATTTACGAATCGAAATTAATGTTTGAGTTAAAACAAAGTCTACTTGAAATATTAAGTTCTTTACCCCAGTACAACGGCAAAAGGGGTTGTTTTCAACAATTGGGAACTTTTTGTGGGCGCCCAAGTTGATTATTACACCCGCCAGATGTCACCTGAGGTGCGCTCGACGTCTACTTGTACATACAATCGGGCGTACGGTGGAGGTTCAGTGGCGTTGCAACTTGTTTACACGATACGTGTAACAATACGAGTGTTTGATAAAGCAACCGACTGAATATAGTTTTTAAAAAGTCAGAACATCAGACGCAGTTGGATGTATTGTCATATCCTTTCGTATCAGATGGAATCTTAAAAGCATAGAAAGTGATATCAGGTGGACTAAGTTGACAATATACTTAGTTTTAATAAAATGAGAGACCAAATAGATCGGTAAGGACTAATAATTTTGGAGAATTTCTCGATTTGTTAGGTTCATAAACTATAAATTACATATAGCTCGCTCGGTATTGAACTATGTAACATTTTTTTAAGCTTTTAAAATTGAGAACTTTGTCATACAGAAGAAAATTTACGGGATTATTCTCTCTTATAACTCTGCTTTTGAAGTCCCTCTAGGTGCACGCGATAATATCTATTACTCCATTGTTGTTATCAAGCAACCGAGTACTCCTACAATTTGTAAATCGTTAGGCTGCACAGAATGAGGAATCTGAACATTAGATATACCTATTTCAACTGTCCTTGAGCCCATACACAATTTAATGTAATTATTTAATATTTTTAAGACAGTGGGAATTAATGATTGAATTTTGAATAACAGACAACGTCTCATCTTCAGTAGCTAGGAATCAGTCAATGTATCGCGTGTTAACAGAATATTGTCGATGCCAATTATACATTTTATATCTTTATTTATGGGTCAAATACTCGTACATGGTTCAATCAGATTCCAAATACAAATTTTATCTTCGGGTATCTCTTTTATTTTCGTTTCTTCGGCCATTTGCATTTGATTCCGAAATGAATGGATAGTGACTCATACGCTCTGGAGACACTCGTAATGTTAATGAACATATGTACGAATCTCATAAATTTATTTAAAGATGTGATTGTGTAAAATAATGTAAAGATCGAATGTCACCATCCTGGTAAACAGTAAAACAGAAACAAAAACGAGGTTAATAAGGATATTTTTTTGTGAGTAGCTTGTGTTTAATTAAATTTATAAAAGCAAGACCCTCCCACTGAGAACGTCCCTGAAGGAAATTCGTTAAAACATATGAACAGCGAGTGCGGTAGTGTCGAGCTTTGTATTAATTTTGCGTGTTTCCAAGCTGTGTTATTTGCGATCCCGCCCGCTACGTGCGAGTGTATTAATTATGGCCCGCTCTAAGTGACGACTAACAAATAGGGTTAACAGCTTAGTAACAATTAGATGTAATTACAGACGAAAGCTGAATTGTTCCTAGAACACATACGACACCCTGACTGAACTAGTGAAAAACTTTTTCTAACAATTAACAATTCTCACTTCGAATCTGGGCTATTAAATATTTCAACGTATGTGTTCGTACTAAATTTTAGTAACGAAAACAATATTATTGATACTTTTGCAAATATTAATTATCATCATCTTTTTTATCACGCATGTCCCTATTGGTGTACACAGAGAGAACAGAATTTCACTTCGTTCTATCCCGGCATATTGCATTTGTTGCTGCACCGGCCATATAGCTTGTCTTAAATAATTTTTCTATTTTGAAGACTTAAAGCTCTCGTCTCTTTCAAAAAAAGATTTTTTAGTTTTTCACATTTTTATGAGCTTCTGGTACCCATTATACGAAACGAATATATTTTATTCACAAATCTTTCATCATTCATTCTTTCTACGTTGCCAAATCATCAAAATGCTCCTTGCTTATTATTATCTAGCAAAGTCCCTTTTTAGTGCAGGCAGAGAAGACCTACATTAGCTTTTTTCTTAATTCAAACGTCTGTTGTCTCATCCTCATGCATACAATACATATCATCATATATGCTCATATGTTCACTATACACTTCTGACCTTTTCTTCAACCAAACTTTGTTAAACTATCTCTATACCACATTGCACAATTTTTTCTTCATACTCAAAGTAGTTGTGTTTATTGAAAAATAGTTAGGATTATTAATAAATAAATATTATCGACTTCGTTATTTAAATGTTTCGGGCTTTACTTTGTGCATCTTTATTATGACACTAATGATTAATTCTACTTTTACAATGTTTCTAATGCGACTTGTGACTCGAGTTTCGAGCTCTTTGTCAGGCAGGCAAGGAGTTAGTCTGGGGAGCCCGATGATATAGCTCGAAACTTGAGTTGTGATAAAAACATCGTTTTCGATGAATTTAAAAAGTAAATTTTACTCAAAGTATCATTATCATCCATTAGTTGAAATGTGTATATGTCAATTTATTAAATGCCTGACATATATCAAATGCCTGACATAAACACAAAGTGGACGACCAAGTTTATGTATTATTTTGCAGGTAAATAGTAATTTAGTCATGATCAAATTATAAGATTTAATAAAATTGAAGGCAAGTGAAGAATTAATTATGTATTAAAATCATTTGGAAACACAATGAAAGAAAAATTCTGATTTAAAAAATATTCTAAACACATCATTTTTATTTCTTGTCAAAAAAGTATTATACTAAAACAACCATTTACCCATAAAGATGACCATGAGTGGGTAAACGTAACGATGAAAAAGTTACCTTGTTATTACGATTTGTTGAACTTACTGGATGAGTTAAATCGATAAATCAGTAAGTGTTTCTCTTCTAAACTTCGTTCCCTCGAGGAAAGACGTAAAAATGACACGATACAAAGTTTTCTGTGTTCCACGCTCCGAACGTTTTAAATTACTGTGGGAAAATCTTAAGTATTGTGTTTCCTCTAGCACGAAACTTATATGTTTTATGTGTTAAGTGTCCAAAAATCTATTCACACGTTGTTTAAATGGACGATATCTGAAACAAAATTTTGTACGGACATCCAAATGTTTTGTAGGGCCGATAATTACGTGATTAAGAATTTAATTTGCATATAATACTTCATTTGACTTTGTTTTTCACAGAAACGTGATAAGCTAACTTTAATTAATGGATATCTCTACAAGGAACAAGTTTTTAGTTTACGTGCCACATATTTTAGTATTTTTTGTGTTGATCCAATTTTGGATGACCGCGTGATGTGTGATACTGAAAGAGGAGTAGCAGCAGGTAATAGAGTGAAAGGCAGATTACAGATAGAAAGGCAAAATAGTGAAAGGTAAATATCTGATTGCTTAGAATGGAATTATAATTTAAACTAGTATTTGCAGGAGAAGCGTAGAAATACGAGCATATCAAATGTGTGGAAAAGCTGTGTGATAGAATAATGATTTATGCATGATAGAATAAGAATATTTTGAATGGATGTGGATTCAAAGAAGACATAGTGCTTAAAATGAAGAGTAGGTCATTGAGATGGTTCCGTTATGTAGAAATAATGAATTATGGAACGGTACAAAAATGTGTTCAAGTATTATAGAAGGTATTAGAAGTTTGAGATGACATTAAAAACGAAGCACAACTAAGTGATTCAAATTTTCAAAGGGGGAAGATTGATAGACCCTAATAATAGGAGAGATTGAATGTCGAGTTACGACTGTGTAGTCGTGGCAGAAGCTAAATCCTACAATAGATTGAAGTGAAAATTGATTCTCATCGTCTTCAATAAAAGGACTATGGCGTGATCCAATAAAGTTTCCCCAAATAATTATCATCTTAGATATAATGCAAAAAAGTACTATTTTTAAGCATAATTAATTAGTTAACTATTCATCGAAGTGAAATATAAGGAGACGAATATCGAGAAAGGAATCATATGAATGACTTTTTTAATATAACCAGGATATAACTTCTTATAATAAAATATGTTCCACTAAAAGTGCCACAATCTAAAAAAAACTTATTTTAATGAACTAATTCAAATTATTTTTCTCAATCAATCAATAACAGCTTACTAAAAATAAAGTATATGACACATGGCGAAACGTTTTTAATATTCGTATATTTTTTAAATATTCCTAAAATTCGGTTTCTTATATTACGTTTTTTTAGGTTCAAGTAATAAATTTATTCTTTCTTTTCTTTAAAACACATAGAAGTACGCTAAAATACAAATTGAAAAATAATAACTTCTGCCACATTGTATGTATGATTTTGTATTAAAATTCCCTCTCAAAATATTTTTCATGTATTGCCCAAACAGTCTGAAAATAAAATATGGTGTGTTAAAAATAAATACGAGTAGATGCTCTCAAAGCCTTTAACATATTAACAACTTGTGAAAAAAGCACTAATTTGTCAGTGTTAGCTGTCAACATTAAACAAGGAGAAATTTAAAAAAGAACCTAAAATGCTTAGTAAAATATTCAAATACGATAGAAAACTGATAAATAAGGTGTAATAAGGGGTTATGAAGGTAGAATACATCCAGAGTTATTGAAGCGTTGCTTACCTAGCACGGCATACCTTGGTGAGTATTTTTAAAGCGTGTGTATAAATACCATACACGTACATATTATTTAACGTCCATAAAAAAGTATAATGCGATATAGTATAACGAATCAAACAAAGTTTCAACGTTTATTTTTTTAATTTTACTATTTATTATTTTTTGCTCGTATAGCGGGTTTATTACTTTACAGCAATTCCTTCCAACTAACCAGCTTTTCTTAGATATGTAAAGTTGTATTTATCTATGAAATATTTTATAAAAAGGAAATAATTATTTAAGTTCACGTAACAATAATGGAAGGTCTAGAGTAAAGGAATTCGTTCGACGATAATCAAAGGAGACAAAGGAATATTAGGATGAAAGGGTATTTTGAGAAACGTTACATTTTTCAATTTTTTATTAAACTAGATTAAAAATAGTGCACATTTGATAACTATTGGAAGTTTCGACCACAGTCCCGCCCCGCCGACTGTACCGTAAATACTAATGTGTTAAATGAGGTTTTATAAACATTTCAATGCAACCCAAATTACTGTACAATATTTTCAAGAAAGATAATTTCACATAACTGCATTACGATCACGTACTTTTTATGTAATTAGCGCTTCATATTTTATATGTTCATTTACAATGATGAAGCATTTATTTACGTGTTATAAACTACTTGTAAAATTGTCAATAAATTATAAAATAAAAATTAATGTAATTTGCTTTTAGAGGATTTCTTTCAAGATTTTTTTCTACCACGTTTATGAATCATTTCATATATATGTACGCTCTTAGTTTTTCATTGTATGCATTACAATTGTTAATTTATGTTATTGCATATCTCATAGTTTCTGATTCATGATTTAGTTATTGAGAATACGATATTCTTTATGAAGGTCATTGAGAACTACATTTATTGATTTTTATCTCTCGTTTTATCGGGAACTAATTCAACACGTTAATGTTATTTTTAATATTGATGATAACGGTATTGTTTCTGAAATTATTTTTAAAGGAGAGATTTCAACTAAGATATATACTTTTACGCGTGGTAAACCGAAAATATAATAAAACTACAGGATTTTATAATGAAAGAACAAAACTTAGTGAGTTAGTTTGAACACTGGCGGTAATGGGTGTATTAAAAGAAAATGTTAATCATCTCCTTTCTTGTTTATGCGGTTTTTTTTCCAACACTAAAAAATGTCCTTATAAGCTATGTTTGGGGTAGGGGAATTTAAATGATATTAGATATTAATTTTTCTTGCCTTCCAGCAGTTTAGAAACAGATGAAAAACAGTTTTTGAAATGCAAATCATAATAGCTGCGATATAATTTATGTGTTCTCTTATCTCTAATTTAAGATTTTATGACTTATCCTAACAGCACTTTTCACCAGTTATTAAAAGTTATTTTAGTTTTATAAGAAAAAAATATCCTGTGTTTACGTTGTTCTTGACTGTTAACGTCGCTAGACTCTGGAACTATCTAATTTGAGACTTGCATCATCATTGGCTTGTTTCAAACAAGGACTCGACATCACTGTACTCCTATTCAATTACTTACCTGGTTTTTTCATATCATTTATTATGTCGTCCATTTCCATGTCCCCTTTTAATTTTAGGTTAATGTTGGCATTTAATTAATTTATTTATTTTATGATTTTTTATGAAATATGTTTGCTTTTCGGTTTATTTCTGTTTATATATACATATATATCTTAAAAATATTATAAACCTTTCACCCGTTATACACATTAACTAAGTAACTTTGTCTGATTAGTTGGATTTTTTTAGGACAACAAACCAATGTTACTCAGCGAAATAAAATGCCCAATAAAAAAATGTAGAGGGGATTTAATTTTTTTGTTTCATGTGTTTACGAGTATTAATATGCGTACTAAAATACTAACAGTACATACTACATAAGTAGAAAATGATTGGGAATCGAAAACACCTGTGCGTTTATAATTTTTTTCTGTGTAGAATTGTACTCGTATATCAGCAATTTTAAAAATGAACAGTTCAATAAAAGTTTTTATGGCAACGAGCTTCAATAAGATAAAACAGACTGAATAACTTAAAGCTTTTGTTCAATTTTTAAAAGTCATTAGAATGTTCAAATCACCTAGTATTAAAGCACGATATTTTTTAGAAACTTCACCTATGACGGAATGCTCGATTTGAGTAATTTACATATACATCACGAAATGTTTGATTTGAGTAATTCTTAGGATCGTTAGAATATTTAAGTCATTCCACCATATTAATAAAATGTTAGAATTTTAAGTAAAAGTATAATCCAGGAAGATCTCATTTTTCCGACCCCCGCGTACAAAGCAGTGAGAAGAGAAATTATGTTGGGAAATTCAAACAAGCTTCAGAAGAAACAGCGGGCCTGCATCTTAGCTAGTTTGATGTGGTTACTCCAAATTGAGTTTCAAATATATTTGCGATTATTTTCGAAATGTTAAAACAATGGATACGATCTCGATAAATCACACAAAAAATATGTGTCGTTTATATGGTACGTATCGTATTCATTTGTTATTTAAAATGATATATTTTGATTAAAATTTTAAATTTAAAGAAATGTTTACCAGTGAACATAGTAAATAGGTTCAAATTTGAATAATTGTAGATATATGTGACTTAAATTATTTTAAATAAATATGCTATATTATCTTCGAAGATCATATGGAGTAGTACACTTTCAATGCATATAACATAGTAGAACCTAGCTGACTTACTCATTTTAGCAATCTTTATAAACCTACCAGAAAGATGTTAAATTTGCCTGAAAGGAAAATCAAACAGAAACTTTTCTAAAAAAAAAATGTCAACGGGAACCAAACCTGCAACTTCCAGGGTGGAATACGGGTGTCTTACTAATTAGGTAACGAAGGTTACTTAGTTAGTAAGACGACTAGATAACTTGACTTGAATATCATTACCAGGTGAACTTTTTTGCAAAACTGTGCCTTTTTGGTTTTCAGATTTGAAAAAATATATTTCGGAAAAGTATCGGAATTTTCGATAAAAAATTAAGGTTTATAAAAAAGTTATGATTTTTTTCCGAAACAAATATTTGCACATTTGTTTATCCCTTAGAATAATTTCCACATTTAAATGTTAGTACAGTGTTGAACTAAGACAAAGGACTGCATAGTCGGCTGCATTTCATATTAAGTTTAATGCACCTCTTTGCGCCAATCTCCACAGTATGGAAAACTTTGTCTAATTATTTTAACATGAAAGTTTTGTCAATTTTCTACGGTGTTTGAGGTTTACTTGATCAAAGAGAAAAAGAAAATACAATGGAATTTCTTGAGAAGAATTGTAAAATGTATATTACTTACTTTTTTTTATTCAATTATATATTTTTAATTGAACAATATTATAGTTGTATTAGATACGAAAAGTTGGTCAAGTGTTCAAAATCCCACTTAAATATCAATGTAAAATAAAATTTTTATTAAATCAAATCAATTTATAAAATAAGAATCATCGTCTCTTAAAATTATACACAATAAATGTTATCTGCTTTCAATCGGAAAATTTCCTAGTTCGCTAGAGCTTAGATAAAAAGCAGGTCACAAATTTGTAATTGTATATAAAAAATGGCTTACTCATAAATCCTAAGAAGTCTCAAGCGATCCTCATTGGCAGCCCTCAGCTTCTCGGTAAATTCAACACTGACTTACTTCCTCCAATATTACTTGATGGCTCTATCATACCATTATATAAAACTGTTAAAAACCTTGGAGTGCTAATAGATAACACTCTCTTATGGCGAGATCAAATAAATGAGGTAAGCCGAAGGATCTTCTTCAGCCTTCATTCCCTTAAAGTGTTGCAAAGATTCCTACCAACTAAAAATAAATTTTACTCGTACAATCTCTGTTCTTTCCGATTCTGGACTATGCGGACGTATGTTAATTGGATGTTACAGAGGAACAGCTGGACAAATTATAGCGTCCTCAAAATGTGTGTCTAAGGTTCATTTTCAACCTACGTAAGTACGATCATATAACTTCATACCAGAAGGCATTGAACTGGTTGAATGTTAGAAATAGACGCCAAATTCACATACTGTTTCTATTGTATAATATCTTTAACTGTCCCACCACCCCCCTCTTATCTCAACGAAAATTTTCAGCGTCTTTCCAATCATGGATTAGCGCAACGCTCAAACAGAGATTGTTTATTGGCCTTTCCGGTTCACCGCTCCTCTTTCTTTACGTCGTCCTTTACTGTCCATGCAGTGATACTCTGGAATCAGTTACAAACCAATATAAGACTCGCTCCGTCCTTGGCATGCTTTAAGAAGGGACTGAAAAAATTCTTTATTTCTAGTCAGTAAAATAACGTGTTTCATTCCTGATTTTTCTTTTCCTTTCCTCTCCACCATCCCTTCCTTTCATTTTGATTGATGAGATCTCACTTTATATGAAAAATAATGTTCGGGTTATTGTCCGTCTTTGTGGGGTTCGTGGGCATGTGCTCACGTATATGTTTATGAATTTCGTCGGGAAGTATAGTCATTTGAATGATATGCAACCACGTAACTTGCTTCATTTACTTTTGTCTGGTTGGTTGGAAGAGATGGCCGCCTGGCAATAAGCCCGCCAGATTGCATTTGCAATAAAAGTGTTAAATAAATAAATAAAAAAACTAAGTGCAGTAAATTCTGCCGTAAAACAAAAATAAATCATTCTAACGTTACTAATAAGTCATTAATACTCAATTCATAGAATCCTATTTAAGGTTTGTGAAAAATATTTTTTTAATCACCATACCAACCGACCTCTTTTGAATTGGTCAAAGTAAAATACAAAAATTATCTCATTAAACAATTGAATGGTTCTTTATTTTTATGGAGTCGCATGAACAATTGAAGCTAGACTACTTTTATGTTAATATAAAATTTTATCTTTTTTTTAAATATGGATAGAAAATTCATTCAAAATAGTATTGTTTGAAACAACAGTGTTTAAGTAAAAAATGCAATTAGAAGATAGTTTGTATAATAAATAAAATTTGCATTAAAAAAACCTATAGCTTCAATTCATTAAACTTGATAATCTATCTACAAGTTGAAACATTTTTCGTAGAAAGAAGAACGCAACCTTCATTGGACGTGGCAATAACATGGCATTTAGTAAATTAAAACTGTCGCATAAAGGACAACTGAAAAACACATTATATATACTATCATATATGTGATATTTACTCCAAGTATTAATTAATTACTTAATTAATCACTATAACACATTATATATACTCCATGTATTAATTATGGAATATAATCTCGATGGTATTAAAAACAAAGTGATATAATAAGAGTTCGAGTCCGTCCGGTAACAGTACGAGTATTCACAAGTACTAGCCATGTGCTAGTGTTATTGGCTGTCTCCGTGCGGTGGCATTTCCAACGTGTTCCATGGCGAACTGTGATATACTCGTACTTGGCTACTCCAGTGGTTCTTAACCCGAATGTACGAATACTGGGACCGATGATAATATTTTCTCTTGGCCATGTTATTAACATGTTTGTTATTAACATCATCAGTTTGATTGTTATTAACATCATCAGTTTGAATCTGTTGAGAGTTACCATACAAATGAAAAAAAAATGTTATGGAATTATGGTTTTAATCATACTTTTCTTGCTAGAGCTGTGCCAACTTGTCAATTATTTCATAAACTTGCTAGAGCTGTGCCAACTTGTCAATTATTTCATAAACTTGCTAGAGCTGTGCCAACTTGTCAATTTTTTCGTAAGCTTGCTAGAGCTGTGCCAACTTGTCAATTATTTCATAAACTTGCTAGAGCTGTGCCAACTTGTCAATTATTTCATAAACTTGCTAGAGCTGTGCCAACTTGTCAATTATTTCGTAAGCTTGCTAGAACTGTGCCAACTTGTCAATTATTTCATAAACTTGCTAGAGCTGTGCCGACTTGTCAATTATTTCATAAACTTGCTAGAGCTGTGCCAACTTGTCAATTATTTCATAAACTTAATATTTTTGTAGTTTTTTTTTTTCATAAGGTATTTGTTAAAAAATAATTGTTGATAAATTTATAAACTAGCCATATTCTTGTTTCATGTAAATTGTTATAGAATTAATGTTTGACTTATTATATTTTTTATTTTTATATATTTTCACAATTATATTTTTTATTTTTATTATATTTTTTATTTTTACTATATTTTTTATTTTTATTATATTATATTTTTTATTTTTATATATTTTCAAATATATTTATATTTTTTATTTTTATTATATTATATTATATTTTTTATTTTTATATATTTTCACAATATATTTTCACAATTTTGCATTTTTGTCTTGTAAACTTATTTATTTTGAAGTTTTTTTATTAAGTGTATTTCTAAAACTAAATTAGGCATAAAGTATTTGTTAAAAAAATATCCTTGATAAATTTATAAACTAAGCAATAATATTCTTGTATCAAGTAAGTTGTTACAGAATTAATGTTTTAATTATAGTTTTGCCACTTCGCCTTTTTGGTTTGTTAACTTAATTTTTTCAAGTGTTTTTATTTAGTATATTTCTAAATTTAAATAGGTATAAGGTATTTGTAAAAAAGCATCCTTAATAAAGTAATAAACTCAGCCGTATTCTTGTTTCATGAATCATATTATTTAAGTATGCAGGGGCACGAACAATCCATTGCGTAGTGTTGTCAAACCATTAGCAGGATCTTTATTAAATTTCGGTGATAAATGATGTGATTCCTTGACGCCACAGCTTCTTTAATTAAGTCCCGTAGACTAGATATACGATAGAATTCTGTTTGATTTTCTTGAAATAAAATACGCACTCCTTATTCAAATCAGGTCTTCGTGGAATTTTCAAGTGTCTTTTAAAACATTAATTGAGACTCTTGGATTGGGTAAGAGAATATTTCATTTTATTATACTTTTGTAGTATACAGTTTAGCAGATGTCTTGCCATGTGACGACAAACACACACCCAATCAATCAGAAAGGTGTTTAAAACGTCTTAAGTGACTTGAATGTTTTAAAAAAACACACTGGAATCTTTAAAAAAAATCTGGTTACCACACGGAATCAAATCCTTAACCCCAGTGCTGGAAGGCTGACATCTTATCAACTAAGCTTGGAGGAAGACATTAATCAACTTAATCTGGTTCCAATATAAAATTTATCGTCACTTTTAATGATAAAAAACAAATAATAATAATCGTTTATTGGTAGCAAAAACGAAGAAATACAATAAATATATACATTAATTTCGTTTCACATGATTTGCTAAAAAATATTTAGTCAGATGCTATCAAAAGATTCGGGATTATCTTGCAATTATGGTTTCTTCATTGAAATATTATCAATAATTCGATCACTTTTTTCCACATTTATTTTCATAGTCATATTTATCCTATACGAGTATCTGCCACCTGGTCCAGTCCTGCACCAACTCAGTCATTTTGTTCTGTTGCAGAGCCATAGTTCATCTACATGTTTTCTTTATGTATAGTGTATTAATACTTATCAACATTAGAAATTATGACAATAATACAAAATATCTTTAACTACTTTTTGTAAGCGATACTAAAGAAAGCTAAAATAATTTTGTAATATATTTCGTTTATTTTATCGGTTTTACGTTGAATTCGGTAATGATGAATATATTTTACAATTATATAAATCCCCCACATGAAGTATAATGTACAATTATTTTTATATACATGTAATGTAAACCAAAATAATTCATGTAAGAAATAAAATATATATTAGTTAAAAAAAATTCACAAGTTTTAATTTGTGTAATTTATTTACACGGTTAATTGCTCCGACATTCACAAATCCATACATTTATGCCCCTCTCTGAATGGTCTAAATTAGATGATTTCACGGATTTCTTTTTAATAAATGTCAAGTTTCAAATCACAATATCATATGAAAAAATATTGCGTGTTGAGTTTCTCCCCCCACCTTAAAATTTAAATTAAATTATGGCGAAAATCACCCCTTTCAATTTAAGCCGTCCACCCAGTATCTGACAGTTCTTCTTTGTGAACCCTTAAAAGGATCTCAATTAAAAACTTTTCAATATAAAAATTAACGAAACACCCCAAGGGACATTACAAAGAATGTTTCATTGAAAAAAAGTTTCGGAAATAAAAATTATTCTATATTTATTACCCACAATAGCTCAGTATTATTAAATGTATTGATACAATAATACTTTATGAATAAAAATTGCTTCCATAATATTTATGAATGATTAAACACAGTCGACAAATAATGAATTTCGCAAATGTATGAGGGAAAATTTATATTTGTCATATAATATTTTTTTGAGTTATTCGGCCAATAAAAACCTCATTGAATAAATATTTTTTCCATTATTATTTTAATAGTTATTATCAATATAGATAGGCAGCATGAGTGATGTAAATATCTTTATCAAGTTTAACTGTCATATGTTTATAATCAAATCAAAGGAAAAGAAAAAAAACCATTAAGTGATTGAAACCAAACATCACTAAACATAATTCTAAGTTTCTGTGTAGGAACTTACACAGACCAATGTCACAGCACTCACTGCACTATTGGGCAGTTTGTTCCAAGATTCCACAACTCGATTATGAAAACAATGTGTCTTAGAATGATTGTGAAACGACACATTGAATCTTTCTGTGATTAAGTGCCTTAACTCTTATTATTTTGAGAATATTATTTCGCATTGCTTTAAGGTGAATCATGGAAGTTTGCAAGCCATGCTTTGCGATTTTGTTTACGTACTCTCGTTATTCGTTGCTTATAATAACTAAGCAGGTGCAATGAGTTCGTCTTACAACCAGAGAACCACTTATAATGCGTTCATTCCTTTGATGGTGTTCCTCAACATATCACAATTGGCGAAACGTGACCGGAGGAAAACATTGCCTAACACGTACGAGTAGTTTCCGTTAATTGAGTTTTCGGATTTAAATCTACTGAAGTAGGTACGGAACTCGAAGATTATCATCGCACGTTGTGGAAATACTACCGCACGTTAAGCGGTAACATACTTGTTCACGTATAGCGCTCACGAATATGTTTGATATGTTAACAATCCAATGCTGGAATATGTGATCTTAGTAAGCTGCGTGATAACACTGGCTTAAAACACACATAATGGTATCGCCCACTTAATAAATTACTCTTAATTACGAGTATTTCTGATAAAGTAAATAAACAATATACAAAGCGTCAAGAACGTTAAATAATTGTTTGGTTCTTTTCTTACATATATAGTATACGTCTATACACATATGTGTATATATAGGTAATCAATCCACACTTAAATAATTAGTGTGTCATCACGGTTAAAGTAAAAAAATGTAATTATAAGAGTGCAAATATAACCAATAAAATGTGTTCTTAAATTTAACAATTTAGTAATAAAAAAAATACAATTATAAGAATTTATTTTGATTTTACAGCATGGCTCCCTTAGAACTGAAACAAACATTATTTTGTAGAGTTGGTCCGCTTTGTTTTATCCTGTATCCTGTAAACTTAGAACACGGATAACGTTGCGCTGATACTCGGAGCGCCCTTATAAGAACATTAAGATCTTTTTGTAAGGGGATTCCCCTAAATAAGATTAGTGCTTTTTAAAAAAAACAAGGAACTGTTATAAAATGAATATTATAGTCAGTTTTGGAGCATTACAGGTAAGTATTTAATAAAATCACATTTTTATTACTTGCGTAGATGAGTAGTCATCGAACTTTTGTATTACACTTTCGTTGTGTACAATACATTTCAACTTATCAATCTTTTCCAATCATTTCGAAAGGTATTAAATAAGCCTTTAGTAGAAAGTAAATTGGATTCCTTTTTTAAAAATCTGACAACCAATGGTAATCAAACACATACCCTCGGGCTGGAATATAAGAGTCGTCTCATTTAGGCCACGGAGGTTATTTGCTATGGTTACAATGTTTTTTTTCTTCAAAATTTACCACAGTTTCAAAGGTTTACCAACAGCATAACTTTCGTTATGTATCGTCAAAATAATGTAAATACAAAGTACTCGTAAAATAAAAATAATTCTATATTTCCGTTGCACCGGTAACAAAATACTTGTTTATAGTCTAGCATATCTAAACCGTATCTAAGTACTCACCAATAAAGTTTTTTAATAAAACCGTTAATTAAGATTTACAGACAACTTCAAATTATTGATGTTAAAAATTCACAGTTTTTGAACCTTGATTTAGTCGTTGGCGTAAATTAACATTTTAATCTGATTAATTAGTATTAAAATCGATATAATCTTAAAAATTTCGTTCAAAAAGCCGTTTTTAGTTGAAATTGATTGAAACAAGCGATAAATCGCGTAACCGGAAGCTAAACGGACAAGTAACATTTGAAAAAATATATTTGTAGTCATAAATATGAATAACTTAATTAGCGAATTAGGACCTGGCAACAGAATTTACAGAGTTGGCTAATTTGTTAAAATTATTTGTGCTAATTATGACGAAAACAGCTGTTATATTTAGGTGAAAATTGTAGTAAAAATATTAAGTTGTACTCTGAAGCTTTTATTTATTGATGAATATCATAAATAAATACCTTTAATATTTTAATTTTAATCAAATTACTTACTTTAAAAGTTATGGAATTTAAATTGTGTGATGAAATAATAATTATTATTTAAGTTATCATTTCTAGTGCATTTGTCATGCTTTCAGATCTTGTTTATTAAACTATGTTTTTCTGTAGCTCAATAAATGCTTCATATATTATATATTCTACGACCACTTTACAGCAACCGCAATATCGTTTTATAAATCACGAAAGTTATAAGCAGATTGAATCTACCGATCGCCGAGAAATCGTCTTGCAATTCGAACCTCGTGACTAATATTTCAAAACTGTGATTACTAGCGTACACAGCTTTCTCACAATATACATACACGTGTTATTTATCAACATCGTGGATTGTCAAAGCAATCACTATGAATTAGGTAAACTTAAAGTTAAGCATTAATATAATAATAGGTTGTTGGCAAGTAAATGACTCCTCCGTTGATGGAGATTTTCTGCCTGAAATACCCAGAAAGGGGGAAGCTTAAGCTGTTTCTTATGATGTTCAAAGCAATAAATGAACTGATGTGGTAGTACATAATGAATTGTGTGTTAGGGATGTGCATCGTGAGAGATCTAGTACACTGTGGTTTTCATGATCTCAGAGTGTTAACCCTTAAATTGAAATTTAAATTAACGGACCGAGCTACTTCCATTGCTCTGGAATGCAGTCCTTATAATATTTAATAGATTTAATCTGGGGAATAGATGGGTTAATTCAAAGCTGTGAATCAACTGATGATGGAATCAAATATAAGGGATGTGCCCTTTGAGAGACGTGCTACACTGTGAACTTCAGAGCGTTAACCCTCTTTAGAAGTGAACTACTTAAACTGAACTGCCTCAATCAGTATTTGGAAGGTGTTTCTGTATCATTAAAACGATTCCCTCTAGAGTATAGACAGGCCGATAGTACAGAAGTATTCAAGATTTGAGAGATGTTACATTAAAACGTAGGTGAAGTGATCTTAAATCACGAATTAGTGCCAGAAAAATAAATTAATTTAAATGTGGTAATTAGAAATATAACTTTGGATACTTTCATGACGCAAGGAAACCAAGCTAGAATTTCTTTAGCCTGGCGAGCTTATTGCCATATGGCAATCTCTTCCAACCGACCAGAAAGATGTTTAAAACCAGACTAAAATCCCCTTTTTTTAATCTGGGTTCCAGCGGGGTTCGAACCCGCAACCTCCGGATCGGCAGACAAGCGTTTTACTACCAAGTCACGGAGGTCGTCATTGTTATCAAAATATTTTTTTTGAAAAATCTTTTAATGCACATTTTCCTAAGCAAATTATTACGTCGACTGCGGAAAGGAGGCGTGCTGTGGGCTGCTCTGGGTCAGGCATGGTCAAACTTTTACAAAGGCGGGCTATATTCTGTCTGACAGAAGCCGTCACGGGCCAGGACCATAAAATACTAAAACATACTACCGTTAAATGAAACGATTGATAAATACACACCATCACGCCACTTCCCTATCGGTTTAGGTAGAGTAACAGAACGCCAGACTGTCATATCTCATCGTTAGCTTCTTCTATATCCATACACCTTATACAACTTCCACGATTTCTCTAACTTTCTACATTTCCCTTTCAGAATATCATTCACTTGATCCAATCATACTTTCTTTGGTCTTCTTCTCATACACTTCTTTCTTTGGTTTTCCCTATATATTTGTTTTCTTAGTTTTGTTAAGATTTTCTTAATTTTTTTTCATGCCCAAACCATTTCAACGTGCTCCTTTTCAATGTGGAGACAATGTATGTCAGAAGATACATTTGAGATGGATGTGAATTTAAAACTGATGTGTTAAGTCAAATGAAGAAGAGGACTCTTAAATAGTTTAGGCACGTGGAACGCAAGAATGAAGAAATACTAACAAAATAATATACGGTCCAAATGTGAGCAGAAGGCGCGGTAAAGGAAAATCAAGGAAAGTATGGTTAGATCAAATTAATGATGCTTTAAAAACAGGAAATGTAAGAACTAAGAGTATGAGATATATGGATGTATTAGAGGCAAAATTATTTGTCGACATTGAAAAGTCTTGCGTTCTGCCCTCTTTGCCTACACCAGCAGAAAATCAATATGTTGGTATGTATGTTTGTTCGTATATTTAAATTGAATAAATTGCCATGCGCATTTTCAATACTTCTTCCTTCAAATTAATATAGATTTAGTGTTGAGATTTTCATGAAGATAATAAATATTTTTTATTTTTTATATTGCACGTCAACGTTTGTCGAACTGCAAATCAATTAATTCTTGTTGAATAGTAACTGGAGCAGAATCAACATGTGAAGCAAAGAGATTACAAATTATTGATAAAAAAATGTTTTCAATATTTCGGAAACATTCATATCCTTGTTTCATTTTATTAATTAACAAATATATAATTGATGCTAATAAATAGTATAATATTATCATCAGAAATATCAAAATCGTAAAATGATTTATCTTTTAAATTTTGAATAAAAATGCGTTTTCTTTTAAACGTTACCACTAAAATAAACTCCACGGGCCGGATCTAACTACCTGGCCGTAGTTAGAATATGCAGGCTCCATATATTATTTGAGATGTGTTGAAACTTAGCGTCAACAGATTGGGCCTGCAATTGAACACAATGACCGAATCGGTGCTGCAGAGAACCACTTGGCGGGGTCTTATGAAGACAATAGTGCCCAATCTAGCTGGGGTAAGGAAATAAACACAAGTTTTTCTATACTTTACTTAAATTGTAAAAAAACAATTTTCTATACGTTACTTAAATTGTAAAAAAAAACAATCTATACTTAAATTGTAAAAAAATCAATTTAAAAAAAATGTTTATGGCATATATTTAATATCTATCATGAGTTATAAAATAAATTGAATTATCAGTCAGATTTTACATTGAATTAAAAATTCTAGTAACAAAAACACTTCTGATATTATATTTTAAGTTACAACGTTATAAGAAAAACAGTCAAAGGTGTTTTCTTTTCAATTAACATTTGGTATCAATTTATCTCTCAAGTATGAAAAAAGTTACAAAGCAATATAAAGAGATATGGAAATATTAATTATTATTTCAATGAGGATACGAGAGATTGTAAAATCCACGATGAACATAAGTAAATTATAATAACAAAGCTACGTCATCTCTGCTTACGAAGCGTGATGCATGAAAAACAATGTATTAACATTATGAATAAGCAATGTTCCTAAGTGGCAAAATGTTGTTGATGGTTTACTATATTATTCCGTTTCGTTTTATTATGTTGGGGCTTATAATGAAGTTTGTAAAATTAATTTTTTAACTGATTTATTTAATTTTTAACTATCTTTTAATTTTTATAATCATATTATTTTGACTCCTTATTTCATTAAAGTGCGAAGTACGTTATTGTAAATTTTATGACGATGGTATTCGCATTTCCAAACTATGATACATGGGAAACTTATCAGACATAAAACTACTATATGTGTAGCGTGTTCCAAGAGTCACCTGGTGATTGAAAAATCTTATTATTGTATTTTTTGAAGTCAAAAATTTACCCATGAAAATTGTTGGAAATCACCCATGAAAGTTACTAATGGAAGGTATTTGAATTTTCATTTTGTTTTTTTCGAAATCATAAGATTTTTGAATCCCTGGGTGACTGTTGGGACATTCTGTATAAAGCAGATCATTAGGAAATTACGTATGAAAAATTGGTTTGCTTGGGTTAGAAGTATTTCATTTCTCAAACCTAAATCACGCCACACGTCACATCAGAATACTTTTTGAAATTCCCGGAACGCAAATTACAAAGCTGTTAGAATTTCAACTATCGAGATGATAAAGATGAGATTTCATCAAATAGTGGCACATATATGATTTAAATATCCATTCTTAAGGTCTAACTTTGTTTTTATGAGGATTTATTTATGGTATTCGGAAAAAATGGGCAGATCAATTAAGTTGATCTTATTAAATTTAAAAGATCCAGAAAATAACAAAAATGAGTTACGAAAGACTTGCATTAGAAATTGTCTGATATTAATAGAGAGTGAGGAACCACGATAAGAATAACACATTTTGAGTTATTTTGGCGTAAGAAAATATGAAAACTTTGAGAAATATAAAAGAATGTCTCCCAAGATGAGTGGACGTAGATGAAACAAAAGTTTAAAAATTTGTGTGAAGATAGTTTATGTCTGTTTAAATTTGAAGAGACAAGGTGTAAAAGTATATAAATAATTTTCGTAAAAATCTTCCCCGTCCCTGGTTTAGAAATGTAATTACCTCACGTGCCGTCCCTGTGCACAGTATGTATGATTGTATAGGAAATGTAATAGACAACGGTAGTAAGATATGAATGAGCAGTTTTATCCCTCCCCCACTAAACCAATGATTTATTGGGTAATTCACTTACCATTTATTGATAAAATAATTTTATTACCCAGATATGGATTTATTAAAGGATTAGTGCTCGCTACTGTGTGATTATATCGTAGGCAAACCTCCGAGGATATTTAAGAGTTTCGAAATTATTTTTTCTTATTCAATAATCTCTACTAAATGAACCTTGCATTTGTTTCCTTAATGAGTCAAAATTTATAAAAAAAAAAATACAGATCGCCCATACTTCGGTCGATCGATCTCAAGTACAGTATGTTACTACGCAATTTTTCATGTAAAGTATACACTATATCTAACTCAATTATAGTATACACTATATCTAACTCAATTAAAAATTACTTTATATTTCTTTGAAAAAAAACAAAGGAATTTCCCTCCATCGAAAGTTAAAAACGCATGGTATTTTTAATTTTCAAGATTGAGTATTCCAAAGTGAGTTTAATGAACAAAGTGTATTTTAATGAACATTTTAGAAATGAAACGTTATTTTAATCCACGATTGAAATATATACACATCTGAACTACATGATTAAAATCATGTTTAATTTATTTTAAATAAAATAAAATGAACTTTCACAGCGTTATACAAATACTATATTATAAGTAAGTGTAGTTTCAATCGGGTTTTTAAGAAGTTATAACAGATTACCATATGGCAATAAATTCGCCAGGTTGTACTGGATATAATAAAAAAATAGAATGTAAATAAAACGCGAATTTCATGGTCTGATTAGTTGAATGTTGTCGTACCGCTCGCTGGTTGTTTGAGGTTCGATTACAGATGGTACAATTGGTTGATGGCAAAATTTAAAAAATATTGAACAAAAACAGTCAATTCCACATTTATAAAACATAATATATAAAACATTTATTAAACATAATATCGATTATGTTTTTTGCTATTTTGTCATCACTGACGAATATCTGTCTATCATATATAATAGTAATAAAACAATTCATCAAGAATTTTATCTATTCACACGTTAAAATGTTTACACAACGTCAAATCAAAATTTATGCATTCGATTTTATTCATATTGTGCACTTGATCGAGGGCGCATCAATCACAAGATATTTGCAGGCGGTAGGGTGACCAACTATAATTAAACCTTTGATGGGCATAACTGGTTCACACAACCTGTTTACAAGGCTTTTAAAATTATTAATTTCACCTTTGACTCTCATCAAATGAGTTAAGGTTCTTAAAGCTATATACTATTTTCAAAAGTATTTTATTTCAATTCGGTAAAGTATAATTGGGGTTTGAAAAATGCGATTGTATAATATGACTTACACAGCGTTTAGATGGTGAATATTTTTTTTACTCAGATTTTTTATAATTCATTAAAAAAAATACGAAGCAAATTAATAAGACTGTTTATCTTTTTAATATGTTTTTATATAACAGCTCAATATGTTTCAATTCTTTGTTTATTATCTATCCAATTCATCACACTCATTGTCAACGCTAAAACCTGTAGGATGATAAACTTATATAAATCAGGTTGTATGATTATATTTTTCTTTTTCATTGCGTGTTTAATGTTGAGCCTCGTGGTCTCCTATATCTGAAGCTTGGTGCCAAATATCATAAATCTCTATCCCTCCTGATCCTAGGCTTTGTTAAATACAGCGTTTGAAGAGATTCTGTTCATTTGTCCATCTTATAGTAAACTTTCCTCTTGCTCAGTTTTCTTCAACTGTTCCCGTGGACACTAGTTTTTCCAAACTTTCCGAAAATATGCCCAAAATAAGTTAGGATTTTATTAAATGGCGTTTGTTCGCTTTATTTATATCAGTTAAAACTGAACTGAAGATAATACAATATCAATATCTAAAACTCTATTTAATCTAGTCTTTAAAAATAAAATAAATTGAATTGCGCATAATAATTAGATTTTTCAAAATATTTGTGATTTCTCAATAAACAGAAATTCATTGGAAACACTGCAGAATCAAAAAACATTTTCATGGTACATATGTATTCCATTGTATGTCCATTGAAGTGTGTTAATGAAGTATATTATGTTGTCTCTTTTTCTTACATGACATACGGCTCTGGGTTTTCTGAGTCTTGGCTTGTTGTGTATGGTGGTACGTATGTATTTATTTGGACAGCAAAATGTAATTTTCATGTAATTGTTTTGATAAATAGTTCATAATCGAACCCAAATTAAGTAATAAATTAACATGTTTAGCTTCAATATATTGTAACAACTACTTTTAAGTAACATGAGGTTTATGAGCTGTGAATTAAGTAAACATCTTCTAATTGGTCAAATATAAGAATTAAATCTTATTTAGAGCTTGTACAAAAATAATAAAATTTGTTATTCTCTGAGTATAAAGAATATTTGGTTACCGTTTAACTATTTGGATTATAACCATTTTATGCCCATAAACCTCGCTATCTTGTTTGCTTTGCACACTGAGCACCTACTCATATTCTGCGCCCCAATATCATAGGCCCAGTCCCAGACAGGGATCGGAACACAATGTGAGAGAGACACAACACAGGGGTGTCGCGGTGAAATGTAATCCATGGGAAATGTAAACAAATCTCGCGGCCAAGGCATATTGCAACACTGCAAAATCATTTGGCAACTGTCAAAAAATGAATTAGATATACAATACATTTACACATAAATATTCATATTTTATCAATGTTTGTTGATATTACTTCTTAATAAGATTATCTGGGACCAAATATATTTTACGTGAAAGAAAAGTGTACAAGGAAAAGTAAATATATGGATGGGCAATGAAAGATTGGATCAGGTTAAGGATTTTGCTATTGGGATAGTATTTTCTCAATAGTATTTTAATACCAATTTTGATTTATGGGAATGAAACGTAGACGTGGAAAAATACCGATTGGAGCCGAATAAATGCTGGAGAAATGCGAGCATTGAAAATATTACATGGAGTAAAAATATATATCAGAATACAAATGACATGATTACGAGTAAATGTAAATTTAAGACTGATATATTAAAAAAGGTGGTTTTACATCCACGTTTTACTTCCATACATCAAAGTTTGTACTAGAATACTGTTGTGGATTATCAACTTAGCAGATATTCTAAGAGGAGAGGGCAATAAATTCGCGGAACGAAGGGGTTCAGGCGTAGTGCGCATATTTCGGGCGGTAGTGCGCATATTTCGATAATAGTCTTTGTCTAATTTTGAGAGTTGTGTTAAAAACATATTTGTTCACTAAGTTTTTGTCTAATTTTGAGAGTTGCATTAAAAACATATTTGTTATATACAAAATAATTAAGAAAACATCGCTAGTATCATTATATTATGGAATGATTAGAAGTTATAATCTCGTTACCTTATGCTTATACATGGTTAATTAAGTAAATGATATACATACATACATATTATCACGCCGTGTTCTTGTCGGGGTAGACATAACGGGGAGAGCGCTAGAGCTTCCAATCGCGACATATATACTTTCCTGTTGACTTTGAATTTTGTAACATTCTTTCTCAGTACCAAGCCATCAGCATACAGCAAAACCGCATACATCCCCATTTTACATTTGTATCTCACCCACTTTCCTCTATAGTTTCTTCACACGTGAATCTATGTAAATATTAAACAAACATGGTGACACAACACATCGTTGCTTTACACCTTTTGTAATATTAAACCAATCAGTCAAGACAACGATTACTCCAAACAAAAATCTTTGTTTATTTTCAACTAAAGTTAATACAATTTTCAATTTGATTTACCCTTGTAATTTGTGGAAGCTTTTGCGCTTGACTTACTTTCACCTAAAATGATTCAATAGTTAATGTCAGAACGTATTGATATTAAGTTATCAGAACAAAAAACAGATGTCCAATTTGTCCACAGCAAAACGTATAAAGATCTATAATGTGACCAACGGGTCATCAAATTCCCCTATTTGGATACTTTTCCGATGAACATTGGGTCACATTTTTGCAGCTGAGCATTGTTGAAGAGTGAAAAGGAAGCACGATGCTTTGAACAACCCCGAATCGAAATTAAGGTTGATGATAAGAGTCAAGTAAGGGGGCCTTAATAAGATAGAGATAAATAGGTTATACGAGGCCCCGAGCATATTGTGCGCTGAGTACTATTTGACCGTTGAAAGAGACCCTAATTCAATTTTATCCAAAGGTATCTCTGTGTAATGTGATTCGGTTGTATTTGCTAAAAACGAAGATACATTTGTTTTTCCGCCTGGCTTAACTTGCGCATTCTATATATATATATATATATATATATATATATATATATATATATATATATATATATATATATATATATATATATATATATATATATATATATATATATATATATATATATATATATATATATATATATATATATATATATATATATATATATATATATATATATATATATATATATATATATATATATATATATATATATATATATATATATATATATATATATATATATATATATATATATATATATATATATATATATATATATATATATATATATATATATATATATATATATATATATATATATATATATATATATATATATATATATATATATATATATATATATATATATATACACTCGTATATATAAATATTTACTTAACTGGGGCTTGTAAGAAAAGTAAGTAAATTTTACTATCGAGAAAAGTCGAACTTTATATTTAAATTATGAAATAAATGTTTTATAATTTTGACATTTTTACAGTTATAAAAGTGTTATATTAAAAAGCTATATTTATGATAAATTACGAATTGTTTTAAGCACCGATTTAAATACTAACTACGTATAATCTTTTCCTCCATTTTACTGTCGAAAGAAAACATAAAAATATTCAAAATGAAATGCTTATTGTTTGGCAACCATTATTAGAATAACTCAGATGCAAATTATTCCATAATAATTATTACATTCTCGTATAAATTTAAAGATTTCATAAAATTGACGTAGGTTTTATAGATAAGTTTGGTAAAATTTTTATAATATTTTTGGGATTAAAATAACTATTTATGTTATTATTTAAATTGATAAACTGATTAAGTTTTTAATATATTTATTTCTACTGCTTGTATGGTCGTTTTGGCTTGCTAGGCCGTAATCAATAATACAAAGTATGAAATTATCTCAATATATGATACATGTGCAGTTGCATAACAATTATAATCGTTTGTATATGCTAAGCCCGATAATTTTATGAAAGCTGAATGAACATAAAATCATTTTTGTAAGATATTTGGGTGATGCATAATTATGATTTTATAGCTTAATCCTAGGGACTTCAGTATCTTATAAAAGTATATAAAAAAAAAACAAGGCTAGATATTAAATGTCTATGTTAAAGCAATGCATTGAAACATATCAAATTGAATATTACTCAAACAGGCTTGTGATCAAAAAACTATTTTGAACTTATAAAAATAGCTTTTGAGAGAGAACAGCTTAATTTGAAGGAACAGTGTGATATATTTACGTTTGATAAAACAAATTACAATGTCTTTAAACCTTCACAACGTTAATGCCTTAACTAAAAAAAAAACAAAAAAAGTGGAATAAACAGTGTTTGATAAAACAAATTACAATATATACGTTTGTTTACTGTATATCAAGATTATTATTTAAATAATAACAGTGGAGTTTTATAGGCTTAAAATGATTGCCGTAAACAATAATAAAGTGTAATAAAACAGTAAATGTGTTTTCAATCCTGTATTTTAAATTATTGTACACCAAATTTATAACTCCTAGATATTTCTTTATAGGTAGGTCAAATAATATATTATTACAAACAAACAAACAAAATTTGATAGTAGTTCTAAGTATTGAACTAGCTAAATCTTTATAGGTATGTCAAATAATATGTTATTAAAACAAAATTTGATAGTAGTTCTAAGTATTTAACTAGCTAAATCTTTAGTGAAATATAAAAAAATACTAAACAAATGTTTTTTTGTCCATTTATTGAATTAGTACCTATTCAATTGATTTTTCTTTCATAAATAAATCAACAAAACTAATTATTATTATTTATTAACTATAACATACATGATATCATTTTAACTAGATTTTGAAAAAAAATCAATGTAGTCAACTTAGAATATGTGGCCAATTTAGTTTTTATCACAATTCGGTTGAAAATATGTTTTTTTTTTTCATACTTATTTACACGGTGAGAAATGCAATAATTTTACTCGTTTTTTTATTTTGAATCTTCATTGTATATCCTCTAGGCTTTGAATCTTTATTGTATATCTGCTTAATTTGAAGCTTTTTTAAACACATCAATTGAAATTTGACTGTTTTTAAACAAGCCAAGTATACAATTTGGTTTCAATTGACCAGTTACTTAAGAATTGATACCATACTTATTCGATTTGATCGACCAATTAATGAGTACTGAAAAATATATGTTATTCTTCATCGTTTCCTCTTCGTTGAACGTCGTGGTCTTCTGCTATGTATGGAATATGGTGGAACATGGAACATTTCTCTATTATTCCTGGTCCTGGGGTATGTTGAATGAAGCGTTCAAAGAGGATCCTTTTAACGCCTTTATTTAGTATGTCGATCTTGTAGAAAACATTTTTCTTTCTCGTTTTCCTTAATCACCAGCTTGTTAAGAATTTCGTTGATCTTTTTAGCAACATGCCTCCATTATGTTTGAATCATTTTCCTGCATATCTTGAAAATCTTTCTGTAATCGATAATTTTTGTAAGATACAGACTTTGGTGCTTGTAATAAACCAAAATACGTAGCATCTGTCTGCAGCAGCACATCTGGAAAACATATCACATATTTATTTTCTTCCTTTTTATCTCCCACATTTCCATTATATACAGTAATATGGAGAACGCAATGAATTTCACTGGATGGATTAAGGTTCTTCTTAGACCGGTTAATTCATATCTTGGTCATGTATACATTGCACTTCAATGATTGACATACTCGAAATAACCGAGTGATAAAAACAAGGTAAAAGCAGGTTTCACCTTTTTATTCATAAGTAGCTACAACCTTGGGCACTGTATTCAGAGCTTCGCACTCACTTAATGGTACGACCGGTTTGCTTTTTATGTCATCTTGTTTGTACAGCTAATTGGTTGTCGCTAGGAATGTCAATTATGGTAATAATTCGTGTGAAAGGTGCCGCTCATGAGGCTCCGTAGTTAAGAAAAGGGTAACAGTAATTTGTTTTACATAAAATTGCTTTATAACAGCGGTATACAACCTTTTTGCTCTAGTATTTAAAAAAAATTAAACCGGCCAAACTAAAACTGAAAACGGTCAAACAGCTTAAGTTTGTGATAATATACAAGCTTCACCTTCACACCTTTTTATTTAACAATTTTGACTCTTATTCTTACTCTCGTTTTTACCTCTACTAATTTTATTCGTTGGTTGTAAAAATCATAGTTTTTTGCGCTATTTCGTGTAACAATTTACCGAATCTGCTTGGGAGGAGGTTTCTCGAAACAGTTTACTTGAAGTGGTCATTCATCTTTTACTTGATATTCATTAAGATTGCATCTTATATTATAATGTGTAATATTGGTACTTGTAATACATTCTTATTTTCTTTGATTATGTTTATATGTTTTTAGGTAGGAATTTGCTCTGCATATACCATAACCATAAAATCAAAATCAACAATGTCGTTTACTACTTGTCTTATATTTTTTTATTTAAATATTTATAACACATCAACTCTTAGATATAAACAGAACACTTCGAATGCGACTAACAAAAAAAGTTGTGAAAATTAACCAAGCTGGAAACCAATTCTATCGCAATAGTTTTGGTAATATTAAATCTAGAAATGTTTGCCATATTTTAGGGTTCTTCTATATCTGATCATCTTCTGAACTATTTGCGAGACTGAACAGGGAAAACATCAGGTACAATATTGAATATATTATTTCGTCCCTTGTGGTCTCAGTATCTTTTAGTTAGAGGATAATTTTTGATCTTTTGAAAGGGATAGATAAGCATCCTCAATTTAGCATCTGATAGGTGTTTCGATGGCTGCACTATGTTTTCATACAAAGTATGATTGAGCATGACGAGTAAATCGGGCGTTTTCAAAAATAGGAAATTTCAGCGATCTTAGTAGAATAAATTCTCAAGCGCTAAAAGTACGATATGTTCGTAAACCTTTCGTTGGACGCTACTGCACTTAGAGACTATGAAATTAAGTAATATTTATTTTACATTTAACTGTTTAAGATTATTATTGTAATAGTAACTCTATATTAAATCGAAGTCAAAACGTACCTGGATTTATTAAGTAACGTTTGTGAAGTAGAATGAAGCGACACCTTGTTGAATTAGTGTAGTAAAGGAAATAAGAATTAAACGAAGTGTCAAAGTAAATAAACTCAT
Source organism: Odontocerum albicorne (assembly GCA_949825065.1). Classification (NCBI taxonomy): domain Eukaryota; kingdom Metazoa; phylum Arthropoda; class Insecta; order Trichoptera; family Odontoceridae; genus Odontocerum; species Odontocerum albicorne. Next base: position 15,681,193 of record OX463843.1, read on the forward strand.
ATATAGAGGCTTAGATGTTTTCCATCGTCGGGATTCATACTAGAAACATCGCTTAAGCAGAGCAAAAGAGAAGTGAAATAATAAAAAAAACTGCTCAAAAAGCAGCACGCTTGTTTTGATCAAGCCAAATTTCTGGTATGAATCTCAATATTAGTAAAAGAAGTACAATTTTCTTTATCATTTTCTATTACAAACATGCTTCACGATCCCATTATCCATAAAATGTATCCTTAGGAGAAGATAAGATTAATTTAATTTTATGTTATATTTGTATGCAATTTACATAAAGGAAGAACAATTGGGGTGACCGCCTCTCGAATTACACACATTTATATGAAAACTTTTGGGTTGAAAACAACCCAGAATAACCCAAACCACACATCATTGTGGTCAAAAGGACAGCTGAAATTGTGTAGTTTGTTAGGATAACTGGTGTATTAAGAGGATACGAAGTGTGTTTCAAAGGCAATTCAAACTTTGACACAATTTCTGTCTATTGATTACGTCACCGAGAACTCGTTTATATACCGTGTGATGTACGAGAAAGTAAATAATCGAATATTAGAGATGCATTAAATTACAAAACCATGCGTTAATGAAGCGTACTCGTCGATGAATTGTACATTAAGATTGGCTAAAATCAGAATATGAACCACCTATTGAGGTGCTTGAGCAAACATTGTTCAAACTCAATAGGTTGTTAAAGAAGTAACTGACTTAAAATTTAATTAACTTTTTCTATGGTCGGGTTTTTAAGATTTTCTATGGCAGTTTCAAGATTTTCTATGACAGTTTCAAGATTTTCTATGACAGTTGATACTAAAATATCGTTGTGAACTGTCATCTTAACAGATTTTGATACTGCCTGGTTCGAGTATATGAGTTTTTATGCCTCATTGGCCTTGTATATTATTGCTATACGCTATTCGATTTTCCTCGTAACTTTTCAAACATTTAAAAAATTGTACCTAAATAGTAGAATTATTTAACTTTCTCTGCTCTTTCATTACTTACTCATATACCGCATTTACTTTTTATCATCATGACCTCCATTAACCATGTCTATTTGTTGCAAACATAGAGTAAGAAAAGAAAAAAAATATACATTAATATAAATATCATATGATTCACAATAAACAATTAAAATCAGATGCTATCAAAAGGTTTGGGCATATCTCGTACGACTCCTCCCTCATTCTATTGTACACCATTCGAATATAAGGAGAAGAAACTCGAATGAGAGCATCACAGATTTTTTTTATCCCACACTTTAACATTATAATAAAAACATATAGAAAAATATAACCATATAAAGTATTTTTTCACATACCATCCAAGACAAAAATATACGAGTTCTTCTTAAAAGTATTGAATGTCTTACTACAACAGTTTTCAACAGGAAATTTTGAATTGTTATTTTCCTTTATCTAACAAACTGCTAGTAAATCATGGCTTTATTATATTCAGAATAACACTAGTTTCGAAAAAAATATGTCTTAATTTTCTGTTTTTTTGGTTACTGATTCCAAAAACAGTGGTGCTCTTTTATTTAAAGTTTTTTTTCATAGTCTGCCTGTTTGTCTCTCTAACTTCAAAGGTTACTGGTTAATTCTGTATTGTTATTTTACCTACGCAAAGCTTTTTCGGTCGAATTCTTCGAAGGCTGGCGAACTGACCTTCTTGCCTCTGGTAGTGCTGAGATAATTGGATTTGAACCTCTATCATTTAAGTACTTGTTACTTTATGTTCTCTGTGTGTAAAGTAAATTAATAATAAAATAAATAATATCATTATTATACATAAACACATTGCAAATCCTTTCAAAAACATGCGGCTCAATAAGATTGTTCAATTATTCTTCTTTCATACCCTTATATATAATATATAAACCGGTAATGCACTGCCTGTTGGGTAACAAATAGTTAATAGCTTCATAATATTATCTGCTAGTTAATTTATTATTTCATATCCCCTCACAAGGGGATGGCAAAAATTTATTGGTTACATTTGCCAAAAGGGAAACGAGTGGTCAGAACAATGTTATTGGAAAAGTAATGTAAGTCACCAATTCATCACTTTGCTAGACAGATAAATTTAAAGATAATTATCAGAGTCCTAACAAAATGTACGAGTATATTGTGTATATTTATTTATATCAGTGATGTCAAAGGTAAAATTGTAAAGAATAAATTTAAAAATGGAGTGAACTGAAAGAACCGTCAATAAAGTTAAGACCTAAAACGAGTATTTTTACATTTTATTTTTACCGATGCAAGTCAAAGTTAAAGTAAAGAATTTAAATAAACGATTAACAACATGAAAACAAAAATAAAAAAATCTTTCACAACTTTCCTCAATGATTTATTCTCAGAGATATCACATGAAATGCATTGATCGTTTTTTTTTAATAAAATATTTTTTATCACTTTATCCAAAGTTTTCTATTAAATGTTATTTTCAATGAACATATTTTATTTCATACTCGTGTTGTGAAATTCGAAATCATATGGCTTATTTTGTTATTTTATATATTATTTAACATACATACAGTATTGTTTAAAATACGAAATAGTTTCACTCCATAGTACCTCACTAGATAACTTTAGTCCCGGCTCGAGTTGCTTGTATACTCAAAATATCAACTACGGACGAGGCTGCAAAGTGCGCCGATGTCACCCATGTGAATAGAACTAACGATGCCTATGAAGTGTACATCACTTGCCATTAGCGTATACTCCTTCATATATAGGAGCTCACGGCCTTTATTCAAGAAGAAGAACATACATACCATCAAGCCATATCCCTTTTTGGGGTAAGAAGGCAGAACAGATCTCCACAAACAAATTCTGCCTCATACACATTTATAGTTTTTGCCATACATGGCATTTCTTAAGTTAAACAAAACTTAAACGTTTTTTTTAATATAATTGGGTGCAAACGGGAATCGAACCCGTAACCTCCGGACTAGAAGATATGATTCTTGCCAACTAGGCCAAGGAGGTGATCAACATTGGCGTATCTGACTATATTTGAATGATTTATCAATTTCTGCACATGTACGTGTAATAAATTTGTTAATATTGTGTTGAATGTCTTACCGAAAGATTGGTATTACAGTAATCGTCAGCAATAGCTCAGAGAACAAATCAACTTCTCGGAAAAATAAGGTTAATAAAACAGTATAAAAAGTACTTTGTACCAATTGTTATGTGAAAGATTATATTTTTTGTAATAAGGGAAAAAAGGTTAAAAAGTAAGCCCAAACATATTTTTAATATTTAAAATTGATAGGAAATACACCAATAGAAGAGTAGCCAACCAAAATATTTTAAAATGTCACCAATGTTTAAAGAAAGAGAAACAAGGTAGGAAATGAAAATAGAACAGGGAATAAGGAAAAGTACGCTACGTCATTAGAATGAGAAATAATGTTAAAGTTATTGTTTAAAACGCTTAGCCATTGAGGGTGAGCCTACAGACTGGCCATTTAATTTTTATGGTCTGACAACATCAATGGGAGTGGATCAACAATATTTAAAAAACTTATTTTTACGTAGTATTTTCATAGTTCCATTTTGATTATTATTCTTCCATAATGCAATTTCACAAGAAAGTTAATTTTTTACGTGCAAAATCTTAGGTACCATTGTTTTCCACACACCAGAATAAAGAATTTATTTAGCTCTCGTGGACTATTTTGGATATTTTACCAAATAGTTCACGCGAACTTGTTGAGAACACACTGTCATATAACAGTTAACGAGTAACAAATTGGTAATAAAAACATTTCCATAATCTTAGAAAATTGTGACAACTTGAATACAAACGATTCACGGAAACTATTTAAGGGCATATTGTCTTATAACATATTAATGCCCCCGTAATACAACCATTTCCATTATCTAAGTTAATTTTGATAACCTGAAGACAAATGATTCATGCCAACTGGTTGAGGGCATATTGTTGCATAACAAATTAATGCCTCGGTAATACAACCATTTTCACAACCTGAGTTAATTTTAATTATCTGAAGATAAACAAATGAATGCCTCGGTAATACAATTATTTTCACAATCCGAGTTAATTTTATTTAATTGAAGATAAACGATTCATGCAAGCCAGTTGAGGGTATAACGCCGTATAACAAATGAATGCCTCGGTAATACAACCATTTCTACAATCTGAGTTAATTTTAATAACCTTTAGATAAACGATTCATGCAAACTGGTTGAGGGTTTATGGTTATATAACAAATGAATATTTCGGTAGTTCAAAATCTATGCTAATTTGATAACCAGAAGACGAGAAACTCATACAAACTGGTTGAAAGCACATTGTCGAACAACGAATATGGTAGATGTCTCGGTAATACAATAATTTTCACAATCTAAGTTAATTTAAGTAACCGAAAGACAACGGGATTAATTTTTTTATAATATGAATACATTTGACTTAAAAGCTTTTCAGTGTGAACATCATAGTTGCACATAAATCGGAACGGACCCCAACATCTACCCCAATACTCGAAACGTCAATCAAGTTTTTTGACAGGCGACAGTTGACGCAAATGTTCGATTTGCCATTTAAATCGGTGCAAATATTATCCTTTGTCATGAAAGTACTTCGTCGACAGTTGATAGTGGTAAATAAAATATATTTGCAAAAAGATAAACATATTAAAAAAAATGTCTATTATTTATTACATTTTTCTGATTTTGTGTATTGAGTAATCAATCGGTGTTTTCACGAATAACATTCGTGTATTATATAATTTTTAGAAAATATGAATTCATGTTGAAAGTGGTGAAAACTAGTCTGATTTATACATTATTTGTAATACAGATTTGATTGTGTTTTATTTTATTTACTCGTAAATGTGTTTTTTTAAATACGATAGAATAATTCAAGAATATTAAAAATTTTATCAAATCAAAACAGACTTGTTTCTTAATAAGACGTATATACCATATGTATGAAAAAACCTACCCAAAAAAACACATTTTTACAGTTTATTCGAATGATCATATTTCAATCCGAGATATGCAAACTTATAAAGCTAGTTAAAAGGGGTTTTTATAGTTCAATTCTGACTTTAAAAAATGTTTTTCATGCTACTCAGTATAAAAGGCATTGGTGTTTCTTCAATTATCTCAAAACAGGTAAAATTTGGTTGTGTTAATTTATTCGTAATATCATTCGCATCCAATTGAGTCTAAAGAAATTGAAAAAAAAACACAGATAAGCAAAGCTGAGATGAAACAAGGTCCGACAATAAAACTAGCCAGAAAGCGAATCTACTTCAAATTGGGATTTCTAGTGACTGGTGACTCACCCTATATTGGTGGGGTATATCTTGGCCGGGGGGATGTTATGAGATGAGCCCAGACCTTTTGATAGCTCCTCTTTTAAATGTATTTTCTACCATTTTTTGTGTTTTTGGGATGTATTTAAATATATTACGTACATAGTATGTTGCAATCAATAAACCGATATTTATTTATTATTTATAAAACATTTACAGTTTGTTTAAATGGGATTAGGACTTCTGCCATTTTAAAAGATATAATAAAATAGCAATTCCTACTTCTGTCCCATATTTTCAATACTATAGGCCCGTAAACCTTTATTATTGTTCCTTATAACTGTTTTAACATTTTGTTTTTTTTTAATCGTTAATTATTGTAACTTTAGTATTATTTCGAAGCCCGCACGGTTGCACTCCTATTGGACACGATTGATGAAATCAGTAATTTCTTTTGGATTAGACGCTAAGAATATGGTGTCATCAACAAACCTAAGATTATACAATCTCTTCCCTCTAATCAAAACTTCACTGTTCTAATCTTGCAGTATTCTGCGTATTATAAACTCTTCACAAATATTAAATATGTCAAGACACAAAATGCATTCTTGTCTCACTACATTTTAAGCCTGAAATTCAGCTTAGTTCATATAATTTATCAGCACATTGCTGTTATTACACATATTTTAGAATATTTATCATGATATTAATTAAAAATTCATGTTTATATTAGCATTTTTATTAAACTTTCGTTGTAAACGGTACAATATTGCGAGTTTATTGCTATGTAATAATCTTTTCCTATCAGTTAGATGGTGTTAAAACAAACCGTAAGTGAACACCAGACTGAACCCCTTTTTTAAAACTTATTTACCGCCGGGAATCAAACCGGTATCTCTCGTGCTAGAATACAAACTTGTTATCAAGTAGGTTACGGTGGTCATCTTTATTGATAATTTAATTATCAAGTTGTGTCAAAATAACCGATAGTAATATAGGTAAATCCAACAAATTGAAAACTTAAGAAATAATTAATGCTCGATATGTTCTAACATTAAAAATACTGGAATTATTATTGATGCCATTCATTCTTGATAATTTCTGAAACTAAACCTATTTCCACCATAAGAAATTCTATTAAAAATCCTTCGAATGAAAAGGAAACATTCCTGTAGAGGACTAATTTTTATTTTAAATGGCGGATATATTTCAACCAAGCCCTTACGGTAAAGAAGAAAAGCTACTCAACTGAAACTGAATGTATCTAATGTCTATAGACACGAACCAACACGAGAAATAGTATAATTAAGTATTAACGGGGTGTCATTAATTCGACGAACAAACCTTCCATTGGTCAGCCAGTGTGTTATGGGCCAACCGACAGACGTGATGGTAGCGTCATACTTGTTTAAGTAACCCCAAAAATATTAATTTCTTCGGGTCGGGGTGTGACTCGGCAATTTAAAGGGGAGGAATTGAAATAAATAAATTGGGGTTCGAAATTACGTGACCGAAACTAAATAAATCGTTTGTTTCACCATATAAAAATAGTGTTGTACATTAGTTCTCGCTACATCAATTAGAAATTAGAGGATTAAATTTCAGGCTTATATCAAGTGATGAATTTGGTTGCTCGACGCAGTATTGTATTTGTTAAGCGATTCAACTTCCTGATTTTTTTTCTATACTTTATTATAAACTTACAAGTGTATATAACTTTTATTCACAACAAAATTTGGGTGCAACATTTGATGTATGGAAGGGCAATGTGGACGTGGAAATAAAATGCAGAATTGCTATGGAAATGCGTTCTTCGAGAAGAACACATGGGTAGACATTGTTTGGTAGATTACTTAATTATTTGATTAGGTGGGTAGACATTATGTGGCAGATAATTAAATAAATGATTAGGCATGAAAGATAATTTAAGAATGATGCAAGAGTATTCGAAGGATAAAGAAGAGATTTCAGAGATGGATGTGCCTAGACATTTGTAAATTTTTTATATCGCCTTAAGGATAAAGGCTGTAATGCCTTCGAAAAGTCAACATGGCAACAGCTTCAGAATGATAAGGTATGAATATCAATTTAAGGCTGATGTATTGAACAAGATAAGGAAAATAACTCTGAGATAGTTTAGGTATATAGAAGGAATTATGTACAATACAAATACTAATATACATTGTGAATGTGAATGGTAGAGTATGGTTGAATAAAGTGAATGATATTTAAAAAGAAAGATATATATTTTTTTTAAAGAATTGTGAGAGTTGTACAATAACGTGTACGAATGTAGAAAAGGCGGAAATATTGTATCGTGGTAGGAAACTCTGGCGCTTAGTTATCTCTGTCTATCGCGAGAGGGAAACGACGTGGTTATGTGAATGTAAAGGGTCTTTCAAATTGAGCGTTTTTTTTACTCTTGGATAAAACAAATGACGCCACAGATGGCGTTGCGAACTTGCCTGGGTCTTGTGACACTTGAGAACTGTAATGTATGACATTTATAAAAATGGAGTCGTATACAATACAACAACGCGTTCAAATTGTTGAATTATTTTATGTATTGTAATCTCCGGAAACGGTGATGTTAATTGGTCACCAAGATCATGTGATCTGACACCGTTGGACTATTTTCTCTGAGGTTACGTGAAAAACCAGGTCTATAAGAATGACCCCCAATCAATTTCTGAGCTGAAGGACGAAATTATTCGCGTTATTGGTGAGCTAGAATCGCAATTATGCCAAAATGTCATCGAACATTTTGACAAAAGAGTGGACATCTGTGGAGCTGCAAGAGGTGGACATTTGGTGGATATTGTTTTTTTGTGTTTAAATGTCATACATTATATGTTACTTCAATGATTAATAAAAAGTTTTTTGAAATCAAAGCAAATTGTGTGTTTTATTCATGAATTAAAAAAAATTATTTAAAAAATCGCTCAATTTGAAAGACCCTTTATTTTTGGACATTCATCCTAATACTTTTAAATTATTTATGTCAACCAAATGTGTAAATAAATACTAGTTTTAAAACCTTCAGTTAACTTGCCGTGATAAGGTTCATAAGATATCAAGACTGGTATTGTTCGAGATCTTTTTATAACCTTTACTAAGCATGAATTATATAAATTATATTTTATGTTTCAGGTGTTAACAGTAAAAATATAACCAAAGAACTGAAAACTTTCTAGGTTCTTGTAATGAAAATTGAAGTTAATCTAATGATCTCTGATTGAATAGGTCGGATTTACTTGAATGTAAAAGAAATATGTAAATGGTAAATAGAGAAAAGGAAATTTGGGGAAAATTTACTGTAATATATGTTACTCACACTGAGAAAAAAGTGGATAAAAAGTGTTATGAGAGATGAATTAATTAATATAAATTATGGAAAGCCTTTATTCATGCATGTTGTTTATCGTCGAAGATATACCGTTTAATGCTTAATCTAAAGGCTTCTTAGTATGGTAGTAGGAATTATTTTAGGAATCAACAGTTTGCTGGTAAAAGTAAAATTCTTCTTTATTTTCAACGTTTCAACTTTTTTTTTTAAAGAATAGATATGACCGAAGTCATAGGTATCCTTAATACCCTCGAACACTAGGTGGAACAAGTGCCTGTGTCGTTCGAGGGGAGTAGCACAGCGCGGGGTTCGAACTGACGACCTTCCGCACAGAAGTCCAGCGCGTTAACGCGCGGCCACGCACTTCTTTTATATTAATTCTGGAAGAAGCATTGTTCAGGATATATCTAGTTATAATTTGTCGCTTTGAAAGTAATGTATAAATAATCTCTCTTCTTCATTATGTGCTTGATGCAGAACGTCGTGGTCTTCTCATATATTTTGAGCTCAGTATAGGTACCACCTGTCTCCATCACTCTCGTTTTAGTGCCATGTTGAAAAAGAGGATTATTTTTACTCCTTTGTTTCATCCATCCACCTTCCTCTTGTATGTTTTCCCTTATCCATTCTGGTGATCACCACTTTCGTTATTCTTTCTGGCAACATTTCTCATAACACATAATTATTACTGCCCTTTAAATAAAATTTAATTTAGTATTAATTCTCAACTACGTTCATGCGTATTGTTTTCTTTATAAGGATACCATTTAAGTATAATAATTGGAAAAGTGTATACGAACATCAAAAACAAGATTTCCTTTTCTGGAAGAGAGAGAGATAGAGAGAGAGCGATTGTTTTTTATGATGATAAGTATTCACATATTTTACACAGTGAAACCCTCCGTCGTTACTTGTCAAACGTGGTCAATTATGTTACCTATTTAATATCTGAAGTAAAATTACTTTTTTTTAATTTATTAGTTTCTCATTCGTATCCATTCAATGGTAATTTTGGAGAAAAAAAAACATATCTTTTAATTTATAAAAAATAATGTGGGTCATATTAATTTGAAAGTTTTTCTTTACACATATAATAATAATTATATTAAAAGGAAAATTTATATAACGCCGTTCAGAGAGCCAATTCTCCTCAAGGGCGCTCTAACTCGGGACTGATGCTCACTATTATTGATATTAAAAATATACAAAATGAAAATATAAGTTGAGTAAAAGGACAAGAAGGTAGTGACTGCAGCCATTAGATTAGGTACTTATCTGCATCTGCATATGAATTAATAAAAATATACATGAAATATAATTATATAAAACTAAACTACCTTCTAGCCAATGGATTTAATTCAGACACAAAAGTTTACTATTCACTTGATTTAAAATAAACTCAAAATATATTAAAAAAACATATTTTTAATTTCAGTTATCGGAAGGTGAAGTTTTATTCCTTACTATTTAATTTTTTTGCAACTGGAATTTCTTTTCTGCATTCGCGATCATAGTCATAAAATAACATCCCAATATGGTTGATAAAAGTCTTCAGGTGATTCGAAGGACCCCATCAATCTTTTAAGTCCATTTTGTTTATTTACAAAACTCACTTTTTATATCGAGCATGTATTGAAATAAATAATTGACGTAATGTGACATGTCGAAAATTCGAATATTTTTGTACGTTATTTAATAAAAAATATATATGTGTAAGATTTTCAGAAGTGTTAAAATGATATACAGTTATTTCTTTGAGTTAGATTAATACAATTTATAAAATGTGGTAGCAAAATTACGAATATAAACAAAAATCTGAATATGCGTAAGATATTATGGATTTTTTACAAATCGAGAAACTATTTTAGCCTTACAAATCGAGGAACTATTACTCTATATTATTAAGAAGTTTAAGTAATTATTAAGAAGTTTGAGTATTATTCTTTTCCTAACACATAATATGAGTGTAAGGAAAAAATGGAATATATTATGTTCTAATAAGAGAGATAATATTACGTCTTATCTTTCATCTTAATAATATAGTATAATAATATATTTTTATATCGAGAGCAACTTTCGACCATTTTTTTTCTTAAGATATAACGTTCTATGAGAAATGCCAACTTAAAGTGGCAGAGAAAATTTTAGTTGTAGGTGGGTGATATTGCTTGCTGTTAACATTTTGTTTCTTCACATAAATCTTATTAACTTGTAGAAAAAGCATTTTTGATAAACATTTTAAATAAATCGATTTAAAGAAAAATGACTAAGCATACAATGTAATCAATTCAATATGATTGAAAAGGAAGGGTAAACAGTGAGGATAAAATATGAGCTTAAATTTTAACTACCGTTACATAAAAAAAATCCACAAAAAAAGGAGATTAGTTTATTCAATATATTTTCCTTAAATCTCTTTTGTATACTTACCGTTTTTTTATTTAATATGGTATAAATATGAATACTTCATAAAATTCTGTAATATTTGATGACAGTGCACAGGCGTCAGAAAAAAAAACATTTCAATTAAACAATCCCGTTTTTCAGTATATTTTCAATTGCGTATGTAAGTCATTCAATGCATTAATCATTTTAGTGTAAAACCAACCTTATAGTTTGTGTATTAAGAGGTATAAATAATTAAGAAAATTTGATTTTTAGATTTGAAAATAGGTGTTTGAAGGATAATCGACTAAAAACAAGTTTAAAATAAATCTAAGTTAGTCGGTAGCGAAAAGAAAATAGAGTGTTGGTTTTCATTTGTTTGAACAATGACAAAAATACAGCTTTTTACTAACCAAGCACATTTTTTGGTCGATTAATTCATTGGAAAAGTTTTTAACTCTACTTTATGTATTATAATAATGTATTTTGACAAGGGGTACTTGATAAATTTATTGATAGAGATGCACATTGAATTATACATATCATTAGTTACAAATTGAGAGACATTCAATTTAAATCTGAAATAATATTTTTTTAAAGACGTAGAGAGGCTTGTTATCAGTTGTTAACATATAAAGATAATGATGATGATCTCCATGCACACTACATGCATTATATCAGTAAATATTGATTGACTAGTGAGATGATATATTTTTATGTAACAACTTAAATGAAATATAAAAACATTTCTTAATTCAGATTGGAAAGCTTATTTTAGCAAAAAAAAATGCAATAAGAGGAGTTGTTAAGTGATGTACAACAGACGTTTTCATTTTGATATGTTTTGACTTACGCACATCATTAGTTGGAACCGGTTTCATTCTAAGGTAACGAAATGTGTCCGCTTCATAGTTTGTGAGTTCATGTCAACAGGTGGGGCGCGGATGTTGTATCAAGACAAAAAATGATTTGTTTAAACATTTTTCCAACCAAATAATTGATTTTTAATGATAAAAGCACAACTCTTTCAAGTGTTCTAAATAAAATAAACGAATAATTACAATATATAAATCATTTTGTTGTATTATAAAAATATTATAACTGTTAACATATTTATTTATTAGAAAAATATACGGTACTTAAGTGTCCTTTAGAAACCATTATAAAATTAACTAAAAAATGGATGAGATTTTAACTACTTAACATACGACGCATGCAATAATTCACGTATGTGTTTAGTACAACATATAAAAGAAAAATACTCAAAGAAAGTCAATATTAATTGAATTACCCAATAAATAAGACAAAATGAAAATGGAGTAATCAGTCTCCCAGTTAAGACCAAGATTGATGTAATGCCGGAAAAGAATCATCCAAAACTCAACAACATCTACATGAAAAATATTCTTTAAACCAGATATATAGTAGAGCTACTCAATTTTTTTTAACAAGTGATTAATTACAACGGTTGATATATTTAAGGTGTATTCTTATAGAATATTTATTTATTCTTACAAGTATATATGTTACCATGGAAGCGGAACGTCAGTGAACGTTAATTTTCATTAGTGAATGTACACTTTAACTGAAGTAATCGGTGAATGTTTAATCTGGTCTGAACTATTGACACGCACTACTTAGCAGTCGTAGTCTAGTTATTATAGTATTCACGCAAAGTAAGCTGGTGCCAGATTTAATAGAGGACAGATTTTATTCTTCGACTGTTCTACATCTGAATTTATGTTTATCTGTAGGTTATACGCTGCTTACTTTAAATTCTTATACGCTATTAAAAACAACCCAAAAATAGTGCAATATACTCGTATTATAGAATTCCCAATAAAATGCAGCAATATTTTCAATTTGCCGATTGTCTTGGAAATTTAATTTCCTAGCAATCGGAACTTTGGCGTTAATTTGTCAATGAAGTGCAACAGCTTGCACACAATTAGCAATATTGTACAGACATCTTCCACCCACAAAATGGCTGACAATCATACTTAGTCACAAGGGATAATATGCCATATCTTACATTCACGAGTGAAAGTGTACTTTCACAGATCGTTGTTAGTGAACGTTCTAGAATAAAGACATTCTTGCGCTTTGAAATGCGAGACTGAATTGTAAATGTATGAAGAATGTCACTTTATGCACGTCGAAATATCATAACTCTTTGACTTGCTGCAATGAATAAAAACATTAGTCAAATACAATAGTTTTTTTCGTTTTATTTTAAATAGTCTTTCCCTAACCCTAGTCAGTGAAGGTAGACAAACAATGGAGTATACAATCACTTGTGAATACGGATCTATTATTTTCACATTTCAAGTCTGACCATATTTAGAGGTCTCAATACTTAACTCGCTTACTTCTGATGGCTTCTGAGCTTTATCCCCAGTGATACTGTGGTTTTACCTCTTTTAATCCTCGACTTTTTATTCCAGCATTTCTTTCACCCAAGTCTCTCCAGGTTAACCAGTTGTCTATGAAACTATATGTGGGTTTCTCCAAAGGTCTGGCACCATTAAATTTTTTGTTTGAGGAGTACACAACTTTTGTGGCTCTTTTATACTGCGCGCGATAAGCGTGTCCGATCTATGTTACGCCAGTCGACTGGTCGTTACACTTCTTGGTATGAGAAGTTGTTGCATTAGGGTTCTTAGATCTTGTTTATATCTATGCCTCTGTGTTCCGATTGCAGCATCAGGTCTCAATCTTAGGATCATATGACCCTCCTATTTGCAAGACAGGCAAATCTTATTCAGGTTCGACGTTCACGATTCTTATGCAAACGGTTCTGCATGACTTAATACGATACAAATAAACCCTTAAAATTAAGATTTCATCCAAAACTGAGACCCGTGGTAGAATTTTCCCCTGCAACCTTAAACTAAAAATTCCCGAAATTAACATCTACTCTGATAATTGAATGAGATTATCACATTGATAATGTATATAAAAAGTGTAATAGAAAATAATACAATACCATATTTCATATGTTGTTTATAGTTTATAGTTAAGTTAATTAACGTTGTGGAGGTTCAAAGACATTGTAATTTATTTTTATCAAACACTGTTTATTCCACTTTTTTGTGACGGTATTTTTGTGACAATATTTCATGTTAATAAGACAAGTCTTAATTTATTTTTATAAGTTTTGTCAATGCGCAATAAAAACTTACAGTTACGTATCTAAAATAATATTTAAGTACGAACTTAATATTTTTATTAATCATAACTAAAAAAAACTATGTTCGATATTAAATAATTACGTGTATGAGATACATATTTTATAAAATCGTCTTAAGGAGTTTTCAATTTTTGAATTGAACAAAATGAAAAAGGATCTTCAATTTGTTTAGAAGGGAACATATATTTTTACTTTATCAAAGGGAAAACTTTTAAAAATCTTAAAATATTTTCATACTTTATAAATTTTATTAACATATTCATTCATCACATTTTGAGTATCATTGTAAAATATTTATAGTATACAAACGGGATTCAATAAATTATGGCGATTTGTAAAATAACGAAAATCGTATATATAAAAAAACCTTTTATATCCCCCATAGTTATTATTATATATACATAATTTTTGGTATCATCACCATCACAAGAAAAATATCTAGATGTTGGTATTACAATGTATGGATAGAGTAAGGAATGATTTGACAAATGATTACTATTTGATACAGATGCTCTAATTAGAACTAAGATAGGAATCTGGAGATGGTTTGACAACATTAAGACGATGAGTTGCGAAAAACTTACACAACACAAAAATAAATGTATAAAATTAATGCAAAGTGAGAAAGAAGTAGATAAGAAATAAATGAAAGTGAAATGCTGGCAAAATTTGACTGAGGTAAGAAAGCACGAAAAACAGATTAGCATGTGTGATGAGGTGTATGGATATTAAACAGGCAAATACATTATGCGTGAATAAAAAGACGTGAAGATCAATTATCTTTGTCAATTCCAAAAAAGGACATTGAGTAACGGATATATGTTATATATGTATCATTATCGTTTAAGTATTTGCCTTTTTTTCTGCAATAAAGAACACTGATTTTTTAAATCTTTTTTTTAAAGCGGAATGATTTCATACATACAACCATATTGTTTCAAATCTAGGCTAGGCATAAATAAGAATCTGAATATTTTTCTATTCAAATCATAATTACTATCAAGTCATAATAATTTTGGTAGTTTTATTCCCTAAGCATTCACTATCAAATAAGTTTCCCTTTCAGACCTTATTTCAACCGAGATGAAATAAGGTCCGAAATGGATTTCAACTGTAGCTTATTAGCTATCAAATAAATTCTCGTTGATTGATTTTAACTTGAATCTATTGATATAAAAATAATTCTTGTTAAGCGGAACACTGTCCACCTTTTAGGCGGCCATCCTGGCATCGATGCCATCGATGTCCTGCAGGGATCTCGTGTGCAGCGACGTATGGGATTCTATCTCTGCCTATCGTATCTACATGATGGCCAGTACTGCCTTTTGTTCCTGCTCCATCTGACGATATTCTTTGTGTTGCAGGTCTGTTGAAGTGAGAGTTTCTGACCCTATATCTGAGATATTTACCTGCCATGGTTCGTATTATTCTTATCTCGGATGTTCGAAGAAGGTTTGAAGAAAGCTGAAATAAATTCTAAGATCAATAAATATCTGTTGCCCATCCAAAACTTATCTTACTACACCCGACTAGAGATCTTCACCAAACCACCAGACAGCGTGTACGTTAGGTACTTGTTTAAAACTCATTGCATATGCAAAAGGATGTTTGGGACCACGCCAGGATCTATTCAAACTATATGAGACCTTCGATGACAGAACCCATACAGATTCGTAATTGGGAGTTAATATACAACAAACCAATTTATGTATATGCATCATCCATTCGCAGAATGAATGGTGGATAACATTACTCCTTAAGTGGGGATATTCGCGTGATCGCGGTCACATATCGTAGATTTTAGAATGGTCAACTAATGGTTAATAAAGGTGTACGTAGCCAATCTAACCATTTGATTTAAAACACCGTCAAAAATGGCATGCAGGACCTGTCGTACCGCGGGCAAGCGATGGTCAGCGGTGGTTATGGTCGAACCGAATGCAACGTGAGTAGCGTAGAATCTAGGCAGCGTATAGAACCAATACAAAGACGACCCACGCATTGACAGCCACTACCTAAATTATTTTATCAGTTTATTACACGCGCGGTGCAAATTTTTCTCTGTGGGTGGTTTACGATTAAATTGTTCTCGAATTGTTGCTTAGTCCGTGCTTGATTGTCTTCGTGGCGTCGGCATCCAGTCGCCGAGACCGGTAAAACGGGCGTATGGATTAAACACGCCGGGAAATTATGTATACACTAGTACCAATAAATCAATTTGCGGTTGGCCGGAATTCATAAAAGAATATCTTCTCTGGTGTAACTCAAAAACAAACTTGACTCAAAACTATTTTATAACTTCGTTATCAATATTTTTTTCTTGTTAACCGAGGCTTAAAACTTTGAAAACAATTTCTACATAAGAATAGCCATAATCTTTGTTAAAAATAACACAGTTTCTAGAAGATCTCATATCTGTATCCTAAAAAATATTTGAATTCTATCTACAAGTACACACCGGCATAAAAGAAAACTTTAACATTTTAATTAATTTTTGTCGACGAACTGTACTTATTTTTGTAAACGAGTAAGAACATTTTGGTTTAAAATCTTTTAATGGTCATTGTATTTAACGTAATTGTTCTTCAAATATTATAATAACATGATTTGATTACAAGACATCAACACATTTTGGGGTTATACTGAATACCGTCAAAATTATGAAGTGGTATATATCCATGGCGTTGCGTTAGCCTTACTTTTTTAACATAATAATAAAAAAACCCTACCGAAAGCACCCAATTATCCTATTGAACTGTTCTTTAAAATTTAAATGAAAGTTAAAAGCCCTTTGCATATTACAGTCACAATTAAAAAATAAAATACATCATTCTAAAAGCCAACAATTTAAAAATAACATCTCTCCAAATACGAGTAGATGCTTAAAAATACCAATTTATAATTCCAACAAAAAATAATCAAATACAATTTATTGAATTCAATCGACAATACATCACTTACAACTATGAAAAAAAAATCCAGGGCAACAATTATGTAATAATTACTGGGCACATTGCAAAAAATACTTAACTTGAAATGGAATAACCAATCTCCCAGTCAAGACATAAGATTGAGAAAATCCTGGAAAGAATCATCTTGAACTAGAACATCTAAATTCTAAATACGAGTATTTACCGAATCAGATATGGAGTTTCTGAGATATAGTAAAATCCGGAGATTGCTTTTGTTTGTTTATAACGTTTCTCCAAGGAGAACGTAATATCGTATAACAAATAGATAATAAATTACTAAAAATAGTTTTTGTTGATATTCACAATTCATTTTGTTTTATATAATATGAGTAGGCAGACATTACGGACTTTTTACACCCTCTCATCCCCCATAGAATGACGGCGATTAATTTGCGTAGTGAGGTACACCCACGGGCAAAGCTAACAGGAGGAGATCGACAATGATTATTCATCGGAATTCAGTACAGCCGGCGAAGCGCTCGGACGGAAAATTGTTATTATAACCAGTGGCGTCACTTGATTACGGTGAGGGTTATTGTATGTTACAGGGCACCTAGAAAGCAATTTTCATGTTAATACATACCATCATTTTCATGCTGGGGTAAGCTGAGAGGACAGAGCGCCAGACTTTCCTATATCGACATAACATATTTCGCCTCTAACACAACCATATACCTCCTTATACAGCTCCTGCGATTTCTCATCGGCGGGATTTGAACCCGCAAACTCCGGGCTGGAAGACAGGTGTCTTACCAACTAGACCACGGAGATTGAGATATTTTTTTGATATACAATAATACAAATTTCAAAGGTTTGGAACTTTTGCTAAGGATATCTCATTCGTTCACTTCAGACGTTCTGGCGTAACATGAAAAATGTAGTTTTAGTAAAATAAGTCTTTTAATAAGAAAATAAATCATTTAAACACAACATTTTATTAAAATTTCAGAAATTAAATAATTGAAACACATTATTTTCTTGAAGTTGAATAATTCTTTTAATTAAAAACCATAACTCATTTTGTTTGAAACCAATAAAACGATATACTAAAAATAATTTAATCAACCTCTCTCTAATAATTTACCACTTTTGATAAGTGAATTTTTTTATTTTCACTGTGAATTATGAAATAATTAAACGAGGTTATTATTATATTATGTGTTAACATAAGTTGTGTCCGTTTTTTTTTTCAAATTTTAAAATGGGAACCAAAAATAAAACAAAATGGTAAAGGTTATACGTCATTCGTAAAGGTTATACGACAAAGAAAATTTTCTGCTCTACAAGATATTGTGTTTGCTTTTACGTTACACATATCATTTTATTTGATTACAAGCCTTCAAAATGGAATGTCAAGTAGACGAAAGTGAGAATTTTCGACACCTCTTTCTGTTCGCGTTCAATCGAAGGAATAAAACTGCCAAAGCTGCTTGCGATATTACTACATGTCATCTGTTCAGCCAATTCTACGGTGGTTTGAAGGGGATCTTCATGAGTAATACGTTTTAAGCGGTTCCCATCGAAGTCCACTGGTCGTCCGGAACGCTTCATGTCTTTCAGGTCGAAATTACCGTATTTGAAACGCAAAAACTATCAAAGAGCTGTCCTTTTCCTCATGGCATCTTCACCGTATACTTTGCAAATATCGCGAGCAGCTTTGGCAGCTTAATTCCCTCGATTGGACGCGAACAGAAGGAGGTGTCGAAAATGCTCACTTTCATCTACTTGACATTCCATTTTAAAGGCTTATAATCAAATAAAATAGTATATGCAACGTAAAAGCAAACACAACATCTTGTAGAGCAGAAAATTTTCTTTCGAATGACGTATAACATTTACCATTTTGTATTACTTTTGGTGGTAATTTTTAAATTTGGAAAAAAACGGACACAGCTTATGTTAACACCCAATATAAAAAAATGTACAATGTATTCAATAATTTCTAAATATCTTAAGAAGTTCAATTATTTTATTCTGTCAATTTTATTTTGACAAGAACTTTGATATTGTAATAAAGATCTTTTTGAGTCCAAACTGGCAAATAATAAAATAAAAAAATGAAAAACAAACAGAAAATGCATATACAGAAAAAAAAACATGAATGTTAAGTGCTTATTCAGTTTTATAAACGCAACTCAGGACAGACAGAATTTTTTTTACAAGTAGTAGACCGATTTGGGTTTTATGGTACGCCATTGATAGCAATCGCCTATAGAGGACCAATTATCCAGAGCGACATATTTACAGTAAACGACAACTGTAGCGGGAGAGGAGCTGGCAAGGGAGAACCTGTATTAAAGTGTACTTAAAAAATGATAACTGTTAGTTAGAGATGTATGTTTTAAGAAATATTAAGAAAACAATCTATAGATGGTTTGGCCACATTGAAAAAATTGCGGTAAAATACTTACCAAATCAATATATTTGTGCGTCTTAAATAAATGGACAATGAGGAAGAGACCGAGAAAATAAGTTTAAGGAAAAAGTAAAACGCATGAGAAACAGAACAGCATGTGCGACGAGAAATATGAATGGGAATGAGGCGACAGCTGTGTGCATGGACAAAAAGGCGCAGAGATATGTCTTCTGCTTATCCCAAAAGTATTATAATTATTTATTATTTCATAATTAGTTTGAAACAATATTTTGTGCAGCAGGTTGTCTTATATTATGGACCATATTTTTAAATAAACTAAGAAAATAACTTGAACATATTTTCAGAGCAACCAGTCCTACCACCTGGGAAAAGATTATTTTGGTGTCGTAGGATTGACATAATTGGAATTTGTAAGAAACTTTTTAAGATGACACTTTTAGAGAGATACTTGAACGAATTATATGTACCCATGGAGTAAAGAAAGTCCCTGGATTGATTTATTGGTAATTAAGATACCACAGTAAAAGCATCTTCGTTATAAGTATGTTGTCTGTACATAATATGAAAATTTGGTGGATGTATATCGAACTGTGAGAACATTACGCCAAGGACCGAAATCTGTGGTGGCAAGTTCTTCTTCGAAGCCAGGAGGTATGTGATGAAATTCGGCTTGAACTTGGCTCAAATTTAAGCGACAGAGGGTGAAACGTGAAGTATTCCCAAGACTGGATGTTCCCTTATTTCTGTGGATCGAGAATTTGTCTCTCCAGTCATAAGAATTAATGCCGTCAGCCTCAAGCTTCGTTTCAATAATATTTTTAGATTATATGTGTATTTTATTAGTCAGTGCATGTCCATAAATTTTTAAGAGGTAAAGGGGCCAAAAACAATAGTTAGGATACTTAAATTGGAATATATAATTGATTGCGTCGGAAATGTAAAGTCGAATCAAAATGGTGGAGTTCTCTTACCTAGCATGAATCCGGAGCAAGTAATAAAACTAGAATAGATATTAATCGATAAAGAAGCATAATAAAAAAACGTGGAAAATTGAACATTTCTGTTTATAAAAAGATATGTCAAATTCCTATAGGTTATATGATTATTAATATCTTAACTTGAATTCAATAAAACTGAGTGAAAGCTTTATTAGTATTCAAGGCACACTCGCTGAACCCCAAGGGTCGGCTTAATAACGAAGTGGATTCGTGATTTACATTAATATACATATTTATTTTGACATTAATTATAAACTCAAGTTTCTATAATCATTTTTTATTACACTTTCGTTGTATACAGAACAATCCTTAGAACTCAGTTGACGTCACACAGGCGATATTTATACTTTAGTTGTATTACTCAGCTGTCGGTTGACCGCCGATTTATTTTTTCTTGTTTTTAACGCCAAATTTTGTGTACAACGCATACGCGGATTTTGAGTTCACACACTTATTTAATTTTAAGAGCATTAAAAAATATTACAATATTATACAATATTAATTTGATATATATAATCTTGACGTTTTTGGAATGTGGCGATCTCGATCTCAAACTCAAGTGCAATGCGGTAATCTCTTCCAACCAACAAGGAATATGTTGAAGAGGTCCTTAGTGAAAATTGGACTGAAATCCTTTTTTAATTAAATTGTGTAACCTTGGGTCGGAAGACAGGTGTCTTATCAATTACTTCACTGAGGTTGTCTTAACATTAAGCATTTTACAAAAAATAACTGTAAGTTTTCATAATGATACCTATATAAGTTTGGTCAATTTACAAAGTCTTAAACAAGAACAAAGATTGTTTTTAAATTTTCACGAAAAAAACTCTGAGAAAAAGGGTTAGAAACTCTCGTATTTGACATACCTGCAACATAATTGAGAGTCAGATGGAATAGGAAAATAAGGCGGTACTGGTCTGACCACGTGGATAGGATGGACAGTAACAAAATTCCATACGTCGAGAGATACGTCATACGAGATACCCGCAGGAGATCGCATGCCAGGGAGGCCTCCTAAAACGTGACGAGACAGCTGGTACTTTACCTTCGAAGAATGAAAAACTTAAGAAAAGAAAAATATCATCAAAACGTCATACGATGACTGACATCTGCAAATATTATTTTCACTGTTTCCGAGAAAGCGAAAACTTGTAATTGATATTAGGTTGAGATGAATTAATTCTACTAGAAAAACTGTACAACGTCTTCTTTAATTTTCATCAAATGTTGAAAATTTTGCAATAATTCAAAACGATACATCTTTCCACATCCCTCGTGTATGACAAATTTAAGTCAAGGGATTAAATTCAAACATACATCTGTCATTATTCACTTTGTCATTATTGCAGAGTCAAACGGCTTAATCCACTTTTGTTAGCACACGCGTACAAAACTTTACTGCATTTACTGATAAGCACCCTCCCTGTTTCACAATTGATATGACTCCCTCCAAGGCACTGTATAACAAATAATATTTTGATATAATTTAACGAATAAACTGATGAATACATTTTACTGAACATTTTTGTTCAGGAGAGTGTTTTATTCTCGCGTTTGATTTCGCATAGGATTGACGACGCTCAATGAGATTACAGAAAATTAAAATGGCCATTTTCTCTCACACGGACACACCCCAAAAATAATATTACAGTGAAAACGATCAAAAGAGGAGCGTGTCGCGGCTTATGGCTCTATTGCCGATGGTTTCCTATACTTTACTGTGACAACATTAGGGAATGACCAAACACGAGGAATGAATAATAAAATATTTATTGAGAATTCTCCAAGTATTCGTAGTCAAGAAAACAAATGATGCCCAATATTTATAAATTAAAAACTTTAAGGTAACTGATAATTATTTAATTATTAATCAACGGTACAATGAACCTTATAACAATATTTGAAAAATTGAGTGCTTAGTTCTTTACAAAAGAAAAAATATTAAAACAATGTCTTAAAACAATTACATTAAAAAATAAACGAAAATAAATATTTATAATAAAAAAGAATAACACATCAGTATGCAAATACACACACCAAACCTCACAAAAATATAGAAATTCAACAATCGATTAAATGAAATTTTCCATCCATTTTTACAAGGCAGTCCAGCATTGGTATGAATAATGATTCAAACTTATTATTTCATCTAGATGGATTATCTTAAACATTTATATAATAAAGAATTTTTTTCCTCTAATTGGACAGAAAGAGATTTCACACTCGCGAAAAATGTTTGATAATATTCAAAATAACACGATGTCAAAGAGATAGTAAAAAAACATAGATTGTTTCTGGTTAGAGATAGTAAAAAAACATAGATTGTTTCTGGTTAGAGATAGTAAAAAAACATTGTTTTTTTCTGGTTCATTGCTCTTCTTCTTTTACGTCGTCCTACTCTGGAATCAGTTACAAACCAATGTTAGATTCGCTCCGTCCTTGGTATGCTTTAAGAAGAGACTGAAAAAACTCTTAATTTCTAGTCAGTAATATAACGTGTTTCATTCCTGATTTTTTTTCCTTTCCTCTCCACCATCCCTTCATTTTCCTTTGATTGATGATATCTCACTTTTTAAGAAAAGGAATGTTCGGGTGATTGTCCGTCTGTGTGGGGTTTGTGGGCATATGCTCACGTATGTGTTCATGGATAGTCATTTGAATGTTTTTTGCGACCACATAACTTGCTTCATTTACTTTTGTTCGGTTGATTGGAAGATATTATCGCTTGGCAATAAGCCCGCCAGATTATATTTCCAATAAAAGTGTTAAATAAAAAAAACAATGAATGTGTTGGTTTTCAATACATTTCCAAATAGAGTTTCTCCACCAGCCCAGCCCTTCCCTTGATGTTGCGAAATTGCCTATCTACAATATCAACTCTATTGACTCCCGTATTAGTAAACAAATGCGCGTGTGCGCCGTCAAAAGATAGGCGACGGTCTGTGACACAGAATACACAAAAGACGCGTGCATATATAATATGCAAATATGCAATATATTCCTCTTATTCTGTGTATCTGGAGGGTTAAACTCACTGCGACACGTTTGTTTGGTGGTTCTTTGTTTAATAAAACTAGCAATTTTAAAAGTTTTTTGATAAACAGAAAACATGAGATTTATTTGATTGATTTACACATTTAATTAGTGTGTATGTATCAAAATTTATGAAAAATGTACGCAACAGATTTTTTGCACTTTAAAATTATCTCATATAATTTTGCAGCCTGTTCCCGAGTTCTCAATTTCATCCGCAGTTTTCGTGACTCTTTCTTAACATTTGTTTATCATTTTAATATTTTGTTATTTCACTGCCAATTAATGTAACGATTATTTTAACCTGTTATAAAATTAAATGACATCTGTCAACTCATATTAAAAAAATTAAGTTTCAACAATTTATACCTACATTTTTTTTCTGTTATTGTGAAATATATTTTTAAATTAATTTGAGTTATAGTTATATTTTAACTCGTACATTGATCCCTTAATGTACGAGTGTAATATATACTCGTTCATTGAATATCTAGTTTTCATCATTTCATGCAATACGTAAAAATAATTTATAAAGTATTCAAATTTCATAAGTTATTTTTGATACATTTATTAATGACTGAATTATACCGAAGAACACTCTTGATGGATGAAAGCCAAATAATAATAAAAGAACATATCTCTTTCGATTATTGTAAAATATTTACATGGCATCGTTTTCACTCTTTGATGTTAATATATTGTATTTAACATCTTTCTGTTGGTTGGAACATATTGCTACAATGAAATAAACATGTAAGATTGTACACAACGAAAGTAATACAACAAATACAAGACAAATTTTAAAGAAACCGTAAGAGAAACACTATTCAAACTTTCTCTATATGAAACGAAACAATTTTTTTCGTCTTCACATTTTTGAATGAAGCCTTTGTTTCGATTTGTAGACATCATTATTATATGAACGATCACGGAATAAAAATATCACTGTCTTAATTTTACACCCAATTATCTATTTTTTCTCATGTTAAGTATTTTTATTTTCTTCTTCGAATCACATGGAGATGTGGTATTATGCTGATAGTTTACATTATTTATTATAGTATGAAAGAAATCGATAAATAACTAATAACTAAGTTATTTAAGAAATAATTCTCAAAAAAATACGTAGGAGTTATTCGATGTGATTGCATACAACAAAGAAACGTGTTAAACAACGCATTAGTATTAAAAGCAAAAAGTATACGTTACGCTGAATAATGGACAGCCCGTCCAGATCGAATCGGATAAAGTGCAACGAGTCAAGTTTATGGCGTGAGCACGTGCGATTTATATTTTGCACTACGATTTTAAAGCGTTACAACACTAATAATGTGGGTCAAAAGTCCCTTTGTCCTCAAAATATCATTTTAAAATTTATAGTAAACTTGCAACACTATTTTATAGTCTTTAAAAATATCTTCCACTGGAGATTTCATATGATTCCTAGAATGTAATTTTTTATACATTATAATTGAGGTATATTTTTGTGGAAGTAAATATTTTCTTCTTTTGTGTACATGGTACGTCTGGTGTTTTTTTTTATTAAAATGTAAAAGAAATTTTTACAAAACAACTGAATTATCTCGGATACGTCAAGTTATTTCAATTCACGACAGATTTTACATAAAAATGTTCGCTGAAATTGAGATAAAAAAACGGTGTTACTAGAGGAATGAAATTAATTTAAAGTTTAAGAAGGGAATGAAAGAAAAATTAGGATGTAAAGGTTTTCTGAGTAATAAAATATTTTTTCTATTCTCTCTTGAACATTATTAAGGATATTTATTGTACATCTGATCAAAATGCATTCGTAAATTAACCAAATGACATAAAATTAAATGAAGTAGGTATTCATCAACGTAATCAAATATGCCGAATATAGCAGTCCTGGTGTATCACCTAGATGACCTTAAATTTTTACTGAATATAATAAACACATCGTATGTTATGTCAAGCAAGGACTGAATATTCATATTAAAAAAAAAAACAAAGTCTCATATTATGAATTAAGTCAACAGTCTCATATTATCTTTACAGCTGACCACCTATAGAAAAAGTCGATATTTTCAAATATCAAGGAAGCATAATTACTCGTAACCTTGACCTAAATAGAAAAGTAAAATGCCGAATTGTAATGGTACATGCAGGATTTCTCAAAATGAGATTAGTTTTCTACAATGATAACTTGAACCTTAAACTTTGGCAAAGCATGATTAAGTGTTATATATGGTCTACTTTCCTTTATTGTATTGCAACATGGACCATGAACACCAAAATACTTAATAAACAAGAAGCGTTTAAAATATGAATTTATCGAAGAATATTGAGAATTTGTTGGATTTATCCTATCTCAAGCACCGAGGTGCTGCGTCGAGCAAGTATAGAACAACAGTTTTTAAATACCATAAAATGCTGAAAGATTGTATATCTGGATCATTTATTGCAAGTAAAAAATACCACTTCTTAAAATGAATATTGACGGGTAAAATTAAAGTTGAATGCGGAATCGGTAGAAGGCGCCGGCCTTGGTTACTTAAGAATGACAGAATACGGTACATGACGAAGTGGACATATGATCAACTCTTTGTCACAGTGCGGGGTATGAACCGGTGACATTCCGCGTGGAGGTCTAGTACGTTACCGCGCGGTCATATACCAATCAGACAATTAAGCTCATTGGATAAAGACAATAAAACCTAAGAATAAGTTGGAATTAAAATATTTTGATATTATATTTGAAATTGCAGTGATATGAATGTTAGGAGAGTGTATAAACATTATATCGATGTTCTCGAGTCCCCCTAGCAGGACAACGAAGTCAACCTACCCTCAGCCATTGTGAAACAATGCTCCATTATCACACCGAGTTTGTGACGGGCGCCCTTTCGTACACCCTCCTTGATATTTCGATTATGGATAAATAAAAGCTAGTCACGTGTTGTGGATTGTATTTTTATTTAATTTATGTGTTGTGAATGTTTATTAGCCGGGGTTAACTGAAGCTTTTCTCTGAGGGATGAAGACCGATGTTGGGGTGAATTTACAGTTGCTTATCAAAGGATTCAATGTATTGATTTGCATTTGTGTAAAGATGCAAAAATTCTTAATCTAGAATTAAAAAATCTATTTGGAATCATTTCTAGACTGGTTTAACTATCAGGTCATTTTATATCTGAATTTATGTATTTTGTAGCATATATAGTATGTTGCTTATCATACGTTCTTATAGCACTTATAGCAAAAGTTGTAGCAGATTAAACTTGCTGATTAATTGCTTTGCAATCGGAACTCTGGGTTTGATCTCACAGGACTATGCTTACTGCTTACTGAAGAGTGACATCTTGCACACAATAACACAATATATAAACAGGTGTCTTCCGTTCAAAATATGCTTTACAATTATTCTCGATGGAGGATTGCCTGTCGTGTGAAGGAGGTTTTAAGTGAAATTCGTTATGAAATATACAAATGAGTACTATTGGGAATCAAACCTGCAACCCGGCGGCTAAAACATGGTCAATTTATCAATTAGACTACGAAGGTCATCACATTCCACGTATTCGGTAATGTTGAATTATGATAATGAAACTTTAATTTTCTTATAATGTCTGGCATATTTAAGTAATTCAAATGCGGTCCTCATATATGTGTGGTGAAGCTAGACAATCAGTTTACCACAGCTAATGAAAGGAGATATAGTTTCTTAGTCCTCCGGACAATACAAATAGAAGAGATGATCAATATGTATCTGCGCAGAGTTACTGATCACATCGGAATCTATTAATAGAAGAGATGATCAATCTGTATCTGCGCAGGGTTACTGATCACGTCGGAATCTATTAATAGAAGAGATGATCAATCTGTATCTGCGCAGGGTTACTGATCACGTCGGAATCTATTAATAGAAGAGATTATCAATCTGTATCTGCGCAGGGTTACTGATCACGTCGGAATCTATTATTAGAAGAGATGATCATTCTGTATCTGCGCAGGGTTTCTGATCACATTGTAATCTATTAATAGAAGAGATGATCAATCTGTATCTGCGCAGGGTTTTTGATCACATCGGAATCGATTAAAACAACATCAACCCTTTTTTGTAATGGGAAATTCTTACAGCTTCGTAGAACTTCAGCTTCTGAACCTTCTACATGATTAACAAACAAACGCACATATGCATTATGTATTTATAGGTTGGCTTGATAATATTCCTCGGTCGCAAAGGATTTTCCATAATTATTAAGATGAGACGAAAGCACTCATTAGAAATGAAGGCCTTAAGATATATAGCTGGAAATACACTCAGATACAGAATAAGGAATATTAAATAAGAAATGTGTGTGGAATCAAAGACATCGTAAGATGGGAAAGGGAGAGAAGACGTTAAGGCGGGAGTATGTTCAAAGTATGGATGGAATTCGGATTCACTGTATAGCTTCTCATGTCTACCCCATCTGAAACCGACCACCTGTCAGACTCCTAAAGAGATGAACGGATAAGTGGTAGTCCTTATACTGTAAGAAGAAAATAAAATATATTAAAGCTTTTATAACCAACTTTTTATATAAACTTTACAACGACCAACCAACCGTAAAAAAACTGTTAACAGGCAATCTGAAAATCTGATTTAATATACTTTAATTTTCAATGAAAGTTCTACCATATCGCAAATGTGCTATGGCCACGAGTTTATAAATATTTCTATTGATTTGGTCGAGTTTCAAACATCTTCCTTGAGAATAATAATAATATATCACATGACACCATTTCACTCAATAATAACAAGACTGACAAGAATACTCTTGGACGCGGATGAATATATCAAGTAACTCTTAACATCCTAGAAATAGCTAGAAACAGTAAATAGACGAACAAAGTAATGTACAGTTAAGAATAAATTGAAGACGCAACAAATCAAGACTTATATTTATTCCAAAATAAAATAACTGAATGGCGGAGACAATTAGAGAAGAATTTTACATATTGGTTGAAAAATTCCGATTCTCTCACGCTTACTCCCAGAAAAAATAAAGCCTGTATATCAACAATAATAAAAGTTTAAAAAAAATTAATGCCAAAGACAAGGGAGATAATCTACATAAAAACGGCGTATATTAAAAAAAATGTGCTTGTGAATATACATATATTAGAATGACATAAAGAAACATAGAATCTAGAATACAAAAACATAAGCGTTGTGTATAGTATATATAATAGAAATAGTTTTTCAGAATTTACAAACCATATTATAAAGATAAATTATGATTTCAAGTAAATATTAAGTTACAATATAAAAAAAATGTAAAACAATGAATTTAGATACATTAGATATACACAAAGTCATAAACAAAAAAAAATAGCCCAAAAATGCTAAAGGTTACACCCCTCTTAAACATGTTTCGTTTATGTCAATAGACCATACATTTTTTCAATGTAATATAACACTAATCTGACTCTGTATTGGACCCGTAACAAACCGGAATCATTCCGCCTGAAGAGAGCCTCGTGATAAGAGGTAGAAACACGTATAACGTAGATTCATAATTAATAACGTAATTTATTGTTAAGTATACGATAATTTTATACTTAAGTATGATAATAATATTTCCATTCAGTCAGAAGAACTAAACGATCAATTATTGAACAGTTTAGGGTCAGTATCCGTCTCTCTGTGATCGGTGTAAGAAGGGTCTTTATGTACTTTGGCAAGAGCGCGAGGGACGAATAAGTATCTTGATACGTTGACGCTGCCTGAAAATGTGAATGTTAATAGGATTAGAGACTGATCACTTGCATGATGATGAAAAAGGCAGCAGGCTGTTCGTTTTAGAAAACGTTCTATTGAGTAACTAAGTAACTATTAAGTATCGCTTGCATTATCTACAATAATAGAGTAACTATTGAGTATCGCTTGCATTGGAGAGGGATGGTTGATGATCTTTGTAATTTATTAACTTATTCATAAACAGTAACTTACGACAATAATAAAAATAAACAGTGGTGAGTGCTTCATACATTAAAAAGGAATAGAATATAAGAAAAACGTAAAAAAAAAAATAAAACAATTATTATAATTACCAAAAACTATGTCACCAGCATAATACAGGATCGTTCAAAGGCGGACAGTCTGCAGTACACAAAATCACTCTGGAGACGAAAGTGAAATACATAAATGAAAATTATGTATACCACAAGCACAACCAAAAATCAAAATCGTCCCTAAAACACTTAATGTCTTAGACGCCAATATATAAGTTTCTAATAAGTTAAACAAAACATTGAAACATACAAACACAAAAGAACAAAAAACTGAAATAAAAATATATAAGGACATAATTAGACAGTTATATAAATTCACACATCTTATGCCCAGCTCGGAAAAAATACGAGAATAGATGAAAAAATAAAATTGTCAATCAAGAAGTTCAAAGAAGTTCTTTGAAAGCCTTCGACAGACACGTGGGATCATGGATCCTTAAAATTGAGGGGATGAACGATAAAGAAAAAAGTAAATAATTCAAAGATTACGTTTAGCATAATGATAAACTTGCATAATGCATGTAAAAAATATTTTTGTCTCATATAAAATTGATCAGGAGGGGTTTAAATTAAATATATCAGAAAAATTATTTGCGTTGAACTAAAGTAAAACTTTCTTCTACCAATATGGCTGAAAAGTCAATAAAAAATCTTAAGTACCTACCATTCATACTCAAACAATTTTTTGTTTGGAAATTAAATTTATTTTTTGTTTCAAAACAATCTCATAAAAATAATTTTGTAACAAATCTTATACGTATAAGTTTTTGGAGATTTTTAACAGTAATGGCAAAATCATTACTCATTAGATGTCAATGCCTCAATGATATAGTTTTTTTAGATTCATTAATCATTATAATTATAAAATCTAAGGAAAATGACTGAGAAATTGCATAATTTGATTAAAAATGTAAATTAATGAAATATTTCAATGTCTTGAAAAGTGTGAGAATGTTTTTTATAAGTATTATATGCTAATAGCTATGCATACCCGAATATCAGCATATTTGTGCATGCAATACGTTTATAATAATGAATGCAATGTAACTGCAAGTGAGCTTAATCGCATCCAACAATGTTTTATTTCCCATTCTATGAATTTTGCCCTCTTTGTGCTGTAGCGGATGTACGGTATCCATGAAATGAACTGAGTTTTGACAGGGTGTCTTCCATAATGCATAATATTAATACAAATCAAATTTTGTCACAAACAATTATAGATTTAGGATGTTTGGTGTAACACTAATACATTTATATTCGGGTTTCATAATCCGAAGTAGGATTTAATTACTAGTGAAAGAAGTGTCCTTTCTCTCAGTCTCTCCCTTTGGACTATTTTCTTTAATTATAATCGGTGAATTTTTTTTCTTCATTTGGACCATACCATGTATGTTATATTTGGTTAATCAAAACATTTAAAAAGTTACTATGATAGTAATAATTTAACTAATGAATAAGATAAAAGTATTTCATAAATGACAGAAATAATATTTTAATCAACTCTTTACAAAAGTGTACAGGTATAGAAATTTAATGTACTCGTACATAATTTGTGACATTTACTATATATATTTTTTTTATTATAAACACTTGTACACAAAAAATGTATCCAAAATGTTCATGCAAGCTTAAATTTCTTAGCAAATTCTTGAAATTCTTAGTACGTGTCTAAAAATTTATTGAGATACTTAAATATTATAGCTGTCTTAATGAGAAAACTTTTAAGGCTAGGAAAAGATCATCCTGATTCACTCGATTTAGACGATTGAGATTCGGAGAATTTGGAGGCGAAAAGGACAAGATAGTTGGATATATATTGGAATCATTATACGACTTTTAATAGGTACTGTAAAATACGGAGCTGGATGTAATATAGTTATCAAATAACTGTTTCACCTTAATTCTATCATATCGTTTATATACCTAAAAAAATCATCAACGTTTTTTGTCATATAATTGAAATTTACTCAACAAATAGAAAGGTTGGATTTCGTTGAAAACCTTTTGGTATCCTGAATGCAGCTAATATTCCGTGACCGGATATTGTGTTGCGGCAAGCGGCTTATCCACTTTGACAAACTTTCAAGGAACGACACACCGGAGCTAGTGAGACGACGCGCGACGCGAGCTTTCAAACACACAATTTCGTTATTTCATACCAATACACAATATCAGCCAAGTGTAGATAGATATATCGCACGTGTGGCGCGAATCGAAACAGATTCGGAGAGCTTGATTTTTAAAATGACCAAGATGTTTGTTTGATTTTCGTAGAACGGTGAACATGTTAATAGGTAATCTCATCCTGATCGGATATGATTATAAGCCATCTTGCAGATGGAGGACACCTTTCCTTCTATTGAGTTATTGAACTCAATCAATCACAAAGTCTTGAAATATTAAATCAAAAGTTGCAAAGGCAATGATATCAAAGCTTTATTACGATTGATAGGTTTAATCTGCAGCAGTATTTCATTTGGCAGATAACATAGTTATAGTGCTATTTTTGTTTTGCTTAATGATGCTATAAGAACTTATGAGTTACGTAAAAACATAAGTTAAGATGTAATATGGTCCAAGAGCAATACCAGGGCAATAGTAAATTCGCCAGGAATCGAACCTGAGACGCACGCTTTCTAAGCGTGAATGCTGACCAATTCACAACGGTCGCCAACGTTTAAAATATTATAAGAAATAAATTATACAGATTCTTCCTAAACTTATTTTATCGGCCGCTTGTTTAAAAAATTATTTCAAGATTTTTCTTAACGAGACCCATTGGATTTATCATCATATGGTTATACACATACTTTTAGATATCATTTATATTGTATTTATTTAGTGGTACTTATGAGCTTCTTTCTATTAATTTAAATAAAAAGCGATCTTAAGGTGATATTTTTTCCTGTACTTTTATAGTTTTTACGCTATTAGCCATTTTGCAGCCGAGTTAGTCACAAAGAATAGAATGCCAGAATTTTTTACTCATTTCATTCTTCCACACTCACTTTTCATACATCAAATTTGATGATAATATGCTCTTGTGAGCCAAAATTTCGATTTTTACTTTAGTTGACCATGTTTTATGACACAACTTGCCGTTCATATATATCATAAGGTTTGATTTCGCGTGATGTATACATGTGTAATCGAGTGTTACTGTTTGTCAGGTTGATGAGAATGTGCAACGGGGTTTTATAAAATCAAAAATCGGAAAGAAGTATCGATTTATTTTTCATGCTATATGTCCTCAATGAGATACAGGCAAAAGCCTAGTTTACTGGGGACACGTCAAATGAAAGGCAACAAACCATGATCCATTAAAATTGTGTTTCCAAATTAAATTACTAGTTGTTTTTTTGCAAATTATGTATATTTCTTGTCATGTGGAAAATAAATAAATAAAATAAAATAAACTTCAATCATCTGAATGCACGCTATCCCAATTCTTGGTTCATTTTTTAATACCACGATCTATATCATATTAATTATGGATTGGAGTATTTTTTACTGAGGTATATTAAAAGTTAGTATCACTAGTAACTTTGTACCCCTGAATACCAACCAATTCCCTCTAAGAACATTTGAGTATGTTATCAAGTAAGCTCTTACGAGTCAATATCACCCGACTGAAACTAATTACTCGGATTTCAAACACACGTATTAGCAATGGTGTTGCTTAAGTTCTGATGGAATAGGTTTAGGTCCTAAATTTCATTCAATCTGAAATCATGTATTTATCGGACTACACATGTTTTAATATAATATAATAATAAGAAATTAAAAAATAATACTAATTGTTTTTATTTCATTCAAATAACGTGTAATAAAAAATTGTCTCGTCCACACTCAGACATATCGTTATATGTGCTCTTTTGTCTTATTCTTCTTACCTTTCCTCAAAGATGACAAACAAAATTCATAGAATCTAACATTTGTTTTATTTATTGCCACGAAGAAATTTCCTTCGACCAAACAGAAAAATGTTAAATAGCTTTGAGTTAAAAAAAAAACACAGAATATGACATGTTATTTGAGGAACGCCTTGCATCGAACCCAAAATCACCAGATAAGATAAGCATCTTACTAACTATACCGTGGAGGTTATTGCAATTTAATTGTTATCTCGTCATTTGTAGGGAATATTATTAGTTATAATTGTAAAATTGGATATTAACTGGACTGAGCTAAAAAATATTTTTTTCGACAAGGCGTCCTGTATCACCGGATGTATACAGTTGAACAGCGTGTTGGTAAATGTCTACCTGAAGGGTAAATCTCGAAGCTTTCAGGAGAGGTACAGTTCCCCCCTTTTAGTGGCTGCACAAAGTAAAGTAATGTAGATAAGAATCGCTGAAGATGAATGACAGTTCCAACTTAAACTATTAAAATTTATTTAAATTTATATATACTGACCCCTTCTTTGCCACTGAATACGTATCAAATATACAGCATACACAATGACATAACAAAACATTAAAATTGCTCTCTCGTGACTTTATTAAACGTACTTTTTTTTCAAATAAGTAAATGTAGTGGAAATAAATATAATCAGAAGAATACACATGTGTATGTATCGTCTTAATATTATATATGAAAAATAAGAAATGTTATTATTAGGTTGAATGTTAGGATTAACGATTAAGATTAACGACCTATATAGCTTAGTTGGTAAGACTCCTGTCTTCTGGCCCGAAGGCTTTTAAAAAGCGTTCTGGTCTAGTATTTACTTACGGTTCGTTCAAACAACTTTCTGGTTAGTTGGAATATATTTCCACATGGCAATAAATTTGTCGGGTTGTACTGTTTGTAAAAAAAGTATAATACAATACAATGCAGGTTACATACTGATAGGTTAAGTAGGGTAAAAAAGAGCACGCTGAGCCGGTTCAGGCACGTTGAATGAATGGGCGACGAAATACTAAACTAATTTATATTGCTAGTGAGAGTTATGGTAGATGACGACCGAGAAAGTATGATTAGATGAGTAAGGAGAATGGACATGCTGTTGAACCAATTTTTATTTTAAAATTTAAAATTCTTGAAAGTTTATCTTTTAATAAACCTTTTTAAAGAAAACTTCACTGGTGTCAGTTAAGTTGGTATGAATTTTGAAAAAAAAATCTGCATTTATGTATTTAAATAAAACAAAAAAAAAAAAGATCCTGACACAAAAACCCATTAATAAATCTATTATCCATATACAAGGTTTAAAATTAAAATATATAGAGATAACGATTTACTAAGGAACTTTATCTATGAATATAACATATGTGTGTATATATATATATATATATATATATATATATATATATATATATATATATATTTTCTTTTATCGGTTTTTGATCAATACCATGTAAAAATTTTACCACGTGACCAAAGGAATCAGAATATAAAAAAAACAGAACAATTTTTTTAACTTTAAAATTATTAGCTAATTTTTACCAAAACTTTCGGCTTCAAATTTTTGGACATCATATTAGAATAATATTGAAAAATGAATAACGTTATTATGACATTTCGTCTGACAGACTCTAATTGAAGAAAGTCTCTGGAAAGAAGGTAGAAATACATGCAACTGACATACATATTATTAGTGGAATAACAAAGTAGTATTATAACAGACTTTAACTATCAGAAATATTTAATAAAAAATAATTAACCAGCTAAAACTAATCATTATTTTTCATTTAACTTAAAAAAAAATTTTTTTTATTTTTATTCGAAAAATCTTTATTTTTAACGTCTTCATTTAATTTAAACCATGTTTTATCGAAGTTTTCTTAATTTTTTTGCACATATTTCAATAATTATTCATGTCATTTAAAAATCTGTATTGTTTTGATACGGTGTAGTCAAAAAAGATAAAAATCTTTCGTTTTTTTTAAATATGGTTTGCTTTCAAGTAATCATGGTGTAGGTATATAATTACATAATTTCTGTTTAGAAATTAATTTAATATGAAAACAATATCAATTTAGTCATACAATTAAAACACACCTGTTCGTGAGTGGCCCATCATTTGGATTCGGAACCAAGTATATAATTTAAATGTTGAATATTTGGAAGCTATAAAACCATTTAACGCAAAACCTTAATTAATGGGGGCAATCAAAGATTTCTAAAACTTTAATATAGGAATGTTAAACAGAGACGAAGCGAAATATCGCGTGTGCCTCAAGTCAGAGTTTCTTAACAGTAAGCTCGCATGACTGCATAAATAATATAATATAGTACATAAAATTTAAATTACGAAAATATTATATTACGCTTTGAGTACAATTTGGTTGGTTTATTGACATGTGATAATCACTTACAACCAAAAATCTTAGGAGGCCTAAAGAGATCAATACACTTTTTGAAAAAAAATTAAAACCAACGGGAATTGAACCGCAACCTTTCGGTTGAAAATAGGTGACTTACCATCTAAGCAATGGAGCACATTTGTCGTTAAAAACGGTATTTTTAAAAATTATAATGAAACTTTTTTTGGTATTCAAAACATATGAGTTCAAAATAAAATTCATGATTGCTCGCTTTATTAAGGTTAAAATTCATGATTGCTCGTTTTATTAAGGTTAAAAATAAACTTAAATTTCCGGGTATTGATTAAAATGTTTTTGAGGTATGAATTAATTTTTACAGTATTTTTATTAAATAAATAAAATAGGGAAAAATATTCATTATTTTGAATTCAGGATTCATATTTGCATGGAGGCATGCAAAAAAGATTCAACTCGTGGAGAAAATGTTGTTTACTTGAATACAAAAAAAAACTAAAATATTTTAAATAACAAAAAAGGTTTTTTATGCTTTAATTCGTTCTAAAAAATGTCCCACATAAGCCATACAAAGCGGCTAAATGTTTCTTTAATTATCTTATAACAGGTAAATTGTGGGTTGGGTTTTTTCACGAATATAAACTACCACAAAATATTGAAGTGGAATGTAAATATGAATTTTTTAAAATTTTTTTGTTTTGTTTTTCGTTTAGTTGTCGTACCTTCATGTACAAATCAAGTAAATTAATTGCTTAGTATTTAAATGTGTTTTCAAAATATTACATTATAAAATTATACCCAAGTTGTAAGATTTTTTTCTTTTACTTAGAAAAGATAGCACTAATTATCAAATGCCATAGGAGTTATTAGATACGAAGAATGACGTTCATAATCACCATTTTCATCGTACTTTCAGATGCATAACATTTTCGTTTGAATGTTAATTATTGAAGTGTCGTATATTAACTGTAGCAAATTCTTTACGGCAATTACCCGTCGGGATAGGCAGAGAGGACATAGCGCTAGACTTTCTTATCTCGACACAAATATTCTTTGCCTCTTCTACATTCGTACATCTCATACAACTCCTATGATTTCTCAGACTGCCTAAATTTTCTTTTTTTCAAAATATCATTCACTTGATCCAATCGTACTTTCATAGGTCTTCCTCTACCACACCTTCTTCTCACATTTACACTATATTTTTGTTTTGATAGTCTTCCTTTGGTCATCGTTTTATATGCCCAAACTATTCTAGAGTGCTCTTATTTATCTTACTCGACACATCTGTCTTAAGTAGTTCACATTCATCTCTAAGCATTTAAAAACGTATTCTGTCACACATTGTCATCCCGTGTACTCTTCTCCGTGCCCTAATTTCTAACTCGTTATTTGGCTCCTTTCACGTTTCACTCCCATTAATATACAGGTAACCAGCCATCCATGTTTCACTCCTGTTCAAAAACACTCTTGTGGTCTATCATCTTATACTTAAATACCATCCGGTTTGAGAATATATGTTTTAGTACCAAATGTAAAAACACTCTTGTGGTCTATCATCTTATACTTAAATACCATCCGGTTTGAGAATATATGTTTTAGTACCATATGTAAAAACACTCTTGTGGTCTATCATCTTATACTTAAATACTATCCGGTTTGAGAATATATGTTTTAGTACCAAATGTAAAAACACTCTTGTGGTCTATCATCTTATACTTAAATACTATCCGGTTTGAGAATATATGTTTTAGTACCAAATGTAAAAACACTCTTGTGGTCTATCATCTTATACTTAAATACTATCTGGTTTGAGAATATATGTTTTAGTACCAAATGTAAAATTACTCTTGTGGTCTATCATCTTATACTTAAATACCGTCCGGTTTGGGAATATATGTTTTAGTACCAAATCTAAAAAAAACATCCAGTGACTACTTGCATGGAATGTTAAAGAAATAAAGATAAGAGCATAAAAAAATTGACCATCGTTAAAACCTTCTAATGTAACGCTTTTTTGTGGTTATTTAAATCTCAATCGTTTTGTTTTTTTAAGAGCATGGTAAACAATACTAAACTGCATTTATAATATGTTCAAATGTATCCATAACATGGTCGACTATACACGTACGTGAACAAGTGCTTTATACAAAATAATAAATTAACTTGAGAACCACTATGACAGGTCCCTCCGTGTAACAAATAAATGCTATTAAAGTGGGAACACTAGCAATTTGAAACATAGGGAATGCAAATAAGCTATGCTAATACCCCGAGTTGTTGTTAACATGCTGAGGAGTTACCTAACAAATCAGCTCACAGTGCTCAAGACTCGGCTCAATGTTTAAAACATCATTTTTTTACTCCTCGTTATGTAATTAAAATTCAATTTATCCTTTTGGCACCTCTCTTAAGCAATATAAAATGTTTTTGATCATTAGGAACCTTAGGTTATTGTAGTGAAGAAGAAACGTTTCAAAATAATTAATAGTGCATACACGTTTCGTTGAAGATGAGGGATAAATTATGAGTTTTATATTTCATATATATTAAGGAGAATATTTAGATTTTACATGCGCTCGTTTATACAAATGTCAGAATAATTAAATATTTTACGATAGTAAAGATACACTATTTTTGCATGAGTTTAAAATTAATTATTCGTTATTTTTCTTCTTCTCGCGATAGATAACATAACACGCTTCCAGTATCTCACTTTGACTCGTATTTATATCCATGATTGGGATCTGCATATTTAAGATAATTTAAAACAGTTCTATCTAAAAATATGACTTAATAAAATTTTTAAGTATTGTTTGCAGTGTACGTGGAACTTGTTTTTCCGAACTTTAGTGTAATATTGAATTCACACTCGACATACGATTCACTGAAGCCTGGGATTTATTTGAGTAAAAATGTGAATCAAAAAAAATATATATGCGTTATAAAACATATATCTTCAAAATTATCAGCATGTGCTAGAAATTGAACTTTAATTAATCTTTTACTAGGACTAAACATTATTGTTTTTTTCTGTTGATTATTGAGCATTATTATTCAGTGAACGAGCAAATTGTATCATGACAGGGAAGAAAGCGTGTAAGCAAATGTTGTATGATATATTATTACATTCATTTGCATGTGACATAATCTAGTGAGGTTATTGCCATGTTGCAATTTCCTTCAACCGGATATATGTTAAATAGGCTCTAAGTAAAAATCAAACTGGAATCCTTTAAAAAAAACTGGCTTTCGATGCGAACGCGCATCTCCCTGGTTGGCAAATAGGCGGTTTACCAACTAGGCCACCAAGGACATCAATGCTTTGATTTTTTTTAATCACATTCAAAATTGAACAAGTGGACAAACGGTCCGAGGAATGTTAAGCATACATAAAGTCAGTTTGAATTTTAAAGTAGTTCTTTATTACAATCGTCGTCATTGCAGACAAGGATCTTCTTGCCATTATAGTGTCAATTCAGTTGAAAAGCGAAGCTGTTTCACGCAGCATCTTTTTTTTAAGTGAGTGAGTCATTGCACACCAGCGAACTCACCGATCACACCGCTGTACTAGATCCGATGGCACACCGAAGTGAGACAACTGGAACACACTGGCATGTTTATTTTTACTCGTTTTGAAAAAATATTTATGATCGAAGTTAAATGTATACTTACACT
Source organism: Odontocerum albicorne (assembly GCA_949825065.1). Lineage (NCBI taxonomy): Eukaryota > Metazoa > Arthropoda > Insecta > Trichoptera > Odontoceridae > Odontocerum > Odontocerum albicorne. Next base: position 15,720,797 of record OX463843.1, read on the forward strand.
CCTGAATACTAGGTAAAAAAGTGTCTGTACCATTCGAGGGGAATAGTGCAACGCTTGGTTCGAACCGGCGACCATCCGCACGCAAGTCCAGAACGTTACTGCACGGTCATGCTCCTCTCATTCCAACACTTAATTATTATTTTAGATTTTTTTTGTGGCAATTTTCTTATATGGATGTGAATGAAACAGGACGGAGAAATGATGAACAGGAAAAAGAGAATAACTTTGGTTTTTTCTAAATGATTTACTTATAATTTGAAGCAATGTTTTCTTACAAATGTACAATAATATTGAAATATTCCATTTGTGCTTTGGAAATTATATTTATAAAAAAAACACCAACTTAAGAACCCTCAACCTGTCTCAAAGAAACTTCGTTATTTTTTAAATGAAATACGTATATTGAATTTTAAAATATTAATATGTTTAAAATATCTCTCTAAAACCATTATCATTTTTTAATAACTTGGCTAAATAGAAATGCTGAATGTTTATACCTAGTAACGCAACTTTATAACTAACTGTAATTTAATATTACTATAATTTACAAGATGTCTTTTTTTGTTTCTTCAATGAGAGTAACTTTTATATTCGTGTTCAGTAAAGTAAATGACAGGTTGAACTGTTTAACGTTGACAGGGCTTTACTGTCCGCCATATTTTTACAGTAAAACATAAGAATCGGTTTTTGAAATTATCTATATAAAATTTGTTGAAAAAGCTACAGGACGTTAGATGATTAAATTTATTTTTATATTTTTAGATATTTTTTTGTGTCATTTGACAATAAATGAAAAGGGAATGAGACGTTTAGTTTATCAGGTAAAAAAAGCGGATAACATTTAACTTGATTGTAATCAAATTCGATATATTATAATCCAAATTAATATGTTAAATACATATCTATTTAAGTAATCCTTAGATTAAATACCACATTTTGCCATTTAAAATTGATTCGTGACTTCAAAATAATGTTAAGACGAATATATAAGAAATCGAATTGTTCATGCTTTTTAATTATTGCTTCATAAAAGAAAATAGTTTTTTGTTGAACACGTAAAAAATTATGTTTTGGCTCCAAGATATGTGAAAGCATCAGAGAAATCAAATATTGCGATCAAATAATAAAGTTAGGTTAAAATATGAAAAGCAATGGCTGGGTTGGAAATAAATCACTGGATCGACAAATAAACGGAATTAGATCGTTCTTAAAGTTAAAGAGTTATTCCTCTTGTCAGAGAACAGGGACATATTTGAATAAATGGTAAATGCAGTCTGTGGTTCTAGATGATAGAAGACAATGCTTGAAAACAAACTATGAGACGTAGACTGATGTGTGTTGATTTTTAGTCATATTACAAGTATGAAGTTTTATGCATCAGACCATATTTGGCATGTTTGTTTTAGTTTAGTCATATTACAAGTCTGAAGCTTCATTCATCAGGCCATATTGTAGCATGTTTGTGCTGGTTTAAAGTCATATTATAAGTCTGAAGCTTTATTCATCAGACCATATTGTGGCATGTTTGTTCTACTTTAAAGTCGTATTACAAGTCTGAAACTTCATTCATCAGGCCATATTGTAGCATGTTTGTTCTATTTTCGAAACATGAAAATGATTTAAAGAATTATAGCAAAAAAAAATTCAATCATTAAAAAAAATCAATGAGGAAAATTTAAAAAAAATTAAAAATATGGATCATTATAAAGCCCGACATTTTAACATAGTCAAGTAAAATGACGGGTGTCTTAAAATTATTTATACAATGGATTCGTAAGGAAACGAAGGCTTTGCATAAATTAATTCCGGACGTAAATGTTATATTTCTGTTTAACATAATTATATCTGTATATGCATTATAATATTTCAAGTGATAAAAATGAGGAAAACACGTTTTAGTATGCTTGCGTTATTCTGCCATTAGGATAACGCTATCAGGCTACTACTTAAGACGAATAAATGTTTCATAAAATCATACGGTAGATGGTTACGAAACAAAATGTGTATGATAAGAATTTTATTCTACTTGCTCTTCCTTTAAACTAACCGTAAATTAGTAACCAAATCCGATTATTTTTTATAACTAGTGATAGATTAGCATACATGTTTATACTGTTTAGAAGTATTCTAATTTTTCATGGGGATTTCACTTGAACAATTTGGTACAGTAAAAAATATAATACTCAGAAATGGTGTACTGTATACACTTGCACATCATGAAATTAGTACGCCAATTACAGTTTCTCAGTTTAAAAGTTTTTTTAAATCAGTATCATGTATCATTACACGTTTAAAATTATGAAGTATTTTTTTGTGAAAATCCATTAATTTAATTAATTTTCTCTTACTAAAGTACAATAGAAAACATTTCAGGAACAACAATATTTTAATAATATTCGTCTTTCTCACTATCTTCATATTTGAGTTACTTTTGTAGGTTTGCTGACTGGTTAACTAAGAATTCCAGTATTGAGTTAACCAGCTGATCCTATGCGTCAATAACATCGTGTCTCATCTCTAAGACTTCAGAACAAAACTATAAAAGACACATAAATATTTCAATTACTTTAATCTGAATAGTGGTGACCATAGTATTGTGATTTCTAAACTCATAATTTATTTATGGCATCATGGTAGAAAATATTCAGTCAGATATTAGTCTATCTAAATTTATTTATTAACACTTATGAGCTGCCTTTTATAGATTAAAAAACCGCGCTCTTATCGTTTATTTTATTATGAAATAGCTCTATAAAAGTAACCTATTTTATATTTTTGTAAATGAAACATTGAACTGTAACTCCACCTTGGGTTGATTAACTAAATTTGATGACATTATCTGTTGTCGTGGGATTACTTTTCTGTAATTAATGATTTTAATAAACATATATTGCATCTTATTTGATGATATAACTAGGATACTTTAGGGTTAAATATATTAAGATTATCCTATAAGTGAATCAATGGATTATGAAATACAAGTAATAAGTTCTAAATTTATGTACACAATCATACGGAATAAACTAGTTTCATTCTTGTAGGCCAAACATAAAATTTGTCGTTAGAATTATCTGCTGCTAGATATGACTGAAATCGACGACAACATTTACTGTACATAATTAAATTAATATCTCTCTAAGGTAAAATATTTCTATACTTAATCAAATTTAAAGAATTGTTTTCTAGCCGCCTTATACTACTTATCAAAAGCACTGATGTGTACATTATAGAAAAATATAAACTAACTTAATACGAATTGCTCATTAACTTTCGTTTTATATCACAACAATCAGTATTTTTCCACAACAATTACTAAGAAAGTCAATTGATTTCGTTATCAATTTGGTAATTTTCTCCCTTCAGCCATTTGGGCTGTAAACACATACACCAAATATTATCGCGATGTTATCGATGCATAATTTGAATGATACCAATCTGATTTCTTTTCGGTGAAATTACCTCATTTTAATTTGCGAACATATCAATTTACTCGGATAATTTTCGTTATTTCTTTGATAATGCGGTTTTAGCTCGTAGGCATATCTCAACTCTGTTTTTCGAAGAGAGTTACTATTATGAATAAATTATGTTCTCCCTTTGGTTTTTCGTTTAATATTTTTAATACTTATTTCACTTTTTTTTTTGTTAAGATATATACTCGTATGTCTACCTCCTGTACCTACATGATGATCTCCATGGCTTAGTTGGCAAGACACCTATCCTGCATCCTGGAGGTTGTGGGTTGAATCCCTGATCTAAAAAAAAACTCCTCCAGTCTGTTTTTAAGACCTCTAAATACATTTTTTTCCCTGGTGAGCTTATTGCCTTGTGGCAATCTTTATTGTCGGCTGGAAGATATTGTTATTAGGCAATAAACGTACCAGATTGTTTGAATACAATGAAAGTTCAATTCAATTTTAAAGATTTTGTTAAGATACCAATGCTTTTATTGTGCTTATTTTAAAAGTTATGAATGATTTTTATTATTCGAGTATTATTTTTTTAGTCAAAAATTTTATTGTTTTCTAATGAAATAATGTGTCATTCATATTTTTTAACCTTGATAGTATTTTGCTATAGATATGCAAAAATATGTAGTTTTCATTTCCACTGATTTATTTTCCCATCATATATACCAGAGTAACACATCGAGCAATAAATCCCGGGACTAACTACTAAAACAACATTTGTTTGCCAAAATTCTTCTTTATTCATCAACATAGTCTCCTTCAAGAGCGATTCATTAATTCCAACGCTTTCCTAACTTTTCTATGATAGCCGTGTAGAACGATTTATCTTTGGTTTCAAAATAGACGTTAGTTTCGGCAATCCCTTCTTCATTGGAGCCAAATCTCTTTCCCTGTAGCATCTTTTTGAGGTCTGCGAACAGCCAATATTCGCTGGGAACCAAATCTGGAGAATACGGTGGGTGCGGAAGCAATTCGAAGTTCAACTCGTGCAATTTGGCTATCGTTACCATCAACTTGTGACACGGTGCATTGTCCTGATGAAAGAAAACTTTTTTCTTCTTCATATGGGGTCGTTTTTTGCCATTTCTGTCTTCAAACGCTCCAATAACGCTATGGAATATTCGCTATTGATGGTTTTTCCATTTTCAAAGTGATTGATGAATATTATACTATGCACATCCCAAAATACGGAGGCCATAACCTTCTCGGCCGACTGTTGAGTTTTTGGTCGCTTCGGACGACTTTCACCGGCTGCTCTCCACTCCGTTGACTGCCGATTTGATTCCGGGGTATAGTGGTGGATCCAAGTTTCATCCATTGCCACACGCCGATGCAAAACTCCTGTGTATTTCGCGTAAACAGTACCAAACAGCGCTCTGAATCATCGATGCGCTGTTGTTTCTGTTCCATTGTGAGCAAACGCGGCACCCATTTCGAAAAAAGCTTTTTCATGACCAAATGTTCATACAAAAACACTACCAAATGATGTCTAAACACTACCAAATGATGTCTTCAGGATGTCAGCTATCTCACGCAACTTTACTTTGTGATTTTCCATCACGATTGTGAGTTTTTTTTATGTTTTCGCCATCGCTGAGTTTGAACGGTATTTTTTCTCATTAAAAAGCAATTTTTTATCAACACACGAAATTCGGTTTTTTCCATTGTTTTGAAAATAGCAAAAGTAGCGTCACTAAAACCATGTAACTCAATGAAATAATGTCGAAATATCATGAAAGTTTGACACGTAACTTCTAAAGGTTGGCACTAACTGAGAATGGTATGGATTTGTTATTAGAGGTGCCATCTGTTGTTAAGTCCCGGGACTTATTGATCGATTTGCTACATGAATGGATTATTCTGGGGATAATATTAGTATTAAGAGTGTAATGATATGATAAAAAAAAAGTGAAATATTTATTTCATCTGCTGTCGATGCTGATCTCAAAATAATACTTGGTATTTTTATGCAATTAACCAATGAAATTGAAATTGTTCAAAACATACATTGTATGTAATAAAGCGTCATATCTAGCCGGAATAATTTAAAGTCGGGAAATATTTCTCCTACTTGAACTTTTCGTGAATAACTTTTAAGAAACTTTAAGTTAAACTCATTTAATTTTTCTTTAACGATCACATAACATTTTTAATGGAAAAAAATGAACATTGACATTAATGTTACAATATAAATTAGTAGTATGCTACAAACTCAACACATTAACACAGCAAACTCATTTGATTTACTCAATTCATCCCGATATTAATATCTTCACACCTTTAGTCTTTTAAGTAATTGTATGAAATTCCATGCAATGTACATATTGATGCCCAATTAGATTGACATTAATGTTACAATATAAATAAGTAGTATGTTACAAACTCAACACATTAACACAGCAAACTCATTTGATTTTCTCAATTCATCCCGATATTAATATCTTCACACCTTTAGTCTTTTAAGTAATTGTATGAAATTCCATGAAATGTACATATTGATGCCCAATTAGATTGACATTAATGTTACAATATAAATAAGTAGTATGTTACAAACTCAACACATTAACACAGCAAACTCATTTGATTTACTCAATTCATCCCGATATTAATATCTTCACACCTTTAGTATTTTAAGTAATTGTATGAAATTCCATGCAATGTACATATTGATGCCCAATAAGATTGACATTAATGTTACAATATAAATAAGTAGTATGTTACAAACTCAACACATTAACACAGCAAAGTCATTTGATTTACTCAATTCATCCCGATATTAATATCTTCACACCTTTAGTCTTTTAAGTAATTGTATGAAATTCCATGCAATGTACATATTGATGCCCAATATGATTGATATTAATGTTACAATATAAATAAGTAGTATGTTACAAACTCAACACATTAACACAGCAAAGTCATTTGATTTACTCAATTCATCCCGATATTAATATCTTCACACCTTTAGTCTTTTAAGTAATTGTATGAAATTCCATGCAATGTACATATTGATGCCCAATAAGATTGACATTAATGTTACAATATAAATAAGTAGTATGTTACAAACTCAACACATTAACACAGCAAAGTCATTTGATTTACTCAATTCATCCCGATATTAATATCTTCACACCTTTAGTCTTTTAAGTAATTGTATGAAATTCCATGCAATGTACATATTGATGCCCAATTAGATTTTTTAATACATGCAAAATACGTGCAAACAATATATTGGATTTTTCTAAATATGGACAAAACCAATAATGCCCAGTCCATAAAAGCGTTTAAATGG
>OX463843.1:15727758-15772888 GCA_949825065.1 Odontocerum albicorne
GACTATCGATGTTTTTAACGTACGATGGCGTTTTTTTCCTTAAAAAAGTCACATTATTTGAAATTTTTTCTTGTCTTCAAAGAAGAAAAAAATAGTCCTCTCTATTAAACAGAAATGATTCACCAACCATATAACCACTCAATCAAGAACTTGTGATCGAATAGGTAAATAAATTTGTTTTATTTTTCTGTTGCTTGCAGTAAAAATCTGAATGGCTGATTTCTACGAGTATGTGTCAATTTCTTAATAATAACATTAAATATGATGCGCGGCACTGATGGATGTTGGATTGGGATATGACTGGTGTAAATAAGGGCTCTGGATGTAAACCAATCTAACAATCTATCCCTTTATATATTGTGTATTGTGAAGGATTCCGACTGCGAGTGTGGTTTGGATGATGAAACTATAGATCATGTATGTTTCGATTATCCGTATTGGACAGGTTTGATTTACTAAACGCTATATCTTTACCGCGTCCACTAAATATTGCGTTTGTTCTCTCTTCGAGTAACTATTCTACTTATATATTGAATTTTTTTAATTTAAATCAGTAGCATATTTTAAAATTGTCATTTTTAGAAATTATTTTTACTATGTTAGCTCATATAATTGCAAAGTTACTTTGATCCTAGTGTGGGTGGGTTGCCTATTAAAAAAATACAATATGTTTTATACAGCGTCAATAGATTGGGTACTTTTCGCATCTAACTAAGTCCAAAAAAACATATATTGGTAAGGCTCTTCCAAATATTTTTAAAAAAAAATAAAGTCTGTTACGAAAAAAACCTTTTATGAAAAATCTGACTGTGGTTTATTTTCAGGTACTACTCGGAATCGAGCCCAAAATACCCGAGTTGAATGGCATGCCCTCTATAACATATTAAACGGGGCTTATCAAGTTATTCCAGGCATATGCGATCGTAATTTTGTGCTCAAGTAATACATTTATATTATATAAAAGAAATAAATAAATTTATAATGTATTATTTAATAATTGATTATAAAAAGCTGGTAGTTTGAAAGAATAATAATTCGTAAATTTATCAGATTTTTGGCCTTGTGCTAGATGTATTTGGACGACAGAGAGAAATACATTAATGAAACGTTTACATTTTTGTATATTATCAATTATTTAGTGTAAACATATTTGCATTGTGCGATACTCAAAAATTATGTTACTTAAATAATTTTACGATAATCGAGTATACATTTTTTGACGGTAATGTATCAATAGATATTTCAAATAATTATATCCAATTTTAACATGAAACAAATTTAGCAATACATTTCTCAATAGAATTGTATTTATGATCAAATTAATTTTAATGACTATATTACCCAGTTATTTGAATGTTTCCATTTTCACTGAAAACTAGTCCAAGCAACAAAATATTTGATTATGGCGTGTAAAAAATACTAAATAGACACTATTAATTTATCTCAGATTATATCAGAAGTCCAGAACAATTTTCCTTTCTCGTGTTTTCAACCGAAACATCTCAATAACTGGTAACTTGTAATTAAACTAAGGTGCTGCTAATTGGTTTAGTTTACCTCGGTCAACTCCACCTGATCGAAAACTTTCCTTTTTTTCAGCTGTCTTTACAAATCTTGCCGAAATAAAAGAAACAATGTGTATAAAATTTCAACAGATTCGTGCTTATGTTTGAAAGCGCTTAGTCATACAACTAATTTAGTCATACAACTAATTTAACTGGAAAAGTTTTTGTTGAATTGTTATGAACGCTTAGTCATACAACTAATTTAACTCGAAAAGTTTTTGTTGAATTGTTATGAACAATTTTATGGAATTTTAATTTGACTAAATCTTCGGATTGAATTTTGCGGAACTCCATGTTACAAAATATGAATTTGTTTTTCCTTGTTATTATTTGTGTTGCTCATGATTGTGTCGTGGGCAGTGCGTTGGTGCGCTGAACCGGAGAAATAATGAAATTATACTCGTACAATATATTCGCAAACATGACTTTCAAAAATGTTAAATATTTGTATAGACTAAATATGTAGAAGAATACTGACAAATAGTACGAGTATTTTAATTTAAGTGAAAATTAAATTAAAATTTAAAAAAATTATTCCTTTCAAATTGACCGGCCAAGTTTGTCAATACTACCGGAACGATCTCCAATACGCGCCGGACTGAAACCCAAATTCATATAGGGCAGACAGAGACATACAGTAAACCGTGAGACAGCGATGTTTCATATTCGCTTAGCGTCTCGAGGTGCGTTAGTGCTCAGCGCACCAGTGCACCTCGGGACCAGCCGCCGTTGGTCGTTGGTCTATGATGGTTGAGAACTGAAAATATGATTTGCCTGCACTTTTGTTATGATGAGTGCAGTACTCAGTGAGAAACTAGTCATCTTTTGATTTTATCTATCCATCTTTCTGTTAACCTTCCTGTCACTCACTGCCCCTCAATCCTTCTAGCCACTACCAGATTCTCCAAACTATCTTCAATGACATGTCTGAAGCATAATATTATTATCCTTATTCGTATCGTTGACATCCTTAACTAACTGAAGATGCAATTTTATATTTTTTAAGTTTACTAATTAAATGTTTTATGTCCATATTGTGAGAATTAAAAATTGAGATAGGTAATTTCGATGCCAATAATTGCATTAGTTCAAGTCAATGGTTCGTATACATTTACAATTCTAAGCAAAAACTCTGAAAAAAGCTATACGACTTGGTAGTGCTTACTTAAAAAAATCTTTATTAAAAAAATTTAACGGTTAGCGATTTTGAAAAACTTAAAGGATTGCTTTATTTTAAATATTCGGAAAAGTCAATGAATTGATTCATTTATCAATATAATGTGCCATTGGAATATGGCATAAGTTAATAGATATAAAAATAAGAAACGTTCAATCCTAAAGCGATATATAGTATAGAATTGTTGAGATATTTACATAAATTATAAATTTGCTTTTTATTTCAATGAAAAAAACATCGCAAACTAACACGTCAAATCCCATTCAAAGTGTTTGTAATATGGATTGTATATACTGTACAGTACTCGGCGGTAAGTAATATGTACATATCGTTTGTAGAGCGTCGTCTCTGTCGCACGATGCTCTAACAGTCCGGTCCGGTAACGACTGACAAATCGCGATGGAACACGTGTATGAATGATGGTCTACAAACGATGTGTATTACTTACCGCCGGGTACTGTAGAAATTTTTGCACTGAAAATAATACGTTGGATGGCAATGTATGATATAATACAGGATGAAGGGATTACATATGAATTCGAGCAAGTTAAAGAATTCTGTCATTTAGTGATCAGGGATAAATGTGAACTTAAAGCTGATGTATAAAGTAAGATCAAGAAGAGCACTCTAAAATGGTTTGTACATGTATAACGTATGAAGAAAGAAATACTAAAACAACAAATATACAGTGCAAATGTGAGTGGAAGAGAAATACCAAAGAAAGGGTGGTTGGATCAAGGGAATGATATTTTAAAAGAAGGAATAGGGAAGTTTGGCGCTCTGTCATCTCAGTCGACTTCAGCAGGCAAACGGCGTGATGGTATGTACGTATGGGTGTAAACGTTTCTTTTAATAAAATAATTGTAAATTTATTTATGATTATAGTATTATTTTTTTTAGATTGGAGAATGCATTTAAGATTAGAAGCCGCATTAAAGTTTCACATTTTTGCATGTTATTTCTACATACGATTAGACAAGATAAAATTTTCATTTTTCATCTTACGATTATGTAAATATTCTCTCCAGTAAATCACAATGAATATACATATAGTTATCACGTCTACTTTATCGAGAATTAAGACTTACGAAAACTTTCAAACATATATTTTTATGTGCAAAAATAAACGTTTATCGTGTACCTGAACATAATTTATCTTCTAAATTAGCATTATTTATGAATTGTCGTGTAAGTATTTTATATTATACATTTAAAATTAACAATATAAGAAAAGTCGTTTACTGGTATGAAAGCATTAAATCGCGTATAAACAAAAAAAATCTATTATTAATGCGCTTAATTTTTTTTTACTTAATACTTTTTTCATTAATTAAGAAACATATCAAACAAAATCACGAGCGTGGCAAAGACACATATTAACTGTATGTTGAAGAATGGGTTGTATAAAAAATGTAAAGAAAAATGCGTATATAGATCATCAACTTATTTCTAAAGATTATGACGTATGTTATATGAAAAATAAGGCATATTTTTAAACTAATCCTCTAAGGTAAGTGTATGTATATTGAAAACGTTGGTGTTTGATAAAGAGATATACATCCTGAGGGCGTATCTAAGAGAAATCACTTAAAGTTATTTTATTATTTATAGTTAAGGCATTAATACTGTGGAGGTTTAAGATATTGTAATTTATTTAGTCAGACACTGTTTATTCCACTTTATATAACGGAATAAACCTACCGGTTTCAAGGTTTTCCCCTCACCAGTCTTGTTTATGCTCGCCTGATGATGAGGTGAAAACTTTGAAACCGGTTAGGTTATACCGTTATATGAAGTGAAGAAAGCAGTGTGTGACTTAACAAATTACAATGCACTTTAAATTGTTTCATAACGTTAAATCATGTGTCACCTTCAGGCATCAAGATCTTTCTAGTTTGTTGAAAGAGTCGCCACATTGCAATAAGTTCCCCAGGTTATACTGTATACAACGAAAGTGCAAACAATAACACCCTTTATTAATTATAGCTGATGGGGTTAATGCTATATTTTAGTCGACCTCCTTGGCCCACTTGTAAAGACATCAGTCTTCCAGCTCGGTGGTTGCGGATTTGATTGCCTTTGGTATCCAGATTTTTCAAAATTGTTCCAGGTAGGTTTTCACTAAAGGTATATTTAAAACTTTTAAAGTTGATAGGAAGTAATAATTACGTGATTTTAAAGCATTTTGAATAAAATGAAAAGGTTGAACAAAAAAATTAATGTGATTTAATATTGCAAGATTTTTATAGAAGTGGTATAATTTATAAAGTACATTTACAATCATTATAAATGAAAGGCCGTAAGGAAAAACTATTATGTATTACCGCATTTATAAGCAGTATATCAATGAAGGTAAATTTTTGAAATTTGTTTTAATGACTGATTAATGAGCACATTTCTTATAATTTAGAAGTAAGTAGTTAAAATAGTTTAGTTCCGTAAAAATGTCGCTTTAAATAAACTTATCATTCGTATAAAAGGAATTATTTTAATTATTTACGTAGAGTTTGCGTTACAGCAGTGTATTCTATAAGAAAGAATTACAACGATAGAAATAATGTGGTTTGAAAGATGTCTAGTTAAAAATGCTTACTGAGATGATTGGGCCACTTAGAAAGAATATTAGATGAGACAAAATAAAAGGACACGAATAGAAAATCTAGTTCAAACCAAATTCGAAAAATATTAGATTATGCATGACACGGGTTATGGAGTGTCTGAAGAGAAAACTAGGCTAGAAAATGTCTGGACTCTCTGCCTTACCCAATACTGACATGGTGTGATGGTGACAATTGAGACAATGATGAAGCATTGGCTTAACTAATTAATTGATTCAAATTTTCAGTTCGTAAGTTATTATTTTATCATTCAAAACCTATGCCATATTATAATTTGTTTTATCAAGCACTGTTTTTCCACTTTTTGTTTGCACACAAAAAGTGAAAAAAACATTGTTTGATAAAACTAATTACAATGTCTTTAAACCTCCACAATGTTAATGCCTTAACTATAAACAATATAGTATATGCCATATTACTTACATTCATACCATCATGCGATTTCCCTGTCGGAGCAGGCAGAGATGATAGAGCACCAGACTTTCCTATCTCGACAAACATTCTTAGCCTCTTCTACATCTATGCACCTTCTTATACATCTCCAACAATTTCTCTTTTTGCGTTTACTTCCTTCAAAATATCATTCACATGATCTAGCTATATTGTCCTTGGACTTTTAAGTAAATAATAAGTTTATTGATAGCAGTGTATTTTATAATAACGTATTTGTATTAAGGCAAAAAAAATATACATTTTCGAGTGCTCAGCTATCAAAAGGTCTGGAGTCATTTCATAACATACTCACAATCGAGATAGACCCCACCAAAAAAATCCTGGCACCGAGGAAGCCAAATATTTTCAGCTCACAACCATATTACATAAAAATATTTATAAATAAACAGTCATTTCAATTATAAACACAATAAGCATGTACTAACATTGTTAAAAATATAATAAATACAACACAAACGAGTACATATTGCAAGTCCAGATTTACTACTAGACTAAACGGAAAAAAGATTTGAAATTTGGACAAAACAGATACACGTACGAATATGTCTTATAAGATTTCTTTTTCTCCCCTCAATGTCTTGTATTTTTGGTTAGGTTTGGAGTTTTGAATCCAAGATCACAAGTTGTTAGCCGTTTTCAAATGGTACCGGATCGATATAATTGGTAGGTGGGGCATTCTCTTGACAGTTTAACACCTGTGTTAACACAAATCTAACGAGAGTCTGTAACTGAGATATATATCTTGTTCTGTTGGCTTGGCACACGTAATTAGGAGTTCGGTTTAAAATTAACAAGATGTTTTACGTCGATTTTTTATTCCAAACTTTAATTATCAAGACTTCTAAAGATAATGAAAATTATATAAATTAAATATTCCAAAAACTATTCGTGAGTTGACACTTTTCATATTTCTTATATTATAAATAAATAATGTGTATATTGAAAGCACCTCTCAGTTACCTTTGTTATTTAATGTCACTGAATGAATAATTATCAACATTCAAATAAATAAATGAATGGTTGAAGTAAAATAGGCACTTAGTACCAAAAAAAACTTAGTATGCATTTTCGTTCTATAGGCTATAAAACTGCATACTTAGTTTTTTTTTTATACTTTTACCTATTTTACTCCAACTGTTCAAATATAGATGACCAATTAACTAAAAAAAATAGGGATCTTTTTGAAAAAAAAATAAAGGTTTTTTTATATAACTTGAACATTTCCCATACTGAACTTAAACGTATACGTCATGTCTCAATGATGACCGAAAAATATAAACAATGTGTTTATCTTCTCCTGGAACACACCAGACCACTTCTTGGTCGGAGTAAATAGAGAGAACAGAGTATCTCTACAGACGTACAATTTTCTTTATATCTTTTAATATTAACATATTTCCCTTTTTTAAATATCCTTCAATCAATTTACCTATACTTTTCTCCATCTTGCTCTACCATACCTCTCAATCTTTCTCATTTTAATCGGCTTATTGCGTCAGTGTTTTGTTTATATTCATTATTAATAACCATTTCATATTCTGTCATACATTGTAGGACGGAACAATTTTTTTATCTCCTTATTTCATTACCGACCTCAGCCTAACGGTGCGCTCTAACTAGTTATATTATGATTTGAATAAGAGTCAAACTCTGGTTCTTACCCTTATCTGTATATCGATAAAAAATAAAATAGAAAAGCATGAAAAAAGATACCGATAATTTACAAATTTCACCGTTAATCTCTGTACATCTTCCGATATGAGCAAATGAAAAAATAAGAATTTGATAATTCGAAGTTTAACTCAATTAGTTAAACTCAAACAAAGAAAATGTTGTGTGCGTAAACAAACTATTATTTTAACTTGGTTGTTACACGCCAATTCACTATTTTTACATTTCATTCGCCTCGAAACTGGTGACTTGTTTTATTACTTAGCGTAACATCGGCTGTTCTCAGTTTATTGTTCTTGCAGTAATTCTATAAAGTTTCAATAGCCGTATGAAATGTATTTTATTGCATTCAGTTGTCACTTCAACCCTTCTCGATGCAGCTGAAGTTTTATTATTTTAAAATTTATCGTTTGCAATATAAGTTCAAACTCACAACGAGAAAATTGAAAATATTACGCCCCCTTTTACAACAGAGGTCTGAAAACTTTTTCAAGGTATATTTGCTGTCATTCAATGGATTTTTAATTACTTATTATTTGATTTATTCATTGCACTGGCGGTTGACGCATTAACCAAATTATGTTTATTATTCATATAAAAAAAGTTTAAATTTCTATTCGAAGATTAACGCATCCAAGGGTGGTCAAACAAAGGCTGACTTTATGGACGCTGTCAATTTTCTATTCATATAACTCCATTCTTACGAAGAAATAAAACTCAATCTGATAACAACTCGTGGCAACAGTTTTACGCAATTTAGCTCTATCTGTTGCTGTTTATCTAAGTTGCGCTGTACATTAATGTTTTTAAGCAGTACGTCATAATACGTCATAATATCTCTTTCGCTGCCCACCGTGCATTCCGTTTTATTTTCTGATTTCCGTCAACTCACCAACGAGGATATGTTTTGGGAGTCTGTAGTGCGAGTTACGTATCCGGAACACGCGACACCAGAATCTCGATACAACAGTAGTTTGCTCTTCTTAAAATTTCTTCATTTGATATTTTATGGTATCATCGAATCTCTTGGAAATTTATGGTTTTGCTACTTTTTCATGATGGTACTGAAGAGTGCTTTCAGAAATAATTTCCTTGGCATTATCACTAAAATAACGATATTAATATATTTTATCTAATACACAGGCTGCAGTGTATTGAACAGTGGAGTATCCGTTTGGAGTTTAATTGGTTAGTGTAATTATTTAGTTCGAGGAGTTCCAATGTCAATTCTCGGTGGATCTAGGACTCGAATTGCGATTATTCAATTAATTGAATTTGTATTATACTCGTATTGGCGCTTAAAATCCTTTCTGAAAGCTGTATTCAAATAACATGTCTTACGAAACAGCGCTATAAAAGGTTTTTAACATCAGGAGACAGATAATTCTTTTTTGTGAAGAACTTCAAAAGTTAGTTTCAAATATAAACATACAAGTACCATGAACATTCTACTTGAAATAATTTTAGGAAGTTTCAAGTTTATTTAATAATAAAACTATTATCAGAGTTTTAACATTCTACTCGTATATGAAAATTAATCATGTGAAAATATGTTATTTGCCTACATTTACCGTTATATTAAATCGAAGAAATGTTGTATCATGGAAACATGTTTACATCGGATGACTGTTCGAAGTACGATATTGAAAGAAGAGTAGCAGCAGGCAATAGAGTGAGTGGTGAATAACAATAAAATGTGTTTAATGACCGGAGCATTTCAAGAGAAGCAAAACAAGGCTGAAGGAAGAATATGTATGAGAAAATTGGGCGTAGCAAAAAAGTGATTAAAAAAAGATAAATGCGGTAGAAATAAGAGTATTGCATATAATGTGTGAAAGACAACGTAATGTAGAATAAGAAATGAAGACATTAGGTAATAATTCGGTTTGAAAGAAGATGTATTGATTAAGCTTTGAGATGATTTGACTACGTTCAAATAATGAATGATGGGGACTACATTGAAATAATGAATGATGGTGACTACGTTGAAAGAATGAATAATGGTGACTACGTTGAAAGAATGAGTGATGGTGACTACGTTGAAAAAATGAATGATGGTGACTACGTTGAAAGAATTAATCATGGTGACTACGTTGAAAGAATGAATGATGGTGACTACGTTGAAAGAATGAACATTGAAATAATGAAAGGTTTACAAAAATAATATATGAAAGGTACAAGTTCTCAGAATACCAAAGAAAACGTGGTATAACTTAACAAATCAAATTTTGAAAGAGGAAAAATATTTTTTATAAATAGGAGAGTATGCATGACGAGGTGTATGAACGTGGAAGAAATGAAAAATGGATACTAAGATAGAATGAAGTAGATATCTGTTAATAGTTTTATAGTTTGTTAGTTAAATATGTATATTCGCCTTGTTGTTATAGCAAGGAGGTACTCGTTCAAAGAAAGTTGATGAATAAAAATGATAAGATTTTATTTAATGTAATTGACACTTTTAGTGCCCTCTTTGAGTACCAATAAATCATTAGTGATAGCGTCGATTAGCAGCCGATATGTCGTAGTTTGGCGAAAAAAAGGGTTGAACATGAAATATGTTTCCGTAATAACCTGTTTGGGACAGGTGTTACAGGCTTTGTAGTTTAAAGCGAAGTATTATTAAGTGTAGTTTTAAAAATTGTGAAATATGTACTAATTGTATTGTTTTGTGTTATTTTTTAATTTGTTCATTTTATTACAAATTATTCAAGTTTAACACTATCACTTTTTATAATACATATTTATTATTAGTTATAAATTTATTCCAAACAACACAATAAATGGCCTGAATGTAAAAATAATAAAGTGTTTTTGTTTTGATGGTGGAATCGAGAATCAAAACTGAAATCTCCAGCTGGAACATGAAACTGAAATCTCCACTATTTTATTGTGTTACATTACACTTTCGTTGGAAGCAGTATAACCATGTGGCCTAGCAGACATCTCTTCCAGCCAACCAGAAAGATGTTTACATGACCTTACCTTGAAAACCAGACAGATTTTTTTTTCTAAATCGGGTAATAACGAGACTCGAATCAGTAACCTACGGGTCAGAGGACAGGTGTCTAATCATCTTAACCACGGAAATCTATCATTTGGTCAAATAATTCATCGCCCTTATTTTATACAATAGTAATACAAACTCTTATAATCTTATAATGGAAATATAGTTAAGTATAAAATTTTATAAATTGGATAAAATAAATAGTTGGTTTTCTTTATTTATGGTATAGTTAAAAGCGTAATATTTTAAAAATTTGTACATTGTTACACGAGTACATAGTAGGTGTTTATCAACCAACCAGCCAATTTGGGAGACATAAAGTTATTTCAAACCGTGATATTTTTTTTAAATATTCATTTATTTTGGAGGGAAAAATTTAAGTAAAATACCAGTTTTAACAATAATGGTAGAAAAAGAGGAAAATCATTCGAGGATGAGGAAGGGAAACTACGAAAAATTAAAATAAAATTGTATTGTGAGTAATATCACTTGTGTTCAATTCGCCCTTAAATGTACATAAGGGTGGTGCACATCCGATAACTCTTCGAAGCTCGTTCCACAGTTACGCCGAGTGAATTGCAAATGAAAGTGTGTAAAAGAAGGTATCGTGTGTTGGTATGCAAAGGAGTCTGTCATCGTCTGACCGAATATAACGTCCATGTTCTGAAAGAAAGTGGAGTTTTTCGGGAAAATTTGAAAGAACATTTTAGGCACTCAAAGTAATAACGGCAGAATTGAAAGGTTCCTTTGCTGTCTGATTTAGAGCCATTCTGGTCTGGTCATAAACTCTTACACGTAATCATCTTCCTTAGGTTAAATATGAATCGGTTGCAAACGTTTTGGAGTCTACCCAACTTATTTAACATCTCGTTGGCGTCCAAATAACATTCATCACAGTATTCAAGTAATGGAAGCACGAGGCATTGGAACTGGAGTATTCTATTTAGAACATGTAGAAAATTATACATCATATTAAGATAATGTAGAGAAGTAAAGATCCTGTGGCTTAACTCGGAGGAATGATTACGTCAACTCAGGTTTCCCACAGTAAGTATTCCCAAATTTTGCATGTGATGAAGACGGATTTACAGAATTATCAATTTGAATAAAATAAAAATGTTGGAAGGTTTTTGACAGAAGACGTCCGCATTTTATATTCAGTTAAAAACAATATGTTTTATTGTTAAATATTTAGTAAATTATTGACTATGTTCGATTAAAAAATCGTAAATTTTATTTATTTATAATTTAATGTGTTATAAATCATTATTTATGTTCGGTAAAAAACCCATAAGGTTTCTTTATTTATAGTTGAACTTGTCAAATATTTTTATTCACATTCGGTTAAAAAAATCATAGGTTTTACTTATATCGTTAGTTTGATGCGCAACCAACACTAAGATATTACCAAAATAAGATGATTTGGTAAAGAGAAGTGTCTTATGTTAAATATTTGCAAATACGATGTCTAGAGAAATAAATATGTGTATCATATACTTTAATTTATTCCGTTTGCTTTAACCGATTTATCGGTTTAACTTAAAGAGCATCTTCAAAACGGCTATCATGAAAGAAAGTACAATGAAATAATATTTATTTCTGTGAATTACGAAGTTCCACAAAGAATTATTTTTTTGAGAATGTATTATATAACTAATTTTGGTTCTTAAGAAGGTTTTAATTTCTACTGTCACTGGCTACAAAAAGAACGAAACTTTCAATTTACCTTACAATGTTTCCATATTTTTTTAAACTATTTTTCTTCTAGTATGATAATATTCCAATAAAAGAAAACTTATTCTGTTCACCATTGATATAAATAGGTACCTACCTGCTTTTCAACAATATTGAAATCACTGCGTGATTTAAATACTACTAGCATTTAATATGAATTTACTCAATTTATATTTATTTGCTTTACACACGAAAATATTAAGAATAGTAATGAAACCCAAGTTTTGGGAATACTTTTGTAACAATTGCACTAGGAAACAGCGCAGAGGCATGAAAAGACCAAGAGGGACATTAAGAAAATTAGTTAAACTAAGCTGATGCTTCGTAATGGCTAGGGAAAAAATTCCCTCCTTGCCATTATTTTCCCAAACAGTCTGATAAGCAGCGTCGTAAAAGCCACAATGTAGGTTTTATTACGTTTTTTTTTTCATAAATCTCCAATTAAATTGCACAGCTCTGCCTCGTATAAATTACCGGAATTTCTTAACATTTTCCATTTTATCACCAAAAATAACATAGACATGTGATTTCTATGCAGCTATCTGAGGAATTTTTACTTTTCGTTCTAATATTACCATTGTTTTTACTGAGCATTCCACGCTACTGTGTGCGTTGTTTATTTTTTGTGCACCTGTAGTACGTGTTGGGTATTTTTAAAGAAATTTATTTGGTAAAAGAGTGGAACCAAGTTGCATTGAAAATTACAAGAAAACCAAAATAGAACCCATTTTTAATTAAATCAATAGAATTTAATGACATACAATTTATTTAAACCATAGGCTGAAAAGCAATACAACCGGTGAAAGCTGAGAATATTTTTTTCTTCAAAAAACTATGTTTTTTCTTGTAAAAATATCAATTTAACGAAAAAATGTGTTTATTTTTTATAATGAACTGCGAGAGTAGTTATTACGAAAAAGTATTGTAACAAGCTTAACAATATATTTTCGAATTTCTTCAGTACCAAATGTCTAGATGTAATAATATTATATACAGAGGCCTTTTATCGCTCAAGTAATGTTGAAGAATTTTAATTTATAAGACAAATGAGTTATGAATAAAATAATTCATATGAAATCAAAATTAGCGCTGGTCGTTATTTTTCTTTTCTTGTCTCTACTTATAAAATTACTTGTGCCATTTTCACGATAAAAGGTTATTTGTTTTGAATTTTACATTAAAGGTTTGTTTTATTTCATAGCGAAAATAATTAATTAAAACAGCCGCTAATTTAAAATGCAATAAGATTATTTTAAAAGTCTGAATTATTTATTGGGAGGGTTAAGAAAGTCGATCTATGTTTAATAAAATATATGACTTTATGTGTTAATTTAATTTGGACATTATGTTTACATTCTAATGATAAACTTTAATAAATCCAAAGTTGGAAAAATCTATATAACGTATGTTATTTACATAAAATATTCATTTCAAATCATTTAGATATTATTATTTACTTCTAATTAACTATTGCGGTTCAACATTACAGTGGATCGCTTCCCGGTGTAGACTTATAATAATGGTCTTTTCAAAAATGGCTTCCGTCAGTATTTATTTTGTGAATTCCTTAAAAAACATGGTGGAAATTCTTTTAGAAGTTTAATATTGCTACCGAAATTATTAGGCAAATATTTGCTGAGAAAAGACTAGAACACAGGGCTACATGCGAAACGAAAACATTGGTATATTTTTGAGAAAACATTCAATCTAGATTGAAGACAGGACCGACTTATTTTATATAAGTGTAAAATAATCTTTAATATTGTCAGAATTAAGTCACAAAATGAAAAATAATAATTTTCTTAATATTATAAACATATTTTAAAAATTATGTCCTTTAACAAGTTATAGTGCAATATGTTTAGTAATTTGTCTTACGATAATATTAAAAGTTCATATTTTTGTTTTTGCTTTGAGCAATTTATATTTTACAAAGTCATTAAAAATATTCGACCAGAGAATTTTTCAACTCCATGACGTATCATTTTCATCAAAAAAATACTTAATGGGTTAAAACTCTTTTACGTAATTATCTATAGGAAACTACATTAGTCAATTTAAAATTGACTAGTCAAAATAACTAGTCCATTTTCAGTACTTTCAAATAAGATACTACCGAAAAAGACGTCCTCCGTAGTATAGTTGATAAGATACTTGTCTTTCAATCCAGTGATTGCGGGTTTAATTTCCACTGATACACTGACAAAAAAGCGTTCTAGTCTGGTTTTCTCATAAGACTTCTTTAATATTTTTCTCATTGATTGGAAGAGATTACCACATGGCAATAAACTTGCTAGGTTGTACTTTATAGATCGAAAGTGTAATTAATACAATAAAATAATTATTTGGGGTTAGCAAAATCAAAAGTATTCATATTTAATTAATAATTAATTGAGTCGTTAAATTTTAAACTCGATTCAACAAAAAACTTAAGGTCATTAAGTATTGAAGAAATAACTTCGACTACTATTTTTTCGGTTTAGGAATAAGAAAAAAATTGTAAGATTTATAAAATATTTTCACTTACTAATAGTAGGTAATGAGTGACTTATGAACTTTTAATAAAACAATATAGGTAATATGTCATAACCTTATTTCCCTCTTCGACCCATTATATATTTTTTTGTCATGCTTTTGGCAGTTACTTCTTATAATATACTTACATACTATATACATACCTTCAGCGTATTATTGTCAAACATTATTTCTTTTGGATAAATAACCCAAAAAATCCTTCTTCTAGTTCGGCTCTGTTTAAAGGTAAGGCAACTATGTATATGTACGGTAGGTAGCCCCTGTCGTGAGCTTGTCCTGAATTATCAAACGGCACGCCACCATATGTTTTGGAATACATTTACTTATAAAATGATACCAACAGCCATTTTATTATTTCTGATATCCGCTTTTTTACCTTAGGCACGACTATAATAAATTATCGATAAGGAAGTTTTTTTTTATACTTAGCTTGCAAATTGAACATATACTAAACTGGTACTCAATCATCCATTCATATTATGTTTGTTGTCTGACATGGATTTTACAGAATTGAGAGCATTGTTCCTTGGAAACATGAACGAAAATTATTCCATTGGTAAAATTACATTTTCACGCTATTTCCCTATCGGGGTAGGCAGAGAGGACCGATCGCCAGATTTTCCAATCTCGACACACATATTTCGTATCTCTACATGCATACATCTTTATTTATTTATTTATTATTACACATGACAAGAAATATACACAATTTGAGAAAAACAACAGATAATTTGATTTGGACATACAATGTTAATGGATCTGGGTTTGTTGCCTTTCATTTGTCGTATCCCCAGTAAACTAGGCTTTTGCCTGTATCTCACTGAGGATAACATCTTCTCGTACAACTCCTACGATATTTCTGACTTAGATTTCCTTGGTTCAAAATATCAGTCAATTGTTCCAAATATACTTTCTTTAATCCTCTTCTACCATGCTGTTTTCCTGTTAGTAAAATAAATAAATTTAAGTTCATAATTATATTTACACATAAATATTACATTAATTGGTTGTAAGAAATGCTTATAACTCCCGTCAAGTTCTGAATAAAACATAATGATAATGCAATACAAAAAATCACTTAAAATGATTCATTATATTGTCAATTTTGATATATTGTACATTCGACTGATTTGATAAAATTAACAATAAAGTAAAGTTTGATAATACTAACTGGTAATTGTTGATAATACTAACTGGTAATTGATAAGACATCTCTTTTTCTACCTAAGGGTTACGGCTTAGATTCCTGTTGGTATTAAATTGTATTAAAGAGGGTTCGAGTCCGGTTTTCACTTAAGATATCATTTACGTATTTCTTGTTATTTCGAAAATAACACCACTTGGCAAATAAATTAGTCACGTAGTACTGTTTACAACGAAATTTAAAAAAAAATTCGCTAGTATTTGTAATAAAAAATGAATTATTATATAAAAATACTTATCATTACGGCGATTTGATCGCTGTCCTTTAGCCCACCAAATTTGGTAAGTTATTTTATATAATATTATGTGTTATTAATCGATTATATTATATAACAAATAGATGAATCTTTAAACTATGATTAGAGGAAATATACCATATTATGAGTAGGGTACGGATTGTACAAAAATTTGGTTAAGAAGATTTTTGTTTATTTTGAGTGGTATATTTTTTCTTCATTCTGAAACAATTTTAAGTACAGTCTCTTAAAAAAATGTTTGCTCCACAGTCGAAACGTGAATGTGCTGTGCTCTTTCAAAATTATAATTCAAAAGAATAGTATTTTTACAAAAAGTAAAACCTTTTCATGCGTAGTATTTATTAAATTTGTAGTTTAAAGTTTATTGGATAACGATCACAATTGTTTCAAATGTGCAACTCTGTAAAATTGTAAGATTTACTATCCTTGAGATATGTTTAATCAAATTTAAAATAATCAAACTTTTCTCTATATATTAAAAAAATATGCCTTTTTGCTTTACACCCATTTACTGTGTTCAACGAGATTGTACGAGTTCACGGTTATACTATAAATATCAATACTATTAAAAAAATACATTTAACAAATAAATTAAAAGTAATTAAATATTAAGATAACTTATACATATGTCTGTTATTGTTTTGTTGAATTATTTAACCCTTTTCTTATTTGCAAAACAATGAGCCACCTACCGGGATTATTGGCATGTGGCCGTGTTTTACAATCAAGCAGAACAATGTATAAGAGGACAAGTGAAAACCAGACTGGGACTCTTTTAAAAATGTAGGTTCCAATGGAAGTCGAATCCGTAACCACCGAGTTGTAAGATAGGCGTCTTACTAATTAGACCACATAGCTAGTCAATACGTTTTTAATGTGATGTAAATTGAAGTAATTTTTCAAGAAACAACTATGAGAAATCCGCAAAGTAAAACGTTGTCAACAAAAGATAAGAATTCCTACAATTAGTTCTACATAAACTGGTCTATATTTAGTTTAACAGTTGAGATTTAACTGTTTTATATTTTAACAAAAAAGAATTTTTAACAAGGGGTGGAAAGTTTTTTTTTAATATTGCTAGAGAATCTGCCTTAGGCTTAAAATAAAAGTTTGACAACCAGATGAAAGAATTTTGCGTTCCATATTTTGTTTTATAAGACTTCAAGCTGTGTCTTATGCTATTTAAAACCTTAAATGGTTCAACGTAGTTCTATATGACTGAATTGTGTGTACGAGTTGTATACTCTGGGAGGCGAAATGTGTTTAGATCGTTTGGATCTCAGTTGATACCAATTATTTTAATCGCACTTTCAAAGTGCCTTATCACATTGAATAAGCTTCCTATTGGATATCAAAGAGCTAAGAACTTCTTTAAGAACACTTTTAAGAGATACACTCTAAGATTGACATAATAAAATTGATAAAACACGGTTTAATGAAATATTACATATTCCGGAATTTGATTGTAAAATATATTTTTTTGAAATAATATAAATAAAACCTTAAAGATCTTGATTACTATTGTGGACTATCATCTTAGTAGATTTTGATGTTGTACGGTTTGAGAATATACTCGTATATTTTAGTGCCCCATTGACAGCTGAAAAAAAAACGAATAAATGCTCTATAAATTTGGTCACTGAGAAGAATACACGGGGTGACAACATGTGACAGAATGCGGAAGGAAGTCATTTGGGATAAACTTAAATGTAGGAAAACCATTCTTAGATAATTTGGGCATGTTGCATGAATGAATAAAGAATTACTGCATGGTTCTTAAACCCCAGTTCATGTATTTTGAGTGGTATCATAAGTATGAATTAATGAACTTCATATTTAAATAGATTTTTTAAATACTGGAATTTGTTTCGAGCAAGTTGAATAATACTGCTATTTCGTAATTATTTTCTCAGATGATTGAAGAGTAACGAGGGATATCGAACGGGCGTATAGCGATAGGAAATAGTCAATGGGCCACTGAAACATATATACTCGACCTGGACAGTACCAAAATCTGCCAAGATTGACTATAAGAGTTTTTTTATCAACTTCATGCATGGGAGTGAAACGTCTACGAGGAAAAATACTGTAAAGAGTCGAATAAATGCTGTGAAAAATGCACAACTGACAATCTATGTGTATGACAGAATACAGACGAAGAAGACCATTCCGAGATGGTTTGGGCACGTGGAACGAACGAATGAATATAGACTAATAAATAAATACTCAGCGCAAACGTGGTAGAGGAAGACCAAGGAAAGTACATTTGAATTAAGTCAATGGAAAAAGGTTCAAATATTGGTTTAGGAAATAATGTATGCAAATTGCTGTTTCTTCACGTACCTACAAGTATATTTGCCAATGCGCGCGATTACGAATTGAGAGTTCCGTGATTACTAGATACTATTGTATATGGTAGTGATAAATATTGTCATATTATTACGCTTCTAAAAAGTTTACATTTACGAGGTGTTTCTATCGTACCTTTGGAATCTATGTCTTAGAGATGTTCCCTTAACACATTCACTGCGTATAAAATGTCATAGAGAGATGCTGAAAATTCGCGAATTTTTTAAAACCCATAACTTTGTTAAACATCAAATTCTACTTTCTATTGAAACATCATATACAAGTGAATTCCTTCATGTCTTCAAAACACATGAAACCGGCGACGAATCCTTATCGGGAGACGTTTATGAGTGCACTCAACATTCAAGACTATTTTGTATGGACACGGGAGCCGTGTTCGACGCAGTGAACGTGTTAAGGTAGATTTCTTCTGCATCTTAACATTTGTTGCTCCAGTAAGGTGGGGTAGTGTGACAGAGCTTTTACCGTTATTGGTCCTGTGGTGCGGAATTGTCTGCATAGTATTAGAGATATGAGTGGTGTGTGCAGCTTTAGGAGGCATTTAAATATAAGCCTTTTTGGGAGTTCTTATCATTTTTTTTAATGTTTTATGAACACTACACTAAACCTAAAGCCGAAAGTATTATTATCACATATTGGAAGATCTATAAAGGTTTTTTGGTAGTTCATCTTCCCTTGGTAAGTTTTCTACGATTTTCTTACCAAATATGTTTTCAGAACATATGCAGATTCGGGGAAGTACCTAATCTAATGACCGCATCCAATATTTTCCTATCCTTTTACACTTGACTTATATGTGTATATGTATATACTCGTGTGTTTATGCATATTTATTTTGTAATATTTTAAATCTGTCAATAATAGTGAGTTTAAATCCATAGTTATAGCGTCACCGAGGAGAGTTAACTCTCTAAACGGCGCTATGGAAGTTGTCCTTTAATAATTATTATTATAACTCCTTTAGATCTGTCATAATGCTCGATTATCGAGGACAAATATAATGTTGTCTCCAGACTACATTCGAATGTGTTGAAGAGCTCCATACAAATGAATGTGTAAAGTAAAAAACGTTTCAAAAGAAGTAAAGGAACTAGGTTTTTGAAAACGTTTTAAAATATGAGATGATAACAATGTTATTTTGTTTAAAGATATACTAGAAATAGTTTTCAATGTTTTATATTAGTTCATCAATTTTATTTAATTTTAGCTCCTTTCATTTAGAAAGGACCGAATATTGTTGATCCACTACCAATTAACATCCTTTGGGCACATTGATCGTGGCCATGGACACGGTTTGGAGAGATTTGTTGTTACTGGACGCACAAGAGGAAGAATCCCAATGCGTAGGACTAACCAAGTGATAGATGCAACTGGACTACCCTTAACAATTAACTGTATTTCGAGCCACAGAGTGCAGGGGTGGATGGAAAGGAGTCGTCGGAGACTATCATGGGAGTCACGACGCTCAGTCATGAACTACACAACAGGATGGAATTAACATTTCGATTTTTTAATCCTGTTCAAATATTGCAATCTGTAAATAAGTATGATTTTTTAAGATTACATAATCTAAATCCATATTAATGCTTTTCTATGATCTATCTTGATAAATATATTTGAATATAAAAATATATTATACTTGATATTTTTAAAATTAACTTATTTTATTATTGTACATTTAATCACTTAATTAAGACTTGTTTTTAATGTCTTTTTTTATGTAACGCGTGAAAATAATTCATACGTGTTTATTAATAACCGTCTACGGATAATCTTTCTCCATAAATAGCTTCTAAATGTCCTTTAATTTCTGCACGGCTTTCCCCTTCTTTTTGCTCGGCGATTGTTAATTTTTAACATTTCGGAATATAACGAAACAATACGCCAGTTCTAGTTGACATACTACTGATGAAAGAAGTATCATCATTTCGCGGTAACATCGCATGACCATGCATTGGGTGTGGCCAGCGTGGGATCTGTCCATACACGCTCTTACTTGTTCAGACCGGAAACTTTTGAACTTAAGGGATACGAGTATGTACGAAATATTCCAAGTTTCGCATAAAAAACAACATTGTTTGTAATGAATATTTTGATTTTGGAATGAAAAGTCTTTTATTTTATACTCGGGTATTTCTTTCTATATTTATTTAATCTCGGTCCCTTCCATAAGTTGTGTTGGATGCGGTGGGTAGTTTGTACTGGAGAAGATCGCGCCCGAAGCGCTTGTTTCACAAACGCGTCAACAGATGGCGACACGGGCTCCAATAATTGGTTCCCTAACCCTACAACATGGTTTAACATCCTGCTATCACACAGACAAATAAAATAATACATTTTGTCAAAAGGGAAAAATAAACCCTTGCGTTGGAGACAATTTGAGTTTGTTATTAAAAATATGATAAAATTGAAATAAAAAATATGTTTTATCTCTTTACCTGTGAAAACTAAATTACCTGAGGTCTTTGGAAAGAATTTGATAAATAGGAAATTAGAAAAGGAAGTATAATAGTTATTCTACCTCATATAAACAATTTTAGAAAGAACAACTTATTTTTTTAATATAAAATGTATTCATTCCTTAACTTTTATTGATTATTTATATAAAGTGCCTACATCCATTCGAATTTAATCTAATTAAATTGATTATACTAGTATATATAAGTTAATACATTCAATAAATATATACATATAAACCTCATCATCGTCATTACCATCCCGCCATGAGCCTATTGGGGTATGCAGAGAGAACAAATCTCCATTTCATTCCATCCAGGCACACATCTTTCGATACTGCCACGTCAACCACACATACTCTCCTATTATAAATACTTTTAACACTTTCATCCATTAGAATTTGATTTGTTTGGTCGTGTAACACATTTCAGGAGTTGAAAAACTATTACGATTTTCTCGAATTATTATAATATAATATTAAATGTTATTAGATATACATAAATATTTGTAAAAGTGTATTCTTTTTTGAATCAGTACAATGTTTTTCAATAAATTTAATTCATTGTTTTTTAAAGTATAAATTAAAACTTATATCCTAAAGTATTTATCATAGATATATGGTATATTCTAACATTGATACATTTTTCGTAAGGAAATAGATTTTTAACAAATTGACATTTATGCTTGAAATTCTTATTTAAATATTGTAAGAATATTTAACATGTATTTTCCGCGATTGAGTGTTGTAACCAGACGCCCTCGGTTACCTACTTGACTTCCACAGGGGGTTACGGCATCGATTCCCGATGGTACACAAAGGAACACCCCCTTCTGGTTAGAGATCGCCTGGTAACAGATTTAATATATTGCATTGGCATAGATCATTTAAAAAAAACACTATTTGACTATGAACAATACAAAGTAAACCAAACACTATTTATATTTTAAAGTAATATTTATAATTTAAAATGTTTTTTTTTCTGTATTTCATGCTAAATTATTTATACGTTTGTTTATTTTGAGAACTGAATAACGGAGAAAACTTATATACTGTAATAATCACAAAACTTCTAGATCTATACATACCTATGTACATATCATCAGACCATATCTTTTTTGGGGTAGTGAAAGAGGATCGATCACTATGATTTTCTATCTATGAACATATCTCAAGTCTCTTACACATCTATACATCTCGTCATACGTGTTATTCTTTTTATCATACTTCTTACCTTTGCCTGAGTAAAATTTTTTATAACTGTCTCTTTCCGAGGATTAAACACTCAGGCTCCAATCGGTAAATGTTACCGGTAAACTGATAATCAAACTATTGAACAATTTGGCTACCGGTTTATCGATAAATCTCATATAATTTTCAAAATATTGTAATATGTACGTTTTTGCACGGTATGCGTTAACTCCGTAGTCTAGTTGGTAAGATGCCTTATTTCGACTTCGCCTGATTTCCGCTGGTGTCCAGATTTTTTCGACAAGGGATTATGTCTGGTTTTCCCTTAAATCTTATTTCTGGTTGGTTGAAAAAGATTGCCAAATAGTAATAGATTTCTGGTGGGTTGAAAAAGATTGCCAAATAGTAATATATCCACGAGTTTGTACTAAATGCAATGAAAGTGTAATACAATACAAATTTGTTCATTGTATCCACGGTCAATGTCAACCCAAAAATTTAATTCTGTATTTTCTTTACCTATTTAACCAATGAAATTGAAGCGATTAAAATAAATAGTATGGAATATACGATGATCTCCGTTGCCTAGTTGGTAAGTTGGTAAGGCGCCTGTCATTTAACCCAGGGGTTGCGGTTTAGATTTCCGTTGGAACTCAGATATATAAAAAAAATCATGTTCGGTTCTCTCTTAGTGCCTCTTTAAATCTCTCTGGTTGGCTGGAAGAGATTGCCACGTTACAATATGCCCGCCAAGTTTACTATATATAAAGAAAATGTAATACAAAGCAATAACATAATGTCCAGCGGATTAGTAAGATATGATTATTATTATTTAAAATATATATAGCTTGATAATAATGACGGAAGTAAATTTTTTTTAAACCTTGTTACAAAGTGTTAATATAATAAATGGCAGAAGAATCGAGCTTCCTTATTCATTATAAACTGATTTCTGATTTTGTTATTTACATTTTACTGTTTAACAGCAGTCATCTCTCCTTTGTAAATCATAATTTACCATTATTTCATGTCTTATAATCATATCAAGAAGTGACATCTGTCAAATAATATTGAAGGAATAAAGATTAATTTAAACATATTTTGAATATAAAATTCTTTCCATTACAAATTATTAAAACAATTATCGACCGTTTCCATAGTTATATTTATAAATTAATAAAAAATACATGAATCAAATATGCAAAAAAAGTCTATATTCTAATCATATTGCAGGGTATCTTTATTTTTGCAACGTAACAGCTGTCCGTCCCTACTTGACACGGTGACCGACGTATAAACGGCGAGAATAATTTATGTTCATGATTCCTATAGTAGGCACATAGCTTTGCCTACCGTATCATCCAATATGAAATTAAAAGATCGGTGTAATCAATGCTTCCTATCTACCACCCTCTGGTAAATTCGATTCAATTAATTGTACGAAAACTCTAAAAGGCTACAGAGAGACAACGTCCGAGAGTGGTAAAAGCTTCGGTGTATCAGTGTTGTATTAAGTTTTTCTTTCAAATTACACGAACATTTGGAGAATTTTCTATGGGTAGATGAAAAAGCTTTGACTAAAATAAAAGCTTTGGTATTTGTCGGTTTGTGAGTTTCGTTTTTTTTCACCGGTGCCTGAGTTTTGATTACTTTTCGTCTTTCTCAAACCTCGTCTTTTAGAGGAGGGGTCTTAGAGCGGGTCGGGTATAAAAATCCTCCCACTGGGGTGTGTTGCTTGGGTGGGGAGGGAGAACAAAGGTAACGCCTACTCACAACGCATGCGTCCATCGCTTCCCGCCACCGGCACTCGCTGACGGAGCGCCGCGTTGGGAGCTTCGCAGCGTGGTGGAAAAAAAATATGCCTCGGTGCATCGAATCAAGTGCGATGTTTTGTGACGGTTGCCGACGGCAAAAAAAGCATTTCAAAATTCGTAGATAACACAAAAATTTTAAACCTTTAAATTTTTTAATTAATTCACTAGCTGAATTTACTTAAATACTCGGATGAATTTCTCATATATTAATCTTATTTACGCCTACGAAAGATAAAAATAATAACTTACATAGGTAATGCACTTTAATATTTTTTCACTTGACACAAATAAAAAAATAAACGAAACTCAAAAGTTCAACTTCAGTTAGGTTGACACGTTTTCGCATAAGTTAAATTAAGTTCGTCAATAATTTTATAACGTATTTGATACTTACTCGAGCAGTAATATGATAAGTAATGCCTTATCAGGGGGAGTGAAGGGTTCGTGGAAGATGAGATTTGTTCGTAGAATATGAGATTTGTTCGTAGAAGATGAGATTTGTTCGTAGAAGATGAGACTTATTTGTTTTGCAATCAATGAACGAGAATATTTATATTTATGCATTATTTAAAAAAGATACGAAATCATTAGACTTTCTAGTGTCTTAGCACAATATCGAATTGGCCGTCATAGCATTATTTTGTTGACACCTAACTAATAAGATAGTTATCGAACTAATATTTTTTTGATATGGACCGAGCAAATAACTTCACTTTTTAATCGATCATTAATGGTGACTGGTAATATTGCACGGGAAATCTTTCATCGAAGTATCAAAAGACCAATTCAGTATATATAGTACTGCATTAGAAGACAGTTTATAAGATTCGTTACGTGTAAACGGAAGTGCTCGGGAAATAATTTCGACCACTGAACGGCTCTTAAGAGAATTAACATTTAATTTCATTAATCCTCATGCAAATATCTACTATGATTGACTTTTGCTGTTATTTATTTTATTTGTTGGTTTATAAAACATTACAAAGGATGTTACACGAGAAAAGGTAAAAAAGTATAATTTATTTAAAGATAAAATCAATAACTTACGTATATACCATCACGTCGTTTCCCTGCTAGGGTAAGCAGAGAGAACATAGTGCCAGACTTTTTTTCTTTTTTTTCCCCACCTGGTGAGTTCATTGCCATGCGGCAATCTATTCCAATCAACCAGAAAGATGTTTAAATGGGCCCTAAGTGAAAACCAGACTGGAATTCCATTTAAAAAATCTGGATTGATCTAACTCGCAAGACTTTCCTATCTCGACACACATATTTCGCCTCTTCCCCGTCCATACACGTTCCAATACAGCTCCTACAATTTCTCTTACTTTTTACTTTTCTTTCATTCAAAATATCTTTCACTTGATCAAATCAAATATTTTTTTGGTTCACCTTCCACTTAAATTTGCACTGTATATTTGTTTTGTTAGCCTCTCTTCATTCATTCGTTCTACGTGCCCAAACCATCTTAGGGAGCTCATCTTCAACTTACTCAACATATCAGACTTAAGTTCACATTCACCCTTAAACATTTAATTTCGTATTAAGTCACATACGCTGAGGTACTGCTGTAACTGAAAGAGGTAATTTGTTATTCTGTGTTAGAAATCTTAAAGTGAATTCTAATTTATAAGATTTTTGCTCTTTGAATATTCCTGAAGCTGCGCACTATATTCTATTACTAGTATATTTAAAATATATTTTTTAATTTGTCTAGTCAATAATAGTGTAGTCATACGTTATGGTTAAATATAAAATCAAGATATATACATTGCACACTACCTAAAGCCTGATGTGTTACCATTACGTATCGGAAAATCTACAAAGGTTTTTTTTGTAATTCGTCTTTCCCTTGCAGGTTTTCCGCGGGTTTCTTACCAAATATGTTTTTTTAAACATATCCAGATACTGGGAAGTTCAGCGGCCACATCATTTATATCATTACACTCAACTTGTTTTATTTTTTTGTAATCTGTCATTAATAGTGGGCCCGAAATCCAAGTCGAGTTGAAGTGCCTTTGAGGAGAGTTTGCTTTCTAAACGGCGCTAAATAAATTATCATTTTGTTATTATTACTACATTGTCACTCCATATACTATTTTAAATGCACGTATTTTTATAGCATTTACAAGGCAGTTTTCTGTGTTTTTACATTTCACGTTTCACTCTCATACAACAAAAATGGTGCTAAAATACTTTTGTGGACTATCTTCTTAACGTATTTTGATAACAGTATCAGTCAACAAACAATTTAGAAGAATTTAGAAAATTGATTTATAAAAAATCATATAATAAATATACGTATACAGACGACCACCGTGACCTAGTTGGTAAGATGACTGACTTTTAACCTGAGTGTTGCAGATTCGATTCCCGTTTGGAACCAGATTTGGTTTATAATTATGATTTCAGTCTGGTTTTCGCCTAATACCTCTTTAAAATCTTTCTGGTTAATTAGAAAAGATTAGTACATGGCAATAAGCCCACCAGGCTGTACTGTATACAACAAAAATGTATTTAAATACAATACCTACTATAATTTTTTTTTTAATAAAAGTTTGAGGCGTAAATTTTTAATAGAGACTAAATTGAAATGTTAATTTTATTATTTTTTCTTTAATATTGAAACTGACTAATGTTTGCGGGACTCCCGTCCAGAAAAAGATGAAAAATATGACTTAATAATTGAACATATTCATGCAAAAATGGTGTAGGTAACTCAAATTTAACATGTTTTGAGATATTTGATGAAATATTGCATCGTTTTTTCTAGGATTGTATGAAAAGGTATTTTTTAAAGACATTAATTCACCTTGGAATACACATGTTAATTGTTTGACATTTTTAAACTTGGGGAATTAAAATTTGCTTATTTGATATTTCAAATAAACCATTGGATGGGTTTTGTGGATTTGATTCATTTTTGAAAATATACGCTTAATTGAAGAAAGTTGAAAGCTTGTATGTAAACAGGATTCAATCCATATTTGAACATTTTGGATGAAATATAATTTTGCTTTGTTTATTTGGATGTTTTTTATGACAAAAATTTAACCATTAAATACAAAATTTTCTCGTTTGATTTTTTGTACATATACGAGTATGTATATTAAAAAACGATTGCGTTATTCTACTTCGTATTTCAGTGTAACTAGAGAAATATGTTTTATATGTATAACGTCTAATTACTATTTGTTCATTACAAATAACTTAAGTGGCACATTATAAACGAGAAATAAGAATATAAACACTTAATAAGAAACACAAATACTCTAATTTGTTTTATCAAACACTGTTTATTCCACTTTTTGTAACGGTTCAAGGCTTTCACCTCATCATAAGGGGAGCACAATTGCACTGACTCGTATGAAGTTGTATCCTGCCTCCCTCTAATCACAATCCCCAATCCGAAATGTTACCGTTAGAAGTGTGTATGTCGGTACCAATTCGGACAAAATTCAGCCTTGGTTATGCTCCCCTGATGATGAGGTGAAAGCCTTGAAACCAGTAAAGGTTAAACCGTTACAAAAAGTGGAATAAACAGTGTTTGATAAAACAAATTACAATGTCTTTAAACTTTCACAACGTTAATTCCTTAACTATAAATAATATAATATAATACAAATATTTTTGCAAATAGGTATCTTAATTTTTTTATTATCGCTGTATTCTTGCTGGTTTCTTTTCTTAAATATAAAATTTTTTACAGCTTGAAGATCTTATTGAGGAATAAAATGATATGTGAACCTAATCCCAATTTAATAATTATTACGCCATGCCCCTATGAGGATAAGCAAATAAAACAGATCTGCACTTTTTATTCTGACATGCATCTTTGGCTTCTACCATGCCCATTCAATTCGTTATGAATATTTTCCTGTTATGAAAACTTTCACTCTTTTCTTATAATTTGATTTTCTTTGACACAATGAAGATTTTAACATGAATCTAAGTTCAATGCATATTTTTTCATTTTAGTACTAAAGCCTGTGTAATATAATAGGTACTACAAAAATCATGTCCTTGTATGTTACATATTTCCAAATCCTTTTTCGACTATTCTCTAACTTTGTACATATTTTGTATATTATAATCAACCAATTACATTTAAACTGCCATAAATATGACAATGATTCACTGGCTCAATTATAAATTTTGACAAAAATACTAATTATAACGAAAAATGAAACACGAAACATACTTAAAACTAATAAAAGCAACCAAACGGAGTTTTTATCAAAGACAATATTTTTTACTGGTTTTTCTGGCTGAGTAATGATATAATGTTCATATCTAAAATTATTAAATTGAGAAAAAAACTTATGGTTTTTAGCGACATGTCCAATTTTGTGGTATAAAATCCATATTATATTACATGTAATACTGTTACTGTGTCGTGTCTTAGGGCCTTAAGTTTATCTTGTGTGTGAGGAGATAGTATGTACATTATCTTATATAGTCTAAGCCTTAATGTATTCAAAGAAATACAAGTAAAAATTAACTTTTACTTACCTTTTATTTAACACCTGTTTAATATATCTTTATGTATTTTTCAATATCTTTTTTAGTAAATACCTTATTTTGTTATAAGTATTATGTCTAATAAAACAAATGATTATTTAAATAAATAGGATTCAAAGTATTGTATAAAAGTATTTTTCACAAGAAATATCATCATTGGTGTCTAATAAACTACTGTAGTAGATAATTTGTATGGTGCTAGTTGATTTTCAAAGTAGCAAGATATTGTTGCTTTTAGTGAAAAGTGAATAAAAAATAATAATTTACGAGTATGTACATAGTTATGATGAAATAAAACATACCATTTTGAATCTTTTTAATATGATAAATGTTGAATCCGGAATAAAATCAATATTAAACCTTTGTTGGAACATGACGAATGTAGTTTCTTTGAAATATAATCTTTGAAATATGAATAGTCTGGTTCTGTCGATTTATTTATTGTATAGAAGAATCTAGTTTTCAATAATTGTTGTTTAAGCACCTCAATGAGGGTGAAGTGTTGGAAGCTGTCGGGTCACGTATTGAGGATATCGCTTGGTAACTGATCGAGAGCTACGCTATCGCCCCCAAGGGACTAGATTAATTGAACGCAATACAATGCACCGATGTTGCCATAGAGATATTCGCAGCTCATCTTAACGTGAGTGGACCCGGAGTGCCGGGCTTTGGACCGATCTAGGTAGAGGCGATTTATGGTGTCACTGTGTTTCTCATGGAACATGTAAAGTCATAAATATTTTTATTTTAGTACATATATATTGCATAACGGCACGAATATCATTTAACATTAAATTATTACTATTTAACAGTTTATGTACTCGTAGTATAATAACGTGTTAATTATAAATGCTCATCCAAGTATAACTAACTAAGTAGCTCTAATGGTAAAATGAATATCAAACATTTGCGAAGGCAACTATTATTTTTAAGATACGTATGTTTTATTTTTAATTGTTTAGATAATGGTGATTTTTTTAAGTAAATGTTTATTTTTTTAAGTCAAAAAAAGAAGGAACAGTAATGAAATAAGAAATAAAGAATAATATGTAGAAAACCTTTAAAATCTATTCAACTTATAAAAAAGGTAAATGATTGAAGTTCTAGTATATATTAAAAATATATATGTGTGTATACATATAAATAACTGAGCAAAATTGTAACGTATTAAGGTAACAATTCGCAATGGAACGAATCTGTACAAAATAACTACCACGTAATATGAAATGGCGAATAAAAACAATACTACATAAACCTATCTCGAAAAACAACAAAAACATCCATTAAAAGTCACGAAACTCACGTAGATATTTGTTTTTCGGACAGTGGCATACATATGTGACTTTTAAGTGAATACAAACGATTTAAACTCTGTGTGCAAAAACAGTCAATAGTTTTATATTTCTGTTGGTAAAAATCATTCTAAATAACTACCTAAAAATAACTTTTTTTGATGAAATCATTTTGTATTGTAATTTAGCTCTGTTAGCACAATAATACAAAAGAGTTACTGTAATAGTATGTATCAATCTGCCTAAAGATATTATTTAAACCAATTTAAAGGTTAAACAAGACTTAGTTAAAGTGTATATAATAATTATTTCCGTCAATTCATTACGCAGATCAATCAAGAGATGGAAAGTAAATTGTTAAGATTATATGCAATTGATCATACAAGCTTAAAAATGTTTATAAAGTAAAGATAGAGATTTATTTTTTATTTATATTTATGGTTAATTACTAGATAGTTACTAGATAAAAGACGAGCTTTGATTGTACTCGCTGTTTTGGAATCGGGAAAATTTCCTCATGTTTTAAATTTTAAGGGGTTTTGTTAATTAAACAGAAGAAAGAAACCAAACTTAACTTTGGTGTAAACATATCTTATTTAATGAGTTGGATATAATTAAAACACTTATAAATTGTAATTTAAGATAAAATTAGGTCGGAGGAGAGTTGCTTTCATTTTTAAGATAACTATCCTAAACATAACATAATACAGATGGTTTATGAAGACTAAATTAGGCTTTTTTTTATTGTAATTCACTCAAGTGAAACAAAATATTCTTTCTATGTATATATTTTATGAGAGTCAACATTCATGTACTCAAATTATTTAATTTTCTCACTTTGGATGACAATCGCTTGAATTAGCTATCATAATACTTGATTAAAGATACAAAATCTCAACTGCATGAACTTTATTACAGGCTGGATGTAAGCTATTCGGACCTAGGAGTAAATAGAAATAAATTAATATTATGGATGACCTAAAACCGCGAAGGTAGTCAAATGTTGAAAGGAAAATAAATTTCTATCTTTGCTTTCATACCTTGGTAAGTATACCATTTTATACCAAATGACATATGGTCATCTTACAAAGAAGAATATACGATGGAAACAAAAAGTACGTGGATATTTATAAGGTTTCAAATCAAACTATATTTTAGTATAGTATACAATTAGTACATCACTTTCAAAATAAGTAACGTACTGTATTAAATGCACCCAGTCTATACTTCTCAACACCAAAATTCGTCTGCGAGAACTTTGGTTTTCTCACTCTGAACTTTCACTCCATAAAGTAAAATTATGGACGCTGAGAAAATAATTAAGTGTTATGTTTCTAAAGTATAAAACATACCAACATGTCAATTCTTCAGTATCTACAGGCCAAGAAAATGCTATCAATGATATGCAGTACACGAATACTGTAATACTTCGTACATATCGCTAGAAAATATAAAAACAGTTTAGAGAAGGTAGAAGTGACTGGAAATGGTCAGAGGCGGTGAGCAAGAAAATTATCTATAGCAAGGTGGACATAGCAAATCAAAAGGAGGACTTGTTCTGCATTGAGTTTTGCACTTATCATTACTAGAGGAGGGGAGTCAAATTCAATAGACATCTAAGAAGCTTATCCATGAGCAACATGACTATGAATAAGAAGATTGAATAAATTAATTCGTCTAAATAAATGTTTACAACTAAAAATAGCTGTAAGTTATAAGTGCGTTATATTTCCATCAAATAATTGATATATTTTTTATAAATATAAGTTTCCACTTCTAATGCCGGGGTTCCTCGTTTCTTCGTAAGCCACTGCTCCTCACGAGGTATTCACAGTTGACAGCATGGCGTGCTTCCGTGAATCGCGGAGACACGAACATCGCAGCGCGGATAGAGCGGGCTTAATTGTATCGTATGGGACGTATAGGCGGATGCTTATCTCGGCAATTTATTTAT
This sequence comes from Odontocerum albicorne, assembly GCA_949825065.1. Taxonomy (NCBI): domain Eukaryota; kingdom Metazoa; phylum Arthropoda; class Insecta; order Trichoptera; family Odontoceridae; genus Odontocerum; species Odontocerum albicorne. Next base: position 15,759,576 of record OX463843.1, read on the forward strand.
TGTGAGCAACGCCAGCCCGCAATGGCGGACTTGAATATATACGAGTGTCTGACCCGAGTAATGAGGAACTACCAAGGCCGCCCTAAACACAGATGATCGATAATAATGCTGTTAATTATCGATTTACGACGGTTTGTGACGGTTGATTAACAATGTCTATCGGCCCGTTCGGCTGAGTCTCCCAAACTCTAAGCTTACGATTAACACCACGCTGAATAGACGGTACGCTGCTTCGAAAAAATACGTTTAATACAAATTAATATGTATTTCTGGAAATTTTTGACCACGTTTAACTAAGGATTATCAAAAGATTTCGTTTGAAAATATCATAGTTTTGAAAAATATTTACATAATATTTAGCAGTTTTCGTCACAAAACCACATCGTTAATTTATTTTATTAGAACACAAGCCCTGTAGTATTTTTTTAATACTTATGAAAATTCTGTTTTAATTGTGCGTTTTGTAAGGTTTTATTTTGTATGCATTCATCACACTATAAATATTTATTTAAAAAAAAAAACATTTACTACAACCACTATCAAATCTGAGTAAGCCTAAACACATTTGAAATAAAATATTTCATGCGATTTGGAATCAATATTCTCAAATACGAGTATTTAAGTGAATTAAATTCAATGTATAAATTGGAGGATTGTGGTTACGTTGAATGATTTTCTTGGATAACTATGTTTTTATTATTTATTTTATTCTGACTGCTCGGGCTAATAGCTTGGAGTTTTTCTCAAGTGTTGGTACATACAATTTTATGTAGAATTCTTAACTTGACATTTTTTCACCATTTTATCAATGGATGCTTGAAAATTTCAGTAATGAGGAATTTGTTATTTTTACCCCTAACAGGCCAGCTATATAACGAATAAAATGCTACATATTAGGCAAGCATATTAGGCAAATATAGTTACAGTTGTTACAAATACGAAATAATCGCGATGGGTTATAATGAAAGTTAAGAGATACGTTTAGTTTTAACAAGTTCTAGTGTTTCATCTTTCTCTAACACAAATTATAGTGGGTAGTCAATTGGGTAATCTTTCAATATCTAAGTTATCTTAAGTTTATCAACGAGGCAGCACCATGTTGATTAAAAAATATTGTGGTACAAAGTATAAAAGTGCAATTTGAGTGATATAGCTTTGAATAAGTTGAACTTGAAATCAATTATTGGTATCGTTATTTGTAATAGAAGCTCATAAATAAAAAAAATATATGCTCTGACAAGAATATGTTATTTTCGATTTATGACATTATAAGTAAGGAAGCTATAACGTGAATCTGAACTAAAGAATGATATGCGTTAAGAAGTATTAACATTTATACGGTGATTTGGATATGTCAAATGAGTGAGTTGCCAAAGACTTATAAAATAAATCGATAGTGCAATGTTGAGTATTAGGCAAGGAGGAATTCCAAGTAAGTTATGAATTATCAAAAAAATGTGACGTCTCGCGTTTTTTTAATATTATATATAATAAACCGATAAGGCTTTGAATATAATAAAACATTGCTTTAAATTTATCCTTTCAGAACTTTCAATCTTATTTCACATTCATCTATAGTAAGAACAATGTCCTATTTCCTAGATAGTTTTCACTTTGTCGTGAGTGAATTGATAAATAGTATTATTTTCTATTGTCTTAACATCCCCTAGTAGTAATGTCCCGACACTGAGTTGACTTGTCTTAGCTGCACCACCCCGTTGTCTGCTGCTGCACTGGTAAGAGTATTTCTGACAGGGGTGCTGTCCTGGGGGTGCAGGCCTAGGCGTGATAATGGACCCCCTTTTTACCCGCGGGACTCGCTGCTGGGGAGGAGTGTTATTAACCTACTCGGTGATTTCAAAATCTCTTACAGATCGAATAATTGTTATATAACCAAATTTTAGTGATGAGGTGCCAGTAACGAATTTACAATTTTTACCATTGGGCCATTGTATTGAAATATGTAGTTAAGTATTATTCGTCTGAAGTCTTTAAAGAACGTGAAGTGCACATTTAATATATAATATTATACATCTCTCCTTACATCTCAACCAGTGAAGCTTCATTGAAAGTGAAGTTAGCTACAGAAAGCCATTTGAATGTGATGTTTAAAAACTCTAGAATTGGCCAAATTAAACCTGGAAAATTTAGAAGCAAAGTGTATATATAAATAAGAAAAAAATTCTTCTCCAGTATTGATCGAATATATTGTAGACATTTTTTCCGTTATAATACAAAGTTGTTTTTAAAATTATGAATATTTCTATTGGCTTTTGGGATGGCAGAGAGAACAGATTTTCAAACTTTTCTATCCATGCACACAATTTTCACTTCCTTCACATTCATACATCTCGTCATGCACAATCTCATATGAATAGTTTAAAGTAATATTTTAACTTATTCAGTGTACATCGTGATATTCCAGAACGGAATGACAATCGGGTAAAAATACAATTATCAATTGCACAAAAAATGACTTCATTGCTGTTTTAAAATCGTTTGTATTTACCTATAATTGATATAATTAATGTTATGTATAATTAAGCAGTTTGTCAAAACTTAGAATTTGAAATTTATAATTTGGAATAATATTTTTTTTCCGAAATGTAGAAATAAATTGAAAACATTTTGGAACCATTGTTTTGGAAAACGTTTAAACAAATCTTATTTTTCTATAGGTATTCTTCAAATCTTAACATTTATAATCCTAATTTAATGAGAAATCATACATTTCTAAAAGTTGTTTTATGAATGATAAATAAAACATAATCGTAATAAAACATAATAAAAAAAAATTCAGCATTAAATTCCTCGATATTTTTTGTAATATTCTTAACCTGTATGAGACCAAAACTATTAAAGTTATGTGTTTACCAGGTTACCCTTTATGACAGCGGTTCTCAATCTTTTCATAAATGTCTTCCACCACAACCAAAAATAAATTTTTTAACACTACCAGAAAAATATGTTTGTAAACAAATAGGAATTCAAATCTTTTTTAAACTTCATTAAATTATATGACATACGGTTTATTACGTTTAAAAAAAATCGTAAAAAAGATTATCTTATACGATAAACCAACAATATTTTTATTAATGAAGAAAATGATTCCATGTAATACTTGTGCTTCTTGGGAAAAAAGTGTTTTTTTTTATATTTGGCGCTATTTTACCAAATTTTATTCCAATACAAGTTTCGATTTATATCTGTTTATTATGTAGAGCATTAAAACCACATTGTTTTAATGCGTCTGATAACATTTAAAATTAATATTATTCAAATTAATAAGTTCTTTGGGAAATTAAAAAACTAAATATTGCTGAAATTATCCGCGTACCATTATTCATTTCTCATGTAGCAACAGTGGTACGCGCATAATTGGTTAAGAACTGTCTCTCTATGTATATACCAAAAAAATATTACATCCATACCAATCTGGAATATCTCTTTGAGTTAGGCTTCGAGATAAAAGTCCATACTTATTTCTACACTCTTTTGCTCCTTACACATCATTACTGCTTACTTTAAATCTCTTTGATATCACACATTTCTCATATTTTTCTCTGTCAGAATTTTTTCAGTATTAACATTCTTCTCTCTTAATTTCAAATACGTGTTTTTAAGTAATCTCTAAGTTTTCTGAAAGTATTTTTCTTTTAGTACCGTATACATTCAATGAAGGTTGACTATCATCACTTTACTTACGGCTTTTTTAAAGTGAGACGTCATTGATATTACACTCTCTCAGATTATTCATCCATGAAGTTCTACACATTCAATGTTCTCGTCTTCCTGATATTCCTCTTTATACAATAAGTCTTTTGGTAAAATATAGCACCTTAATCTATGATGATCAACATGTTGATCTACCTGGAACGCTCTGTAGTTCATTCGAAGGGAAAAATTGTAATATCTAAAAAGAAATATAGCCCCAAATAGTACTTCATGGTCAATAATAATTTAGATAAGTTCGATTTGTGACAAACGATTACGCATTATTTTCAGTTTTCTAAATAAAATGATGCGTGCAAAGTGATCATTCAATTAGAAAACATAACTACTTTTTACCACGTCCTGATATGGTGTTGAATAAATAATAGCCGCTAATTAAGATTTTACAGTTTTGCGGTGAGTAGATGTGTCGGGGCGGTATTGGAGTGTTTAATTCAATTTTTATTTGGAAAAATGAAATTAAATGTGTTCATATAAATTTTAAGTAATTAACCCCATATAATGTGCTTATACGAGTAGTAAGTAGTTGCAAGCACTGTTTTATAACATAACAGTTAAGAAGCGTTATAAAAATCTCTGAAACCGTAACGGGGGGTACAGGTTAATCGTCTAAAGTTTTTAAATACTGATTTAAGAAAGATTGATGTAATAAAAATACATTTAAACAATTTAACTAAGTGTACATTATTTTTTAACAACCCTATAGTAGCACTCATACGAGAAAGCAAAGTTTAATGTTAAGGCATTTTTAAGGGATGCATTTCAATGTATTTAAAAGTTTTGTGGGGAGAGGAGGGTTTTTGGCGTAGACGTATACTTACTCGATTGAGTTACAAAAAAGCAAATTATTTTAATGTTAAATGCATTCATTTCATTACAGGGTAGATGCACAGGGAAGGCGTGATTGATCGGGGATTAGGAGACGAATTCTTATCGCTATTGAGAGACATTGTGATGAAAAAGTCGTGGGTATTATGCAAATAAAGAAAATAAATTGGTGATTTCAATAAAATATTGTATGTTCATAGTATATCCTGACTGCATTGATATTTAATTTCACAATTAATTTCCTTCTATGATGCTCTTGAGTGACTGAAGTCACGGATTCAATAAAAAGTTCCACTGTTAGGATGTTGTGTATTTCAATTGTGTTATCCCAGTCAGGAAGACATTTCGTTTTAAGCAACTTTCTGACACTCAAGAAATATATATCGTGCAATTGAAATAATAATTCTGAATGTTAAAAAAATAGCAGGGCCAAAGACGATCTCACATGCGTTCCTAATACACACTTTTTTCGAGTGTTGAAGAGCAGTTCGTAGAAGGCTATAAAAATTGTAAAAACCATATTGAATTACCTCGTTTTAGGACACCATAATATAATATAATATTTGAACAATATTTTACTCCTCCGGAATAAAAAAAACACTTATTTTTTAGTTTTTCTAACCCATGCTTAAATTAAGGTGAACAAAATTATTATGCAATTTAGTAAAGCATTTGAAAACATTAAGTCACAAACTAACCTAACCTAACCAAGGCTGGTGGTAGACGTTCTTCCATGTTTTCCCTATTATTCAAGTTGGATGAAACCATTGCAAAAAAAACAAGTCTCAAAGATTTTGCACTGAAGTTAATGTGAACATAATTACTATGCAATTTTGCAAAGTATTTGAAAACTGCTAGTAACAAACTAATGGAATTATTTCGTGATCTATGCATTCAATTAAATGTTGTCTTTATACAAAATGTCCCCTTTTCAACGAAATATGGGAAAATTATTACACAGTATAAACTTTACGTATATTTTTTTGCTTTTAGTTCAATAATAATTTAATCTGCCATTATAAAAATTGAACATTTATACTTCATACATATTTTAATAAATATAACAAACATTGTACGGTTAGGTGCAGAAGATGAGATAATTTGAAGTAGAGAGAAATTATTTTGGAAGATAAATGCATAAATTCTATAGTCATCAGAAAAAAAAATGCTATTGAAAATATGCTGGTATCAAACAACGTTAATCAGCTACTTAAGATTTTTTGAAAAACTTATTCCGTTCAGTTCAATCCCAACATCCCCCACGCTGTTATGGGTGACAAAATAAGTCCCCATCCAGTACAATTTACACAAGAAGATTGAAATATGTTTTTTTTGGAGCACGACTTTACGTAGTGACGAGAAAAAACTGCACAAAGAAACTCCTTCCCCAGTGGTGACACACCTGAGTATAAAAATAATATTAGTGACGATGGACTTAACGTCCGAAATCACGGGAGAAGGAAAATTAATATCTTGAATTGTATATTGTATGAAAAAACCTATCATTAAATAGATGAACGATGGTTAACGACGTTTGATTTGCTAGTGTTCACGCATGTAATAATTGTGTAATAACGTAGTCCTATATCAAGTATTTTTCCAAAACCCCCTCTTCGTTTTCCTGTCGGGATAGACAGATGGCAGAGCGCCAGACTTTTCTGTCTCGACACACATCTTTCGCGTCTTCTACTTCCATACTCCTCATACAAAACATACGAGATAGGAAAAGTGTGTCGAGATAGGAAAGTTTGGCACTCTATCTTCTATGCCTTCCCCATCAGGGAAATTACGTAATGGTATTTTTATATGTATGTATAAAAAATATTATTTCATTTGGTACAAACTTTTTTTGTAATTTATTAGTTTTGAAAATTGACAACCTTAAACATGAGCAAAAAATTAACAATTAAGAGAAACGTCTAAAGCGGCAGGCTATAATATTTTTTTGGTGTTTAATTGATATTTATCCATTGACTTTGGAGTTTCCACTCCATAAAGTCAATGTACTCAATTTAGACATCCGTAAGTATTAATAATGCTGTTAAATTAGAAATATCTATTGAAGCTCTCGCGATGACCTCACAACTGTCTGATGTTGAGCATATCTACTGAGAGCCCCGTAGAATGAGTGTATCTCGAGAGGATGCCAGGAGGGAGGAGGGAGATGTTTACATACACAAGGATTGGACTTTAATAATATAGACCACTAACAGGATGGTGTACGTATGTGTGTGTGAATGAACCCCTGTTTAATAAACTCGATACTCTTATTGGATTCATCAATGCAACACTGAGAGCGGGGGAGTTTTATTTATTTTATTTTACAAGCTATTATGTAACGAGTATTTTACTAATAAATGCAAGTCACATCAAACATCGTCGTTAACGTTCTTGGTGTAATTTTGATAACTAGACTGCGCTGTAGAAACAAATGAATACGAATATATTATTTATAGTTAAGGCATTAACATTGTGGAGGTTTAAAGACATTGTTATTTGTTTTATCAGACTATTTATTCCACTTTATTAATGCGAATATTAAATCGAAATTAAAAAAAATACACCAACTTAGAATTCTAATGGATTGAATTTAAAAAGCTTGCTGTTACTTTTCAATGTCTGCGATCTTACATACTATACATATAAACCAATACGCCATTTTCCTGCCAGAGTAGACTGAGAAGAAAGAGCGCCAAATTTAAAAAGCTTGCTGTTACTTTTCAATGTCTGCGAGAGAAAAACTATCAAGTGTCTGTGAAGAATTGATGACCAGTTATTTGGATTAGTTTTCGCTACAATTAAAACCCACTGCTCCAGTAATTTGCCACTAACATTTTTTTATCAATATTCTATAAAAGGCTTAGATGACGATATTTTACTTGTTGATTATTCGGCGCTGTTTAGTGTTGTTTGCTCACTCCAACAGAGTATCCATTCCATTACTCAAAAAGAAAAAGGTATTGTCCCTTATTTAGTTTAATTTACCTGTTTACCATCCTGTAAATAAATATGCCATGAAATACTTTGATGATAATTTGTCTTCCGATTATTCAGCGCCATTAAGTGACGTTGATCAACTCCAACTTCAACGATGTGATGTATTCAATATAAAGGTTTTCCATTTTTAGCTCAATGAACCTGATAACCATCAAATACTATCGTGTTGATCAATATTCTATGAAAGACTGTGCCAATAATTTACCTTTTGATTATTCAGCGCCGTTTAGCAACATTGAGTCACTCAAACCGAATATTTATGGCTTGAGAAGAGTAAGAGGTTGGCCCTTTTTGGCATAACGATCCTGTTTACCATCGACATTGCTGATCTCAGAGGTGAAAGAGATATAAAAAATATATACCCGAGAAGTAAAAGCTCGGTAGTTCACAGTTACAATTTTTTCAATGAGGATAAAAATGTCAAAATATAATACGAGTACTTAAACAGTCTGCGTTTTGCGGCGGTCTTGTTTCGTTTATATCAAATGAAAATAAAAACTTTTACAATAATGGAGAAAATATTGGACCGAGTGTTCCGAATCGTAATGTAAAATGTTTTTACACTGCATTACTGCAAATGATATTTTTTTAGTATTGACTGACGAATATATATTTACAGAATATATATATATATATATATATATTCTTCAAAACAGTTTATGTAAGAAAAATATAGGCTGCTTATTAGATAGTAAAACTTGATTTCATTTAAAAATATGCGATTGAAAATATTACGTATGAATATTAAAATAATGTGGTTGTTTCGGCTTTTTGTCTTCGATTCGACGGGTTGTACACGCACACACACATTCGTAAAGGGGGATAAGATTGTGAGCATAAGCTCCCATGTGTTTTTCCCTCCGAGTGCGGAGTGTTTGCTTGACAAATAAATTGATTTGATAATATTATATGACTCATTAGGTTTTAATTAAATTACACTTCTCTCCACTCACGCTATAATATATTGTATTTGGGGTTGGTTAAGGCAATCAGCGGTGACCCTCTTAACTGAACGGGTTAAGCTCTTTTCATCTGATATGTGTTCGACATCTATATTTTTCTTCAGTATTTCTTATTATGGACTTATTTAATGAAATAATGAACTTTTTCAAATGTTAGTACTGAAAATACCATTAATATATGGTTGCAACCTATATTCATCCCGTTTTTTTGTGATTTTATAAAATCATTTACTTGTAATTTTAGAAATAAGTTTAATTATGTACGAGTATGTGCCATTTTGATCGATGACCTTCTTTTATCTTTTTGGTAGCTCTGATAGCTCTCTTGTAGAATTATTAAGACTTATTTCTTGACATTGGGCTGTGAAGTATAACCAGACGAAAAAGTAAGCATATATGACATCTTTTATAAATTAATGTCATTCTGTCAATACCCATAGAGCGAAACGCTTCAGTACACAATACATACCATCACGTAATTTCCATCTTAGAGTAGTCGTCGTGGTTGCTGGACTTCGTAGTCGAGGCGGCTCTCGCTATTCTATCTTCAATTTAGTTGGAAAGCGAAGCGAAGTTGCACACCAGCCAACACACTGACCACACCGTTGTACTAGATCCGATGGCACACCAAAGTGAGACAATTAGAGCATACCGGCATGTTTTATTCTTTTTTTTCAAAGAAATAGATATGAACGAAGTCATACGTATCCTTATACCCCCGAATACTAGGTGAAAAAAATGCCCGTGTTATTCGAGGGGAGTAGCACAGCGAGGGGTTCGAGTCAGCGACCTTCCGCACCGAAGTCCAGTGCGTTACCGCGCGGCCCCTTCAGACGACACATCTTAAATGTATCCTTCTAATCCATTGTATTTTAATAGAGCAGTCGTGATCTGGTAAGCGAATTAATTGCACTGAAAGAATGACATGCATTCATTTTTGACGGTCAGGAACATTTCTACTTCTATCTTAGAGTGAGTTGTTAGTTGCATTCCTTACCAGGTTTGTCCATCGCATTGGTGATATGCCCCGTGATCAGGATCCAAATATTTTCTTTTGGATCACCAGGTTATCTATTAAACCTTCTCATCCAGTCATATGGCTAAAATATACGAGGGTTAAGTTGCAGGTTTATTACTGTAGATAAATAATGTTCAATGTAGAGTTCTTCCAAAATCGATTATTTCGATTCATACTATTTCTAATTTAAAAAAAAGGAGCTTGATTATTTTGTTAAGTTTCTTCCAAGATATTTATTAACTTGATCCGAAACCCAACAAAAAAATAAGAATTTAAATTAAAATCTATTTTTATCGCGGCTGTCAAGCACTGTGCGTGAGACGTTCAGTTATTAAATGACACAAAATTCGCTTGACAGACATAAATTCAGTCTTTCTAAACAACTAATTAAACGTTCCACAAATTGATAAATGATGCAAGATGGTAGAATCATTAATGAAACACTGAATATTTACAAAATACTCATCTGATTAGATAGTTGGTATGTAGATAGGCAAATATGTGTGAAGCAACAATTGATAAATGACTTTCAATGCTATTTTTTTCGTTTATTGTAAACGTTAAAAAATATAAATGGTGTTCATATAGTACTTATTTCTTGTAGGTTTTTGACTGTTTGGGTGGAAAAATTTATAAAAATAAACAACTGATAATGATAGTCATTATTTATAAGAATTTCTTGTTTCGTATGGCACTTTCCAATATATTCGAATTAGCGGTTCGGAAATAATTAAGAGCATAAGCCGGAATACAGTATTTATTTTCGGCCCAGTAATCGAGTTTTCAAGTTATTGGCTACTGGAGTTGGCACGAAAATCGCGAGTTGTCATTGTTCGTGTTGGCAAAACTACCATATTTGAATTGACAACAACACTCGCACACGTTTTCGGGGCTTGAGAGTATTGTTACCAGACTGAAATCTATTTTTAAATGTTTATCGGATATCATCGGGAATTGAACCCAAAACGGATATCATCGGGAAGGAAAAAATAATTCAAGTATCTTACCAACTTAGTAAGCTTTGCAGAGTGTCATGATTTGTAAGATTAATAATTATAATAAAAAGGAACAATTTATGAAGCGCCGTTTAGAAAACAAACTCTCCTTAACGGCGCTGCACCTCGGGATTCGAATACACTATTATTGACAGATTAAAAATATTACAAAAAAAATTATACATGTTGAGTGTAAGGATAGGAATAAGATGAGTCGAGTACTAAACTAGTCGAGTATACCATACGAGTATATATAAAGAGTAAATAAGTCATCAAGTTTTCGATCAGTAACATACATAAAAAAAATTGTAAATAATAAGTTGTTTTATTTCACAAATGAGTTCATACTTATAAATAAAGGGCAAAGCTATTTGCTCTCGCCACATTTCTATTAATACGACTTTCATCTTTAGAGTAAACGAAATATATTATGTGTACAAACAATCTCTCACTCTCTTGTACCTTTCAATCATCTTCCACCCCCATCCAAAGCTCCTATTCGCTTCCCTCTGCCAGCACCCCCGCGTGGGTGACTGCATGATGACATTACTTGAACAGTATTATTATTTACATTTGTTAAGAGGGTTGTGTACACTGCTGGGGTTAAAATAATTTATACATTAATATTCAGTGAATATGAGAAGAGAGGCCACTGAGGGGAAGAGCGCGATTATCACTCGTTGTCTTGACGGACATGTACGTATAGTACGAGTATGTTAGTAGCAATGGTTTGAAAATTGATATTTTAAACAATTTCTATCCTTATTTTACTTGGATCTTTTTGCGAGAAATTTGAAAACTTTACTTGGGATATTTTTTGGTGGATAAAAAATTGATACAGCATTTAATATTTATTATACATACTATTATCTTTAAATACAAATAAACGTGTTACGTAAAAGGGAAAAAATAGGTTTTAAGAGAAAAATAAAATATCCAATATTTAATATTTATTATTCTCTTTAAAATACTATTAAACCTGTTACCTAAAAGATAAAAAAAAAGTTTTAAGATAAACAAAATTGATACAACATTTAATATTTATTAAACATACATCTTTAAAATACAATTAAACGTGTTACGAAAAAGAGAAAAATTAGGGTTTAAGAGAAAAATAAAATATATAATATTTATTATTCTCTTTAAAATACTATTGAACCTGTTACGTAAAAGAGAAAAAATAAGTTTTAAGATAAACAAAATTGATACAACATTTAATATTTATTATACATACTATTATCTTTAAATACAATTAAACGTGTTACGTAAAAGAGAAAAATTAAGTTTTAGGAGGATTATTTTTTGTTTCTTAATTATCTAAATATTGATTCATAAAATAAGACTTTTATTGTTTTTTGTTAAAATACTGTCCATATTGATAGTTTTTCAAGGGATATTCTCCAAAATTTGGGTATTCCCAGCCAATGAAATATGTCGAGTTGATACGTTCATTAAAAATACAGATTACGTACAAGAATTCCAAACACTGTATAGTATACTCTCGCTATCAAAATTGAAATTTTACCACGTTTATCAAAGAAGAATATTAATTTTAGATATTTATTTCACTATAAACAATAAACTTTCTTAACACTTTGCAAGCAGTTTGGTGTAAATAGAACATATCTAGAATATTGTATCAACACAAAACATAAAATCAATATTTCCTTACCCTTTCCAGATTTGTTTTTGCCAAAGGGAGTTCTTTTCTCTTTATATGTTATATTTATTTTTGAATAAAAGTGTCGTTCATTTCCCATCATGTTTTTTAAATTCTCACTGTTTTTATAAGTTTTGTCTCAAAAGAAAGGATCTACTTGTACATTTGTATATGCGTTTACTTGGTATTCGAAATGACCAATTCTGAAGAATTGAGGGGAAATAGTGAGAATATTAAGTTCACACTCTTGCGAATATGAAAAATGACTGACGTATTCTGCGCATCTTAAGAATCCACCGCTATGGTATTGAACCGTTAATTTTTATCTATCAGTTTATAATCTTCTTCTGGCTGATTAAGAAGTCGAAGCAAATTAAATACCTACAACTTTTCACTTAAGAAGTTCAAAGTAATTTGTAAAATAATATTTAAAACTAATTATTGTATATAACATAATATGCTGACCATGATACCCAAACTGAATTTAAAATTTCGAACTGTGAGAACTATAATTAACAAAAAATCGGAATACATAATATTCGTTTTTTAGCATTTGCTAGTTATTTTTTCTTGTTTAGAGGAAGATTACTGGAATTTTGAGAATATACGAGTCGTATTAAAGATGTTTTACGCAAATTAAGGTATTAGACATTTTTATAAAATTCGTGAGATATCTAGAAAGTTATTCCATCTAAAGTTTACCCTGTTTGTCTTGTGACAAGTGCTAGCACACCGAGGACGACAGTGTCATTGCCGCTGATTGTAAGGGAAACTTTATTAGGGTGACATTAAAATAAATCGCCTGAGCAATGAGTGGGTCACGTACCAACTTAAATACAGACTCATTGTGTGAACAGAAAGATAAACAGAAGGTGCGTCACATTCGGTGACCAAACATCCTTTGGTGCGCAGGAACGCTTTATTTACAATAAATCAAATATCGTTTTGTTATTTAAGCGACACTGTTTAAATAATCTTTTTTTATTTTGTCATGAAATTAAATTAATAATTAAACTAATTATCAACACTATAATAAGAGACTAAGCCTTAAAAAATACATATATTCATACAGTTTCTCTGTCGGAGTAGGTAGAGAGTACAGATTCTCCTATCGTGGTACA
>OX463843.1:15773088-15803088 GCA_949825065.1 Odontocerum albicorne
AGTTTTGACTTGATTGTTGCGCTTCAAGTTAGTTGTTTCATGTATTAATAATGAAAACGAAGGACAAAAGAGAGTAAAAGGCTGTTGTATTTTGTATTTGATTGCGAATTGCTTGAATAAGAAGTGAAAGCCCATGAATTAAATTTATTTAATTTCAATCTATTTATAAAAAGTTATCGTTGACAAAATGTGTTAAATTAACAAGAAAAATGGCATAAACTTACTTAAAAATTGGGACTTTTTATAAAATTATTATAGCTCTATACATGAACAATGATTAATGTAATTTTAACGGATTGAATCGGATATGTCGCTAGAAGAGATGAAGACAGGAGAAGCAGTTAGTGGCTGTAAGTGTTGAGGGACCGTGAGCAAGAGGACGGTCTTAGGCAAGTTGAATAGGACAACTCAAAGAGATTACTTGCTCCTCCTTGAGTGCTGCACTATCATGATACAGGATCGAGGGGAGTGGAAGAGAATCATCCACCCAGTTCGAAGCCAACAGGGAATTACGACGCTCAGCCATGAGCAACACGATATTGACATCATTTATTAAACGGCGTCAAGACTATTATTATTTTCAACGCATTCTTAACAGGGTGAATTAAGCAATTCACCCTGTTAAGAGTGCGTTGTACTCTTTTTATGATGAACTTAACGACTGCAGGATTTTATTTTTTGTTAAATCTATATATAGTGTCGTTATCGAAAAATTTGAGACAAAATATTAAGGGACAAAATATATGCTATGCAATATTGAGGGGAAGGGGAGGATAGTGAGTTATTTTAAAACAAAATTGTGCACGTTAATGTTGATAACTATTTTTAATTATTGCTCAATTATTTATTTCTTCTGATCAAAATCACTTCAAGGGCGCGTTGTAGTTTTCAGTTTCTATCCTTCCGACACTGCAAATAAAGTATACCTCACGCGAAAACTATTTTGGATTAACTATATCGACTGCACTGAATAGTGCAGTAGATATAGTTAATCCAAATTTAAAAGATCTAATTACTGTGAAAAAACTTTATTCATGAACCGTTTATGTCATACATTGTGCATGAACTCGTATTGTTTCAAGTTCGACAATGTTGTTTAGATTACTTGCTTTGCTGGGCTTAGAGTTGTCGAAAAACTATTGTACAATATCAGAAGAAGCAAACTGATGGGGTTTTGCAATCAAATAGCCAATAGTAACTGATGTATTATTGATATTCTGTTTACATCACTTGATTTGAAGTGCTTGAGTTGTCCAAAAGCTGCAAGATCTAAAGAAGCAAACCAATACTGTTTGTGAAAAAATTATCTCAAGTTAAATTTAACCATTAATTTTAACAGATGCTAGTGTTAATCTACAGTTGATAAAACATATAAATATAATATCTTTATGTTTCAGGAGATACTTAACAACTACGTGTGATTTTAGTGTGAACAGTTTTGTTTGATTTTAGTTTTCGTTTAAAAAAATCCATCAGCAACAAAAATCAATATTCAATATAATGATGAAAAGAGTTTTGATTATGATGAAATTTAAGATAGATAAAGTTATAAAATTTACAAAAATAAATATTTTTATTAAAAAATTAACACAAAAAAGGGCCGAAATAATTTTCGCTGAGCTAAGTGTAACAAAAAATATAAACATTAAAAATACGTTAATGAAGCATTTAGAATTAAACAAAAATCAATTTTGATCATCGTCTTTTGAAGCATTATTTTATTGCAATTCATTTTAAGTACAATAAAAAACATGTTAAAATAAAATGAAAGAACAACTAAGAAAAGGAGAAAAATGAATTCAATTAAAATTAATCAACTACACTTTTGAGATATTCTCAAGTATTTTTTTAAATGTGAATGATTTTTTTTAAAAAGACTTGGTATAAGCCAGCAGTTGAAAACAATATCGGAGAATTTTTAATGAAAAATAATTGATATGAAAATCATAGCAGTTTAGCAGTCAACCTAAAATAATAGTTCCACGTTATTTTGAAACAACCAGTAACAATTCACTATTCGTGGTGGGGTGGGAAGCGCCAGGGGGTGGCGGCCGAGAACAATAATTACTTTGGTGTGAAATGCCAATGTAAAACGGTTTGTTTAACTAAACCCTCTTCCCTCATGAATCTTAAAGCAGTTAGCAAACACCCTGTGACTGGCAATAGCTTCGGATAAACTATTTCATTTAGGTCCGTACACAGAGTGTAACAAGGGTCAACTAAAATATTTACATCTTTTAGAAAGGGTCGTACATCGAATATATTCGACAAGAATGAAAAGTTTTCTGATGTAATCATTTTGTTTTAGATGCTACGTACTGGAATGGTGGTCTGGTCTAGTTCAGAATAGTATTAGCATAGATATCCTCTAGTCGTCGAGGGTAAGCCTAAAGCATTAATTTAGGAAACTGCTCAGAATTATGGATAATGTTTCAATAACTGAAAGCAGTCCTCAACGATAGCGTTGATTGCTGTAAAGTTGTGGTCAAAATAAAAAGAGTGGAGATGTATTTCAACTTATTGTATCTAAAAAAAATGAACCGCAATTCGAATATTCGCATATCTACTGGTCACTTGTATATGTACAAATAAACTCTTGAAAGTTATCAATATAGTAGCAAATTTATTTTCTCTATGACATTAAATAAATAGAAGATTTAAAAATGCCATGAGGTTGGTCGTCGTCTCATAGGATGGTTTAACACCCAGTGTTATTGATTGATTGCAACTTTAAAGTTTAATTTGTATAAAATTTGACTTCCTAACGGAGGTTTCGGGCTCGTTTCGTGATGATACTAAAAATACCTAGGGTCTCAGTCTGGTAAAACAGTTTATCTGCTAAAATACTCTCAAGCGCCGATAATGTATGCGAGTGCCCTGCACCTTCATGACCGGTAGTGTGCCCAACACGTGCTATGATAAACTGCGTGTGCCTATTTCAATGGTACTGAATTCGAAGGCTCTATTGACTGAGTAAAAGATATAATATACGGTTCAATATTTCCGAATCAACAAATTTAATCTGTTGGAGGGTACCACATAAAAGATAATTTTGATATCTGTCTAAACATCAGATGCAGTATTAGTGGTAACAATACTTTGCCGAATAGTTGACATGTTACTAATTATTACTCGTAAAATACTGATTTTAATACCCTATTAAATACTGTATTCCCCTTGAGCTTATTCGGTGGCGTTTATGAGCTGCCTTTTATATTTTTTAAAACAAGGCAATCTTTAGATGATATTTTATTACGTAATTGCGTATTATGAGATATCATTTATTTAAGATCACAATTAAATAGAGAATTATAAAATTATCAAAACATCGTATTTTTTTAAACTAGATCACATAATATCTAATATTAGTCGTGTTAATTGCAGATAGAGAGAAGTTATTTGTTAAGATGTAAAGAGATAGAGGCGTACAAAACGATAAATAGAATTTGCATACAAAAAAATGTATTTTATCTTTTTATTCTCTGGATAAAATAAGAACTTTTTATTTACCACATTAATAGCATCACTACTCAAATTAATCTTTGTCCTCAGATTGATTTATACAAAAGATAAAGATTGTTTAATTTCTCCATTAAACTCGAACGTAGGTTTATACAATAAAAGCTTAAAAATTTCTCGTCATTTGATCAAGGTACTTCTCGTCTCACCGAGAGGGCTATTGAATTTATCATAGTAATACATCTCTGAAATATTTTAAACAAAACCATAAATATTCATTGTTGCTTTATTTTTTTATTTGTTGTTATCACTACTAATCTCTTTTTGGTATATTAAAAGCATAATGTTTGATTAATATATCGACTTTATTGATAATAAGAATTGGTATTTTCTAAGATATGCTTTTTGCTAATGAATTCATCCTTTGAGTTACTTCGGTAGCTTAACAATGTAAATTAGACCTAATATCTCGGTATTTTGTTGAATTAAATATAACTTAGGTGTTTTTCAACTGACATTTTCTCGGAAACACGTTCTTTTTTCTTTGCAAAGTGTGATTCTTGTTTTATTTGTCATTGGAATGGTCTTGAAACTTGTGTTTCTTTTATTTAAAACATTTGATTTAATTATTTGCCATTCTTTATTCAAGTGAATTTATTTAAAAATAAAAAATACAAACGAAAAGTAACCAGTACCAACTAATAAAAAACCGATCACAACCAACTAATACGATTATTATGTAAAACAAAACCTGAACCCGACATATCCGTAAACACTTTGTGTTATTCCTTTCAGAATTTAGTTATTATTTATTTTATACTTTCAGCCACTGAGTCCGTTCCCTCATATACTAACCATTCTTTACCTTTTGCATTGTTAATACTACACCAAGTTAACCCATATTATTAAAATCGAGGCATCCTATGCTGAGACAAGATCACTATATATTATATGTGAAGCATTACTTATTTACGAGTACTTCTTTCTAATTTTTTATTTTGTATGAGATATGGTAATGTTTTAATGTTTATATATTTGAAACATCTTAAATTTTTACATCAATGCGTACTCTCTATTTTAAATTCAATCTTGTACAATATTTTATTTGTTAAATAAAAAAACGTTAGTAAATAATTGTATATTTTGTTATGCTATTTTCTTGTGTATCGCTTTGTACGATATTTATTTATATATACTATTGCAATGTAAAATTAATAAAATTTGATTTAAAGAAAAGTAAAAATGAAAGCAGTCACTTATTGCTGATAGCTATATGCTGATTTCCGTATTCTAAAACAAACAAAAGATTTTTAAAACAGACTCTTTATATTTTTCCAGTAAAAAGAATAAATTTAAAAATATAAATTTAAATATTTCACTTTTTTTTAATACGTGTATGTATATATCGTTATTTTTGTTATTAAATTTGTGTTTTAAATCTAACTATGTTATATATTGAAAAATTGTGATTTTAATATGTAAATGTTTTTTTTAAACATTCATTATAATACATTTGAAAAAGTTTTCCTCATTTTTTGAGGAGGGTAGTCAATTTGGTATCTGAAAGTTCGTGTAATCAACAGCTTTCAATTCCATTTTGCTCGTTGCAATTGAATAATTCACTCGGCCAACTTTAATCTCTCGTTCGATTTCCAAGTGGTAAAACTTAAAAGTTAACCGTGTCGGCTACAAGGAAGAAAGGTAAGCTTAAGCCAGGGAGCCGTGGTGTAACCACGATAACCGACACTCAATTCCGAAGACTTGAACCAGTGTTGTGGCCGATCAAGTCACGGAAACAAAAAGGAAAAGGTAGCGAGGGAATATTACTATGTTTTTAATTCATTGATGACAGTAATTTATACTGCAGGTTAATTTTAATTGAATCAATATCAAACAATACACAATACTCACAAATAAACTGATTGTATTGTCGTATTTACACAGAATATGATTAGAATTTTATGCATGCGTACAATGAGAATATTTCTTCAGTTTTTCCGTTAGTGGAAGGATTACATCTTTTTTTAAATAAATATATTTATTCCGAGAAAACCTGCACTTATTAAATTGACGTATTTAAAATACTTCAATAATTTTACAAGTAAAATGTAGGTTCAATCTTTTTAGCATACACTCAAATTTGATATCTGAATAGGTATAACAAATGAATATGTGATAAACTTAATCTATTATACGTTTGTTTGTTTGTTTATTTATTTAGTTTAAAAAATATCATCCACTGCTTTCAGTTAATCAAGTTAATCATTCAGTTTACATCTGAGACTTCCTTACATTTGCATATTTTCCCCTTCAGCAATACTAAATCTATCCTTCACATTTAAAACATGTTGGCAACGTCAAGATGCTCCCAGGGGCTTCTTCAATATTTTTTTTAAAATTCGTTAAAAATTGAAATCCTTGTGGTATTAACTGTTCTCAATTTCTGTTATTTTGGTAGCAATACGTGTGCCGGTAAAAACAGTATCCATAATTATGCTATCAATTTAAAGTACCAAATTGATATAGAAAATTTTAAGCGATTGTTTTAAATATAAGTTTTGGTCTTAAATTCTCGCTTCTTTAACTTTTATTCAATGCGTTTTTTCCTAACACCCAAACACTTTTTCAGTGTATGTGCTAGTATTAATTGATTTTTTATTTAATCGTTAGTTGCCAACCTCAAAATAATATCCGATTATTTTTGTATACTATCAACCAGTCCAATATAAGCAGTCAAAAATGTAAGTGATATGGAATATATAATAGTATTATGATGTGCGGACTTTTTATTAGGATAGGTATTATGGTATATAACGTGGGAGTCTAAAAAATGTAAGTGATATGGAATATGTAATAGTATTATGATGTGCGGACTTTTTATTAAAATAGGTATTATGATATATAACGTGGGAGTCTAAAAAATGTAAGTAATATGGAATATATAATAGTATTATGATGTGCGGACTTTTTATTAGAATAGGTATTATGATATATAACGTGGGAGTCTAAAACATGTAAGTGATATGGAATATATAATAGTATTATGATGTGCGGACTTTTTATTAGGATAGGTATTATGATATATAACGTGGGAGTCTAAAAAATGTAAGTGATATGGAATATATAATAGTATTATGATGTGCGGACTTTTATAAGGATAGGTATTATGATATATAACGTGGGAGCCTAAAAAAATATTTGAACACATGAATTTTTACTAAAAAATATTAGATTTTACTCTGATTGCAAAAAAAAACTATTTACAAAATTTCGATTAGTTTTTTAAAGTAAGTTTATTATAAAATTCAAACAAAATTTATAAAATCTTTGATCTTTAAAGTACTTTCTAAATATATTCGAAATAAAATAAAATAACCAAAGGAAAATTGTACTTTTTACTCTGGCAGTCCTATCGTTTGCACTCAAATCTTCGCTTGATTTGGGGCCTGCCAGGCAATGTTCTTATAACATCGTCCGAAGACGAGGAAAATTCTGAAGCAGTTTTGTTAAGAATCAACAAACTCTCTGATGGAACAGTTTTAAATGTGCGTATGTTTGCTGTTACAAATTTTTTGTCACGTACGACTATATTTAATTAATTTGAATATATGATACAATACATAAGGAACATGAGAAAAGTTAAGTAAATAGTGTTTTTAAAAGTATAATAATTTCCTTGCAATAAACAATCATTTGAAAGATCTTATTTATTCCATGACACTGTACATTTTCCTAATTGTTCATTATTATACTCATATAAATTACCCAACATAAAGAAATAGAATATTATTAAAGTTTTCTTTACAAGTGAAGACATAGATTTAATATCTTTTTTAACGTCCGTCATTTATAAGGCATTAAATAAAAAATAAAAAAAGTAAATTAATTTATTAATTGTTAATAAATACGATATTTTAGTTTAAATAATAAAGTTTTTGTTTTTGGGGGTTTCTTTCAAATTTTCAACGAAATTAACAGATATACTCGTATTGTACCTTTTTAAAGTTTTCGTTACAAATTAAAACTGGGATTTCATATCAATTTTCAAACGTGCGACATTTATTATGTTTTAAATATAAATGTATTTTTTTATTTATTGTTATTTCAACGATATTTTAGTTAAATAAATGAAGTTTTATTAAAGGGGTTTCTCTTCAATTTGTTAACCCAGATACAATTTTTTGAAGGTATTCCAACACTTACGGACATTACTTCCATATAGAGAGTGCTGTTTATACTCTACTTTCAACATAGCTCCATAGATAAGAGTATTGATTTAATATAATTAATATATGCAATTTCGTTTCCTTGTTGGGGTATGCAGAAAGGAAAGAGTGCCAGACTTTACTACCGCGATTCATATATCATATATTACATCTTAGTGCCATACTTTCTATGGTCTTATTCTGCTGTGCCTCGCCCTTATATTAGTACTATTTACTGGTTTTGATATTTTTATATATTCATATGACAACCAATTTATTAGAGCTTATAAATTACTGTAAGCCGGTATAGAACTTTAATTATATTTTATATATATCTTAGTTTATATGAAAGTTTAAATATTTTTAAGTTTATCTTTACTTTAACTAAAGCAAAGCGTTACAGTAACGAAATAAATGTGATATTTCAATATTTTTAGTTTCATAATTTGTAATAGAAAACGAAATACCAAACTAAAAAAATGAAGGCTATTAAAAACCGTCGATCAAATGATTTCATTTCTTTTTTATTTTTATACGATTATCTAATATATGGTATAATTCATTTACTTTCGGGCTTTAGTTTTAATTTATGTTACTAAGTTAACAGTTTCATGTATGTCATTTATCAAAAATAAGTTAGCTGAAATATTAGAGATTTTAAGTGGTTTGACTTAGATATGTGTTAATTAACAATAATTTGACGTATATTCGCATATGCAAAAAGGTTCTTCTCCACTTGAATGTTTTTTTAAAATTCATTATAAATTTTAAAATTTCCTCGATCCTTCAACCAAATCTGTGTACCAAAATGTGTATTTGATGTTAAATTTTGCATTATTTTTTTTATTTCGTGCAATCCTGAACATGCAATGTTGTATTTCCCTTGATATATTGAAACAGGTAAAATGCCATTGGATCTTTTGCATATTTATAAGACCAATAGAATTTGGTAAGGTAAAATTAGTTTTTTACATTTGTACCACACAGATTACCTATAAAATAAATATTTTTTTTACGAAGAAGGAAGAAAGAAAAAAAACTTTCTAAGATTTTAATTATTTGCAAATGTATCATACGAGTATATAAGAATAAATAAAATAAAAAATATATAACGTCCGTCGAAGGTCGACCGTTTGTCCCTTACCGCGGCGGATTGGTCAGCTGTCATTTGTAGCGTCCATCAGTCAGGTCGCTATCGCCACGACACGGTTCTGCACTTAGCGGCCGGCGCTCACAGGGCGGGGGCGCGGAGGGGCGGGCCGGGGGGCGTCCTTCTAATTGTGACCCCCACAAGCTCCTCTCGTCGTGAAAACATTCGTAGTTTTAAAGGATACATGCGTAAGGCAAAGATACAGAACTAGTTCAATGTAGTAACAAATTAAAAAAAGTATTTAAAACTATTTATAACTTCAGTTTGATAATCAAATAATACGATTGTCAGCCCATGCTGTGAATGAACAATTATGTACGACATCCAACTTTATTGTTAGTTGGAAGAAATACTTGCATGGCAATAATGCTGCCAGGTTGTACTGTATATAGTTGAGAAGTATCATCATTATTATAATCAGTAAGACAACCCAAGATGTCTCTGGGCTGCCTGCAGAATTTCTAGCAACAAGAGAAGTTTAATGTAATAAAATATACTGTATAATGAGAATATGTGTTTTTACTTTTGGTGTACTGCAAAATTAAAAAAAGAATATTAGGTAAGTTCACAAGTTTAATACATAACTTTACAAGCTATTTTATGAAAAAATTTACATAGTTCTTTCAATAAATATTGTTTGCATCAAATAAGGGCCACCACGATTTATAATTGGAATAAAAAAAATGAACACAAATCACAAAATACAACGCGTTATACTTGAATTCTTGTTATGTAAAAATTATATATCTGTAAACTGTTAACCACTGGTATCAATATAACAATTATTGACTCAAGCAAGAGATCTATATAACAGATCTAAGTAAAAGTAAAAAAAAATTTTTTTTTGAGTATCAGGTAGATTTAAATATATCAAATTTCATTTGAGTTCATAATAATTACAAAAGGCTCAATTCGTCTACGCGTACGTTACTTAATTTTTTTTAACATCCAGGTCAGAATGCAAATTTATTGAAAACAACTCTTCGTTTTTATTATATGCCAATGATACGAGTACATCATCTGAGAAGCTAACGCTTAAATAGTGGAATATAATAAAATATATTGTATAAAATATAATGTATAAAATATAATAAAATATAATAAAATATATATGTATTTAATAGAAATTTGCAGTAGATCAGATACACGTATTAATATAAAATATGTAAATAAAAAAGAGGTTTTATTTGAAAATTATTAAAAACACTTCTCTCCTTATTCTGCTTGCCGGAAATACAGCGTTATTATATTTTTATATAGGTACACAAAAAGCCCATTTAACCGATTGCAGTAAACAAATCTGGATTTTTAACACTGGGCTGTCCGATATAATTAAAATATGGCTATTTTGATCGATCATTCGGAGTGGCTGACCCATTTGCACGGAGGGCCGCGGGGCTAACTGTAAAGAGCTCTCAAGGGGTTTTGTATGATAAGATTTTTTGATACATAGAAGCAGTGTGCATTAAGAAAGAAAAAAAAGTCTCTACAGAAATAAGTAATTATATTAATTTTATATACTGAGATTAGTAAATGAAGAAGAATAGTTAGGAATATGTAAGGATATAAAAATTAGGTATAAAAATTAGGTAGGAAGACCAAGGAAATTATAATTGAATCAAGTAAATTATATTCTGAAAGAAGGAAACGTAGAAAGTCAGAGAAATCGTAGAAGTTGCATGAGAAGGTGTGTTGGTGTAGAACAGGCTGAGGCTGTGTGTCAAGATAGGAAAGTTTGCCACTCTGTCCTCTCTGCCTACTCCGACACGGAAATGGTGCGATGGTGTGTTTGTATGTAATTCCGCCGAGGGCATGCTATCAAATTTAAATGCAACCCGTGATCAGATGCCATCTCTCATTCAGGGCCACATAAAATCCCTTTGCTTACATATATATCTAATATATAAAAAAATGTATTGTACTTATATAAAAAAACACACTCTGTTATGTAACGCTATATAAGTGGCACTTTTAATTCTTGTAAGCAGTGGTATGTAAGTTAAAGTAAAAAAGTGCTGTCACTTTTAATTCTTGTAAGCAGTGGTATGTAAGTTAAAGTAAAAAAGTGCTGTCACTTTTAATTCTTGTAAGCAGTGGTATGTAAGTTAAAGTAAAAAAGTGCTGTCACTTTTAATTCTTGTAAGCAGTGGTATGTAAGTTAAAGTAAAAAAGTGCTGTCACTTTTAATTCTTGTAAGCAGTGGTATGTAAGTTAAAGTAAAAAAGTGCTGTCACTTTTAATTCTTGTAAGCAGTGGTATGTAAGTTAAAGTAAAAAAGTGTTGTCACTTTTAATTCTTGTAAGCAGTGGTATGTAAGTTAAAGTAAAAAAGTGCAGTCACTTTTAATTCTTGTAAGCAGTGGTATGTAAGTTAAAGTAAAAAAGTGCTGTCACTTTTAATTCTTGTAAGCAGTGGTATGTAAGTTAAAGTAAAAAAGTGCTGTCACTTTTAATTCTTGTAAGCAGTGGTATGTAAGTTAAAGTAAAAAAGTGCAGTCACTTTTAATTCTTGTAAGCAGTGGTATGTAAGTTAAAGTAAAAAAGTGCTGTCACTTTTAATTCTTGTAAGCAGTGGTATGTAAGTTAAAGTAAAAAAGTGCTGTCACTTTTTTTTCCTTTGATAGCTTGAGTAGCATGCTACTTAACATTGAATATTAAATATAGTTAAGAGTGTTACTTATTTAAAATACTTTTGAAAACACAACAAAATGTTAAGTTATCTTCGTTACAAATATTAATTTTGAACTTCAGTGTTTATTTAATAAAACAATAATATGCCTAATATTGGGCTTCTTTAATAAATTATTCATTAAAACAAAAATAAGTTACAAGTACGCCACTGTTGGGTTATCGTCCTTGTCAGTAGCACAGTTTTTCAGATAGGCAGTAATCGTACAATTCGTAAAGTATATTATGTTCGAGCCCGGACTGGATACTGGATCCAAACCAGCTTCCTTCCAACTGACCTAGTCAGGCGAGAGCAACACTTGACTTGATACCGAGTTCTTGAATTTGTGATAGATATTCACATAGTATTTTTGTTCGATAGTTGGATTATTTTCATTCATTTATCGTTATTGTTCAAGATGCTATTTGGTATATTTTTACTGTGTCTCTTTGAATCAAACTCACATTTTAGTCGTTATATTATATATGATACATATACAATTAAACATCATGCATACATATGCCATTATAAAGACCTATACTATTTTATTTTCACTACTGATTTTATCGTAGCGAAGTGCTTGTATTTTATGTATACATACTCATAAATAATGTAAATTAATAATATCTTCTATTTACTTTAAAAAATGCTATCTACGCTGTGTAATGAATTTCATTGCCTAAAATAAGTAGCTCATTGCCTAAAACAATGGCCTAAAATTAAAAGTTCATTGCCTAAAACAATAGCTAAAATAAGAAAAACCATTACAGACAATGCTAGTTTGTATATATAAAATCGTATGCAATTGTATGAATAAAAACGGTTATCAAATTTCATCGGGAGTTATTACGTCATAAGCTATAATATCTCATCTCGATATGATCTTGGCCACACCGAGGATGTAATGGCTTATACAAGTTACTTAACTTACCACACCATAATGCGTGGGTAGCCCCTATTGTACGCTTTGCACCACATGATAACGCGTTGTTAGAAGTGAACGCGTTTAATCTTATTTATATGTACCATATACTATATAAATAATCTTCATTAATATTCTTGAGCGCATGAATTTGTTAATACATAAGATATGCCAAGGTTAAGTAATAGTATATAAAGTTAATTAAATTCAAATTTATTTAATACACCTTTGTTTGGATAAACACAACTATTACGCTAATTGTTAAAAATAAGGGATTCTTATATATCAGTACGTATTTCATATCGTTGTGTTAGAAATTAATTATATTGACATAAAATAGATCATTTGCTACTATTTTTAATAGGTAATATTGAGATTCTTATCTCTTAAGTGGCTTATAATATGACCATTTCGACTACTAAATACGATCTAAAAATGACATACAATTTCCCAAATAGTATATATTTTAGTAGTGTAAGCGCTAATATTTATTTATTTCCTTTGACCTCAAGATAATATCCTGTATTCCATTTATATAAATTGTTTTGAATATTGCATATCAAGTGTCTATAAGTCGTAATAATGTCACTGATATTCAAAACCTTATATGAACTAAAACTGCGATATATGAATGAAATATGTGGAATCAAGAAATTGGATGGGTTTCAGAACATACTTTAAATTATTCGGGTTGATTGAAAAAATAGACCCAGATGTCTACGAAATAAAATATTTGGTATTGAATGAGGGACAGAACTTTGTATTTTATGCGAGTATATGCTGAATTGAATTGAAATTGATCTACTTTGACTGAATAGAAAAAGAGTTTGGATAAGATTTTAAGGTTGCATTGTATTGTAATATATTTTCTTTGTATATAGTACAATACGGTAGATTTATTACCATGCAGTAATCTGTTCCAACCAACAAGAAAGATGTTCAAGAGACCTTATGTAACAGATACATACGCGTATTTAAAGATCTAATAATGAAAAAAATAGAAATATTTCGACATAAATTTGATATTTATTTTATTTCATTAAGAGTCCTTTGTAGAAAACCTCAATTATATAATAGTACATATATTTTCTTTGGAAACATCGAAAATAAAATTTCACACTAATATAACTCCGTAGCCTAGTTGGTAAGATGCCTGTCTTCAAACTCAGAGGTTACGAGTTTGATTCCCGTTAGAAAAAAAATTCAGCTTGTATCAGATTGATGGAATTGCAACATGCTTCTTTGAAATTTGCTTCTTTAAATTTATATTTTATGTCTTAGTGTACAACATTTACGATTTAAATATTAAATTTTTTTATTAGATGTCTTTTTATTATTTTTTGTTTTTTCTTAATTTGATTTCCTCTTTGTCGTTTTATTTTACTTTAAATATTTTTTACAACATTGTTTTTGTAGAAATTATAGTTTTGATTTTTTTCTATTGGAGAAAAATTATGATAAGCTTCTTTGAAATTATATTTTATGACTTAGTGTACAAGATTTGCGATTTTAATATTTAAATTTGATATTTAAATACAAACTAATCTTTAAGTTTCATTTTTATATATGTAATTCACCCACATAGTATAAATAGGCCAAAACCCATACGATGGTTGTCGCCAAAGAAAGAATACGAGAATTGAATTTTGAATACAAAAGAGCGAGAGAGGAATACTTGGATTCTCTCCGAAAGTAATTCGAAATTTTAATCTCGGTGGGTCCGTGATACTGAACGAATTTTAAATACCTAGCTAACAATTTTTGAACCGGTGCAAAAGGGGATGATGTATAAATGATGTATATAAACAAATTTTGCACCTAGTTAGGATGAATTGTGACAAAAACCACTTTAAAAAAAATAAGAAACAAATTGTTTAGATGATATCTTAAGAGTAATGTAGAAAAATCCAATAGAAAAAATCAAAACTATAATTTCTACAAAAAAATGCGGTAAAAATTATTTAAAGTAAAATAAAACGACAAAGTGGATATTAAATTAAGAAAAAATAAAGACATCTGATAAAAAAAAATCACCTTACACAATATATTAGTGCTTTTTTGTAAGTTCATGAAAAATATGAGACTGCAAGAATTTCGCAAATAAAATTAATAACGAAATTATAAAATTTTCCCAAAAAATAGAGCTTTAAGATTGTGTATCCCTGTTTTTAAACGGTTGCTTTTAACCCTTACCTTAAAAACTTGGGGTTATAAAAATGTCCTTTAAGGATCTGGCGACACGAATCCTGATAGATCTATTATGCGTCTGCAAGTTTTATAGTCCATTTTCCTTTACACAAATATTTATTATTTTAAGGTTGTAACGTTTGATTGCTCCCATAATTTGACTAATTAACTTCTGAAGCTTTAAATTTATGTGAATAGAATGTTTTAAATAAGCACGAATCGCAAAAATCAAAAGAATTCACATGGCTAGACATATTTTTTATGGACATTATATATTTTCAAATAAGCTTTTAAAATAAAATGATACCATGTTTTTACGACATCTGAAAACCACAAGTTTTCGAGATAAATATTAAATTCTTTTTAATTTCTCATTATTTTATTCAATATACTTTTTTAAAATTATCTAACTATTTCTCACAAGAATATTTTCCATAATTAGTATTACATGACCATAAGCTTTTTCACAAGAATATTTTCCAAACAATTTTTCACAAGAATATTTTCCGAACAATTTTTAACAAGAATATTTTTCATAATTATTATTATATTGCTTTCTTAAAATATTACAATAAATTTATTAAATTCAACAAAAAACAACAACAAATTCAAAACAAATATTTTCAAAATTAATATATTTTGTTTAATTTTTGAGACTACTTTGTTATCTCACTAATTTCATTTATCAACGCATTGCGTGTTTTCACCTCGTTTCTCTAGGCTCTTTTCATTTAGCTTGAAGAGAGAGAGTCTGAAGATAGAAGGCTGAACAATTGACACGGCGATAAATGTAATAAGTGAGATAGCAAAGTAATTTTATGTTTACTGTTAGAGTGCTGAGAGTCTATATATAGACGTTTTATAGTATTGAAATAAAAAATCAGCAGTAAAATGGTTTTGTATTCTGGTATGGAGATCCACAAAGAAAAAGCCTAACTCTTTGGTTAAACATTTTTTTATTCTATTTTAATTAATCGTTCAGGGCTTTCAAACATAAATTGTGTCTACCTCAGGTGAGTGTAATTCAAGTGTTTATTAGTAATCCATTTATTATTATTTCTACAAAATGTCGACTGAACTATTGGAACTTACTTAAATTAAAAAAATCAATATGACGTAATAAATTAATAAGGCAGCCGTAATATTTATTTAACACTTTTATTGCAATACAATCTGGCGGGTTTATTGCCAGTGGGCAATCTCTTCCAACCAACCAGACAAAAGTAAATTAAGCAAGTTACGTGGTCGCATAAATCATTCAAATGACTATCCATCCCCATGAAATCCATAAACATATACGCGAGAACATGCTCACGAACCCCACAAAGATGGACAATCACCCGAACATTATTTTTCATATAAAGTGAGATATCATTAATCAAAAGCAAAGGAAAGGATGGTGGAGAGGAAAGGAAAAGAAAAATCAGGAATGAAACACTGATTGTTTAAGATATGTGATGTAAAAAAAAACACGCGAATCGATAGCAAAGTTCAAATAAAAAGACTCGTGTCAGACCGATCATGACTTAGAATGTTGAAACCAGAGCCTACACCACTAGAACAGAGAGCCTTCTTCGAATATCTGAGATGAAAATATTTCGAATCATCGCAGGAAAATCTTTCAGAGGTAGATGTAGAAACTCTTATATTCAATAGATCTGCAACACAGAGGATATCGTCAGCTGGAATAGGAAGATAAGGTGATACTAGCGTGACCATGTGTATAGGGCGGGCAGAGACAGAATCCTATACACGAGATCTCCGCAGGATATCACACGCAAGGAAGGCCGCCTAAAAGCTAGATATACAATTGCTGCTCTACCTCTCAAGAATGGATTTTGTAACATCATGTCCAAGATCTTCTATCAAGAAAAAGAAAAACATGACAGATAAGGATTTGAAAGATACAATATGAAGATCCAAAGTGACAAATCAAATGTTCTTGTATTATTTGAGGTCTAAAAAACAATTGTTTTATGTGGATCAATTGGAACCCGTAGAATCTGTAATTTTCGATTTATTCAGACCACAGTTGATGTAGAATATGATAATGGAACGTTGTAGGCCACCTGTAGTTTTTTGTACTCGGAATAATCAAATTATCATATTAGTGAATCAAAGAACTATTTATTTTTAGATACTTCTTTTGATTAGATTCATTGTTCAAATTACTTTCTTGAGTTGGGCGTCGTTTGTGAAACTTATCATACATGCATTCTAAAAAGTAACTCAATAATTTTTGATTAGTGATCTGTGATCACAAGCGCCGCATCCTGGACGTCACATTTCATTCCATGCAGCAGTTTCCAAGTTACGTTCACAAAACCAGATTTTAAAACATAAGATTCAATTATGAAATCATAATCTCTTTGAAGTGCCGCTGAGACAAGGGCATAATATAAATTCTATAATAATTGAGGTTATTTTCCAATTGGTTTCCTTAATAGGATTTTTTAACTAAATACATTTCATGTATACCCAAAGTTAGTTCCTATCGTTTTTATAACAGAATTTATACGAGTATACATCGGCACTGCTTCCATGTTTTCTATTCTAAGTTTTTAATTGATACTTTTGTCCGAAATATTTGAACAAAAATTGTCCTTTGTTAATGTTACAAAAACTTTACAATTTAATTTTTTAAAATTAAATTTACATTCATATCAATCTTAGTATACACATTTGAAATAAATCTCACCAATCCATACCATCATACACCACACCCTATTATTTATGGGTAGGTAGATAGAGCAAATCTCCACACATTTCTATCCATGCACACAACTCTCGCCTTTCCCATATCTACACATACATACACACGAGTATCATCGCGTCGTGTCCCTTGTAGGGCTGGTAGGTAAAAAAATTAAATACTAGATATTCTACGCAAGATACGCATTTCTGCTGCATTTATTCTGATTCTATCACTTCATTTCAATGCCCAAACTTCCCTCACATCAAGATTGACAACATCACACCACTGTGTGTTTTGTGATTAATTTATAAGCTTACACAGACTGAAGCGCGCCGTTGAATTTGTTCTCTCCAGCATCACCTTAAATAACATATAACTAGCTACCCCTTCATACGAGGGTCATCCAGAAACTAAAATTACAAGGGCTCCTGAGGCCGGGGGAAATTTTTTGTTTCAAAGTTGGTGCACTTGGCATGTAGGGGGGATCATAACGGTCAGTTTGTTTGGTCCCACGTGTTTGTTGGCCATTTTGTTCAGTCACAGTAAATTTTTCCGATGGAGAGGTCGTCGCGCGCTCCCGCCAACTCTCGTCCGTGCAAGACACGCGCGGTCATCAGTTTTTTGACTTTGCAGAACAATACCGCAGCGAATATCCATCGAAAGCTCGTGGAAGTTTATGGGAGTGATGTGATGAGTCGACAACATGTCACGAAGTGGGTTAGGTTGTTCAGAGAAGGCCGTACTGATACTCACGACGAGGCAAGGCAGTGATTTCTGACGAATTTGTGCAAAAAATTGAAGAACAAGTGCGAAATGACCGCCGGTGACGCTTGACGACCTTCACGAAGAATTTTCTGACATTTCTCGAAGTCTCCTTGGTAATATTGTGCCGGAAAAACTTGGTTACAAGAAGTTGTGTGCGAGATGGGTGCCCAGAATGCTCACACCGAAGCACCGTCAAAATCGCGTGACCGCCGCGCGTGAATTTTTGGATCGTTTTGCACAGGAGGGAGAAGCTTTTCTGGACTCTTTCGGGACGGGGGATGAGACATGGGTGTGTCACTACACCCCAACAATTCCAACGATCAGGAGGTCGAGGAAGCTGTGAAGAAGTGGCTGAAAGAGCTGGCGGCGGAGGTCTATGACACTGGCATACAAAAGCTGGTGTCCCGACTACAGAAATGTCTCGATCTCGACGGCAATTACGTTGAAAAATAGTTTAATATATTTTTGAAGTATCCTGTGAATTTCAATTAAATACAAGCATTTTTAGATCCTACATAAATGTTGTAACCTTACTTTCTGGATGACCCTCGTATTTGTTAAGTTTAAAGAAAACTTGACCAAAGATCATGGTTTTAAGTTCCAGCACAGTATGTGCATATAGAAAAATATATTTTTTTATTAGAAATCACTTTTTTCACATTACAATTATAATAAATTTGAGAATGAAATATGAGTTGATCGTGTTTGATGACCCTTTTCTATTTCTTAAGAAAATTTGCTTCAAAGCATGGTAGGAAAAACTCATGTTGTAGCCCTGTGTAAAATATCGATTTTTCAAAAAGTCTATGATACAGTTTTAAAATCAGTTATAGTATTTAATATTGAACCTAAAAATTCGAAGCCAAATTGAGGCAAATCAAGGCTTAAAGTGAAGGAATATAACGTGACTGAAAAATCTGCGGTAATGGTTTAGGCTCTCACGATTCAACTACGTAATTTTTCAGAGTACATGGGAATAAGATCATGTATTTGTATTTTAAATATACTTTCGTTATATACAGTACAACCTTGCAGATTTATTCTCTTCGAATCAACAAGAAAGGTGTTAAAAAGGCCTTAGGTAAAAATCAGAAGGTAACCCTTTTTTTTAACAAAAAATTGGTTCCAGCGAGAATCGAACTCGCAACTCCCGGACTGGAAGACTGACGTCCAATAAGCCTAAACATTTTGCTATCATTATAGCCAATATGATTGATGAACAAGATACTCCAACGAGCCGATACTTTTGATTAGTTGATTATTTAATATGTACCATATATAGTAAAAGAGGCGGCTGTAGTCGAATGGTTAAGATTTTTACTAGGTAAGCTATATACGAGTATTTGTTAAGGTAATGGAAAAAATACATTTGAAAGAGGCAAACTATTAAAATGTCTGGACTCATCTCATAACATCCTTACTATCGACATATACTCCCGCCTACTAATAAGAGAAAGAGACTTGCCACGATGACGTCTGATGTTTTTCATCCAATATCCTTGTACATGTAATTCATCCTGTCATGAGTGAGAATCGTAACTCCCAAGATACCTCATGACGACTCCTCTCCATCCGTACCTGCAGTTTGAACAGCAGTTCTTCAAAGTAGTTTTGTTGCATCTCTTACTTGATTAGCATTCCAACGCACTGGGGCACTTTCTCTTGAGTGGCATCCTTACATGTTTTCGGTGGCCACAAGCCTCTCCAAACTATTCGTTTGACCACAAGCAATGCGTCAAAAGAATTAGAGGACTTGTCTTAGTCATATTGTTGACAATATGTCAGTGACTCTCAGTTCTTCGGGAACGAAGGCATTAGTTCTTACCGTCCATGAAATTCGTAATATCCTTCTCCAGCACCACATTTCTAATCCATCCATCTATTCCACGTCTGTCGTAAGCTCTAAGAATCCAAATATCTGTGCACCGTACATAAATATTACGAAACGTAATACATATTACAATAAAAATTACAACTTTTACACGGTAAATCATTATATGTCCAGGCGTCACCCATTTGTAAGTTAGTCTATCTATCTCCCTCAATAGCGAACGTGATGCCAAGAAGTTTCGTTTCCTTTCTACCGCAGATATTTTATCAGACTGTCAGTTGAAACCAAACGTAATAAGGTGGTGTGTTTAAAAATCGTATCAAATTCGGGAGTCGAGCCGTGCGACTCTCATATCGCTCGCGGCCGTGTTCCGGGCTAACGGTGAGGCCCGACAATAAATAAGCGCCCCGATACTAACATGTTCTTGTGAAATGGACAAGATACCATATTGGAATGATTCAAGAACACCGTTCTAACTGTGGGACAGTCAAATAATTAACTTTTACTAATAAAACTTTTTACCAACATTTGTTTTATTAAATTGTACATAATTTTTTGTCCAAACGCCTTAAAAGTTTTGTTGAAGCTCAGATTTTTTAAAAAGCGTTTCTAGGCTGGGTTTCACTTAGGACTTCTATAACTTCTTTCTAGTTGGTTGGATGAGAAGGGCACATAACAATTAATCGACCCGGTTGTATACTAAAAAAGAGTTATAAATAAATGTAAGGAATAAATTAACAAAACATAATAATAATAATAAATAAGAATAATAATACGTATTTAACATAACACCATGTGCCTTGTTGAGTAGGCAGATAGAACATATTTTCATGCCTTTCTATTTATGCACATATTTCTTGCCTCGTCAACATATATGATACGTGTCGTCTTACATGCTCTTATATTTCTCATTTAATTCAATACAAAAATCTTCAACTTTCTTCTTACATTATTTCTATTTACCTCGTCTTCTCACTCCCTTCATTTTAGATAATTATAAAAATAATTATTTAATTTAGTGTGTGTGAATAGTGCAATACACTACCAATATTAATAAAAATGCACATTTATAATTATAATAGTTAAAATAATAGAGTAACACAGATATTTATTCTCTATCACTATATTATTTATTACAAAATTCTTTACAAAACATACAAAATACATTTTTTAAGTTTGCATTATTCAATGAAAGAAACTTAATATATATTACGTATTTATCGTAAATATTCACTTTATTGGTTCTCATAACACAGTTTCTTTTAAATATCAACTCAAAAACGGATTTGTTATAACCATTTTTTCTAACTTAACATAAATTATCTAACAAATCATAAAAAATAAAAGTGATGGTATCATTTGTTTACTATACAAGAAACAGTTAATAACATGCTATTCAAATTTATATGGTACATAACATGTTTAGGATCTAATAAACTAAGTTATTGTCCATATTTTGTTGGATATTTTTAAATCAATATTTTTTCGTTTTAATATATGGTTCTGAATCCAGATTACGTCAAATTTTAAATTTTTCCTTAAAGAATTTTTAGAAAGTTCAATAAAAATCGCGTATTTTGTCTTGTTTTATTAGAAATATAAAAAATATATATAAATCATCAAACATTAATATCAATAAAAAAATAATAATTAAAAGTCATATCTACATTTGAACATTTTGAGAACCATCGATCTAAAATACATCGTTATGTCTTGTCGAGTGTTATTTTGCGAGTGAAATCGATTCTCAGGTAGACACTGACTCAAAAATAAGAATTCATAAAACCATTACATTTATTCAGATGATATGAAACGATGCCCATACCTCAATGAGTTAAGTCAATATAAAATTTCGGACATCAAATCAAAGTGCTTAACATATTTTAGCTGATCGTGGCTAAGATAAATATAGCTCCTTGAATATCATATACGAGTATTAAAGGAAGTGTTGCAAATAAATTTACTAAGACAGCAAAAAAAACTTGTAGCTACAAAAAGGTGAATTAATATTAATTTCATTCATGAGACAACCTCCTTGGCATATTTGGTAAGTCGTTTAATTTCAGCAGGCACTGGACGTATGCGAGTGCTACCGCCTCTCCAAGTACGGTTGCAAAGTTACGGGCCTAATCCGGTGGTTTTAAGCTGAAGGTTCGAATAATGTAGCCGAAGATAATTTCCTCTCTCGGTCATGCTTTTCAGCAAGTTTGCATCACCAAGTGATATAAACGGCAGTAGCAATTGACATTTTCGAAAATGTGCTCGATTAAAAGTTATATCATGAAGGTATAAGTAATTAAAAAATAAACGACTTTTGTAATAGAGAATAATAAATTTTGTTCTAAAAGAAATCGTTTTTTAAGAATATGATGTTTGAATGTCATCCTTCTGATATGACAGATAAACCCTCGGGATCGAATATGACTATTGGGCATCCTGTGGATAGATGTCTATTATTAATTTATTGTGTGAAACCCGTTGCACTTCAACAAACAGGTAATCTTTACGGATCATACCCCAAGTTCCAATGCAAAGAAGATCGAATATTTTAGACTATCGGCATGTTCAATATGCTACAGTATTCAATTTCGTCAGATAGTTTTTTATAACGACATTTTTGCGTTGCTGTATAGCACTACTAGAATTGAGGATTAGTACGAGTAGCTCCAGGAAAACATAAATCAGATATTATATGGTATAATAGTAAAACCAGCCGAGAAGGGAATCCACCAAGAATCAAACCTGGGGCATCTTTAGCCTGAATGCGAACCGTTAGATTACAGACGCCGACAATTGTACGTTTAGGTAAATCGAGACAACTCCAGTAAAAATAGTGGAAGAATATTTTTTTGTCATTTTTACGAATTTTTCCTAAATAATATTTTAGTGCTATTTTTATGAACAATAAACTCGAATTATTTATTTCGTTGAATATTTTTATCGCAAACATAATTCACAATGATTAATTCATAGCATAGTCACGAATATTCCTTTACCAGACATACTAAAGAATAGAGAAATCTATGAATTCATGTTAGAAAACAAAACATATTTTTTTATAACAGTTCCATTCTGTTTGTATCTGTAAAAGTGAATAAAATTGACTACTAACGTTTTAGAATGTATACCTACATACACATGTTATATAATTTTCCAGGCAGAAATACAAGCTGTCATCCGTGTATTTCCTTACTAGGTAGCGCATAAAATCTCGAATGTTGTTACCCGTTTCAAGAGTGTCTGCTTAGAGTCAACGTCTTGTACATTTCTTATCTCAAAAATATAAAATACCTAAGTAAAGTTCGTCCAGTCCCCAACATGTCATCTCGTTTTATTTTTTATTGGCAGAATGGGTAAAAAGGTACCACA
Organism: Odontocerum albicorne; assembly: GCA_949825065.1. NCBI lineage: Eukaryota > Metazoa > Arthropoda > Insecta > Trichoptera > Odontoceridae > Odontocerum > Odontocerum albicorne. The sequence continues at coordinate 15,796,339 of OX463843.1, forward strand.
TATATACCTGAGAAGTTAAACTTAATGATGAGCAAATGTTGTATCGGCGACAAAAACTTGTTCAAGCCGAGAAAAAAACGGACCCAACCAGAGATGGCGCCTTTGTTTCATTATCTCTCCGATTAATGATGCCATGTTGTGTTTCGTGTAAAAAAATACATATAATTACGTTAGTACTGCTATAAAGATAAGAAAGGACGCATAAACAGTTTGATAATCCGGTTCTCGAGTTTCAGACAAATAAATTGGAATCGTTTAGGAAATGCTTGAAGAGTATTTTGTGTTCTTTAAAAGACCCACTCAAATACTGAAATGGACACTGTGACCTAATCTACAATAAAAGATACAACCGACCAGCGTGTTAACAAACAAAAGGAACCAACAAAATATCGGGAAACATTACTCATTAAATAAATCAAGTGTGCATAACAACTAACCCGCATTATTTTTTATTAGAACATTTTTCGTGTTTTTAGAAATATATTTAATCTTCAACATTCTGGGTTGTAGGAAGGTTTTAACTAGGTGCTTTGTCACTTTGAGAGAATTAAGGAAGAATAATATACGAAGAAAGCATAAACAAATTAACTATCCTTCTGACATATATTGATATGCTAACTAATTTAAAAAAATATTTATAAAAGTAAGATTACAGTTTAACTTAGACTTGCAAAATGAATCGTTTCGAGCATTTAAACGATTGCGATGAATCATTCTAGGAGATTATAGATAAAGGTAAGAGACTTTTAAAACGATTAAATTGAACTATTAAAGCCTTCGAGCATAATACTGATGAAACATCTAGAAATGCTATAAAATCGTAACAATGATAAGCAGGGTCCTTATAAGGGCTATAACCGCCCATAGTAGGTCACGAACATGTATAATTTACAATGAAAACAAGTATTTTGCTGAAATATTTTAAAGACTTTATTCCGGAGTTTCAGGTTTAATTCGCGATGGAATATCAAATAAAATTAAAAGGGATTATTTTCTGGTAAAAGAGTTTGTGTGGTAACAATACTAGCACGTGTTAGAAGTTCGAGGTTGTATTGCTAATCAGCGAGTTTCTCGATGGATGAATGCTCGATGGATGGGGCCGAAGAAAATTTTGTCTTCTTGTCACACAATTCAATATGTGCACATAACCATTGCAGCTATGTTGAGGAGTACCAAATGCATGAAATGACACTAAATTACTCGATTTTCGCAAAAAAAAAAACTCCAAAAACAACAATAGAGAAACCCGCGTTGATATGTAGCTTAGCAAAAGAGTTTAAATTTTAATTTAGGCTTAGAATGAGTAGACATGGAACTCACGACACGTTATTGCAGGAGTTAGTAATACTGCCTGTACTTATAACACTTAGTTTTGTTACCAAATGGAATCTTATCATATTGTGAGCTATTTAATAATTTTTTTCGGGCACCATCGGGAATTGAACCAAAAACTTTCATGTAGAAATCAAGCCTCTTACCAACCAGGTCAAAGAGGTTGTCTGAATTTAATGCTATGCAGATGGTTAAAGAATAATACAATTTAAATAATTCTACACAAAATAAAGGGAATGGAGCGGAGCTCTAAAACATGGATACTTCGAATATGAAAAGATTTCGTTTGGTAATAAAATTTTGCGTTATTGTCTCTTCAATTGCGGGATAGTATTACCAACATCTGCGATAACGGACTGCGAGTTCCGTGCTACCTCGTTCTAAACCTAAATAACAATAATACGTTTTTCCTAAGCTGCATATCGACGCGGGTTTCTGTATTGATGTTTTCGTTTTTTTTTTGCAAAAATTGTGTAATTATGTGTCATTTAATTTATTTCATGATTTTGGTATTTCTCAACGTATCTGCTAAAATGATCATCCATAACAGTTTTTTAGAAATCACTTTGATGTATGGGAGTGAAACGTGGACGTGGAAAATAATAAAAAAAGAAATGAATGTTGTAGAAATACGTACACTGAGAATAAATATACGATATAACAATGTATGACATACTATATAACGAAGTGGTTAGGGATGAATCATATATAAATATGGATAGATGTAAATTAAGATGAAGAAGAACCATTAGCAAAGGTTTGCGTTTGTAAAATGAAAGAAAAAAGAGTAACAAAATATATATTATGAGCTTATTTATGTCTATAGTATATAATAAAACTTAAGCCGATAACAACCCAAGAATTCTTTAAATGTATTTTCTGCTGCTTCTCTGATATTGATTTTTTCTACCGTAAATAATTATCGAGATGCTTGAAAAGGTGAAAATCGGCTGGCGATAGATCGGGTGAGTAAGGTGGATGAGATAACGTGTCGTTGCCAATTTCGTAAAGTTTTTGTATTGAGATCAATAAAATTGAGAAAAAATTACTACAGTTACGCAATGGCAACAAAAAACACACTTCGAAGTGATTTTTTTATTTGGTTTCCATTAGGTTTATATGGAACCCACGTATTAAGCTTTTTCATCTTTCCAATTTGCTTTAAATGTACAGAAATTCTAGAAGCACCAGCACCCAAGTTTTGTCCCCTTCCCTTACCGTGTGTTGTCTGTTTTCTTCCAATAAAGCTTTCAATTAATAATTTTCAACAAGAGCAGGATGAACACCAGCCCTTTAAATTTTCAAGGCTTATGCCTCCGTTCCTAAACTTACTAAGTTTAGGAACGGAGCACCGTTCGTTCAGAAGTTGTTTCTTCACCTCATGTTTGGTTAACATTGCGTACTGACCCATTTTAAATTCATGAATACAATCTTATTTCTGAACGATAAAAAAAATGTTAATAAAATGCCTGACTCGATAAATAAATAAACATCAGATCTTAACTGCTAAACAAATACAAAGGAACAAATATTTCCTATTTAAGAACGTTCGAAATTACTCGTATATGATATTATTAATATCGGTCATTATTTTCGGAACAACCTAATACTGAAGCAGGAACCAATTTATTCTATGTATAAAAGTATATGATATTGTAAAACAATGTCGGGTTTGTCGTACAAATAGGTAACTAATCACTGTTTCTGTTTTTTTTTATACTAAAAGTTGAAACTTCTACAAATACCTGCGCATCTGGACACTTACCTGTTTTTCAATTTTGTTAGAATTCGAAATTTTGATAAATACTGAAAATTTCAATTATCGAAATGTTGCACTTACCAAGTTGTGTCAGATACCCGACGATATTTAACCAAGGAAAAACGGCGTCTTCGCTTTATAGTTTGGTCACATACGTGCGTGGCACTCATTGTATATAATATTATAACAGCACTGTTAGTCTGCATGTGTGATAAAATCACCAACGTAGGCTGGCTTTAACTTAACAATTTTCAGTGAATTATTTAGGTTGAAGAAGAAACTTGATTATCAGTTTATTACACACAAACAAGCAAGTCAGATGCTATTGAATTTGTGTTCACTTAGACATAGTGATATGTTTTAGCAATATGTGTAATCCATAATACAGAGATACAATGATGACAACTACTGGTTGGTACGACGCTTGACTTGCACTCTATGTGTTCGGGTTTAATTCTCAAAGGCACCCAAAAGTAAAGAATCTCAGTCTGGCAAAAGAGTTCATTTGGTATCAATAATTGACTGTCCCCACGAGGGGTAGTATTACCAACACGAGCAGTGACGAACCATGAGTTATGTGCTTTCTCAAGTGATTATAAACCCGATGGTTTGATTACTGGGGCCGAAGACAAAAGTGTCTTCTGACCACGCTGTTCAATATGTCTGTATCACAAATTCGAATATGCTGAAGAGTTTCATATGAAAAAATCATATTTAAAACATACATAACATATATCCGTTGTCGAAACAAGAATATTTAAAACGTACATGTCATCCCTCCGTGGTCGAAACAAGAATATTCAAGACATACTCGTACATATCATACCCTCGTGGTCGAAGCAAGAATATTTAAAACATACATACCCCTTCGTGGTCGAACCAAGAATATTAAAAACATACATAACATATGAAAGAAGCATAATTAAAACATACATAACAGATCTCCGTGGTCGAAACAAGAGTATTTAAAATGTAACATACATGTCATCCCTCCGTGGTCGAAACAAGAATATTTAAAACATACATATCATACCCTCGTGGTCGAAACAAGAATATTTAAAACATATATAAAATATCCCTTCGTGGTCGAAGCAACAATATTAAAAACATACATAACATATGAAAGAAGCATATTTAAAACATATATCCGTGGTCGAAACCAGAATATTTAAAACGTACATGTCATCCTTCCGTGGTCGAAGCAATACCGTATTGGCCCAACTATAGGGCGACCCTGATTATAAGGCGACCCCTATTTTTTAATCTGTTTTTTGGAGAAAAAAAACGTTTCCTTCACCATTATCATATTATGAAAATTAAATGCAGAATGTTTAACGAAAAATATTTATTAAAACAAAGTATCCAGATAATAGTAAAGTGCATGTTTATGATAAATATGACCAGAAGAAATAAAAATGTCCAACTACAGTAGCTAATCAGATCAGTCAAATTCACATATGGCTTTATGGTATAGGTAGCATCCTCATTCCTCAGCATCAGTCTCCTCAGCATCTCATCTTCAGTGATATTATCGTCTTCGGAATCCTCAATCATATTTCCCCACAAAATATCATTTTCAGTACTGTCCATATTATTGGATATACAACATTTTTAAATCCATTGATGATGGTCTCATTGGAAATTTGATTCCACCAGGCCTGCAAGATCCACTCACACAGATTAGTGAAATATGGTATTTTTATTTTTACAGTAGGTGTAAGAGCATGATTAGTGGATATCAATCAGTTTGAGTACTGTTTTTTTCAAGTTATCTTTAAATTATTCACAACCACATCAAAATTTGTAGTTGCGAAGTCATTCTACCAGGAATGATCACCAAATCTGTTTCGAGTTTTCTAATTTCATTTTTCACAAGCTTCGTCAGATGACCTCTGAATGCATCAAGTACCAGCAAACTTCTATTTTTACTGAATCTAACTTGTCTTCCCCAAACTGTTTTATTCCAATCAACACCAAGGTTTGCATCCATCCATCCCTTTTCCTGAACTCTCACAATCATTCCATTTGGTAATTTTTATTTAGGCATAGTTTTTCTTTTCAAAATAAAATAAGGTGGAGGTTTTGTGCCATCTGCTAATACAGATAGCATTACTGTTACTCTTGATTTTTCATCCCTTGTAGTTTTAATTAAAATTGATTTATCCCCTGTCTTGTTAACTTAAATTTGTAGGCATATCAAAATATACTGGTGTTTGATCAGCATTGCCCATCAAATGTAACGGATATTCATGTTTTTTTCTTAAATCACCGTTGTACGTCGCCGCAAACTCAACCCATATCGAACCATCATTCGCCTCCACCAACCTACGCTGGCTTTAAAATTATCTTCTGGTATATTTTCGTTTCTTGCAATTTCGCGAGCTTTCAACTGCAATGCTTCTCTTGTTATGGGGTACCCCTTTCCACGTATTTCCATGACGTAGTCTGCTACCTTCCTGCAATCGATTCAAATAATCCTTTCTTAGGCCCCCGGAATGCTTTTCTTGAGGAATGTGCATTCATCAAGTCATGTTTTTGTAAACGCCAACGTCTAACATTATTTTCCGTGATACTAAATTGTCTGGCAGCCGCACAGTTGTTGGTTGTTTCTGCAGCACGCACCACCATAATCTTAAAATTGGAATTATAGTTTCTGATTGTCTTTCAATGTAGTGAGTTATAATATTTTTTAGGTAGCAAAGATGCAAAACGAAGCACAGTACAAAAAAAAACACATCGAAAACTGTCAGAAATTCTACGCACAGGATATGTGTAAACAATGACGCATTTTGAACGCCCTCATTACAATGTTTGTGACTCGAATATAAGGCGACCCCCCTATTTACGTGTCACCTTTTTAAATAAAAAACCTCGCCTTATAGTCGGGCTAATACGGTTATATTTAAAACATACATATCATCCAGCCCTTCACTTGCGGGAAAGGCAGAGAGAACCAATTGTTCTAATTTAATATTCAAACAAACAACTTTCACCTTCTCCAGAGTTGTACATCCTCTCATGCATAGTTTTCTTTTGTTCATACTTTACCTTCTTCAATATCTGGTCCACTAGATCCAGTCACGTTATGCTCGGTTCACCTCTTTCACGCACACCTTGCCCTTCTGACTTATATACTCGCTTAATTATTATTTCGTCATTCGTTCTATTCATAAGTTTAAACGTTAATTTCTTCATCTTGCTTAAATTATATTTAATCCATGCCTAATGTCTTTATTCCACCATCGTTCATGTAATTTCTGATGTCTTACTTCCACCTACTTTCATATATTGAAACTCCACCTTTTTTCTTTTTCAAAACATGTTATGCAATACGTAATTTTGTGTAAAAAAACTATAAATTTGAATGCAATTTTAAATGCAGGAAATAAATTCGTACAACGTCTCTACTTTAAGATTCCATTTACAAGTTTAAAGGTAGGATTGAATAAAAGGTCCACTGAATTTTATGTAAAGGACTGCACGATTTGACCCCACCATACGAGCTGTGTGCTCCAATGTTCTAGAAGAAGGATAACGCTTATTGCTCTCTGTAGAAGAAGGACCAGCAAAAATGGGATAAATACTGAGTTCTTTAAAATTTGGGAACTTTTAATGACGTATCATTAATCTACCTTTCAAGCATCAAAGTTTAAAAATAT
>OX463843.1:15805588-15823534 GCA_949825065.1 Odontocerum albicorne
TGAAACTACCTATGTTTTGATCTATGATTTAGTCACATTGAGAGATTGAGTTACGAAATATCTTTTTATAAATATAATTTATGAAGAGCGAGGAAAAGCCTCTCTAAGAAAATAATATAAGAAGATAGTTTTAACTGTGAAAAGATTCATGAATGTAGACGAGGCCAAATCTATGCATGTGGACAGTCTCGTGTGAAAATCTGTCTTCTCCCTACCCAAAAAAGGACATGGTAATATAGTATGTTTATATGTGCCTAGTTTTTGTCTTAATTGACTACTAACTATTTATCTTTAAACAAGTATAAATGTTTCCCGCCCCATCAACATGTCCCACCTACTCGCATATAATTCTCCACTAATTTACGGTCACATATCAGAATTTATAGTAAAAAAACTCCTTAAATACTAAATACTACAGTAGTTTTCAAACTATTTTTACAATATATTTCTTCCTTTAAATTATTGTAAGCATTAAACATCCTCGTTGTAGAATGAAATACCTAATAAACTAATGATAATAATAACTGTTATTTTTCCTTTCAGCTCTGTGCCATTACATGGGGTTGATTTTTCGAGTCTTCTCTCCAGAATTGTGTATTGTAGACAAGATCTCTCGCCACTTCCCAGTGCTCGGATATCCTCTTCTACACCATCCATTCATCTTTTTCAGTTCAAGCAATGATCGAACATACTCTTCGGATCTTCTATCGATGCACCCGCACCACCGCAAACTGGTCTCCTTTAGTTTATCGTTTATGTTTTGAAACTATATAAAATAACTATATATTTACTGTTCAAAATTACTTATGTCTTCTGTTATGAAATATTTTTAAGGTCAAACAATTTATTGTCAAAAATTACTTATGTCTATTATTTTGAAGTATTTTGATCAACTGAAATATTTATAAGGAATAACTGTTTGTTGGTAAAAATAACTTATGTCTAATATTATAAAACATTTTTACATATCTAAAATATTTATAGGAAATAATTATTTATTGGTAAAAATAACTTATGTCTACTGTTTTAAAATATTATAACTATTTATTAGTAAAACATATTTATGTCTTCTATTGTAAAATACTTTACAAATTTAAAATATTTATAAAGAACAACTTTTTATTGGTAAAAATGATTTGTTTTTACTATAACATAATGTTTGGACCAATCTGAAACATTTATAGGTAACGTCTGGGTCTTTTATTTTTGGACATCTCGGAAATTAAACCTAATGTCCCTGGACGACAACCGATTTCCCAACCACACAACTGAGGTTGTTATTAGTTGTCGATGATTAGTCTATTATCATTAAGAAGATATTCTTCAAAAGTTACATAAATTTATTAGCTAAATTATTTACTTAGTAAATAAGACTATAAACGTGTAACTAAATTTATTGTAATATTTAAACCATCATCATCGTCAATTAATGGAATTTCACCATAAGACGTAGTTGACTTTGTCTTGTGCATTCACATACAAATACATATTTAAATAGGTACGTGTACACACATCTTTGTCTTGTGCATTCACATACAAACGCATATTTAAATACGTACGTATACACACATCTTTGTCTTGTGCATTCACATACAAATACATATTTAAATACGTACGTGTACACACATCTTTGTCTTGTGCATTCACATACAAATGCATATTTAAATACGTACGTGTACACACATCTTTGGGAAGAGGAAAGTACAGTTCCTAGGACCAAGTATTTATATTTATAAGGGTTAGTGGTGTATACATACGAGTAAATACATAAAAAAATCAGCGAAAAATGTATTTAAAAGAGAAGCTATCAAAAGGTTTGGGTTCATCTCATCATCCTCCCGGCCGAGATATACCCCCCCCCCCCCAATACAGGGCGAGCCCGGCCGCGAGGAAATCAGATGTTTTTTCAGCCCACACCCTTATACATATAAAATAGAAAAAAAAAGAAAATTGATGAATGGCAGAAAAAGCTAAAAAAGTAAACCCACAAATACCACCTCAGATTTACTCAAATAAATATAGGTTCATTGATAGCAATATACGATAGTGTGTACATATATAAATATATTCCGAAATATCTCAAAATTAATAGTATCTCAAAATAATGCAGAAAATACATTTAAGAGAGAAGCTATTAAAAGGTCTGTGCTCATCCCACAAACATTTAACAGACTTGAGCATACTTATCCCACAAACATTTAACAAGTTTTAGTCTTTGAGAGATAGCAAGAAGTGATGAGCTTTAGGAGATCCCTACATATAGACATATGATTATTATAAGCACAGGCTCCCTAAGCATCATATATTGCATGACTAGTTCACTTACAGCAAGACTGGTCGATCGCGGGAGGTTTTTAAGTCGATCAATTACATATTATATTTTTGAAATTTCTGACATTCGTATAGTAACGAACATTAATATAGTAACGAACATTAAATATAAAATTATCATCTTTCTGATAGATGATAATACTATATAACATTTAATAGATGTTATTTGGGTTGAGATAGTTCTATCTCGTCCAGTTACTAAACACGTCTCAACCTTCCGAGACACAAACATCAAGGACGTCGAAAGCAGTGGTGTACATCTCAAAGCCAGAGCAACAGATAACAAATTTTGGGCTTGTTTATCTGAATAAAAATATCCATATTTGAAACAAATTGCCTGTCAGTTAACAGCATTGTTTGGGTCAACTTATTTGTGCGAGTCTGCGTTTTCCGAAATGAAAATAATTAAATCTAAATATCGTAATCGGCTCAGTGACGAACATCTTAATTCATGCTTGCGTTTGGCACTTAGTAATTACGTGCCATCCTATGAAAAGTATGCGGAGGATATGCAGTACCATTCATCGACAGCAAAAGAACGTTAGTTACAGAACACTTATTATTTCAATGATAATACTTATTTATATGTGATCATCATTTCAATTAATAAGTACTTACTATTTATAAACTTTGTATTTTATTTTAACCTAGTCGATCGCTTGCCGCCTAATGCTTTTATGATAGATATCCGATGCTTAAAGTCTGAGCGCCCCTGACTTACTGTATTAGCTGGGAGGACGAAGGTCTAAGTGAATGTGATGGAATACAATTAGTCTGAACGAGTGGACTTGTTCTTGCTAAATAATTAGTTGTAAGAATTGTTATCTAAAGTAGTATGTAGGTGTTAACTTTTTTAAAGAAATTATATATATTAAGATTATCCAATAAAATGTCATGTAGACAATTAAAATGAAGTTAATTTATAATTATAATACATAAATTAGATTAGTTAAGATATAAATTTGTATATACGTGCAAGTATATCATCTGGAAAATATTTGTACCATACTCGTATATTACTTTGTTAAATAAAAAAAAAGACATTATTGAATAACTGGTGTGAATGTAGAGTGGTGAGCTGCTAGACATGGTTTTGATGTGGTTATTTAGATTATGATGCGCTTGAAAATGTGAATGTGATAGTTTGGGATTTGAATATGTGAAAGGATGCAGAGTGTGAATATTTCAACTGAGCGTTTATTTATTTGGGACAAATATAAAACATTTTTGTAAAAATGTTTTCTATATTCTCAAAATGGTAGGTTTTTGTATTATTATTATTTACTTGTACTCTTTGGCTCACCACGCCATTAAGAGCGTTTTATTATTCAGGACTAATATATGAAATTTGTGACTAAGAAATTAAAACACTTCATCACATACATTGTCTAGTGAAGTAGTTGTCTACATCAACAAACTGGATATTTTTTTGCATTGTTTGCATTTTCCAAAATGGTGACTTATGCTCTATGGTTTGTCTTTATATTTAATCGATGTAAATTGTTATTGATAAAAAAAAATCAACTTATATATTGAATAATAAATCTGTGTTTCCGTTAATTCTACCAACCTCGGCAGGGAATTTATGAGATGGTATGCTTGCACATAAGTAAAATATGTTTGTTTTTATTTTATTTTTATGTCTGACATATCTGGCACAATTCAGGTAGTGTAACCAATTACTTAAAAATCAATACGCAAAGTCAACAAGAATATTATCAGGTGTGACTTAAGTTACAAGCTCTCTTTGTATTGAAATAACCATAAACTTTGTTTTATTTACGAACTCTTGATTGTATTATAGTCTCTTTACCAATACCAAATTAATAAACAATGGAAAAATTCATAAAATGTAAATTAAATTAATTAATGAAAAATTTAATGGATGGTAAAGAGGCAAGGCAAATCGGGAATGAAACGAGTAACAATATTGATTTAACGAGTAACAATATGTATTTTTCGGGGGTATTTGAAACATATTAATGATTCAATCGATATCTTCCGTAACCTAGTTCCAGCCCAACGGTTGCAGGTTCGATTTGCGTAGGTGCCGTGTTTGTTATTAAATATTTAGTTGTAAGAGATTATAACGTCAGGTTCTTTTACCATATATCGAATGAAAGTAATATACAATATAATACAACGCTATAACGAGTCTAAAGTTAGTTGGTAACTAGTACAGTGTCTTACAGCATGAACAGTTAAGGATCACGTAAAATAAGTTGAACTGAGAAAGCCCATCGTTCAACCTCTGCTAGAAAATTGCGTAAGCTAGTAATACGAATGAGGGATAAAATATTGCGCTAAATATTTTTACAAAAAGTTGCAACAAAATGCATTTTTCCAAATGAGATCACAACTCGTAGCAATGCAGATTACTTCACTCCATATTTAACATTGATAGTAAATAATCTTTAAAGAATTTTAACGAAAGCTAAAGTAATTACACGTTAGATTTTTAGTTTGATTCCCGATGCTACCCAAAAAATAAACGAGTAAGTGTCTTATAAAAATCGCACATTCTAATTGCGTGCGTGTGTTATTTCTTCACTTGCAGTAGTATTGCCAATACTCGATTAATGAGGTCAAAGACAATATTTAATATGAAGACTCCCACATTTTTTTATGTGTATGGAAATTAAAATCATTATATTTTCAATTAACCCTTAATTATATTTTCTATTTCTATTATGACTCTATTCATTGAGAAGTATCTCATTTGTGATTTTATCTATCTATATTCCTAGATGTTTATATAGTTATGCTTAGAATTAAACGGACGCTAATTATTTACTTGGAATAATCAAACCTTTGAATGATGCTCAATATTTTTTATAGAATTTATTCAATGTTACATCATTCTTATCACCATCTTCATAACGCATTTCCCTATTGGGGTAACCAGAGATAACATATCTTCATTTTATTCGATCCTGACACATTTTTCATTTCTGCCACATTTATACACAATGTCATTCTAACTCCATTTGGTATATTAAACTAATAATTTGTATATTACAGATTTCCTTAATTCGTACAATGAAATAAGTAGTAAAATAAAGCTTTACAAAAAAATAATACAAAAATAAACACTTTTTTGAATAGTAAATAAAAAAATATTATTACATTAGAAAAGCGTTACAAAAGTCAAAACATTTCACGATATGAAGTAACGACAAAATTAATGCAAAAAAGGAATATATCCGCAATTTAAAAAAAAATTGCAATAATTTAAATTTTTTTACAATAAGAGTATTATTTTTTCCCTTGAAGGAGTTAGCGACACATGAAAAATCTCTATCCGAAAGGATACGAGATAGGGAAATCGTCTCGTTTTTCACTCACTTCTCAGGATATTTCAATTTTCACAAATTGTTAAATTTAATATATTATATAATGTATCAAATATTGACCATTTGATTGAGCCACATTTTTAAGGTCTTCCGAAATTTCTAGTACCCGTTATATTACCCGTATGGATTTTTTTCCTTTAGTGCCCAAACCTTTTCAGAGCTTTGAGCACGCATATTCTTTCAAACATTGATTTTCCACACTGTCCTATTCTGTCAAACATTGATTTTCCACACATTTGACTTATTTCGCTCTAATTGTCATATTTTTATTCCGCGTCCAAGTTTTATTGCTATATATAAATGTTGAGACCAAGCTTCTATTATGAGAGGCCAGTTTTGCTTTTTTTTAAAGTATTAAATAGTATAGACTAATATCAAATTCGTTATTTTACGAAATTACCCTTTTATTTTAGTCAAGTTTTATGGTAAATAATTTTATTGAATTAAAAAAATAAATGTACACAGTAGTCTTTTTTTACGTCCTCCACGTCAGTCTTCCTTCTGACGTTATTAAAATTGGGGATGAAACAAGGATATCGGGCGTCCCCGAGGAAATCTTGCTGCGGAGCGAGGGAGGTCACTCGGGGAAACTGGTGCGCGGCACATTTCAGACGGCATTTGACGTTTCTTTTTTAACATTGGAATATCTCTCACGTTTTGGGTGTTTACAGCGAAAAAATAACATTAATTGTATTTTAATTTTAAATTCTTAGAAAAATGTATAGGCTGAAAGCATTGATACATTTATTATTATACAACTGATACAATATATTTTTATGACCTTTTTCCTCAGTTTAATTGCGTTTTACGTTATAACACTTTGATTATATACAACACAACGTGGCGTTATTATAGCCATGTGGAAATCTCTTCTAATCAACCAGATAAATTTTAAATAGGTCTTGATTAAAAACTAGATTGACATTCTTTTGAGAAATGGGAACCAATGACAAATACCTCGCAACCGCCGAGTCATCTTTGTATTTTTATATGAAAGTATACACAAATTATATACAAATTTACATTATAAAAAAGTCTTTTTATAAAGTTTTTTAAAAACAAATGTAGTCTGAAGGAATCAGACCACATCTGCATAAATAATAACTCGTATTAAATAAGATAGTTAAATGTAACGATCAAGATATTAATAAATGTCATTATCGGTTGTAGTTTGTTTATTGTTTTCCTAACAATCAAGTGATGTGTAAAAAATAAACAAAAAAATATCTCAGAAAGTGCTCTGTTATGAATCCTGCAAAACTGATATTTTTTCCACTTGTTTGTATAGTTTTCGTGTTACAAAGAAAATATTTACCTAAAAAAATATTGTACATTACTCTTTCTTAGGTGAATTATTTCCAAGCTTATTCTTGAATGTTTACGCATGTTTTTGCACTATGTTATTTTTACTCGTTATTTCCAGGTTATGGAATCCCTTAGTATTTTTAACAGTTTTTTTATACAGTTCAAAGAAAAAATAATTTACAAACTACCTATTAGTTTATTTCCGCAAACGACAGTCTTTTTCAAATAAAATTTACTCTTTTTTTAAACAAAAATAAATACACAAATTATTAATTAATTAACATAATTCAAACAGAAAATTAAATAAATCGTGAATCAATGACCAAAATCTGCATTGATATTAAACTACAGAGGACTTGATAATAATGTAAAGTCGAATAGATTTTTATTTTATTCTTTACTAAACATTTATTCTCACACGTTAAAAAGGGTTTCATTTGACTATCCAACCCATTAAAAGTTTTAAAACTAAGTGTTGCAGCAGTCTGTCATTATACACATTGATCATTCCTATAAGTTGTCCTGCCGATCTAGTCGAGTAGCCAAATGAAACTGTACAAAATATTATCAACTGATTATACACTTTAAATTAGTTTTTTTTTATATGCTGAATAAAACTACCCATTTTAAAAGAGGAAAAAGCTTACACTTATCTTAGAAATTAAAAAGAAAATTCATAATTTTTTTTTTTCGAGTTTACTTAAATTTATTACAGATTTCCCAAAAAACGGTGTGATATTAATGAAAAAATATGATGATACAAACAGCGCCCATAAAGTGAAGTGTCACAGACATAAAACGAGGCCTACCTGTGTGGATTAATTAAATATGAATAACACATGTTGTGGAAATAGCCGCGCTCCCCGGGGGTTTTGTTAAATAGTCGTATTAACATATTCAATGATATTTTTATTGCGATCTCCATTTAAATATAATCGGTATCCCCAGCAAAGCAACCGTATCTACTACGGTGGACGAAATACCTCCCTTCGTGAACTCAATGCTATGAGGGCAATATTCAACATTCCTATTATACATCAACTATATTAAATACATTTTTTTAAGTTCTCCATGTCTTTGCAACATAGTTTTTATATATCAGGTGCGATTAAGTCATCAAAAAGCAGATGTGTTATAGTTGCTCAATATCACTTATTGCACTAGTTTTATTTGATTAAATATTAAGTTAACACATTAAAAATACATCTCTAAATGAGTTCGAGACATATGTGTACGTGTTCATCATTACCATATCTTTCTTCTTTTGGGTAAGTGTTAAACTCTCACCAGTGGTGATCTCTCAAAATCTCGACCTCTTTCCTATTTTTCCATCTCTAACAAGTTGATTAGCTGCTTCTCCTTATTAACAGCTCATATAAAACTGGTGCTTAACAAGAGCTTAGCAAGTAGTTTAAAGCATAACAGTATTTCAAAATGTATTTTTTACGAAAATAATAAAAGTTGCGCCCATTTTAAGTAACTTCTCGAATTATATTCAATTAAAGGATTAATAAAACCCTTCTCGTCAAAACGATGGACTTGAGATTTTATTTTTAGTGATCTTTAGTTCAAAATTTCTAAAAGTTCAATTTATGATTTATTATAAATATTTGGTTAAAATAAAAAGATTTAAAAAATTAAATTGGTAGAACCGTTGAGCGTAACATAACAAAAGGGAGGCGTTCATTCTATCAAATAATAAACACACACGCACTGCTGTGTAATTTGAAAGCATTGCTAGGGTATTTAATAAAACCGACGATGACACAGTTAAATATCATGGTTTTGCGCCAAAAACCATAATGATAATATAACCACGAACCGTACATTTGCTACGCTGGTTATACGTGAATTTGCGAGGGTCGCCAAGTGTTTCACAACATGAAGGACTATCTGCGGTGTATGAACTGTATCAATACCCCAAACGTGATTAAATTTTATTGTTAATAAACATTTTTAATGTTTGACATTTGGATAAAGACATCCTTTTTTCAAAGGCAACAATATTTTGGCGAAATAAATAACACTATTTGGCAATCTTAAAAATATTTTGTTGAAGTATAATAAAATTACTGGATTAAAAAAAGTTCACTAAATAGAAAAAAACATGTCACATAAAAATACTTTTAGTTCTTCCAACATAAACTATGATAATGTACAATAGATTCAGTAGCAATGTTTATGTAAGTATTTTTGATATTCTAGTAAAACTGACTATATTTTTAGTTGAAAAACTTCTATGTCTGCCGTAGGGCTAGAGATACTGATATCGTCGATGCACTGTTTGCAGGCTGGTAATTTTCTTGTCCATTGGTTATCACCATATGATAATCATCGAGGACTAAATGCTATGTTTTCTACTCTTCAAAATTAAGCCACTAATATAGGTTTCCAAATTAACACCTGTAGTACTCGTATGTGTGTATCTAAATTGAAATACTTTATCTATGAAGTATGGGTGAAGACTCAGTAATGGTTTTTAAACTTTGCGAATAAAATACTCCGAATTTTTTTGGAACCATGACTCGGTAGAATCAAAGGTACCTCGGTAGAACCTAGGTCAAATAAGAAAGTTCACACGATTACAAAATAGTCACTGATTATAAATTACATAAAATCACGCAGGAAAATCAATAATGGACATTATTTCTAAGTTCGAGAAGGCAGGATATCAAAAAATATATTTTAGCCAAAGTAATATGGAAAAGGGACACTGACGAGTACTCGACCAAATATGAGGATTATCATTCCTGGGATTTTAGAAGATCCATATATCGGACTAGACGAAAAAAACATGTAACAATTAGTTTAGCGCAACTTAATACAGAAGGTTAAGGCTATACTAATATACATACTAGTATAGCCTTAACCTTCTGTATTATATGCTAGTAGGAGAGAGGGCAGTGCTCCAAACTTTCCTACCTCAACAAATATATTTCGCCTCTTCGACATCCTCACACAGTTCTTATGATTTCTCTTCCTTCTTACATTTCCTTCTGTCTGCGTATCATTTACTTGATCCAAACATATTTTCCTTAGTCTTTCTCCACTACGCTTTCTATTCACATTTACATTGTTATTTGTTTTGTTAGTATTTTTTCATTCATACCTTCCACATGCCCAAACCGTGCTTTCTTCATATTTACAGATATTTATACAATCCAGTTTAAGTTTTTATGTTTTAATGCCCAATTGATTTTGTTTCCAATCACTATACACTGTTCAACATCCTTGATAACTCTTTCATAATCTAAGGAAATGCTACCTAAATACCAGATTTCATCAACTTGCTCCAATCTTTCATTACTTACTTATATATCACATTTACTTTTCTTTTCATACATTTCTATCACAATAATTTTGGATTTCGCAACATTCATTCTCAGACCTTTTTCTTTACAACTCTCATGCAATTTGCTTATAAAACTATGTAATTCATCTTTATTTTCCACTGACATTATTACCATGCCATCATTATGTAGTAATTAATACCCATACATTCCCATTCGACATTTATATGCCACTCATTGACCTCCGTAGTTTCTTCACACATGAATCAAAAGTAAATGTAAAACAAACAATACAAATTAAACACCATATATTAATGTGGAGGAGGTCAAAACTGTGTGCATGGATAAACAAGTATGGAGTTCTTCTCTCTCTGCCTACCCGCAAGGGACACGATATGATGATCAATATTAAGTGCTATCAAATTAAATGTAAGAAGCGTTTAATACACGTTAGTCTATCGTCCGTTTTCTGAAAATGGATATTGGATTTTTGACCATTTTTCTCGGTTAAGTTTATCTTGGCGCAGAACGAATGGTTCATAGAATAATAACCATATAGCAGGATGTGTCCGTTATCGTCGGTTGACACCTGGTTTGCTCGGACGTTAGCATGAACTTGCGGAACCATAGGATAATATAGCAGAATACAACAATATACGAAACCGAGCTGTCGACTATATTGCTGCACTGGTCATAACTAACATAGAACCTTTTAAAGTTGACAACGGAAACCAACACAAGCATTTCACGGCTAAACGTGGAAAATTATCGATACTAACATAAGTGCTTGAATTGAAATACGACATAAGAGTTTAATTATACCGGGAGAATTATTTTTAAGTTTCGTAAACAAAATACTTTGTGAACGGTTTATTTATAAGGAAACGAAATATTGCTATAATTTAAATTGAAAGAATATTAATCGTAAAGCTAAATTTCTTTTTCTAACAGTATATTCTTGATTATAATTATATCTATTTTTCGGAATTATCCGTAGGATGTGGACTGCTGAATATCCCTTCATCTCTTTAGGGGCCTACCTAGTGGTCAGTTAACTGTACGAAGAATACTGTTTTTTCCTCTTTCTCAGCCACCCCGTTTTCTCTGAAATTCACATCTTAGGATGTCTTCGGTTTTATACATTTTCTCAATACCTTCGATCATGTCAACTCTAGTCTCAATAGTACGTCATTACAGAAATTTTCTGTTGTCATGTACTTATTTTTTCATTACTATTTTTGATACATCTAGATACATTGGAGTAGAAACATGGACGATGAGAAAAAAGGAAAGACACGTGATAGATGCCGAAATGTGATATTCACTGACCGCAAAGCGCACCAACGTCTCTATCATCCAAGAGTTTGAGATTACTGAAAGACTTTCAACTTTATGCAGGAAAAGAATCCGTCATACTTTTGTTATGTTGATGAAGACATGTGGTGTGCCGATTTTGAGACATAACAGACGATCACCACACTCAACATTAAGCACGCGATAAAGAAAAAATAAAATGATGTGTATACAATTTGCTATGATACACAATTTGTTTTTTTTTTCTATTTAACAAAAATAATTTATTTTCTAAAATTGTTGCATTATAATAGTCTACATGTATCACTAGTTTCCCTACTTGCATATCAGCGTTGTAATTCACAACGGATTTACGCCTCAAAAACTCTACTCCATTATTCGATCAGTCAAGGATATTTGAGAAAAGGTTTTCAGGACAATGCTCAATCCGAATACTGCTCTTTATGCCTGCCTCTTTTCCGTTTTCTTTATCCATTTGCCGTATGCGAGACAGGGGTTCTGATCTTATATGATGTAGACCATGATACGTTTCTCATCTATGTCTTTATCTGCCTATTCCAGATATATCTCATACCCACAAAGATTCTTCACCTGTTTCCTACACCTCTATTTTTGGTCATCCAAACCGGCACGTTCTATTTTGTAGATCCAAAAGGATCAGTTGGGGTATGTTTTATGTTGATTGCATAAGAACATTGTTCAGTCAGCTTAAATGAGATTTTTTTCTATAAAGTACTTCTGGGTTGCGTTTACTCTTAGAGAGATGCATAGCTACGCGGTACCATGCTGAATTTCTGTGCAAAATGTCGCTGGTTCGAACCCCGTGCTGCACTATTCCCTTCGTATGTAAAATTTTTAATCCTCGAATTCGGAGGTGTAAGGATACTTATGACTTCTTACAAAAAGGGAAAAAAACCGGTGTCCTCCGATCGTTTCACTTCAGTGTGCCATCAGATTCAGTACAGCGGTGTGGCCGATGAGTTGACTAATGAGCAACGGCTTATTTATTTAACACTTTTATTGCAAATACAATCTGGCGGGATTATTGCCAGGCGGAAATCTCTTCCAACCAACCAGGCAAAAGTAAATGAAGCAAGTTACGTGGTCGCATAAATCATTCAAATGACTATCCATCCCCACGAAATCCATAAACATATACGTGAGCACATGCCCACGACCCCTACAAAGATGGACAGTCACCCGAACATTATTTTTCATATAAAGTGAGATATCATCAATCAAAAGGAAAGGAAGGGATGGTGGAGAGGAAAGGAAAAGAAAAATCAGGAATGAAACACGTTATTTTACTGACTAGAAATTAAGAGGTTTTTCAGTCGCTTCTTAAAGCATGCCAAGAACGGAGCGAGTCTTATAACGGCTTACTCACTTTAAGAAAATCTGCACTACACGCGTTTGATTTTCAACTGAATTGACGTTGGAATTGGGAGTGGATTCTCGACTGTGATGCCCAGCAATGACGACTGAATTGACGTTGGAATTGGGAGTGGATTCTCGACTGTGATGCCCAGCAATGACGACTGAATTGACGTTGGAATTGGGAGTGGATTCTCGACTGTGATGCCCAGCAATGACGACTGAATTGACGTTGGAATTGGGAGTGGATTCTCGACTGTGATGCCCAGCAATGACGACTGAATTGACGTTGGAATTGGGAGTGGATTCTCGACTGTGATGCCCAGCAATGACGACTCTTAGATCATATTGCATATGAATTTCTACATAGCTCATATACTATTTAGCACACATTCGTAAAGCGCAATTAAGTAACATAAAAGTGGCGTTATATAAAACTATCAAACAAGAGCAGGTAGCAAATTGAAACCGACGATAGTCTTGAAACTTATTGATCCTTTGGCTTCAGAACTTTGGATTTGATGTTTCGAGATTGTATGTTTAATGAAGTACAATATCATTTACACAACAAACCAATACGTGCACATGCGTCTTCTGTCCACAGGATATCTGAAAATGATACTCGGTCACAAGGGATTTCCTATCGTCATTTCACATAAGCACCATTAATGGTATGTTAAAACCGAGATGCCAATAATGAATAACACAATTGCTGTTTAGAAAATTCTTTGCATCGGTTATGGTGTCTCTGTTGATTGGTCAGATATCTACACTATTATGATAAAATAATGGTGTATAACGATACATTTAAGAAAGCTGGTTATGTAAAACCCCAAAACAATTTTCAAAGATCATTTCACTGGTTAAGTGTTGGATAACCAACCAGAAATAAATTTAAAGGTATTTTTGCAATAAAAACAAATTTAGCTTTTTTTATAACTGGAAACTGAGACTACACATACACGGATGGAACACAAGCATTTTTTTAAATTTTACATTTAATACAGGGTTTACCCAATTACATAAAACAAAATGCATAGTATAAGAAAAACAATTACATAGAAAAGTTGGAAAATATTAAGTGTTAACATAAGTTGTGCCCGTTTTTTTTTTCAAATTAAAAAATGAGCACCAAAAGTAAAACAAAATGGTAAAGGTTATACGTCATTCGAAAGAAAATTTTCTGCTCTACAAGATATTGTATTTGCTTTTACGTTACCTATATTATTTTATTTGGTTACAAGCCTTCAAAATGAAATGTCAAGTAGACGAAAAGGAGTATTTTCGATACTTCCTTCTGTTCGCGTTCAATCGAGGGAATAAAGCTGCCCAAGCTGCTCGCAATATTTTCGAAGTGTACGGTGAATATGCTATGAATAATATGACAGCTCGTCGAGCGTTCCGGACGACCAGTGCACTTCAATGAGGACCGCTTAAACTATATTATTCATGAAGATCCCCTTCAAACCACTGTAGAATTGGCTGAGCAGATGAATTGTAGTCACATGACTGTATACCGCCATCGTAAATCAATTGGAAAAGTCCAAAAGTTCGGCGACTGGGTTCCATATGTTTTGAGTGAAAACAACAAAAATCAACGTTCGACAATTGGTTTTACTTTTGGTGCTCATTTTTAATTTGGAAAAAAACGGACACAACTTATGTTAACACCCAATAATAAAAATATGAACATTGATATTCATTTTTCTTTGTGAAGAGGTTCTGTTTGGTCTACACAGTTTACTAAGGAGTTTAATATACCCACTGAGGTATTGATATGTATGGATATTAATATTAGAAAATAACTTTAACAAGGTAATTCTGTATGTGAGTGGTGATGCTCTCAATAGCTCAGTTCATGTAATATGGCACCTGAATAATTTTATCAGATATACGAGTACCACGGAATTACTTGGTGAATATAAATTTTCATTGTCAAATTATTTTAAATTAAATACATAAAGTTTTCTTTTTCTTCCCGGTCGTATAGCTTATTGCTTAGCACCGTGACAGCTCTTTCCTTTGGGCTCTCCACACTTTGGGGACAAACAGTTAAGGGGAATCTACTTAATGGGAAATCTTTATCTTGTTCGCCATTCTTCTACGCCTCAAGTAACCACATTATCTAAATTATCTCTTTCTTTCCAGAAGAATTGAAAGACCCATCGTAGGCTTATTATTGACAAATCTGTCAGTGGTCCTCAACTCTTCCGTGGCATTTGCACTAGTGTGTCGGGTAGCTTTAATTCTTAGTAATTTTCCATCCACGGCACGATCCACAAAATAATATAATACCAAAGTGATATGTGTATATAATGAATGTTGGTAAAGATGTAAGTGAACACTTTTTATGTCTGAGAACAATGTTTTATTGTGTATACTGCCGGTGTGAATGCGCCGAGCAGCTAAATTATATTATGAACTAATTATTCCTCGGTAGGTAAAACGCTCCTTAATTGGATATCATTTCATGCTAGTTATATTTTTAATACAAGAGATCGTGTAGATAAAGGGTGAATATGTATTTATTTAAAATGTTTTTGAACAGTATGCAAAATTAAGGGCTTATTACCAATCAGATTTTTTTTCGACTAACAAAGTTTTAGTTAGAGATTAAGAATAAAAAATTTTGACGTAAAGAAAATAGCAATGTTTGCTAAAATAGTAAAAAAACACAATTGCAATACAAATTTGATATACGTGTATAGTCGTGAAAAGCGCAAACGACAAAAATCTATATTTATTAACTATATATCAGTTTAAACGAACTTAATATTTATAAGTCATATTTTGAGGGAAAGTTCAAGTGTAAAAGTTATTTTTAGTAAAAAAAGGAACG
Organism: Odontocerum albicorne; assembly: GCA_949825065.1. Classification (NCBI taxonomy): domain Eukaryota; kingdom Metazoa; phylum Arthropoda; class Insecta; order Trichoptera; family Odontoceridae; genus Odontocerum; species Odontocerum albicorne. The sequence continues at coordinate 15,821,395 of OX463843.1, forward strand.
GTTACGTATTAACTTTCTCTCAATTTCTCTAAAAGATCAATGAAATAATTTTTTTTACATAATTTAAAAAACTTTTATGGAAAAATATTTAATTTTAACCTATTTGTGTTGAAATGCGCTGTGTAATTTATATACGTAATTTTGTAAACTTTACAAAAATATTTTTTACACATAAAAGTCATTCATCCACTTAGCGCTTTCTTTATTATGCTGGTGGTATAATGCGAACAAGAAAATTATTGTATGCACGACTTATCAATCTTTATCACGTAACGTAATCTGTACAGCAAACTTGGAGAGTCCGACTTAAACCTAATTAAAATAAAACATTGTTGTTTATATTGAATCCATTAGATGCATTTACACCCATAGAATATTAAAAGGTCACAAATGGCGAATTAGTCGTTGATATTAAGGAAGTCATTGACTTAACATGAACTATTTATGTATTTTGTAAAGAACCGCTTATTAATATGATGACTTCAGTGGCCAAGTTGATAAAACTACTGTCTCCCAATCCAAATGTTGTTAGTTCGATTCCTGTCAAAACCCCGGTTTTTTTTTAAATTGTTTTAATGTGGTTTTCATTTTAGACTTGTTTAAACACCTTTCTAGTTGGTTGGACGAGATAACCACATCACTATACACTCACCGGGTTGTACTATATACAACAATTGTGTAAGGACAATGCAATACATACGTGTATTTAAAGATTATGTGCAATGTTCGATATACAAGTTAATGACACGGGAAGTACATATTTCCCCAGTATAGTATTTTTCACAATATTTCCTATCAAGTACAAGACACGATGTATTATTGACGACCTGCGTGGCCTAGTTGGTAAGATGCTTAACTCACACTAAGGGGATTTCGGGTTCGATTCCCCGATTGGTACCAAACGAAAAAAGAAAAAAGATCTCAGTTTGGTAAGAGAGTTATTCTGGTGACGAAGCTTACTCGATCTAGACGTTTGCGAATGTTGTTGCCTTTTTCATGTGTGGTAAGACTGCCAATACGTATAACTACAAACCTCAAGTTCCCTACATATTTCAGTGATTCTAAGCCTGATAGCTCGAACATGGAATATTCAAACGTTTTATATTTTTGACAGATTCAATTTTATTTGTAGATTGCAAAAAATACCTTAGAATATTATTGGATTTTGAGGGGAAATGTTAGCGCGTTATGTTGATGAAATATTAGCACATGCTTTACAAATATGTAAATATTGTTTAGAAAATTGCATGTGATTGTTATATGATCAATAAAAGCTAATAGTACTTTGGGGTTTTCTCCCTAAAAATAAAAAGGTTTAAATTAAAAACCATTATTTATTTTAGGACCTTAGTCACAAAACCAAAGAGTTGCGGGTTTGATTCCCGTAGATAAACCAATTTTTTAAACATGATTTACGGTCTGGTTTTCATTTAAGACTTTTTAAACACATTCCTATTTGGTTGGAAAGGATTGCCACATGGCAATAAAAAAACCATGTATTGTATACAACAAAAGTGTAATAGAATACAATATAATAATGAATTATTATATTTCTTAATAATTCAAGTCTAGTTCAATTGTCTTTTGTGAAATAAGTATAGTTGATTACGTACTTTTTTACCGATTGTTTACTATAAAAACAGTTCAACCAATTCTTAAGGAATATTACGTTCATACCTATATTTACCATCACGCCATTTTCCTGTCGGGGTAGGTAGATAGAACAGAGCACCACACTTAATATCTCGACACACATCCTTCGCCTCTTCTACATCACTAAACCGCCTCGTACAACTCTTACAATTTTTTTTATGTTCTACGATTCCTTCTTTCTAAATATTCATTTGATTCAACCATATTGCCTTGAAGTGATGTGGAATGAACGTGAGCTTGAGGCTGATGTTTTAAGTAAGATAAGATATATTAAGGAAAATAAATTGTGAAAAAGCTCCCAAAGTATGATTGAACGCAAGAAACTAACTGCAATTTAAGAGTAAAAAGAATTTTTTTTAAGGTTTTATACGTTTGATTTTTATATTGCTCGCCAATCTGCATATTTACTGTCAATTCTAAAGATCTGACGATTTTATAATTATGAAATAGTAAAAAAAAAAAATAGAATAAATTTTGGTTTCTTAAA